>OX451738.1:1314207455-1315407455 GCA_948472305.1 Vicia faba | reverse complement strand
CCTTATAAATCCACTGTTTAGGATTTGAAACAATGCCTATACCTCATCAGCGGGGTATGTTCAAAAGCATAATGTAAAGATCATGGTATCGTTTTCGTCATCCTCCCTCAAGAGGCTTAGAATTTTTAATCGAGAGTTGAACATCACAAGAAAAATGAAAGCAATTTGAATATAGTGAATACGAACGGATTGATTCAAAACAGACATATGCGATGCATTGATAAAGTAATAAAGTTTGACATGAATAAATGTTTGAACAAGCAGAGAAAAATACAACTTGAACATTCGAATGAACAAAAGTTTTTTTTTATTTTTTTAATCCTAGCCATGTTTTGGCAAGGGAGCAGTGATCACATTGGGAGTCTCGGGCGCTTCGAACTCGACCTCCTTTGCATCGATTAGGTCCTGAACCTTGTTCCTCAAAGTCCAAAAATCATCTGTAGCATGCCCCAGGCTGTCAGAGTGATAAGCACAGCGGGCGTTGAGGTTATACCTTGAAGGTGTCTTGTTGGGATTCTTAGGAGGGTCCCTTAGAGTTACCAAATTGGCCTTCAGCAACTGTGGCAATATCTGGGACAAGGTCATGCTGAGGGGAGTGAATTGCCTTCTAGGTATCTCTTCCCCTTGTTGGTTGTGATGTTGAGGATCACTGGCCGGTTTTGAAATAACTACCGCGTTGAAAGCTTGGCGGTGCTTGGACCTATTCTGCCGTCTTGAACCATAGACAACACTGGATTCTTTCTTGAATGGTTTTTTCTCAGTGTTCGAGGAGTCACCCTTCTGTATTTTCCCAGACTTGATACCATCTTCTATTCTCTCACCGGTCAAGATAAGGTCTGTAAACCCAGCAGAAGAATTCCCAATCAGATGGTTGAAGAACAGACCAGACAGGGTCCCCAGGAACATATCAACGAGCTCACGGTCAGTTAAGGGTGGCTGCACCCTTCCAGCCAGGTGTCTCCACTTTTGAGCATATTTCTTGAATCCTTCACCCGTCCCTAGTGACATACCCTGGAGTTGGGTACGCGTAGGAGCGAGGTCAGAATTGTACCTATACTGTTTATAAAACGCAGTAGCCAAGTCCTCCCAGTTACGAATACTGGCTCCATCCAGCTGATAGAACCATTCGAGTTGAGTCCCTGAAAGACTATCCTGGAAGAAATGGATCCATAAGTTCTTGTCTGCAGTATAATGTTGGATCTTCCTTACATATGATCTGAGATGCAGCTTAGGACAGGAAGCTCCGTCATATTTTGCAAAGGCAGGCGCCTTGAACTTGTGTGGGATCACCACCCCAGAAGATAAGCCTAGGTCCCCAAAGTCCAACCCGGGCACATGTTGAATCTCCATAGCACTTAAGCGGTCTTCCAGCTATTTGTACCTATCCTCAGCAAGAGGATACTGTTCATCATTATAATCCGTCTCGTTGTCGGAGACCACGGGACTAGGAACCCTTCTCTCTTGGGGACTGTCTTTGCCCACAAATGAGGTAGTCAGCTCAGCCTCATTCGGTAATCCATTCCCAGATCTGCGTCTAGGGTTGAATAGCACAGTCTTCTTCTTCTTCTTCTTCTTCTCTTTCAGAATCAGAGTTTTTAAGTCCTGTTGACCCTGGGCTAGGCTCATTACCAACTCCTGGAACTGGGCCTGGAGGGCCTGGATAGCTTGTTCAGTGGATGGTGCAGGATTCATGCTGATTGCTGAAATAAACAGCGAAGAAGGTAAGTGACCTGTAAATGGGGTACCTGTAATGCAATGATATGTATGTATGCATGCAATGTTTTCAAGGATCTCGCGGGGTAAACAAGAAAATTGTTAGAATTTGAATTTTGTAGCTTGATTGAAGGAACTTCGTGTTGTTGAGAGTCCTTCTTCAAGGGTCAAGGCTCACCATATCGAGTGGGTCATAGCCCTTGACTCAGGTTACCCTATTTTGATCTCCAAACCACCTTGGCTAGAGGAAAATAAATCCCCTTTGCCCCTTGCTAGACACTTGGCTCATCATGACCTGCATCATAGACCCTTGAGATCCTTGAAATGGGTTAGTCCTTATGCAGGATGTATGTAATGGTATGATGGTATGATGTTATGCTATGCGTGGAGTGATGTAAGTAAACCCTGTTATGAGTCCAGATTAAGGACTGTAAACAAAACTTGCAAAGAACTCTTGCGTCAGATAACAAGAACATGCCAGTAGTCAAGTTTGAAGGCACACAAGTCACACAGAGAGCCCTTAGAGTTTAGGCCAGCATGAAGTTTGGGTACTACCCTCTTTCAGTTTCATTGGTTAAGACCTGTCCTAGAAAATAGTAACCGGGTTCTAGAGGATCTCAATATCACTGACTACCCTCAATCGGTCATAACTCCAGCGTCGCAATCTTTTCTTGCGGCCAGAACCATCGCGAGAGTTTAGCCTCAATGAGTGTAGCATACTGCTACTGTTCTATGGCCAAGTCGGGTCAATTTAGGGTTCTAAGGTCGGTTGGTGCTTAATGACTCCTCAAAAGACCCATATTCTCCTTGTTGCAACACAAGGGATATCGGTACAGACCAAGGTGTCACACCAACGTAGCCACTGCTTCACCCGTGTCGGTCTACGCCAGACAGGTCCCTCACAGCTTATGCTACCTAAAGGGTATTCCCCAGATCCGGGTTAGGATCTATGAAACTCCGATGCAAGCCCACAATATTAAAGCAATCAAGACATACAATTGAAAACATAAGAGTGGTCTAATCCTAAGGTACACCTCACTTATTAGTTTCCCCAGCAGAGTCGCCAGTTCTGTGATCGGTGGAAATAGAACTGACTGTTTTGAAATGCTGGTTCGCGAAATGTCGCGGTAAGCAAGAGTCCCCACCGTCTTTTATGTTCTCCAACATGGAAAGGACAAAAGCACAGCAAAATTCCTTTTTCGAGATGTCTCTCGGTTCGGGAGATAGATTTATAGAAAGGGAAGGTGTTAGCACCCTTTCTATCTATGGTTATCCATGGGCTCTTAGGTACTTGCTCACTATGTTTTCAAAAGAGTTTGCTTTTCAAGTGTGTGTGGGTTTTGAAAAAGTTTAGTTTGAAAAAATTTCTAGGTAACTCTTGTATCTGTCCTCAAGAGTGTATGAAATATTTGTTTAAAAACTTTTTGAAAGTGTAAGTGTGAAAAGATTGTTTTTCATTTTGAAAGAGCAGGTACCCAGGAGAAATCTACCTACTCTAAGGAATTAGGCTGTGTAAGAGTCCTTTAGACAGTACTATCCCACTATTGAGAAGTAGGTAGCACCGTCGTTGGAGTTATTCGGGTCAATTTGATTAAGGGACATGTGTGGTCACCAAAGCAATAGTAGGACACCTTAGCGGCAACCCTAATGTCCTAGATCCTATTTTATCCGAGGCAACCGTTTCGAGGCAACTGGATCTTTAGACAAGAGGGCAACCTCTAAAACACCTTACACTTGATGACCACGTCGAGGCAACCAAGTGAGGCGTACCCTAAGAGTGGCATGTGCATGTGTGTCCAATTCAGTTTATGTTTATCTTTGAACATGCATTTGTGAGCTACGGGTTGATTTTATTTGTCATACAAGTCTTGCAGGCATAATTAACAGTTAAGGTTTGCGGGAAATAAAGTGCGGAAAGGTAAATCTACGCTATTACAAGGTGCGGGTCTATACATCGCCAAAAATAAAACCCGTTTGGAAAATAAATGCGAGAAAGTAAAAGAAAGCAATAAACTCCTAATTAACTATTACATCCTCGGAAACAGTTACATCAAATATAATGAATTTAAATATGCGCGCGAAAGAATTGAATCGGGACGTCCTTAAGGTTTTGACCCTTTTTGAGAAAAGAATTGAAATTGGTCCTTTTTTGCAATTAAATTAAATATTAAACCTAATTTACTAATTAATTAATTATTTACAAGAAAAAAGTAATTTTGTGGTTTTATGTTTTTAATGAAATAAAATAAAAAGAAATTAAAAGTCAAAAGAAAAAACCTAAGTCTAATTCATTTTATTTATTGTAAAAGGAAATTAAAATTACCTAATTAAACTAAATCAATTTATTAGTGTTTTATTTATAAAAATAATTAATAGTGAATAATAAAAATATTTACATTTTTTACTTTCTGAATTTTTATTGTGAAAAATTAATTATGTTAATTTTAATGATAAGAATAATAATTAGAAAAATAGTTAAATAAAATAAAAGAGAAAATAGAAAACAAAAAGAAAAAAGAATGGACCAGGGGGGTTGATGGACCCATTAGGAGGTGAGTTTGCAGATTTCAGGCCCACTAAGCTTAAGCTTGCGTTGACTTCTGGAATTGTCTGCGTGTGCATTGACCAGGTAGCATGGTGTTCCTCTTCTTTTGGCCTTTGGATTGCCGTTTAAGGACACATGGCATTAGGGATGTAGGAGTCCATGGTGGGACGCTCTGGATAGCCTGCATAGGAACACATTATGAAAAATAACATAGAGTTTTTGGGGGACCTAGGAATCGAACCCAGGTCCCAATGATGAATGTCCAGCGCACCAACCACTACTCCACTCGCATGCGTTTGATATTATAGTGGCCATTGAAAATAATATATAAAAACAAAACATATGTTGTACAACAAAACAAACGTGCGCATTTTTTGAATGTTCCAATGGCATGCTTACACGTCTCGTCTTCTTCACCTGGCCTGTAAAAAAAATAGATAGCGGGGGTTTTTAACCCCCACAACCTGCAAGCACGATTAATAGCAATTAGGTCCCTGATGCATATAAATTGTTCGCGAGGGTTGGGTTTGATTCGTCTGGCCTTGACGAATTCAACCATAGGTCTTTCAAGGCCTGATTTTTCTTGTGCAGCAAAGCCCTAAATTTGAAACTTGGAAACCCTAAAATCCATTAATGGTGATTTCTGTTTCAGGCCACCATAATGCAATTCACCTATACCGTTAGCTTCAGAAAGGTGTTAGCAATGCAAAGCAATGATTATAACATGATAATGATGCATAAAATGTGAGTTACGATTATGGAAAAGTTATTCAAACCGTGAAACTGTTCTGGCGTGTTTCTTGAGCTTTAAGGCTTGGTCTTGATTGCAATAGGTTCCTTACACCTCCAGCAACGTATTGGAAACAATAAAAGGCTTTGAATTGTGTTGGAACTTGGAAAACAAATTTCAAGTTTTCTTTGATTTTTTCAATGGTGGCTATGGCTTCTTGCAGCAGCTTGCACGTGAATGGAATTAGGTTTAGCTTATGCACTTATAGTAGAACTGAATTAGGGTAAATCTTGGTCCAAAAATCCATGGCAATATGGTTTGTATATTTGATTTTCAATCAAATATTTTTGCATCTTTTTGATTGCCAAAACTTGCTAATTTTGGAGATTTTGGTCCCCTTGATTGATACACGAAATCTTCATCATATGCTGACCACTTTTGCTTCACAAAAAGATTTAGAAATCATATCTTGGTATTTTCCTACAATTAAATGAATTAAATGAATTAAAAATCCAATTAATTAATAAAAATAAGAAAATAAATCAATTTAATCTCAATGGGTCGTGCATAGGCCTTGGACAATGTTTCAAGAAGGAATTTGAGGCCCATTAGCAAAAATGAATTGTTTTGGGCAAAGTTGACTTTTACAAATTCCCAAAACTTTCCCAACTTCTCCAATGCATATCTTGCTCAATTTTGATCATATGAACAGGTTCTGGGACTTTTTGGAAAGGTCTTGAAGTCCTCTAACCAATGCCTTTGGTCCCATGTCATTTGGATTTACCAATCTCAAGTTATGGTCTTTGACTTGAAGTGCATTTTTGTTGACTTTTGAAATTGACCTATAATGTATAAATTGATAACTTTTTGTGAGAGCATTTCTTGGACTTGGAATGTGAAGATGAGTTGTAGGAAATGTCATCCCCTTAAAAATGAGAATTGGATGGGATTTTTCTGATGAACCATGAAAAAGTTATGCCCTGGTCAATTTACAGTTGACTTTTCTGCTGTCCAAAAATAGAAACTTTTGCATCTTTGATGATTTTTGAGCCATGCTTGAGGAATCATGATCAAGACTTGATCAAATGATGTTTGTGAGCTCAAAATAAGATTTTGACCAAATTTTTTGACTTTTGACTGTAAAATGACCATTTTGCCCCTACAGTTGATTGTGAACCAAATAGGGGTTTTGACTGTGCAATTTGATGCTGTGAGACTTGAGACTTGACATGTAGATGCTTGACAATGTATATAGGCCTATGGGACTTGATTGGACCACTGAAAACCTCAGATTCCTTGACAGAATAAAAACCCTAATTTTGACTGGCTTAGGAGGCATTTGGACTGTGCAATCCTTGAGAAGTCTTGAACCATTTGAAGATGATTCTTGCCAAACCTTGAGGAATATGGGAGGGCAAATTTTGGGGTACAACAATAACACTATGGACAGTGACAACTCCCTACATCTTGAGAACGTGGACATAGTCGGAAAAGACCACGCATGAAAAAGACCCGCTAGGTTGACTGGCCTAGGAAAGAGTAAGGGCATCCCGGCGAACCAAAAAAGGTTTGGGAAAAAGCTAGGGATATACATATGAAAAAAACTGTACACCCGACAAGTCGAAAACCTGAAAAGGCGGCTTGAGCAAAAAATGGGTATCCCGGTGGACTGAGAACCCGAAAGGGTGATCCAAGCAAAAGTTAGGGATTAAAGCATACGACTATGTCCCATCATCTTGTCACTTGCCTATCAGTAGAAGAATCAGTATTCTTATCGGCAATTGCTAAATACCTCATGAGTTGGGATAACACTCAAGCCATCCACAAAGCACTCTACATGTAACTTCTCCAGCAGGTACAGGGGCAGAAAAGTCCTGATGCAAAGTCATTGTCGTATCCTCAACATGCGTCCCAGTAACATCTACACTCCCCACAAAGTAGAGGAAACTAAAGTTTTGACATCGGCTTCCCCAGGCAGGAGTTACTATCCCTAGCCATGTCCCTTCAGAAAACTGACATCTATATTCTCCGGCCGAATTTGATAATCGCAAGCAGCTCATAAAGTTTTCTCCCGAGTAGAGTTTATTTCTCTGAATACAGAAGCTCAATCCCCAACAGAGCTTATTACTTCAACTACGGAAGTTCATCTTCCAACAGAGTTATTTCCCCGCAGAGTTATTCTTAAACAGAGTCTCTCCCCGACAGACTATTCGCAAACAAGAGTAAATCCACGACATAGTCATCTCCGTTCACCATCCCCATCAGAAGTAGAAGAACCACTTTTTCTACGACGGTCTGGAATTCAATTTCTAGTACTCTCCGACAGCAGTCAAGGATTTATTTTCCCGAACTCGAATATGGCACAATAGCATCTCATGTTCATACATCATGACATACGCACACATATTGCATACAACATAATCTCATTTATTTTGAGAACATCATCATACAATGCATTTCATGCATCACATATAATTAATCATGTACCTTTTCAGGAAAGATGATTATCATCAACAATTTCCAACAGGTCCAAGATTAGCTCCTGAAACTAAACAGAGTAATTATCTGTGCGACTAGATACAACTTTACACGGGTTTGTCACAAAGCAATCTTACACGAGTTTCTCCTAAATACAGCTTCACACGAGTTTATCCTAAAAACAAAATCTTACACGGGTCCCTTCTCATACATTTCCAAATAAAGTTTCACACGAACTCATCCTGAAGTAACCTTAAATAGGTTCCTCCTGAAGCCCTATACAGACTTATCCCGAAGCAACCTTACCTAGGTCCCTTCTCGGTCCAGATGAAGTTTTACCCAAACTCTCCACGAAGCAACCTTACCTAGGTTCCTTCTCGGTTCAAATGCATTTTTACTCAAACTCCCCATGAAGCAACCTTACCTAGGTTCCTTCTCAGTTCAAATGCAGTTTTACCCAAACTCCCCACGAAGCAACCTTACCTAGGTTTCTTCTCGGTTTAGATGCAGTTTTACCCAAACTCCCCACGAAGCAACCTTACCTAGGTTCCTTCTCGGTTCAGATGCAGTTTTACCCAAACTCCTCACGAAGTAACCTTACCTAGGTTCCTTCTCGGTTCAGATGTAGTTTTACCCAAACTCCCCACGAAGCAACCTTACCTAGGTTCCTTCTCGGTTCAGATACAATTTTACCAAAACTCCCCATGAAGCAACCTTACCTAGTTTCCTTCTCGGTTCAGATGCAGTTTTACCCAAACTCCTCACGAAGTAACCTTACCTAGGTTCCTTCTTGGTTCAGATGTGGTTGTACCCAAACTCCCCACGAAGTAACCCTACTATCCAGGTTCCTTCCTATAAGCCCTACTATCCAGGCTTTCATCTCTTGAAGTAACCCTACGACTCATGTTCCTTCTCATAATCCCTACTATCCAGGCTTTTATTTCGAAGTAACCCTATGATCCAGGTTCCTTCTCATAAGCCCTACTATCCAGGATTTTCATCTCGAAGTAACCCTACGACACAGGTTCCTTCTCACAAGCCCTACTATCCAAGCTTTCATTTCTAAGTAACCCTACTATCCAGGTTCCTTCTCATAGCCCTACTATCCAGGCTTTCATTTTGAAGTAACCCTATGACCCAGGTTCCTTCTCATAAGCCCTACTATCTAGGCTTTCATTTCTAAGTAACCCTACGACCCATGTTCCTTCTCATAGGCCCTACTATCCAAGCTTTTCATCTCGAAGTAACCGTATGACCCAAGTTACTTCTTACAAGCCCTACTATCCAGGCTTTCATTTCGAAGTAACCCTACGACCCAGGTTCCTTCTCATAGCCCTACTATCCAGGCTTTCATCTCGAAGTAACCCTACGACCCAGGTTCCTTCTCATAGCCCTACTATCCAGGCTTTCATCTCGAAGTAATCCTACGACCCATGTTCCTTCTCATAGCCCTACTATCTAGGATTTCATCTAGAAGTAACCCTACTATCCAGGTTCCTTCTCATAGCCCTACTATCCAAGATTTTATTTCGAATTAAACCTACGACCCATGTTCCTATTCATAGCCCTACTATCCAGGCTTTCATCTCGAAGTAACCCTACGACCTAGATTCCTTCTCATAGCTCTACTATCCAGGCTTTCATCTCGAAGTAACCCTACGACCCGGGTTCCTTCTCATAGCCCTAATATCTAGGCTTTCATCTGGAAGTAACCCTACGACCCAGGTTCCTTATCATAAGTCCTACTATCCAGGCTTTCATTTTGAAGCAACCCTACTATCCAGGTTCCTTCTCCCTTATCTCCAGACAACAGTTTACAACACTGTAAGACCTGGACCCAACCAGATACGGTCGATCTCACATTCCCCCAGTAAGTCATGGTGCAGCCTGGACCCTAACCAGATATACAACTTACTCCCCACCTCCTCAATCAAGAGTTAATTCCCCAGCAGAGTAATGGACAACCGAAGCTCCTATACTCTATTTTCCCATACGTAAATCAACATTCTCCAGCGAAGTCCTCCTCAACGGCAGGTACAGGAATTCCCGCAAAGGAATCTCTTATGCAACCGATATCTTTTCTAGATGGCATATTTAAGCCCATCTCCAACGATATTTCGTCATCTTCTTCCAAATGGCATCTGTAAGCCCATTCCCAATATTACCTACACTACCAGTATCATTTCAGACGAGTACAAATTTCAGGGCACTCTAGTGTTCAATCATCTTCCACCTTCAGATCACAAAACGCAGACCAGCCAATCTTCATCCTCAGGTTTAAGAAGATTGAACAAGGGAAGCTGTTGTACCCCAAAATTTTCCCTCTCATCTTACTCAACACATGCTCATTGAGATCCTCAAATTGCTCAAGGATGCCCAAGAGTTGACAAGATAAACTTTCTCATAAAGCAATGAACCTCCAACTAGGGTTTCCATTTTCATCAAGATGGGTGAGCTCCAAAGGCCTCATATGCTCTCCATAGTCCTAATATGTTCTAAAGACCATCCATGTCAAGTTTCATGCTTTGCACAAGAAGTTTGCTCAGTTAACTACTCAAATGCCTGAAAATAAACTATGTTAGGTAAAAAGTCAACTGTGATTCACATATAGTCAAAATTCAAGATTTTTGGTTAACATCAACATTTTGAAGTGATATCCATAATTTGATAAAGGGTTGATCATGATTCCCCAAGGAATGCTCCTAATTCATCAAAACTCAAAAGTTGATAAATTAGGGTTTCTCAGGAAAAGTCAACCAAACTTTGACCAGGAATAACTTTCTCATACTTTATCAGAAATTTTCCATCCAAGGCTCATTTTGAATAGAATCCAATTCCATACAACTCATCTACAACCCTTAAGCTCAAAAAATACACGCATGAAAAGATATGAATTCAAACATTATAGGTCATTCCAAAAAGTCAACAAACACACCTTTTGGGTCAAAGCTTCTTAAATGAACATGGAAGATCCAATTGAGATGAAACCAAAAGGGTTGTTTAGGGGACATCCTAAGCTTTCTAGAAAGTCATGGATCACCCTCAAAGAAATAAAATTGAGCAAGTTATGACCAGAGTAAGTTGGGAAAATTTGGTGAAATGCAGGAATTTCAATTTGAGTAATTTTGATATTTTTGACTTGTGGGCCATGGATTGAGAGTCCACACGTGCATTACACCTCAAATCAGCTTCTTACATCATTTGGTTGTGTTTTATTTTAATTATTTCAATTATTTTTGATTTAATTCATTAATAATGAAAAATAATTAAAGTCAAATCAAATCTTTAGTACAAAGATTCAAATCCATTTGCCTTGACCTAAAAACACACTATATATTCCTCCATAATTCAGACCAAGAGGGAGACGAAACCCTAGCCTCCAAAAGGCATCAAAATCTTCAAAGTTGTCAAAAAACCCTAAGGCTTCCAAACACTCGATACAAGCCACCCTAATGCAAGATCTCACTGCCATTCATTCCCAGCAAGGAGATTGAGTAAGTTTGAGACGATCTTGAAGTCCCTAAGCACGTAGAACTCCCGTTAATGGCATCTCTGATTGCATAACATTTTAAATTTTTGCCTCTTTGTTTTTGTTTCATTTTAAACTATACTAATGCTGTTAATGTGTTCATGAGACGTTTGTGAACAGATATGGATCATCTTCGTGTACCCATGCATGCAGAATATTGACCTGCCATGTTTGCTCGTGAGAATTTCCGATCGCGTGTTAGTGTCCAAACTGACCAGTTTTTGGTCTTGATTTTGATCCCATTGAAATCGCAGGCTCTGAATTAGGGGGGTAGGGTCTCCCTTGGATCTTTATTTGCGTGTTTTTGCAGGTTTTCATGGAGGAGATAACCAGAGAAGACGACCGGAGCTAGGGCTCCGGCGCTCCTCCGGTTAGTCAAAGGTTGAAGGAAGTTTGACTACTGGCGTGGCAACTCTTTATAACATGATTGGCTCTTAAAATGCTGACGCGTTTATTTTTTGCTGACTGGGATTTAATGGTTTGTTTAATATATAATATTTTTGAGTGATCATGTTCATGAGTTAACATCTAGCACATATGGCAAGGGAAATGAATGTGTGAAAGGGAGGACCTGGGTTCGATCCTAGGTCCAGACCTTTTATATTTTCGGAGTTTCTTATTTAAGATCCAGCACGCCTCACTATCCAGTATCCATCATACGTCCAATATTCAAAATAGTCAGATGTATATCCAGCCATATCCAACGCTCCAAGATTGCAACCATATGATGGACCCTCAGAAGGAAGCTTCATTGAATCACGCGCTAGACAAACTGGGCCATCATCCTGGGCCTAAAACCAAATTCAGTGCACCCCCCGAATCTGCTTAGCTACACCAGGCCCATTCCTTTAATTCCTTTTTAATTTCTTTATTTTATTTTGTTTTAATTTCTTGTTTAAATTATTTGTTTTACAAAAATCTTTTTTTTAGTTGAATCATAAAATCAAAAATCACAAAAATAAAATTAGGTTTTTTTTATAATTAGAATTAATTTTTGAAAATTAATTATTTTAATTATTTCAACATTGATTATTTTGTTAAATAAAATTACTTAGTAAATTAGGTTTAACTTGCAAATTGCAACTATTTTTCTCAATAAAAAAATAGAAAAATATTTTTTAATTAATTAGATTTCTTAGGCTTCTAATTTGTTCCCGTCTTAACTTTCGCGCATTGTTTTTCCTTATTTTTATTAATTATTGTAACTGCTCCGAGTTTGTAATAGTTAATTAGGTTTACTATTTCACATTTATTATTTCCCCCGTTTTTTTTATTATGTAATCCCCCTCCCCAAAGCCTTGTAATAGCTAAGGTTTTAATTTCTCGCACTTTACTTTCCGCAATTATAAACTGCCTAGATGTATGGATAATAGGATTGAATGGCAAGATAAATCAATTTAAAACAGTAGAAAACCCTAAATGCGCAAGATAAATGAAACTGAAATCAAACACTTGCACATGCTCACTCCTAGGGTTTTGCCTCACTTAGTTGCCTCAAAAATAATGATCGTGTCCCTCGAACGTAGGGATATCTTAGCAATGACCCATAATTCAAAGTCGTCATAAAGATAATAGTCCCTCCTTGTCCCTCGAGTTGCCTACGAGAAATGATCTTATGACGATAGTCCCTTCGAAATGCTAAGGTATCCTTACTTGTTGCCTTCAGTGACCATTTCGTCCCTTTCAAATGTCCCTTACACTCCAACGATGGAGCTACCTACTCCTTAATAGTAGGATAGTGCTGTCTAAAGGAAAACGAACAAACTTTTTTCGAGTAGGTAGATAACTCTTAAGTACTTGCTCAAAATAAAAACTCTTTCACACAAACACTTTTCAAAATAGTTTGCAAAACAACTTCGTCACACTCTTGAGGACAGATACAAGGGTTATCACGAAGTAAACAAAACTTTTCAAAACAAACACACACAAGCAATTTCAAAATGAGCAAGTACCTAAGAGCCCATGGAAAACCATGGATAGAAAGGGTGCTAAATAAACATGATAAGTGAGATAATCAACAATCAATAATGGATATACTATAAAATAATTGGCTTCATTAAAGACATGATCTATACGATCAAATAGTAATTTCTTACAAGAATGATCCCAAATACGTAATGAAAGATAAATGATCCCATCCAACAAGACTGGTGGTGATCGAATGACATCATAGATAAAGGAAACAATGATAATCAATATGGTGGATCTCTGATCTCTGTGTAGTACAATGCCCCCTGCTGGAAGTACTCTTTGCTCCATTCCTTGGTTTCTTTGAATAATTTATTTGTCTTTTCACGATCCTTTCCTCGAGCGAAGTTGTCAATCACCACATCTTTCTGAAATAGTTTTCCCTCCACGTACATGCATTGCTCCAGGAAACGATCACATTCTCTGCATTCTGGAAAAGGTATAAGTATGGACGCATCTTCCATCTCTTTTATTTTATCTCGGAGTCTTGCATTTTATTTCATCACTTCGGTCATTTGAGTTTCCTTTACTTCCAACTCCATACTAGCAGCTTTAAATTGGTTTCCCAACTCTTTAACTTTTTCTTTGTTTCTATTGTTGGCCATTTGAAACTTCAAAGTTTCTTGACGATTCTTCTCTGTATCAGCGAGGGCTATCAGATTCTCTTCTGTAGATACAGAGGAGTCTTCTATTCTAGGTCTTTTTTGGAGCTACCTTCGCCTTCATATTCTTTTAGTTGACGGGCCAATTCCCTCTTCTTTTCTGTCAAGAAGTATATTTCCATTTTTTTGTCTTCAAGATTTTGACGAAGGTCCCTGTTTTCCAACTGTACTTGATAAAAGCGTACTTTAGGTACATCTTGCTGTAGCTCAGCAGGTTGGGGATACAAGGACATTTCCTTTTCAAAAGGCAACATAAGAGATTTGACTCTTTCTTTTAACCAATCCACGTAAGGATTAAAAGCTAATACCTCTTTTAACCCAAAGAATAATTTTCTTTTCCTACCAATGTGGGCCCAAGCAATTTCCGCTTTCCTCAATAATTCAAGATCTTCCCCCTTCTTGCAATACACTGGTTCGACCTCTTTGGCTGTGGGTGGACGCCTCATGGCATAATCTAATTGGCGAAGAGCGAGTACTGGGTTATAGTTGATAATCCCCTTCATTCCTATGAGTGGAACATTAGAGAAACCTACACAATTAGAGATGACCTCGATGCTATCAACCTTAAGTTTGTACCACTGAATATCGAAAGAGGTGAGTGTCATTAGTATGGATGCCCATGAACGAGGATCTTCTTTGAATGGCCCCTTGGTAGGTAACTGTACCATGAACTATTGTAAAGCATCGACACGCAGCATACCACTACCCCTTTCTTTCCATGCTTAGAGTGAATGTCATGGTAAGTGTCAGCTAATAAGGTAGGTATCAGATTTTTATTCATGAAAACACACAAAGAAGCCAAGTCTATTATCTCTTTAATCTTAGGGAATAGGATAACCCCATAAATGGTAGCATCCAACAATGCACAATAAGCATCCCAATGTCCTATGTTTTCCATTTCTTTAGCCTTTCTTTCCATGAAATCTACTAGAAGACCATAAGTGACTTTATTACGTCTCCATTTTCCTTTTACATCGTTAAGGCTCAAATAAATAACCTTAGCAATGGCCTCATAGTCAGGCTCAATAGGGACGTGAATGAATGGAGCATGACTATTAATTTTAATATGGAGAAGATGAGCATACTCCTCAATAGTAGGCGCTAACTAGTAATCCTGAAATGTGAAACAACGTAAATCCGGGTCATAAAACTGTAGAAAAGTCTGAACAACCTTATCATCAACCCGAGCATCCAACAAAGATAGGAGATTATATCTTTCACCGAAAATACCCATCTATTGACAATTCATGAGATCTCTGAGCTCTTCAAGAAAGGGCCAAATACTAGGACGAAACTGGTAGCTGAAGTTATCCCTCTGGATCTTCATAACGTATCAGTGTTGTTTTCCATTCTTAGAGGAGAAGAAAATTATGGAAAATCTTGGAAATGATAATGCACATGCAGATTAATCATCGACATATATATTTTTTGAAAAGTAAATATTCTATGATGTAACATGATGGGACCAAGGTTTCCACAATATGGGATGCTGATGTACTGCTGTGTAGAGTCATATATTCAAAGATCCGAGATAGTCATCAATAGTAATCACCAACCAAAGTATCATCAGAAAGAGGGTCACCAATAAAATTAAGTTACCATTTGTACTAGAGTCACTAACTGAACTAGAGTCACCAACTAGACTAGGGTCACCAACAGAATAAAGCGGTCACCATCAGAACATAGTCACCTTCGGTACCTGTAATAATCAAGTCCCTCCCCACTTACGGTTAAAGACTAGGTCAGGGTAAGGCAAGGGTAACTCAAAAATCACAAATCCACCTGAAAGTAAAATCATCACAACACAGACGTGCATGATGAAGATACCTTCATCTGAACCTCATATGAGCGTGGTCTATGACATGACTGCACTAGTCGGACCACGTCCTATAACCGTCATAACCCCACTCTATTCCTAGTGTCCTAGTGCACTCTGGTCTAGGTACTGGGCCTTTTACCTCAAGAAGTATCATCCCAACCCCATAAAGGAACAACTCCAGTACAACAATAGTATATGGAAAACAGTAAAATGCAATGCATACATATGCTCGGGTAATCATGTATGGATGAATAAACTGAAAGCATATAAATGAACACCCAAAAGAAGAAAACAAGATCTAGGAGAGACTTCGGGATGGACCAATAATTGGTAAACATTATCCCCAGTGAAGTCGCCAAGCTGAAACAAACGGCTGGATAATCAACTATTAAAATATCAATGAAGTTACCATCGAGTAAACCTGATAAGGGTGAAATCAAGGTCAAACGACCAAGAGATACGGGTAAGGGAGTCTGTTACGCGAGGGGAAGGTATTAGCACCCCACACGCTCGTAGTACCACACGGTATCCACTCTTGTTGTATATCTTATGGGTGTGTTAGGATCTATATCTAGGCTTAAAGTTGAAAAGGGAATGTATGAAAAAGAAATGAGAAAATAATGTAGGGAAAATAAAATTTGTGCTTGTTCGGGCCCTACCCTAATGCCTACGTGTCCCTTTTAAGGAATCAGAGCAGCCATAATTTGGCTCACACGTTTCGGTTTGTTTTATGTTTTTTAATTAAAAAATGTTAGGTTCGAATGAATCCACCACAACTCGACCTTTGGAGACTTAAAAGCTGTAGCGGAAGGGAACTAACATGTTATTAGAAAAGAAATGCCGATTGGCAAAAAGAAAGGTGTTGGTTTGTCTTTTTTACCTTGAGAAAGGATTTGAAAGTTTTAAGTGTTTTATGATTTGCAAAGAAAAAGAAAAGACAGGTTTTTGTTTTATTATGCAAAGGATGCAAAATAAAATAAAACATCTAAGGGATGCTGTTGCACCCCAAAATTTGCCCTCTCATGTTTTCCAAAGTCTTCCCCCTGCCTGGTTGATCACAAACTCTTGCCTAAGGAAAAAGAAGATTTTTGAGTGGTACTTCAAATACCTTTCGATTGGTATTCTGAAGGAGTATTTCGATTGGCATTCTGAAGGAGTATTTCGATTGAAATTATGGACAAGCATTCGATTGGAATTATGTCAAGGCAATGTCGACAAGCATGTCAACCATGTCCTTCATTTGGCATGAACAACACCTTTTGATTGGCCTGTTAGCAAAGCATTTCGATTGGAATCCTTCGATTGATATTTGGGCCAGGCCCATTCGAAGGGTACGCAGGGAGTCCATTCGAAAGAGGCAAATCAGGATTAATCGAAGAGCATGGCCTGAAAGCACTCGAAATCCAAGCGTCCAGGTTCATTCAAGGGACACGAATGTTTCAAAAAAGGAAATGATTTAATGTGTTTGATTTTTGTCCAGAGCGTTAAATGCCTATTTTAATGGTTGTCCCTTGCCATTTTCATGCACTCCCACACTCCTATAAATAGGAGGCCAGTGACACATTACAGAGGACACAAAGAAAAGAAAAATTACACGAAAAATCACACGGAAATCATAGAACGAAAATTATACACACTTCTTCAAAAAAAATCTGCAGGCGAACAAAACATTGGAGAGACGCTGCCCAAAATTTTCCAAGCCAAAGCAGTCCCTCAGATCGAAGGTGCCCACGCCCAGAAGCCCTCAAATCAAAAGTTCCTACATCCAGGAAGTGCCGAGATCGAAGGTTCCTACATCCAGGAAGAGCCCAAATTAAAAGTCCAATCTGTTGGTTAGAAAGGGTAAACTATCCAACCTCATATTTGCATAATACATTCATACTTGTTGTTACTTTCGATTTGCAATCTTAGACAGGATCAAAGGGCCTGGGTTTGGCACCCAGATCATTTTTTTTCGTTTGCTAACACTTGCTGCAGATTTAGCCTGAAGAGACCCCAACGAGTGCAGGATCGAAGGGTCTGGGATTCAATACCCAGGCCCTGCATTTTATTTCGCTAACATGCTTTTGTAGGTATAACATCCCAGATCGAAGGAGAGCCCTTCTCTGGATCGAACCCATTAGCCTGCTGGATCGAAGGAGGCATCTCATTCCTGGATCGAAAGCCATGACCTCCATGATCAAAAGACAGTCCTCTTCCCTGGATCGAAGGCTACTCACACCTTGCCGTTTGGCCCAATCGAAAGGACCCTGACCCCCTCTGGATCGAAACTTCTATTTCTCTCCTTGGGTCGAAACTCCCGTTTTCTCCTTGGATCGAAGGATTCCCCTTGTATTTTATTTTTGTTTTCATAGACTTCCTTTTAATTAACATAAAAATAAAAAAAAAACCACAAAAAACATTAGGCTAGTTCTTTTTATATTAAATTAATTTTGTTAATTAACCTTTAAATTATCTTAACATTTTTCCAAAACTAAAATTAAATAGATTTAGATTATTTTTTTTCCAAAATAAGATAAAACAACAAAAAGAGTTCTTATTATTAGGATTTTATTTAGATTCGCGCGCGTTTATTTTTATTGGTTTGTAATAGCTTAGTTGATACCTTTTTATGCTTTACTGCTTTATTCCCCCAATATTTTTGGACATGTAAATAATCCCCCTCCCCGAAAGCCTTGTAATAGCGTAGGATTTACAATTCCCGCACTTTAAATTCCTGTACATATATTAACTGCTTAGATGTATGCTAACTAGGATTGTATGACAAGATTAACTCTTAGACTTAAAAAATCAACAATAACTCACCATGACATGCAAGAGTAAAATAACTGAAAATTGACACACTTGCACATGCCACTCTTAGGGTACACCTCACTTGGTTGCCTCGAACGTGGTCATCAGGTATAGGGTGTCTTAGAGGTCGCCCTTCTGTCCAAAAGATCCAGTTGCCTCAAAACGGTTATCTCGGATAAAAAAGGATCTAGGACATTAGGGTTACTTCTAAGATGTCCTACTATTGCTTCGGTGACCACACTGTCCCGATCATCGAATTGACCCGAATACCTCCAACGATGGTGCTACCTACCTTTCAATGGTGGGATAGCACTATCTAAAGGATTCTTACACAGCTTAATTCTTTAGGGTAGGTAGACTTCTCTTAAGTACTTGCTCTTTTCAAAATAAACAAAATACTTTTCGCACCCCACACTTTCAAAAAGTTTTCAAACAATACTTCATACACTCTTGAGGACTGATACAAGAGTTACCTAGAAGTTTTCAAACGAACTTTTTTCAAAACCCACACACATTTGAAAAGAAAACAAATTTTGAAAACATAAGAGCAAGTACCTAAGAGCCCGTGGATAACCACGGATAAAAAGGGTGCTAACACCTTCCCTTACTATAAATCTACCTCCCGAACCGAGAAATATTCTCGAATAAGGAATTTTGATGTGCTTTTGTCCTTTCCATGTTGGAGAACATAAAAGACGATGGCGACTCTTGCTTATCGCGACATTTCGCGAAACCAACTAAAAAACAGTCAGTTCTATTTCCACCGATCACAGAACTGGCGACTCTGCTGGGGACACTACAAGTTAGGTGTACCTTAGGAATAGTTCATCATCATGTTTTCAATTGCTTGCTCTGTTTGCTTTAAATAGTGTGGGCCTGTTTTGGATATTTCATAGATCCTAACTCGGATCTGGGGGATACCTTCTTAGAAAGTAGCAACAAACTGTGAGGGAATTGTGCGGGGTATACCGACACGGTTGAAGCAGTTTGCTACGTTGATGTGGCACTTTGGTGAGTACCGGTAACCCTTGAGTCAAGTCAAGGAGAGTACGGGGCCGCCGCGTGGTGTCGTGAAGCATCAACTGACCTTAGGAACCTTACTTGACCATCCTGGCCTCTTTAGGGATAGTGAGATGACCGACTTTGGTGCAGTCCGAAGTTGGTAGATACTCGATACTACACTCATTGAGGGTTGTTTTCTTGGAATATTTTGATCGCCAGTCCAGTGGCTAAATCAAAACAATGAACATAGAAAACAACCCAATGATATTGAGCTCCTTAGAACCCGGTTACTTTTGATAGGACATGTTTTTGAGCCCACCAACTTCAAGAGGGTAGTACCCCAAACTTCATGCTGGCCTAAACTCTAAGGGCTGTTTTGTGTGACTTGTGTGCTTTCAAACTTGACTACTTGTATGCTTGCTATCTAACACATGAGTTTCTTGCAGGGTTTGTTTACAGTCCTTAACCTGGACTCATAACAGGGTTTACTTACATCACTCCACGCATAGCATAACATCATACCATCATACCATTGCATACATCCTGCATAAGGACTAATCCATTTCAAGGATCTCAAGGGTTTGTGATGCAGGTCATGCTGAATCAAAAGTCTAGCAAGGGGCAAAGGGGATTTATTTTCCTCTAGCCAAGGTTAATAACTTGAGTCAGGGGCTATGACCCACTCGATATGGTGAGCCTTGACTCTTGAAGAAGGACTCTCAACAACATGAAGTTCCTTCAATCAAGCTACGAAATTCAAATTCTAAAAATTTTCTTGTTTACCCTGCGAGATCCTTGAAAACATTGCATGCATACATACACATCATTGCATAACAGGTACCCTTGTTACGGGTCACTTACCTTCTTCGCTGTTTATTTCAGCAATGGCTTCCCAACAAGGCAACCAGGATCTCCATGCTCAAGAGACTCGGTTCAGGGAGATCCTCCTAAATCTATCCAAGGGGCAGGAAGAGCTGAGAACGCTCCTCATGGGGACTTTGGTCGGGAATAGTTCTGAGGGCAGTAAGGATGAACGGCTGAAACATCTGCAAGCTGAGGTAGATGAAATGAGGACTCAGATGCTGGGGCAGATGGCCCTTATCCAAGGCTTGGCTCGGGAGCAAGAAGAGTTGAAAGCCATGGTCAACCAGCTTCGCCAAGAGAGATACAACATGAAGCAAACAGTCCAAGTCAGGGACCATGTCATTAATCAGCTTCCAAAAGGACAAGGGTCTGGTATGGTGAAGAATAGACCTCTCCAAATCGCTACCACTTCACAGTTCCAATAACAACCTCGCCCAGAGCAACGGGTTGATCAGAGCAAGCTCAGGAGGCAATTCACCCAGATCAACATGTCGCTGTCCCAAGCTTTGCAACACCTGTTGAAGTTGAATCTGGTGACGTTGATAGGACCTCACCCTAATCCTAAGACTTCTTCTCCAAGCTATAACCCAGATGCGAGGTGTGCTTATCATTCTGGTAGCCCGGGGCATGATACCGACGACTGTTGGAAGTTAAGGTACAAAATGCAAAACCTAATTGATAAAGGAGCAGTGGAATTCACCCAAGATGGTCAAGTCAAGTTCTTCTACTATCCTTGCGAGATTCACCATTTGAAGTGACGAGTCCTGAGACTAGAAGACTTTTTGTTCATTCGAATGTTCAAGTTGTATTTTCTTTGCTTATTCAAACAATTATCATGTCAAACTCTATTATTTCATTAATGCATTACACGTGTCTGTCTTGAAGTAGTTGTGTTCTCTATATTCAAAATTGCTTTTATTTTTTTCTTGATGTTCAACTCTCGATTGAAAATTCTAAAGCCTCTTGAGGGAGGATGACGAAAACGATACCATAATCTACAGTATGCTTTTGAACAGACCCCGCTGATGAGGTACAAGCATTGTTTCAATTCCTAAACACTGGAGTTATAAGGATGATAATCCCTCGTCAACCCCTTTGAGCCAAAGAAGTAGGAGTTTTTCTTTTCTAAAATTAAAACCCTTAATCATAACCTGGGGCAGGGTAGTTCTCTCAGCTGATCCAAGTGCACAACGAATGGCACCAGAGGAGTCCTTACAAAACAAAAGACAGTGATGGCTCCAAATAATCATAAAGACAAGAAGTCATTATCCCTCAGAAATGAAAACCCAATAAGTCAAAACCTATGAAGGAGACTTACAAAGCTGGGGCATCCCGCTGACTGTAATTCCAAAAAAGGAAACAATTTAGGCAAAAAACAGGGATAACAAAAATCAAAAAAAGAAAGAGGCCCTACAAACCCTCAACGCAAAAGGAAATGACTGCCTATTCAAAATAAACTGTCAGTATCTGAACCATCACTGGTATATCAAAGCAAAGACTCAAACAAGGTCTAACGCACGATCAGCTGAGTTTAGGTTTGAAGAACATCACGAAGAACGGGTGGGTACAAAAAATTTGAGCCTTTATCCTTTGTTTCTTAAACCGTGAATCGGGCCATGCTACAACCTTTAAAAGTCCTAGCTGAAGCATGGGTTAGTTCGAAAGCATACTGTTACGAAAGGTATCCTGACTCCTTAAGGCTTGCGGTAAAATAACGAGTTGACATCACAGTTTACAAAAAATTCACTTGTTTTTATAAAAAAAAAATGCATTTTCAAAAACTTCAAGACAGACATAAGCTTTTCATTCTTGATATAACACTGTTTGCATATGACTATTTGTTCGAACAGCAGAGAAATTCGCACGACGAATATCTAAGTGAACAAAAGTACTTCCAACCAAGGGGCAGACATGATCATGGTCTATCATCTGGGGCAGTTAAGTCAAGATTCGGAGAGTCTCTCAAAAGGCCAACCAACTTGGGGCAAATCTCCATCTGGATCACTTGGAGCATTGGACGATCAAACGAAGATCTTCTGGTAGTAGGGCAACGCAACACTACTGACAGGGGTACCTCCCTACTTCCTAAGAGCACGGACATAGTCGAAAAAATACTACGCAAAATCAAAGACCCGCTAGGTTGACACACCTAGGCAAAAATAAGGGCTTCCCAGCGAACCAAAAAGGTTCGGGCAAAAATAAAGGATGAAAATGAAAAAATCTGTACACCCGGCAAGTCGCAAACCTAAAAAGGCGGCTTGGGCAAAAATGGGTATCCCGGTGGACTGAAAACCCGAAAGGGCAGTCCAGGCAAAAATTAAGTATCACAGCGTACGACTATGTTCCGTCATCTCGTCACTTGCCTACCAGAAGAAGATTTGTCAACCGACAGTCATCAGGCGCCTCCACAGGTAGCTTCTCCCACAGAAACAGGGGAAATAATGAGTTGTCTAAGCGATCTAGTTGCTCTGTCCACCAAGGTACCAAGGTAGGTTCATCTGAAGAACGTAACCAAGATACCTCCACTCTCCGCAGAGTAAGACCAGACTCAACAATACTCTCCCCCGAGCAGAGTTGGTCTCCAATCAGCCCCGAAAGGCACAATATCTCTGGCAAGTCAACCCTCTCCCCAAGCAGAGTTAATCTACTGTCAGCCTTAAGGAAGTGGGGCATCCCCAGAAGATCTCAATATTCCCCAGCGGAGTATACAGATGTTCCTAAGCAAGCATCCCCGACAGTCTTGATCTAAGATTGTTCCCCGGCGGAATACTAGACACCCCAGCGGAGCCACCTCCCCAGTACAATCCAAAAAAGTCTCCCCAGGAGAGTTGAATCAATCTCCCCAGTAGGAAGCTTATCCCCAGTAGATTCTGGAAGCTTATCACCTGCAGAGTACGAACGCGTCTCCCCGGCTTTATTCAAAGGTTATTTCTCCACCAGGGTATAACTGGGTTATCCTTAGCCAATTGCCACGGAAAGATCGTCCTCGGCGAAGTTCTTCCTATCCCCCAGCGGAGTTCATCAAATTCCCCAACATAACTCATCAACAAAATCCCCAGCGGAAATGAAGAACTCTACTCTTCAAACATCAGCCCAGGATCCAGCTTCCCGGCATTCGTCAAGGATTTATTTTCCTAGACGAAAATACATTCATAAACATCACATCTTCATACATTATACAACACAAATCTCATTTATTTTTGAGAACATCTTAAAATCATGCAGTTCATGCACCATGACATTGCATACAACTGATGTTTTGCCTTTTCAGGAAAAAGGTCAATCCAAAGACAGTTGCTATCAACTGTCGCAATTCCAGATTCGATACCGGCATCTAGCAAGGGCATATCTGTGAGCGATTGATTGTGGATTCGATACCTGTATCTAGCCAGGGCATATCTACATTAAAGAGATTAAAGAGATAGCTGGGAAATGCTCCAGACATGGATGTTATTCTTTTGCTTATTCAGATTCTATCTCCAGAGATAGCTTGGAAATGCTCCAGATATGGATGCTATTATTTTGCTTATTCAAAGTTTCAGATATAGCTGGGAAATGCTCCAGATATGGATGCTGTTCTTTTGCTTATTCAGATTTTCTCTTCAGAGATAGCTTAGAAATTCTCCAGAGATGGATGTTATTCTTTTGCTTATTCAAGAGTTTCCTTTTAGATATAGCTGGGAAATGCTCCAGATATGGATGCTGTTCTTTTGCTTATTCAGATTTTCTCTTCAGAGATAGCTTAGAAATGCTCCAGAGATGGATGTTATTCTTTTGCTTATTCAAGAGTTTCCTTTCAGATATAGCCGGGAAATGCTCCAGAGATGGACGCTATTCTGTTGCTTATTCAGAGTTGCTTGTTCAGAAATAGTTCAGATATGCTCCAGAACCTGATGCTATTCTGTTGCTTATTCAGGGCTTCTTTTCAGAGATAACTTAGAGATGCTCCAACCATGGATGCTATTCTATTGTTTATTCAGAGATTATTTCTAGAGATGGTTCAGATGCGATCCAGACATGGCTACATTCTGATACTTATTCTAGACTCCCTTCTGGAGATATCTTAGAAATGCTCCGGACACAGATGTTATTCTATTGCTTATTCCAGATTCCCTTCTAGAGATGGTTCAGATGCGACCCAGACATGGCGACATTTTGATACTTATTCAGATTTCCTTTCCGATATAGCTTAGAGATGCTCCTGACCCGGATGCTATTCTTTTGCTTATTCATATTTCCTCTCCAGTAATAGCTCAAAGATGCTCCGGACCCGGCTGTTATTCCATTGCTTATTCAGAGATTCCTTTCAGAGATGGCCTAGAGATGCTCCAGATCCGGATGCTATTCTATTGCTTATTCAGATTTCCTTCTAGAGATAGTTCAGATGCAACCCAGGCATGGCGACATTCTGATACTTATTCCAGATTCCGTCCAGAGATAGTTCAGATGCGACCCAGACATGACGACATTTTGATACTTATTCAGATTTCCTTCCAGATATAGCTTAGAGATGCTCCAGATCCGGACGCTATTCTATTGCTTATTCAGATTCAAACTTCTAAAGACAACTTAGAGATGCTCCATCCCGGATGCTATTCTATTGTTCAGTCCAGATATGATCCAGATTCGGATGACATTTTGCCACTCATTCAGATGCAGTATGGATATACCCTAGACCCGGGGGTCATTCTACTATTCGTTCAGACGTCAGCAATTAGATATAGACTAGATATGCCCCAGACACGGAAGCTATTCTATTCCTTATTCAGATTCAACTATCCATTACAGTTCCAAATGGCATCTATAATCCCATTCCCGACAAGGTTCTGTCACACTTCCAGTTGGCATCGATAAGCCCATCCTCCTATCCACCATCTCTCCAAATGGCATCTGTAAGCCCATTCCCGACATCACACTGCTGATACTCTACTATGTGAGTGCAAATTTCTGGGCACTCTAGTGTTCAATCATCTTCCACCCTCGGATCACGAAAGGCACGCAAGCCAATCTACATCCTCAGGTCTAAGAAGATTGAACAGGGGCAACTATTGCACCCCAAAATTTGCCCTCTCATGTTTTCCAAAGTCTTCCCCCTGCCTGGTTGATCACAAACTCTTGCCTAAGGAAAAAGAAGATTTTTGAGTGGTACTTCAAATACCTTTCAATTGGTATTATGAAGGAGTATTTCGATTGGCATTCTGAAGGAGTATTTCGATTGGAATTATGGACAAGCATTCGATTGGAATTATGTCAAGGCAATGTCGACAGGCATGTCAACCATGTCCTTCATTTGGCATGAACAACACCTTTTGATTGGCCTGTTAGCAAAGCATTTCGATTGGAATCCTTCGATTGATATTTAGGCCAGGCCCATTTGAAAGGTACGCAGGGAGTCCATTCGAAAGAGGAAAATCAGGACTAATCGAAGAGCATGGCCTGAAAGCACTCGAAATCCAAGCGTCCAGGTTCATTCAAGGGACACGAATGTTTCAAAAAAGGAAATGATTTAATGTGTTTGATTTTTGTCCAGAGCGTTAAATGCCTATTTTAATGGTTGTCCCTTGCCATTTTCGTGCACTCCCACACTCCTATAAATAAGAGGCCAGTGACACATTACAGAGGACACAAAGAAAAGAAAAATTACACGAAAAATCACACGGAAATCATAGAACGAAAATTATACACACTTCTTCAAAAAAAATATGCAGGCGAACAAAACATTGGAGAGACGCTGCCCAGAATTTTCCAAGCCAAAGCAGTCCCTCAGATCGAAGGTGCCCACGCCCAGAAGCCCTCAAATCAAAAGTTCCTACATCCAGGAAGTGCCCAGATCGAAGGTTCCTACATCCAGGAAGAGCCCAAATTAAAAGTCCAATCTGTTGGTAAGAAAGGGTAAACTATCCAACCTTATATTTGCATAATACATTCATACTTGTTGTTACTTTCGATTTGCAATCCTAGACAGGATCAAAGGGCCTGGGTTTGGCACCCAGATCAGTTTTTTTCGTTTTCTAACACTTGCTGCAGATTTAGCCTGAAGAGACCCCAACGAGTGCAGGATCGAAGGTCCTGGGATTCAATACCCAGGCCCTGCATTTTATTTTGCTAACATGCTTTTGCAGGTATAACATTCCAGATCGAAGGAGAGCCCTTCTCTGGATCGAACCCATTAGCCTGCTGGATCGAATGAGGCATCTCATTCCTGGATCGAAAGCCATGACCTCCATGATCAAAAGACAGTCCTCTTCCCTGGATCGAAGGCTACTCACGCCTTGCTGTTTGGCCCAATCGAAAGGACCCTGACCCCCTCTGGATCGAAGCTTCTATTTCTCTCCCTGGGTCGAAACTCCCATTTTCTCCTTGGATCGAAGGATTCCCCTTGTATTTTATTTTTGTTTTCATAGACTTCCTTTTAATTAACATAAAAATAAAAAAAAAAACCACAAAAAACATTAGGCTAGTTCTTTTTCTATTAAATTAATTTTGTTAATTAACCTTTAAATTATCTTAACATTTTTCCAAAACTAAAATTAAATAGATTTAGATTATTTTTTTTCCAAAATAAGATAAAACAACAAAAAGAGTTCTTATTATTAGGATTTTTTTAGATTCGCGCGCGTTTATTTTTACTGGTTTGTAATAGCTTAGCTGATACCTTTTTACGCTTTACTGCTTTATTCCCCCAATATTTTTGGACATGTAAATAATCCCCCTCCCCGAAAGCCTTGTAATAGCGTAGGATTTACAATTCCCGCACTTTAAATTCCTGTATATATATTAACTGCTTAGATGTATGCTAACTAGGATTGTATGACAAGATTAACTCTTAAACTTAAAAAATCAACAATAACTCACCATGACATGCAAGAGTAAAATAACTGAAAATTGACACACTTGCACATGCCACTCTTAGGGTACACCTCACTTGGTTTCCTTGAACGTGGTCATCAGGTATAGGGTGTCTTAGAGGTCGCCCTTCTGTCCAAAAGATCCAGTTGCCTCAAAACGTTTATCTCGGATAAAAAAGGATCTAGGACATTAGGGTTACTTCTAAGGTGTCCTACTATTGCTTCGGTGACCACACTGCCCCGATCATCGAATTGACCCGAATACCTCCAACGATGGTGCTACCTACCTTTCAATGGTGGGATAGCACTATCTAAAGGATTCTTACACAGCTTAATTCTTTAGGGTAGGTAGACTTCTCTTAAGTACTTGCTCTTTTCAAAATAAACAAAATACTTTTCGCACCCCACACTTTCAAAAAGTTTTCAAACAATACTTCATACACTCTTGAGGACTGATACAAGAGTTACCTAGAAGTTTTCAAATGAACTTTTTTCAAAACCCACACACATTTGAAAAGAAAACAAATTTTGAAAACATAAGAGCAAGTACCTAAGAGCCCGTGGATAACCACGGATAAAAAGGGTGCTAACACCTTCCCTTACTATAAATCTACCTCCCGAACCGAGAAATATTCTCGAATAAGGAATTTTGATGTGCTTTTGTCCTTTCCATGTTGGAGAACATAAAAGACGGTGGCGACTCTTGCTTACCGCGACATTTCGCGAAACCAGCTAAAAAACAGTCAGTTCTATTTCCACCGATCACAGATACTAACCTAAATCTATCCCTAACGTTATCACACAAATGATTGATTCTATAGTTCAGTTTTGAAGGGGAAACTCTAACCTATGTTGACATGCCTGGATAACAATCCTAATGTCTATCTCAAATCATCATCTATAGATGAATCAAGAAGTCCTAAAGGAGCATAGAAAGGGTCTATCACCTAAACTATGTCTATCTCGAATCATCATCTATAGTTGAGATGAGAGTTCCTAAAAGAACATGCAGAGGGTATGTCATCCCAAAACATGCACACAAAGAAGAAATCAAGCAAGCAAGCCAACAAGCTTAAGAGAGCACAAAAAAATGTCATGAGCAACACATGCTAACTCAAGTCAAATGCCTAACCATGATATAGACGATCAAGGTAGGTATAAAACCAGGTAGGGATGCTTTAGCCAAGGGGTCATAACAACCGATGCAAACAAGCGGTGAGAGGATAGAAGAAAATAGTATGAAGCATCAACGTCAACCAACGTGAGCTCAAGAAAAAATGTGGGAGATTGATTACAGATCCCTTTTCCACTTGAAGACTCGATAACCATGTGTTGTACCCCAAATTTTCCCTCTTATTTCTCAAGGTATTTCTCACAAGGATTCTCAAAAATTCATGCTTGCACAAGTACAATTAAATTTTCCAGCATCAAGTTAAAAAGGAACCTGTTAAAAATGGGGAAAATAGATTAAAATAATATTTTTGATAAATTGAAGAAAAACAAGTCTTCTTCGATTCACCTCCTTCGATTAGCCTTTTGGCCTCTTTCGATGCAAGCTTGGCTTGCATCCTTCGACTGGGCATGGGTCTCTGGCACACTGGCTTTGATTCACAAGGCAAAAGCTTCCTGCATGCAACCTTCTATTGCATCTTTGGCCTCACTTGGTTCACAATACAATGGCTGCCTATGTGCCTACTTCGATTGGATGTTTGATGCTTGCATGCCTGTGTTGACTGGACAAATATTCCCCTCCATGCTTGCTTTAACTCACAAAGTGATGAATGGCTATATGTAGCCTTCGATTGAGCCACAACTTCCTTCTTGCATGCAAGAGGCTCCCACCAGGCCAGCAGGCACAAGGCAAAAGGCCTCCTGTAGCCTCCTTGGCTTCCAAGGCAAAAAGCCTCCCGCTGATATCCTTCGATTGCACATTTTTTCCTCCTGTATACCTCTTTAGTTTGGGCATGTGGCCCTCCTTTGATGTAAGCCTAGCATGCCTCTTTCGTTTGGGCATGTGGCTCCTTTCATGCAAGTCTTCGTTTGAGAATTGGCCTCTTGTATGATTGCTTGGAGTCATAAAGTTTAGACCTCCTGCATGCAGGCTTCGACAGGGAATTGGCTATGTTTACACTAGCTTCAACTAGACACATTTCCCTTTAATATGCTGCAATGCCACCCTTGACAACCTTTAACACACATGGTTGGTGGCCCCTTTAAAAGGACATGTATTGTTGGATTTGAAGGGCATACATAGGAGTCCTTATCGAAGGATATATTACACTAGCCCATTCGAAGAATAACATAGTCCATTCGAAGGACACATTTGGCCCTTTCAAATAAACATACATGACCCATTCAAGGGACATGTTTGGGCGTCCCATTTGAAGGACATGTCTGGGTGTGCCATTCGAAAGACATGTTTGATGTCCCATTCGAAGGACTTATATGGCCCACCCTAAGGCATACTTGGGTGACCCATCCAAGGGGCACACATTTGGCTCCTTCGAAGGATGCACAAAAGTGAGCTATTTGAAAAACACTTTTTGGTTATCAAATAATATTGTTTGAAGGAGAATCTGGTCGAAGGGTGGTCAAAACGAAAGGTGGAGATATCAAAAGATGCTTGCTGCCAAGTTCAGGCATGGTACACTGGCCATAATGCTCCAAAACTGCTGCATAGCAGTCTTGAAACATTGCCCCATTCTTGCACCAAAATGGCATACGAACACTACCCCTCAAAAGCTAGAAAAAATAGTTTAATCAATTTGTTCAAATTGTTTTGTTTTCCCTCCAAAACTTCAGCCAACGTTTCCTATAAATAAGAAGCTCCATAACATGTATAAGGGGTTGGACAACACATCCAGAGACTTGGGGGTGGTGGAACGAATCTTAAAACACTCTCAAACACTCTCAAACACTTAAACACATGTTCAAACCCAGAATCCATAAGAAACACAACACTTGTTTTCTTGACCCTTCGAATCCAGAAAAACACAATACTTGTTTTCTTTTTCTCTTTTGAATCTGAAACCACCCTTTCACATCTCCTGACCTTCGAATTCAACACCAGAAGCAATACCCTTATTTCTTTCCATTAAATCCGGGGATATCTAAGGCAGCCACTCAAGGTCCAGCATACATTCTAGCTTCAAACAAGGTAAGTCACTCTGAACTTAAACTCTTTGTTTGAAGCATGTACATAACATTTGTTTTCCTTTTTGTTTCCACCCTTTTAATTTGTTTCCATGGCTAATCCTTTTGGTTTTGTCTCTTGATTTACTAAATATGCTTTAAGAACTAACCTAGTCATAAGACAATGCTAGCATGGCCTTAGACCATGTTGCTATTTAAAATCTCAAACCAAAGAAACAGGAGGAAGGAGGTATGAAACAAAGCCTTAGGCTTTCACACTGACTTCCAAGCCCCAATTGAAGGAGGCAGCAAGGGACTTAAGGTGAAGAGGGAACTCCATGTTGAACGAAAGAAGCAGCCAGAAAGGCACACATACACTGACTTTCAGGCCCCATTCAAAGGAAACAGAAAGGAAGACTGCATCTCATGCTGACTCCAGTCCCAATCGAAAGGCACGCCTTCACTACTTCCAGGCCAAATCGAAGGGAGCCAGAGAAGCAGAATCGATGGGTTCTGCTGCCCAAATCGAAAAGCCTATTTTATTTCTTTATTTTATTTTGTCTTTATATTTTATTGCTATTCAATATGGTTATAATAGTGTAGGATTTATTTTTCTGCATTTTTATTTCTTTTGTACAAATGTTAGTAATTAGGATGTATGGAAAGATAAAAACCAACAAGTAGACAACCTAAAATTCAAAGACAAAATGCATGCAATCAAACACACTATTCATACATGCACCCTTCGGGTAATCTCACTTGTTGCCTCGGAGAAATAGTCATGTCCCTTGAATATGGGCGTTTTATCTAAGACCCTCGATAAAAGATCGTAGTCCCTCGATGACCCTCAATGTTGCCTTCGGTAAACAATCTAGTCCCTAAACGACATTGCTAAAACGTTCCATAGGTTTCCTTCTATGACTATACAAACGTCCCACGCCCGTCCCTTCACATCCAATGATGGGGCTCCTTGCCAAATCAATGGTAAGATAGAAACATCAAAAGGAGGAGGAAAAGAACGTTAGACCTTTTGAGTAGGTAGGATTCTCCTATTTGCTCGCTTTCTCACAACAAATACATTTTATACACCAACACTTTCATTTGAAACATTTTCAAAAGAAAAAGCTCTTTGTACGCATTCTTATAGAGACGAGAACCATTATAAAGAGACATTTCAAAATCACTTTCAAAAACACATTCCACAAACACCTCTTTGAACTATTTTTAAAACCAACATTTTGTACGCGTTCTTATAGAAACGAGAGCCATTACAAAGATGTTTTCAAAATACTTTCAAAACCCACACCACAAGCTCGTTTTCAAACAAAAGCAAGTGATCTAGCAAGCAACTAAGAGCCCGTGGATAACTATGGATGAAAAGGGTGCTAATACCTTCCCTTTTCATAATCTACCCCCTGAACTCAAGAAATAATCTCGAAAGGTCTTTCCTGTTCTTTTCAACCTTTCCTTATTGCATAAAATAAAAGTCGCTGGCGACTCTTGGTATCCTCAATAATTGCGAACAAACACAAAACATCCAAGTCAGTTCTCTTACCGTGTTATAGAATCGACAACTCTACTGGGGAAAATTCTTAAAAGTCGGGTTACCTTAGGGCTAGATCACCTTTACTTGATTTCCTTGCTTGACTTGTATGCTTTACATTTTGGTTCCTTGTTTGGGCTTGTTTTGATCCTCCACCCGGATCTGGGGCACCTTTAGGTAAGTAGCAATAGATTGTGGAAACTGTGCGGGGTATACCGACATGGTTGAAGCAATAGCTATGATAATGTGACACATTTGTTGGTACTGGTAGCCCTTGAGTAGTCAAGGAGAATACGGGGCCGCTGTGTGGTGTCAAGAAGCACTAACTGACCTTAAAACCTTAATTGAACAACTTGGACATTAGGAAATAGTGAGATAGTCGGGTTTGGTGCAGTCCGAAGTTGGTTGATACTCGACGCTACGCTCATTGAGATCAGAATTTCGGGATATTTCAGTCGCCATTAAAGAGGCTTGCGCTGAAACAATGCGTGATAAAGAAAGATCAGTGATATTGAGATCCCCTAGAACCTGATTATTATTACTAGGACAGGTTGAGCCAACTAAACTTCAAGAGGGTACTTACCTATAAACTCTATGCAAGCCTAAACCTAAAGACTTGTCTACTTTATGTGTATATGACTATTTGTACATAACAACTTGCTTGCTTTACATACTTGTACATAAACATCATGACATCATACCATAGCATTTTCAATAACCAATTCAAGGATCTCAAGGACCTACGATGCAAGGTCACATTGAACCAAGACGTCTATCAAGGGGCAAGAGGATTTATTCTCCTCTAACCAAATTCCGTCAAAGACCAAACCATTACCTTGAGTCAAGGGCTATGACCCACTTGACATGGTGACTTGATTCTCGTGAAAGGACATCCACCGATACGAATTTCTCAAATCAAAGATCTTGATCAAAATTCAACTTCTAACATCTTCTCCTGTTTACCCTGCGAGATCCTTGAAAACATGCATCCACATACCATGCATCATATCATAACAAATTTCTCCCATACAGGTATCCTTATCTTCCTACTATTTATTTCAGTAAGATGAATATGGAACAAACCGTGAAGGATCTTCAAGCACAAAATGCTCAATTCCAACAAATGTTCTTGACTTTGGCTAAATGGAAAGAGGACCTGAATACTATCATTCTTAAAGACAAGAAGAAAAAGACAAAGAAGTCAGTGGGCGTCCTGAATTTGGGAAGAAGACTTAGAGGACCAGTCAAGAGAGCTCTAGATTTCTCAACTCTATCAAATGGGGGTAATAACCATGAAGAAGATAACAACCCGGGGTCTGATGAAGATGAAGCTGACTACTCCAAGGAACATTATCCTCCCGCTGATGATAAATACAAACAGTTGGAGGATCGCCTCAATGCTATGGAGATTCAGTAGATACCTGGCTTGGAATTTGACGAGTTAGGGTTGGTTTCCGGAGTGGTCATCCCACCAAAGTTCAAAATCCATACCTTTTCCAAGTATGACGGGGTCTCTTGTCCTAAGATGCATATGAGATCTTATGTCCGCAAGATTCAGCCTCACACTGCTGACCGGAAGTTATGGGTCCATTTCTTCCAAGAAAGTTTGGCTGGCACTCAACTGGAGTGGTTTTATCAGTTAGACGAAATCGACATTCATACCTGGGAGGACTTGGCTGCTGCGTTCTACAAGAAGTACCAATATAAGACTGATCTTGCAACAACTCGTGTGCAATTACAGAGTATGACCATGCGTTCCAATGAGGGCTTCAAAGAATATGCCCAAAAGTGGAGAGACCTGGATGGCAGGGTGTAGCCACCTTTAACTGACAGGGAGCTGATTGACATATTTATAGGGACCTTGACGGGACCTTTCTTCAATCACCTAATCAGAAGCTCCTCGGCTGGGTTCATCGAGCTAATATTGACTGACGAAAGAGTCGAGGTTGGCATCAAAAGTGGTAAAATCCAAGGAGTTATATCTTATGATACTCAGAAAATCCATACAATGGGAATAAAGAGTCCAATGATGTGTACGACCAAAAGGGTCATAACAAGAGTAACCACGACCAACATGTAGGGGCAGTCCTGATCTACGGTCCTGCATCGTGGCGACAACAACCAAGGGGAATCAGCGAAGGCAAGACGAGCCCAAAAGACAGTTTACCAACATCAACATGCCACTATCTCAAGCACTGCAACACTTGTTGAAGATGAATCTGATTACATCGATAGGACCTCACCCAAACCCAAAAAATTCTTCTCCTAACTACAACCCTGATGCAATATGTGCATATCATTCCGACAGTCCTGGGCATGATACTAACGATTGTTGGGCGCTGAAATACAAGATTCAGAACATGATTGATGCCAAGGAGATCGAGTTTGATCCTCCAGAGACTCCCAATGTGATCACCTCTCCCATGCCAAATCATTGAGAGTTCCTGTTCATTTTGAATTTTCAATTGTAATTTCTTTTTTTATTCAAAGATTTATCTATTAATGTCAAACTTTGTTTCATTAATGCATTGCATATGTTTGTCTTGAATTAATCTATTCATTTTCATTATATTTAAACTATGATGTTTTTACTCCCTTTATGATATTCAAATCTTGTTTCAAAAGTTGCAGGCCTTTAGAGGGAGGATGACAAAAACAATGCCATAATCTCATACAATATGCTTTTGGACAGACCTTGCTAACGATGTACATGTGTTTCTTTCAATTCCTAAACACTGGAGTTATAAGGAAGGTAATCCATAGTTAACCCCCTTGAGCCTAAGAAGTAGGAATTTTCCTTTTTACACAAATTGAAACCTTTAATCAAAACCTGGGGCAAGGTAGTCTCTCAGTTAATTCAAGTGCGCGTCAGTCACAAGCTTTCACTTCGTATACAATGAATGACATCAAAAAACTTTCCTTTGGAATCAAAAGACGATGATGGTTCCTTATCACATAGGCAGTCATTATCTCTCAAAAGAAAAGCCCACTAAGTCAAAACCTGCGAAGGAGACTTAAGAAAAATTGGGGCATCCTACTGACTATAATCTCAAAACAAGAACAGTCAGGCAAAAATCACGGACAATAAATCAAGAAGAGGTCACTACAAATCCTCAACAACATGAAAAGTGTTGCAAAAATGACTGCCTTCCAATAAATAAACTTCCAAATATCTGAACCATCTTTCCAGATTTAATAGGAGTTCAAACACACAATTAATTGAGTTTAAGACTGAAGAACATCACGAAGAGCGGGCGGGTACAAACACACTTTGAGCCTTATCTTTTGTTTCTTAAAGCGTGAACCAGACCATGATACAACCTTTCAAAGTCCTAATTGAAGCATGGGTTAGTCCGAAAGCATACTGTTACAAAAGGTATCCTGGCTCCGGTAAGGCGTTACTCCAAATTCCGAGTTGAATTCATATTCTTATAAATTCTTTTATCTGCCAAAACGCATTTTCAAAACTTCAAGACAAGCATAAACTTTGCATTATTTTGAATACCGTTGTTTGCATATATCTATTTGTTTGACAATAGAGAAATTCACATAATGAATATCCAATGAACGAAAGCTCTCTCGGTGGACAAAATCCCTTCAAATGGGATGACACTTTCAATGACAAATATCCTGTAAGAAAGGGGCATTAGCATGATCACTGTCCAACACATCTAGGGCAGTCAAGGTAAGATTCCAAGAAATCTCCCAAGAAATGCTGAATAACCAAGGGCAGGTCTATATCTGAATCACTTGGGGCATTGAATGTGAATTCCCAAGGGTTATATACGATCAAGAAAACATTTCCTGGTAGTGCTACAAACACTTGCTACTGGGTGCAGTGACAAATCCCCCACAAAGTCCTTTTCATAGGGTGATCCCCAGCCAGAGTTTCAATCTTTGAAAACTTCTCCCCAACTGAGTTGATCTCAAGAATCCTCGAGGAGTTCTGCCAAAAGAAAATGCCTCTCCACCAGATTGCCAACATGGTTTATTTCCCCAATAAACCACAGATTCCCCAGTTTGAGTTTCCCCAGCTTGAAACTCCTGAACTCTTTTCCCCCAGCCGGAATCAACACTCCCCATAGAGTTTCCCTCAAGCAAAGTCTATGTCCCCTAGCGGAGTTCTCCTCAAAACAACAAAAACGAGAATCCCCAGTGGAAACATTCTAAAATAAGGTATGGAGAAGGGAATACTCTTCATCTCCAATAGCAGTCAGGGATTTAACTTCCTAAGGCTCCCCAACATCTGTCAAGGATTTATTTTCCAAGACAAAGTTACATTTCAACAAATACTTCACATTCATGCATCATATTACATACATGACAAATGCATACTGCACGATCTCATTTATTTTTTAGAATAGAATTATGCCATGCATTTCATACATCATGACATCACATGCAGCTAACTCTTTACCTTTTCAGGAAAGATCAAACAACAGATGACCATTGTCAACCATTTTCAACAGTTCCAGATAAATGCCTGCAACAAGCCAGGGAAACTATCTGTGAACGATCAATTGTAGATTAATACCTGTAACAAGCCAGGAAAGCTATCTACATGAGCGGATTAAAGATTAATACCTGTAACAAGCCAGGAAAACCATCTTTCTTTCTAAGTTCAAAAATCAATACCTGAAATAAGCCAGGCAACTACTTGCACGACCAGCTAAAGTAACCCTACCCAGGTTCCTTCTCATTCCCAGATGCAGTTTTACACAAAATCATCATGAAGCAACCATACCCAGGTTCCTTCTTTTAAATTCCAGATGAAGTTTTACACCGACTCATCATGAAGCAACCCTACCCAGGTTCCTTCTCTCATTTTCAGATGAAGTTTTGCATGGGCTCATCATGAAGCAACCCTACCCAGGTTCCTTCTCTCATTTTCAGATGCAGTTTTACACGGACTCGTCCTGAAGCAACCCTACCCAGGTTCCTTCTCTCATTTTTAGATGCAGTTTTACACGGATTCATTCTGAAGCAACCCTACCCAGGTTCCTTCTCATTTTCAGATGCAGTTTAACACGGACTTATCATGAAGCAACTCTTCCCAAATTCATTCTCATTTTCAGATGCAGTTTTACACGGACTCGTCCTGAAGCAACCCTACCAAGGTTCCTTCTCTCATTTTCAGATGCAGTTTTACACGGACTCATCCTAAAGCAATCCTACTCATGTTCCTTCTCTCATTTCCAAATGCAGTTTTACACGGACTCGTCCTGAAGCAACCCTGCCCAAGTTCCTTCTCTAAATTCTAGATAAAGCTTCACATGGATTCATCTTGAAGCAACCATACCCAGGCTTCCCCCTCATATGTCTCCTAAAGAAGCCATACACAGGCCCATCATAAATTGAATAATATCCAAGACCTCTGCTGGTTCAGTTTAAATCGATCAATAGTTTATCCTGATTCCTTTCTGGTAAACACTTTCTCTGGTTCAGATAAATCGCTCCAAAGATTCATCCTGAGTCTTTTCTAGTTGAAGTCAAATTTAGACTTAGTCTAATTAATGTCAACAATCAATTTTGGATGGCATCTATAATCCCATCTCTGACAACTCTCTATCATCTCTCCAAATGGCATCTTTAAGCCCATTCCCTACACAATCAACCACCACATCATCAAGTGCAAATTTTCTGGGCACTCTAGTGTTCAATCATCTTCCACCTTCAAGTCACGAATGTCAGACTCGCCAATCTAACTCTTCAGGTTTAAGAAGATTGAACAGGGGCAGCTGTTGTACCCCAAAATTTTCCCTCTCATTTCTTAGGGTATTTCTTACAAGGATTCTAAAAAATTCAAGTTTGCACAAGTACAATTGAATTTTCCAGCATCAAGTTAAAGAGGAAGCTGTTAAAAAAGGGGAAAATAAATAAAAATAATATTTTTGACAAATAGAAGAAAAAAAAGTCTTCTTCGATTCACCTCCTTCGATTGGCCTTTTGGCCTCTTTCGATGGAAGCTTGGCTTGCATCCTTCGATTGGGCGTGGGTCTCTGGCACACTGGCTTTGATTCACAAGGCATGAGCTTCCTGCAGGCAACCTTATATTGCATATTTGGCCTCAATTGGTTCACAATACAATGGATTCCTGTGTGCGTGCTTCGATTGGAGGTTTGATGCTTGCATGCCTGTGTTGACTGGAAAAATATTCCCCTCCATGCTTGCTTTGATTCACAAAGTGATGGCTGGCTATATGTAGCCTTCGATTGAGCCATAACTTCCTTCTTGCACGCAAGAGGCTTCCACAAGGCACAAGGTAAAAGGCCTCCTGTAGCCTCCTTCAATTCCAAGGCAAAAAGCCTCCTGCTGATATCCTACGATTGCACATATTTGCCTCTTGCATGCCTCTTTCATTTGGGCATGTAACCCTTCTTTGATGCCAGCCTAGCATGCCTCTTTTGTTTGGGCATGTGGCTCCTTTCATGCAAGTCTTCATTTGAGCATTGGCCTCTTGTATGCTTGCTTGGAGTCACAAAGTTTAGACCTCCTGCATGCAGGCTTTGACAGGATATTGGCTATGTTTACACTAGCTCCGACTGGACACATTTCCCTTTAGTATGTTGCAATACCACGCTTGACAACCTTCAACACACATGGTTGGTGGCTCCCTTCAAAGGACGTGTATTGTTGGATTGGAAGGGCATACATAGGAGTTCTTGTCGAAGGATATATTATAGTAGCCCATTCGAAGAATAACATAGTCCATTTGAAGGACACATTTGTCCCTTTTAAAGAAACATACATGACCCATTCAAGGGACATGTCTGGGTGTCCCATTCGAAGGAGATGTTTGGGTATGCCATTCGAAGGACATGTTTAATGGCCCATTCGAAGGACTTACAAGGCCCACCTTAAGGCATACTTGGGTGACCCATCCAAGGGGCACACATTTGGCTCCTCCGAAGGATGCACAAAAGTGACCCATTTGAAAAACACTTGTTGGTTATCAAATAATGTTGTCTGAAGGAGAATTTGGTCGAACGGTGGTCAAAACGAAAGGTGGAGATATCAAAAGATGCTTACTGCCAAGTTCAGGCCTGGTACACTGGCCATAGTGCTCCAAAACAGCTGCACAACAGTCTTGAAACACTGCCTCATTCTTGCACCAAAATGGCATACGAGCACTGCCCCTCGAAAGCTACAAAAAGCAGTTTACTCAATTTGTTCAAATTGTTTTGTTTTCCCTCCAAAACTTCAGCCAGCTTTGCCTATAAATAAGAAGCTCCATAACATGTATAAGGGGATGGACAACATATCCAGAGACTTGGGAGTGGTGGAAGGATCTCAAAACACTCTCAAACACTTAAACACATAATCAAACCCATAATCCAAAAGAAACACAACACTTGTTTTCTTGACCCTTCGAATCCAGAAAAACGCAATACTTGTTTTCTTTTTCTCTTTCGAATCTGAAACCACCCTTTCACATCTCCTAACCTTCGAATCTAGCACTAGAATCAATACCCTTGTTTCTTTCCATCAAATTCGGGTATATCTAAGGCAGCCACTCAAGGTCCAGCATACATTCCAGCTTCAAACAAGGTAAGTCATTCTGACCTTAAACTCTTTGTTTGATGCATGTACATAACATTTGTTTTCCTTTTTGCTTCCACCCTTTTAATTTGTTTCCAACGCTAATCCTTTTGGTTTTGTCTCTTGTTTTATTAAATATGATTTTAGAACTAACCTGGTCATAAGACAATGCTAGCATGGCCTGAGGCCATGTTGCTATTTAAAATCTCAAACGAAAGAAATAGGAGGAAGGAGGTATGAAACGAAGCCTTAGGCTTCCACACTGACTTCCAAGCCCCAATCGAAAGACGCAGCAATGGACTTAAGGTGAAGAGGGAACTCCATGCTGAGCGAAAGAGGCAACAGAAAGGCACGCCCACACTGATTTTCAGGCCCCAGTGGAAGGAAGCAGAAAGGAAGACTGCATCTCATGCTGACTCCAGGCCCAATCGAAAGGCACGCGTTCACTACTTCCATGCCAAATCGAAGGGAGCCAGAGATGAAAAATCGAAGGGTTCTGTTGCCCAAATCGAAAATCCCATTTTTCTTTCTTTATTTTATTTTGTCTTTATATTTTCTTTCTATTCAATATGGTTGTAATGGTGTAGGATTTATTTTTCTGCATTTTTATTGCTTTTGTACAAATGTTAGTAATTAGGTGTATGGCAAGATGAAAACCAACAAGTAGATAACCTAAAATTCAAAGACAAAATGAATGCAATCAAACACACTATTCACACATGCACCCTTAGGGTAATATCACTTGTTGCCTCAGAGAAATAGTCATGTCCCTCAAATATGGGCGTTTTAGCTAAGACCCTCGCTAAAAGATCGCAGTCCCTCGATGACCCTCAAAGTTGCCTTCGGTAAATGATCTAGTCCCTAAACGACATTGCTAAAACGTCCCATAGGTTGCCTTCTATGACTATACAAACGTCCCACGCCCGTCCCTTCACATCGAATGATGGGGCTTCTTACCAAATTAATGGTAAGATAACAACATCTAAAGGAGAAGGAAAAGAACGTTAGACCTTTTGAGTAGGTAGGATTCTCCTAGTTGCTCGCTTGCTCACAACAAAAACATTTTATACACCAACACTTTCATTTGAAACATTTTCAAAAGACAAAGCTATTTGTACACATTCTTATAGAGACGAGAACCATTATAAAGACACTTTTCAAAATCACTTTCAAAAACAAATTCCACAAACACCTCTTTGAACTATTTTTAAAACCAACACTTTGCACGCGTTCTTATAGAAAGAGAGCCATTACAAAGGCGTTTTCAAAATAATTTCAAAACCACACCACAATCACGTTTTCAAATAAAAGAAAGTGATCTAGCAAGCAACTAAGAGCCTGTAGATAACTACGGATGAAAATGGTGCTAATACCTTCCCTTTTCATAATCTACCCAAACTCAAGAAATAATCTCGAAAGGTATTTCCTGTTCTTTTCAACCTTTCCTTATTGGATAAAAGAAAAGTCGGTGGCGACTCTTGCTATCCGAAACAATTGTGAATAAATGCAAAACACCCAAGTCAATTCTCCCACCGTGTTACACCATGTTCTGCACAACTTCGAAGCATCGACGTACACCGTGAGCTAAGGATGACACAGACTAGAATGTGCGGGGGTCGATTGCGGACCCTCCCCGCTTGCCTACTTTTGAGGACTTATTATTTGTAATATAATGCGGGCACAAATGTAAACAAATGTGCGAAATACCTACTTCAAAGGTAGGATTTTAAATAATCAAAATTAGCATGCAGAAAGCGGTGCCTACTACAGGTCTTAATGTGAAAGCGGGCACAAATGTAATGGTGTAGGATTTATTTTTCTGCATTTTTATTGCTTTTGTACAAATGTTAGTAATTAGGTGTATGGCAAGATGAAAACCAACAAGTAGATAACCTAAAATTCAAAGACAAAATGAATGCAATCAAACACACCATTCACACATGCACCCTTAGGGTAATATCACTTGTTGCCTCAGAGAAATAGTCATGTCCCTCAAATATGGGCGTTTTAGCTAAGACCCTAATGAGTAAGCTAGCATCAACAAAGAAATCCAGTGAGAATATGCGTCGAAGCATCAATAAGCAAGATCATAATATGTAGCGGACACATCCGTCTCACAAAGTGCCTACACAAAAATGCAATTAGGCAGACCAAGAATGGAATGTGTATCGACACAGCTGTATTCCCGAGCACCTGCACAAAATACAACTATACAAGATACAAGGCACAAGGCACAAGACAATGGCATGTGTGTCGAACGCAAAAATCAGACCACACATCAAAAATCCAAACAAGCTTTCCGATCAAATAATCAAGTAATAATTACATGATCAGAAACCATCCAAATGTACCTTGCACAATCAACACACATGTTAAAAATTACAAGGAAAATTAAAGTATAAAAGAGTGGGAAGAAATTTGGAGCACACAATAGCAAAAGCAAAGCCAAAGAAGCAAAAAACAACAATTTGGAAAAGATACATCAACCACAAAAAGCTATGTGTCGACTCATGACTGAAATTTTCTCAGTTTGCATCGACCGCTGGGTCGGCGCAACACTTACCGTAGGTGACCAAAACTGTTTGCGTCGACTTAAAAAGGCTATGCGTCGACTCAACTGCAGGATTATTCAATTGAAACTTTGAAGCAATATAACTTTTTCATCGAGTGTTCGTTTCATGCATGGTTCAAATCGTTGGAAAGCTTGAAAATTATAGAATATCCACGACACAAAACGGAAACCAAAACAACAAAAATTGGACAACAAATTCCTCGATCTTAGCACGATCGACATGTGAATTCATGATCCAATTTTATGAGTTTTGACGTAATTTGCATCAGATCAAAAACCAAATTCACATCAATTATGTATGACCATAACACAAGGAAATTTGTACGCAACCAAAAATCAATTGAATCACGCAGTAAGATCAAGGCACAATGGCTCAAGCATTTTATCAAACACATAATCTCCGAAATTCAACTCATGATTTTTTCATAATTAGAGATCCAAATTATACCACACATAATCAATCAAGAATCATCAGTTAAGCATGAAACAACTTCAACATTTTGTTTTCTCAAATAAGCACTTTCATGAAAATCAATTAATTGAATAAGCACTTATTTAATCATCCAATTCCGGATTTGCACATCATAATTCAAGATAAATTCACATTTTCATAATCAAAATCACTTCCACAATTCAAATTAGATCAAAGTTCAATTCGTCGATCCATAAAAGTGCTGATTTAAGAATCACTTATTTGAAAAGTGCTTAAATCAAGAAAAGCTTTCCGTAGAATTGAAGAGGAAGCTTAGGTATAGAGATCTCAACAATCGGATTCGAAATCGGAGAAGAATTGAGCTTCTTTGACTTTTGGATCTTGAAAAAGTAGTTGGAAAAGTTGTTGGTGTTCTTGATGAAAATGAGAGAAAGTTGCTCTTTGATCCTTGAGCAAGACAAGAGAAAGTTTTTGAGTGTTTTTGAGAATTGATCAATAATGAGAGTCCCCCTTTTGAAAATTGGAGGGAATAAGAATATATAGTGTGCCTTTTTTGAATGAATGAGCCTCCAATAAACACAAGCAAATGTGCAAATTTTCAGTTCATTAGAGTCTGACACCTTAAGGTCAAATTCGCAGATCCCTCAGTGTGACTTTCGAAGTTGAAATGTGAAACTAAAATGTATCCAATGTCGAGAAAAACATCGTGTCCGAAAATGGGCTCAATCGGATAAATGGTGATTTAGTTATGATTTTTTGAAGTTTCGCCTCAGATGAAAATATTTCTCGGTTCAGGATTTTCAAATGCGTTGCGCACGCTTTGGACCAAAAACGAAAGCCTTCGGGATACTGTTCGAATTGGAAAGCTGAAAGAAATATTTAGCCAACTAAATTTGTAAACCAAATCCACCAGGACCAGCTTCACACAATAAGAATCGACTGAGTTATGATTTTCCAAAGATGAAGCGGGTGAACATTTGTCACAATTTTCTTGTGCGAACATATTTGATAAATTCATATATTCGAAGACTTTCTAAGCAGAATTGGCTTCCGACCATGAGATACGAACTGTAGATGACATCAAGACGGAAATTTGTCCACTGGAATAGGCTCAAATCGAGTCAAGGGCTTCGAGTTATAAATTTCCTAGTGCACCAAAACTGCACTTTCAGCATATTTTTTCTTTGTATTTTTCACCATACGACTTCCAAAAGAACCGCGTATTCGGAGACTTTCCTTTGAGAATTAGATTTTGGTCAGAACAAGAAAATTGAAGAGAACATTGAGACATTTTCAAAACCTCAAGAATTAACCCAAAACACCATTCCAACTTGGAGATGCGAAATTTCAAACTCAGATCAGTCAAAACACTATTTCCAATTCCCACTGTTTTAAATTCACCGAAAACAGCCAACACTTCCACAACCCAAACATGCATTGAAAAATTATGAGAGCTTTATCGTGTTGATCAAATACCTTGACCCCATGAACACAGAGCCAATTATATGCATGCATGTGTATATGCAAACATAGTATAAGCCAATCAAAGTTAAAACAAAAAGGGAAAATTTTGGGGTGCAACACTGTGTAAATCAAATCTCAAAATAAATCCTAAGTTGTAGAAATTACTAAATTAAATATAGAATTAAATCGAATCCCATAACAATTTACAACCTCAAATCTTATACTACAAAATCAATGTTTATAAAAAATTACAAATAGAATAAATCAATTAAAACAAAGATCCGGAAATCCCTAATTTTTTCCCAAAACCCTAAATCTAAACTAAAAATTAAAACATCAACCTAAAATCCTACCCCTATAAATACAGAAGAAAAAAATACAGAAAAAGGGAAAAAATATTATTGGGAGATCGGAAGAGATTTTAAGCGAAGAACGAAGAACAAACCCTTTTCTTTGAAGATCAAACGAAGAGGAAGATTAGGGTTTCAACATATGAAACCCTAATCGTGTGAGCACCACCGTTGACAACCCCAACACTCCGCCGCCACCACCTTCGAGCACCACCAGAAACCCGCAAATAAGATAAAGGGAGATCAGAAGCGGATCAAAAAGGGAGCTCGAAAACAGAGCACGAGACGGCAAAGAGGTATAACTTAGCTATTTTTTCTGATATTGTTGCTGGATTGTTGGGGCTGATTTACGGAGGGGAAGAGATTCATTTGAGATAGTGCCGCCGCGATGTTGGTTTAGGCTTAGGGTTATGGAAGGGGAAAGGGGAAAGGGTTGTATGAAGGAGAGAGGAAAACAATACTGTAAAAACAAAAAGTGAGATGAAAAATGTAAAAAACAAAAATTATATTCTGTAACGATCCTAGGTACGCGCTCCTATAGTAATTAATATGCACTCTTCATTATGTCTGTTTCATCATCATTGTACGACCGTAAGACCAAGTCCACCATAACACCCATGCTCCCTCGCGCATACGGTCTTGCAGGCCCCCTCAAAAATTGCATTTGGGCCAAGCCCATTCAGTTTAACACCTCACTTTTTTTGAAATTATAAACTCAACACAGCATGCACCCTCACCTCTGGGCCTAGTTCAATATCTGAACTTGGGCCCAGTTTCTTACCATACCTCCCTTCTTGTTCATTAGTTCAGCCACGCACCCCCATGCTTACTGGGCCTGAATTCAATATCTGAATTCAGGCCCTGATTTTTCACACTCCTATCTTTTTACTACTCAACATAAAACGCACCCCCTGAGAATTAATTAATTAATTAATTTTTTTGTTATATATTATTTTTTTCTTATATTATTTTATTATTATTTCTTATTTTTATAATTATTATTATTATTAATCCTTTAGTTATTTAATTTCAATTTTCACATATTATTATACTTATTATCATTTAAATAATTATTTTATTCAAACTCATGCCTATATTTTTATATTATTACATTAAACATTTTTAATCATGCATTAATTAAGAAATTTTGCAATTAATATGATTAAAAAAATATCTAACAAATCTTAAATCTATTTTTTGCAATAAACTAATCTAAACAATTTTTTTTGCAAAAGGGTTCCAAATATACTTTGACTAATCGCGCATTTAATCCAAAGATTCTGCAATCTCTACACCCGGTCAAAATGAGAGGTAATTCAAAATACTTTTGGAACCCCTAAAAAACACAAATCCACGCGAACTACGAATTGGGACTCTGATTCCTCCTAAGAGGATACGTAGGCATACAACTAAAATCATGGCGAGTTCCCCTAACTAAAATTCAAACCCTTTTCCCCCCTAATTAAAATTAAAACCCTTTTTTACCTAACTGATAAACCTAAACCCCTAAACCTAGTATCCTTAAGAGTAAGGTAGATGAAAGGTGCCTTATACCTTCCTTTCGATTGCGTATCTATTTCTAATATATTCACCAAATAAAAAAGATAAAAAAAAGCAAAACATAAATATATACCAGAGTGAATAAGATATTTAAAACAAGAAACCATTACATATTCATACATAATCATAAGCATGCATGCATTTGAAAACGCCCACATATCATATCAAAGCTCATCTCAGTTTTTCAAAATCTCTCCAGTTAAATCATTGGTAGAAAAAGATCACCACCTCCTTGGCCTCCATATCAAACAAGGGCCTACCAACAAAAAGCAATGGAACAAATTGAAGAGAATCAGGTTGCGTTCAAGGAGGATATCAACCAAGTAAAGGGTGATGTGAGTTTAATGAAATGATATCTAAGTCAAGTTCTCCTAGCTCTGAAGGACATCATTGACAGACAAGATCAGATTCCCAGGGTAGCTTTCGAAGAAGTAACTCAAACGATTGGTGCATCTAGCGATCACAAACTAAGGAAAGAGCCAGAAGCAGGACCCCAAATATCCGTCATGGCCCAAAAAGAAACAAGAGAAGCTAAAACTGAAGGGTTTGTCCCACCGCCATCAAAAGCAGAGGAATCACATACCCCGCAAATTCCAATCAGCAATGCAGACAACTACTTGGACCTGCAGTATAGAGACCACGACCTAGAGGATGTCAATTAGGCACCCTTAAAAATGACTGGTACTCATGATGTTGATAATCCCCTGATAATGAATCAATATAAGGCTCTAGAAGAAAGGCTGAAAGCCATGGAAGGTTTTGATGCTTTCGAAGTAGATGCTCCCGAAATGGGCCTAGTTCCTGATATAGTAATTCTGCCGAAGTTCAAAGTGCATGGCTTTGGAAAATACAAAGGGCTCACTTGTCCAAGAAATCATTTGCACATGTATTACAGGAAGATGCATGGCCATGCCCACAATTAAAAGCTGATGGTTCACCATTTTCAAGATAACTTAAGCGGGGCATCTTTAGACTAGTATATGCAATTAGAGCAAGTTCACATTCGAACATGGGCAGATCTTGCTAATGCTTTCTTAAACCATTAAAAATATAACCTAGACATGGCGCCTACCCGCATGCAACTCCAGAAGATGTCCCAGAAGAAAGTAGAGTCCTTCAAAGAATATGCTCAGAGATGGAGGGAGATGGCATCCCGCGTGCAACCACTGTTGTTAGAAAAGGAGTTAATAGATATGTTCATGGAACCTTGCAAGGGTTATATTATGAGAAGATGGTTGGAAGTATCTCTTCGAGATTCTCAGATCTAGTGACTATCGAAGAAAGAATTGAGACTGGAATAAAGAATGGGAAAATACCAGGGGGACCATCAAATGCCCCCTATAATTCAAAAAGACATGCTCCAAATTTCCCAAAAATAAAAGAGGGAGAAACTAATGCTGTAGCCTCACAACCAAGGGCACAACAACCATTAATGATCCCACAAGGAAAGAAACAACGCAGATTTGGAAGGCCTTAAAGAAATTTTGATCCACTCCCTATGCCACCCAACCAGTTATTATAACACTTAGTTAAGGCATCCTTGGTGGAACTAAAACCTTTGGCTCCTCCAGTCGATCCACTCCCGTGAAAATAGAATACCGACACTAGATGTGAATACCATGCTAACTATCCAGGAGACACCATAGAACAATGTTGGGAATTTAAGCACAAGGTTAAAGATTTATTAGAATCTCAAGACATCACTTTTGAGAAGCCTAACATAAAATAAAACCCTATGCCTTCGCATGGTGGACCAAAAATAAATGCGATTAAAGTAGTCATTGACTTTGGGGAAACCATACAAGTGAAGACCCCGATAAACTTATTGAAGGAATATCTGTGGGAATGTGGCTTCCTGCTAGAGCATAATGAAGCCTTCGATAGAACTCTGCAGAAACTAGTGGACCAGGGGATAGTCTAATACGGACCATACCATGAAGAAAAATATAAAGCTACTCTGAAGGGTAAAGTACGATTTCCTACAATCCAAGAGACCTTTGTCCACAAGGGAATAGAGCATGGCAGACATGTGGCAATGATATCTAACAAAGTCAATACCAAAAGGGAATCTGACTTCATCCGAGAATGTTCCCCAGGAGAAAAACTCAAAAGCTGGAATGCCATGGAGATTCTTGAGATCTTTTTCTTACCTAAGTAGTTTTTCTTGTTTTGAAAGAACCTATGTCAAGCCCGGGGCATAGGGGTTGCTTGCAAGGGTCCCCCTGTTTTGTTTCAGACAATATTTACAATTAATAAAAATTATATTTTGTTTTCAATTAAGATCCTTGTCTTTCGCTTGCATTTATTTCTCAAATTTAAAAATGGCAATACGTTATCTTCATATGCATTTTCAAAAGTTCATATACTAAAATATGAACTAAAACATGACAAACATGCAGATCCATGCCCAAAACCACTGATAATTTTACTGTTGCGATCCGATATAATTTTGATGCTCCTATCAACCAAGCTGAAGAGGAAGGTGACGAAGATCTTGAAATTTTTGAAGAAATGGAAAATGAAATAGAGCAGAAAGCGGACAACATATGTAATAAGGTCGGAGAACTGACTTGGGTGTTTTGCGTTTTATCATAATTATTATGGATAGTAAGAGTCTCCATCGAATTTTATTTTATCCAATAAAGGAAAAGGTGAAAAGAACAGGAAATACATTTTGAGATATTTTTCTTGAGTTCGGGGGGTAGTGTGATACGATGTAAGAACCGACTGTTTAATACTAGTTTGCGTTTTGTATTCACAAATGTGCGGTAAGCAAGAGTCGCAACCGTCTTTTCTTTTATCCAACAAAGGAAAGTGTGAAAAGAACAAAAAAAGACCTTTTCAAGAAAAATTCCTGTTTGTGAAAGGAATGAACTCCGCTGGGGATGATCTTCAACTGCGATTTCACTGGGATAACCTTTTAGACTCTACTGGGAACAATTGTCCAAGGTCTACTGGGGATGATTCTCCAGACTCCACTGGGAAGCTTTTTCAGACTGCGCTGGGGAAAATTTCAAACTCCACTGGGGATATTTTATACTCCACCGGGGATGATAAGACTTTTCAGTGCTGATGGTAGATAAACTCTGCTTGGGGAGAATATTAATGATTCATTCACAGTTACGAGTCTCAGCTAGGGATTAGCTAACACCATTATCTTTCTCCTTACTCTGCAGGGAGTGAATGTTACTGGGACGCGTGCTAAGGATATGACGATGGCTTTGCATCGAGACTTTTATGCCCCTGTTTCTGCGGGAGAAGGTGCCTGCGGATGCCTTATAGATCGAGTATTATCCCAACTTATGAGGTGCTTGGTAATGGCCGATTGAAATGACAAATCTTCTTCTGGTAGGTAAGTAACGAGATGACGGGACATAGTCGTACGCTTTAATCCCTAACTTTTTCCTAGACTGTCTTTTCAGATTTTCAGTCCACCAGGATACCCTTTTTTGCCCAAGCCGCCTTTTCAAGTTTTTGACTTGCCAAGTGTATAAATCTTTTTGTTTTTATCCCTAATTTTGCCCGAATCTTTTTGGTTCGCCGGGATGCCCTTATTTTTTCCTAGGTGTGTCAACCTAGCGGGTCTTTGCTCATGCACAGTATTTTCTGACCATGTCCACGCTCTTAGAGCGTAGGGAGTTGTCATTGTCGGTAGTGTCGTGTTACCATACTACCAGAAGATGTTCGTTTGATCATGCAAGATTTGTTGCGGGAATCCATGTCTAATGCCCCAAGCGATTCAGATGGAGATTTTCCCCTGGCTATTTGGCATCTTTGAGAGATTCCTTGAATCTTGACTTAACTACCCTAAATGATGGACAATGATCGTGTCTGCCCCTTGATCGGAAGTGTTTTTCCATTTGAGGTGATCCTTTTTGAGATGATTTTTGTTCACTAGATATTCCTCGTGTGAATTTCTCTGCTGTTGAATAAATAGTCATATGCAAACAATGTTATTTTAAGAATGCAAAGCTTATGTTTGTCTTGAAATTTTTGAAAATGCATTTATTAGTAAAACAAGCGATTTTTTGTAAAATGTGATGTCAACTCAGGATTTACAGCAAGCCCTACAGGAGTCAGGATACCTTTCGTAACAATATGCTTTCGAATTAACCCGTGCTTCAGCTAGGACTTTTAAGGGTTATAACGTGGCTTGGTTCACGGTTTAAGAAACAAAGGGTAAAGGCTCAAATTTTATTTGTACCCACCCATTCTTCGTGATGTTCTTCGATCCTAACCTCAACAAATTGTGCATTTAGATCCCGTTTGAGTCTTTGCTCTAATATTCCAGTGATGGTTCAGATACTGACAGTTTATAGGCAATCACTTTGTTGAGAGTTTGCAGGATCTCTTTCCTTTTGATTTTTATTATCCCTGTGTTTTGCCTGAACTGTGTCTTTTTGTGATTACAGTCAGCGGGATGCCCCAGTTTTTCTTAAGTCTCCTTCATAGGTTTTGACTTATTGGGCTTTTATTTCGAGAGATACTGACTGCATGTCTTGACGATTATAGGGAACCATCACCGTCTTTTGTTTTGGACAAACTTCTTTGATGTCATTCATTATGCACCTGAATTAATTGAGAAAACTACCCTGCCTCAGGTTGTGATTAAGGGTTTTAATTTGTGTGAAAAGAAAAACTCCTACTTCTTTGGCTCAAAGGGGTTGACGAGGGATTATCTTCCTTATAACTCCACTGTTTAGGATTTGAAACAATGCATGTACATCGTCAACAGGGTCTGTTCAAAAGCATGTTGTAGATATTGTGGTATCATTTTCGTCATCCTCCCTTTAAAGGCTTAGAATTTTTTAGTCGAGAGTTAAACATCACAAAAATGAAGGCAATTTGAATATAGTGAATACGAATGGACTGATTCAAAACAGACACATGCAATACATTGATAAAGTAACAAAGTTTAACATGAATAAATGCGTGAACAATCAAAAGAAAATTACAAATTGAAAATTCTAATGAACAAAAAGTCTTCTCGTCTCAGGACTTGTAACTTCAAATGGTGAGCATTGAAGGGATGGTATAAGAACTCAGCCTGACCGTCTTGTGTGAATTCCAATGCTCCTTCATCAATCAGGTTTTGAATTTTGTACTTTAACTTCCAACAATCGTCAGTATCATGCCCCGGGCTGTTAGAATGGTATGCACACCTTGCATCAGGATTGTAGTTAGGTGAAGAAGTCTTAGGATTCAGATGAGGTCCTACCAACGTCACCATATTCAATCTCAACAGGTGTTGCAAAGCTTGGGACAACGGCGTGTTGAGCTTGGTAAACTGCCTCTGATTAACCCGTTGTTTATGGCAAGGTTGTTGTTGGACCCTTGAGGTAGTAGCAACTTGGAGAGGTCCATTCTTTACCAAACCAAATCTTTGTTTTCTTGGAGGTTGATTAATGACTTGGTCCCCGACCTCGACTGTTTGCTTCATACTGTTGTATCTGTCTTGATGAAGCTGGTTGATAATGGTTCTCAGCTCTTCTGGTTGATAAGAGCCATCTGCACCAGCATCTGGGTTTTTATGGCACCTAACTCAGCTTGCAGTTGTTCCAGTCTTTCGTCCTTATTGTCTTCAGGACTTTTCTTGACCAAGTTCCCGATGAGGAGTGTTTTCAACTCTTTCTGCCCCTTGAATAGGTTTAGGAATACGTCTCTGAACTGAGTTTCTTGAGTTTGAAGATCTTGGTTGTCTTGTTGGAAAGCCATTGCTGAAATAAACAGCGAGAACATGAGAGACCTATACTGGGAGACATGTTATGCAATGATATGTATGATATATGTATGAAATGTTTTTAAGGATCTCGCGGGGTAAACAAGAAACTTGTTAGAATTTGAATTTTGCAGCTTTGATTGAAGAAACTTCGTGTTGTTAAGAGTCCTTCTTCAAGAGTCAAGCTCACCATATCGAGTGGGTCATAGCCACTGACTCAAGTTATCGTATTTTAATCTCTAGACAGCATTGGCTAGAGGAAAATAAATCCCCTTTTCCCCTTGCTAGACATTTGATTTACCATAACCTGCATCACAAACCTTTGAGATCCTTGAAATGGTTAAGGAAATGTTAAGGCATGATGTTATGATGTGTATGTCATGCGTTTAAGAAAAAGTACGAGGTAACGTAAACAAGTAAATCCGGAAAGAAATCCAAGGTATTGGATAAGGACTGTAGACAAAACCTGCAAGGAACTCATGTTGTCAGATAATAAAAATGTGCAAGTAGTTCAAGTTTGAAAGCACACAAGTCACACAATAGCCCTTAAATTTCAGGCGGACATGGAGTTTAGGTATTACCCTCTTCCAGTTTAGTTGGTTCAACCTGTCCTAGTAATAGTAACCGGGTTCTAGAGGATCTCAATATCACTGACCACCCTCGATCGGTCATAATTCCAGTTTAGCAACCTTTTCTTGCGGCCGGAATCATCGCGAGAGTTTGGTCTCAATGAGTGTAGCATACTGCTACTTTTCTATGGCCAAGTTGGTCAATTATAGGTTCTAAGGTCAGTTGGTGCTTAACGACCCCTTAGCAGCCCCATACTCTGCTTGTTCCTCCACAAGGGATATCGGTACCAACTAATGTGTCACACCAACGTAGCTACTGCTTCAACCGTATCGGTCTACGTCATACAGTTCCCTCACAGTCTATTGCTACTTACCTAAACGGTATCCCCAGATCCGGGTTAGGATCTATAGTAACTCTGATGTCAATTGAGAGAGACCGGAACCTCGAGATATGACTTGCACCAATTCTTTGATTTCTGGAGAGCTTTTTGAAGAGCTTTTAAAGAGATTTTTAAGAGCTTTTTAGAGAGGATTTTCGTCCCTTTCAAGATTGTATGGCTCTATATTTATAGAGGAGAATGAGGAGACAAGAAAGCATGGAAAGAATCTCCCTCATAATGTTGTGTTTTAAGACCATGATCAAGATTTGAAAAAAATGCCATATTTGATGATTTTATGCCATTTTCACATGTGGATGAACCTGGTCATATTTGAAAAGTTATTGTACGAAATCAATTGACATAAACCAGCATAAAACTTTCCCAAAATGGATTCACATCAAAATTTACATTATTTCTATTATTTATTTATTTAATTCTGAATTTTAATGAATAAAATATCAAAATAAATATCATAAATAGTAGAAAAATGTATGGGTGGGCTTAGAGGTCGTGGACCATGTTAGGAATGAGTTTCAAACTTGAAAAGATAGGCCCATTTGGAAAAAATCCAAGTTTGGTCAATATTTGCTTCATGCATTTTTTCAAAAATTGTCCAACTTTGACAATGCATATCTCTCTCAATTTTGACTATTTGGAGGTGTTCTTTGACTTTTTAGAAATCTTAGGATGTCCCCTAAGAAACCTATTTTGTTTCATCTCAATTGGATCTTCCATGTTCATGTAATAAGCTTTAACAAAAAAGGTGTTTTTGTTGACTTTTCAAAATGACCTATAATGTCCAAATTCATAACTTCTTGTGAGTGCATATGTTGAACTTGGGAGCTGAAGATGGAATCTAGGGAATTTCATCTTCTTCAAAATGAGCTTTGTATGGGTCATTTCTCATAACGTATGAGAAAGTTATGCTTGGTCAAAGTTGGGTTGACTTTTCCTACAAAACCCTAATTTAGCAACTTTTGAATCTTGATGAATTTTGAGTAATCCTTGATGAATCATGATCAAAACTTGATAAAATGATGGAATATCCTTCTAAATGAGAATGTTGACAAAAAATCTTGAAGTTTGACTGTATTTAGGTCACAGTTGACTTTTGCCCTAGCATATCGATTTTTGGACCTTTGAGTAATTGACTGAGCAAACTTCCTCTGCAAGGCTTGAAATTTGACATGGATGATCTTGATAAAATATTAGGACATTGGTGAGCACTTGGGGTTACTTGTACTCAAAAATCTTGATGCAACACAAAACCCTAATTTGGGATAGACTGCCTTAGGAGAGAGCTTGTCTGACCAATTCTTGGGCAACCTTGAGCAACTTGGAGATTTTTCTTGCAATGTTTTGAGAAATATGGGAGGGAAAATTTTGGGGTACAAGACTTAGCCTGGAAAATCTTGAAGGCATATTAGGACCATGGAAATCATTTGAGACCTTTGGAGTTCACACATCTTGATGAAAATTGAAACCCTAGTTAGAGGTTCATTGCCTTGGGATGAGAATTTGTCTGGTCAATTCTTGGCCATCCTTGAGAAATTTGGGGACCTCAATGAGCTTGCCTTGAGTAAAATGAGAGGGAAATTTTTTAGGTACAACAGTTGCCCCTGTTCAAGCTTCTTAAACTTGAAGATGTAGATTGGCTTGTCGGCCTTTCGTGATCTGAAGGTGGAAGATGATTGAACACTAGAGTGGCCATAAATTTGCACCCGTTGATGTGATGGTTGATTGTATAGGGAATGAGCTTAAAGATGCCATTCAGAGAAGATGATTGAGAGTTGTCAGAGATGGGCTTAAAGATGCCATAGAGAGTAGATGTTGATTTCATAAGAGATTCCTTTATGGGGATTCCTGTTCCTGTTGTTTGAGGAGGACTCCGTTGAGGAATGTTGGTCTATGTATTGGGAAATAAAGTCTAGGAGCTTCAGTTGTCCATTACTCTATTGGGGGTTATCTATGGATTGGAGATATGAAAGTTTTCTATTTTCTGGTTGAAATCCAAGATTCGCAGTAATTTACTGGGGAGAATGAAATTAACTGCTATCTGGAAATGTATCAGAAGAAACCTGTATAGGGCTGTTTCAGGATGAGTCCGGGTAAGACTTCATCTGGAAGTGTATGAGAAGGAACCTGGGTAGGGCTGTTTTAGGAGATATATGAGAGGGAGCCTGGGTAGGGCAGCTTCAGGATGAGTCCGGGTAAAACTACATCTGGAAATTCTAAGAAGGAACCTAAGTAGGGTTGCCTCAAGATGAGTCTGTGTAAAACTGCATCCAGAAATGGTGAGAAGGAACCTGGGTAGGGTTGCCTCAGGATGAGTCTGTGTAAAACAACATCTGGAAATTCAAGAGAAGGATCCTGGGTAGGGTTGCCTCAGGATGAGTTCGTGTAAAACTGCATCTGGAAATTCAAGAGAAGAAACTCGAGTAGGGTTTCCTCAGGATGAGTTAGTGTAAAACTGCATCTGGAAATTCAAGAGAAGGAACCTGGGTAGGGTTTCCTCAGGATGAGTCCGTGTAAAACTGCATCTGGAAATTCAAGAGAAGGAACCTGGGTAGGGTTGCCTTAGGATGAGTCAGTGTAAAACTGCATCTGGAAATTCAAGAGAAGGAACTTGGGTAGGGTTGCCGCTGGATGAGTCAGTGTAAAATTGCATCTGGAGATTGTGAGAGAAGGAACTTGGCTAGGGTTGCCTCAGGATGAGTCCGTGTAAAATTGCATCTGGAAATTCAAGAGAAGGAACCTGGGTAGGGTTGCTTCAGGATGAGTCCGTGTAAACCTGCATCTGGAGATTGTGAGAAGGAACCTGGGTAGGGTTGCTTCAGGATGAGTCAGTGTAAAACTTCAGAAGGAGGGAGAAGGAACCCGTGTAAGATTGCTTCATGAAGAGCCCGTATAAAGTTGTATTTGGAAGTCAGAAGAAACCCATGTAATATTGCTTCATGAAGAGCCCGTATAAAGCTGTATTTGGAAGTTAGAAGATACCCGTGTAAGATTGCTTCATGATGAGCCCGTGTAAAGCTATATTTGGAAGTCAGAAGAAACTTGTGTAAGATTGCTTCATGTTGAGCCCGTGTAAAGCTGTATTTGGAAGTCAGAAGAAACCCGTGTAAGATTTCTTAATGTTGAGCCCGTTTAAAGCTGTATTTGGAAGTCAGAAGAAATCCGTGTAAGATTTCTTCATGTTGAGCCCGTGTAAAGCTTTATTTGGAAGTTAGAAGAAACCCGTGTAAGATTGCTTCATGATGAGCCCGTGTAAAGCTGTATTTGGAAGTCAGAAGAAACCCGTGTAAGATTGCTTCATGATGAGCCCGTGTAAAGTCTGTTTTGTTTCAGGAGCTAATCCTGGACCTGTTGAAAATTGTTGATGATAAATATATATTGATTGATCTTTCCTGAAAAGGTAAAACGTTAGTTGTATGCAATGTCATGATGTATGAAATGCATTGTGTAATGGTGTTCTCAAAATAAATGAGATTGGGATGTATGCATTTGTACTGCAGATGCTATGGCATTTGTAGAATGATCTATGAATGCAATATGTGAATGTATCAGTTGTTCTATTGCAGCGCTATTGAATTAGGGAAAATAAATCCTTGATTGCAGCTAGTGATGAAGAATGTAGGTCTTCAAATTTTGTTGAAACTGAACTGCTGGGAGATGATCTTCCGTTGTTAGAGAAATAAACTCTGTTGGGGAAGGAAAGCTCCATGCACTACCTGAGGATTTTGTGAAATCCTATTGGGGAATCCTGAGAAGTTTGACGACTTTACTGGGGAAAACCTGATGTCGGAGCAGTAGTTGTAAATTCCTATTCTGCCAGGGATACAAGAACACCTGACATCACTAGGTTGTAAGCTGAGGATATGGCGGTGAATTTTTAGTAAGATGCCCCTGCCACTGTACCTGCTGGAGAAAGTACATGCAGAGACTTTGTGGATGGTTTGAGTGTCATACCAACTCCCGGGGTGCTTGGTAAATGCTTATCAGGATGATAAGTCTTCTACTGATAAACAAATGACAAGATGACGGGACATAGTCGTACGTTTTTAATCCCTAACTTTTTCCTGGACCTCCCTTTCGTGTTTTCAGTCCACCAGGATACCCTTTTTTGCTCAAGCCTCCTTTTCAGGTTTTCGACTTGCCGGGTGTATAATTGTTTTATATATATACCTAATTTTTGCCCAAACTCATTTGGTTCACCGGGATGCCCTTAATTTTTCCTAGGCCTGTCAACCTAGCGGGTCTTTTTTCATGCATAGTATTTTCTGACTATGTCCGCGCTCATAGGATGTAGAGAGTTGTCACCTTCTATGACAGCAAGTGTTGTAGAAATTCCAGAAAATGTTTATGTGATCGCATGTGCCCTTTCATACGTGGGAGCCTGTGTGGGGCTGCTTCAGGATGAATCTGGTGCACCTGATGTTTGATCAAGTTTCTGATAGTCTTGAATTTCCTAGGTATCTTTTCTAAGAACTGTCATGGAAGGATTCAAAGACATGATACTAACACCATCTGATACTACTGGCATAGACAAACAATTTGGTAGTACCAAAGATACAAATTTCACAGTGATTTTCTGCTGGAATCCCCGATGAATGTAACAGCCCCCGAGTGATTCAGATGAAGATCTTCCCCTGGCTATTCAGCATTTTTGGAGAGATTCTTTGCATATTGGCTTGACTGCCCCAGATTATTTAGACACCATGTCATGCCCCTTGATTATGAAAGGCTTGTTATTGGGAATGTTTTTTCCGTCTGAGGTGATTCTGTCCACTGAGAGGATCTTTGTTCACTGAATATTCGTTGTGTGAATTTCTCTACTATTTGAACAATTAGCCATATGCAAACAATGTCATTTAAGGAATGCAAAGCTTATGTCTGTCTTGAAATTTTTTGAAAATGCATTTTTTGTAGTAAAACAAAAATTGCAAGAATGTGATATCAACTCATGATTTATAGCAAACCTTACAGGAGTCAGGATACATTTGTAACAGTATGCTCTCGAACTAACCCATGCTTCAGCTAGGACTTTTAAGGGTTATAACGTGGCCTGCTTCACGGTTTAAGAAACAAAGGATAAAGGCTCAAATTTTATTTGTATCCAACCCGCTCTTCGGGATGTTCTTAAGTCCTAGGCTCCGTTAATTGTGCATTTCGAATCCCAGATGAGTTCTGGAATGTTGGACTCGATATTCTGGTGGTGGTTCAGAAATTGAACGTTTGTTTGAGAAGGCAGTCATTTTTGTGACTTTTTCTTTTTGTTGAGGATTTGTAGGACCTCTTTATTTTTTGATTTTGCTATCCCTGTCTTTTTCCTGAACTGTTTCTTCTGTGACTACAGCCAGCGGGATGCCCCAGTTTTTTTAAAGTCTCCTTCATAGGTTTTGACTTAATGGGATTTTATTTTGAGAGATAAAGACTGTCTATTCCTAATGAATATGTGGAACCATTACACTCTTTTGGAGAGCACCTTCTACACTATTTGTCGTGTATGAAGGGAAAACTTGCGACTGAATGCACATCTGAATTAACTGATAAAACTACCCCGCCCCAGGTTATGATTAAGGGTTTTAATTTGTGCGAAAAGAAAACTCCTACATCTTAGGCTCAAAGGGGTCGACTAGGGATTATCTTCCTTATAACTCCACTGTTTAGGATTTGAAACAACGCCTGTACATCGTCAGCAGCGTCTGTTTAAAAGCATACTGTAGAGATTGTTGTATTGTTCTCGTTATCCTCCCTTTAAAGGCTTAGAGATTTTAATCAAGAGTTGAATATAACAAAAAGGAAGTAGGAAAGCAGTTTAAGCATAATGAAAACAAATTAATTCAAGACAAACATATGCAATGCATTAATGAAATAACAAAGTTTTACATGACAATAATTGTTTGAACAAACAAAGAAAATACAACTTGAGAATTAAAAATGAACAAAAATGCTCTCAATCCTAGCCATGATTTGGCATAGAATCAGTGATCACGTTGGGAGTCTCAGGAGGGTCGAACTCAATCTCCTTGGCATCAATCATATTTTGAATCTTGTATTTTAGCGCCCAACAATCGTTACTATCGTTCCCAGGACTTCCATAATGATAGGCACACCTTGCATCAGGATTGTAAATAGGAGAGGAAGTCTTGGGGTTTGGATGTGGTCCTATCAGTGTAATCAGATTCATCCTCAACATATGTTGTAATGCTTGAGACAGCGGAATGTTGATCTTGGTAAACTTTCTCTTAGGCTCGTCTTGCCTTCACTGATTACCCCGTTGTTATGGTCGTTGCACGCGTGCCGAATTAGAGACCAACACTGGCCCTACAGATTGGTGGTAGTCTACCTTATTACGACCCTTCTGGCCATACACAACATTGGCTTCCCTCTTACCAGCATATGGCTTCTTCTCAGCATTAGAATATGCAACCATCGGGATATTCCCACTCTTGATTCCACTTTCGATCCTTTCTCCAGTCAGAACCATCTCTGTGAACCCGGATGAGGAACTCCCAATTAGCAGATTAAAAAACGGGCCTATTAGAGTGCCCATGAACATGTCTACCATTTCCCAATCATTCAGAGCAGGTTGTACCCTTCCAGCTAGATCCCTCCATTTCTGCGCATTTTTCTTGAACCCTTCTCTTAATCTCATGGACATATTCTGCAGTTGCACTCGAGTTGGTGCCAGGTCAGTGTTGTATTGGTACTGCTTGTAGAAAGCAGTAACCAGGTATTCCCAGGTATGGATGTCAGTTCCTTATAGCTGATAGAACCAATCCAATTGAGTGTCGCCCAAACTTTCTTGGAAGAAATGGACCCATAGCTTCTGGTCAGCAGTGTGAGGCTGGATCTTTCTGACATATGACCTCAAGTGAAGCTTGAGACAGGAAACGCCGTCATATTTTGAAAAGATATGGACCTTGAACTTAGGTGGGATGACCACCCCTGGAACCAAACCTAATTCTTCAAAATCCAGACTGGGCACCCTTTGGATCTCCATGGCATTGAGCCGATCCTCCAGCCATTTGTATTTATCGTCAACAATTGGATATTTCTCCTCAGAATAGTCAGGGTCGTCTTCTTCAGATGCTGGATTGTTGTCTCCTTCCTCTGATTCCTCGTCATCTTCCTCTTGATTATCCCTTCCCTTTGATGGGGTTGCAAAATCTAGAGCTCGATTAGCTGGTCTTCTTCTTCCCACACTCAAAACACAAACTAGTTTCTTTGCCTTTTTCTTATGTTCTTTGAGAACAAGAGCCTTCAGATCTTCTTGTCCCTTAGCCAGATTCAGGAACATTTCTTGGAATTGAGCATTCTGTGCCTGAAGTTCGTTAACTGTTTGTTCAAGAGCCATTTATTTTTGCTGAAATAAACAGCGAAAAGATAAGAAACCCGCCTGGGGAATACCTGTTATGCAATGACATGTATGATATGCAAATGTTTTCAAGGATCTCGCGGGTTAAACAAGAAAATGTTAGAAGTTAAATTTTTCAGCTTTGATTGAAGAACTTGGCATCATTGAGTGTCTTTCTACGGGATTCAAGCTTACCATATCAAGTGGGTCATAGCCCCTGACTCAAGTTTTTTAGTTTTGATCTTTTGACGGCATTGGCTAGAGGAAAATAAATCCCCTTTACCCCTTGCGAGACGTCTGATTTACCATAACCTGCATCACAAACCATTGAGATCCTTGAAATGGTTAAGGAAATGTTGTGGCATGATGTTATGATGTGTATGATTATGCTAAGAAATCACAGATATAGCAAGCACAAGCAAATCACACCAAAAACCTTAGGTTTAAGGCTTGCATGGGTTTTAAGGTCATACCCTCTTGAAGTTGGATTGGTTCAACCTGTCCTATAAATAGTAACCGGGTTCTAAGGGATCTCAAAATCACTGATCTTTCCCACAAGTTTCGTTCCGATAGGTGACTGACTCGCAACCATACAAAACTCAAGAGGAAAATCTCAATGAGTGTAGCATCGAGTATCTGCCGACTTTGGGAATACACCAAAGACAACCATCTCGCTACGTCCTAATGGCCAAGTTGTTCATTTAAAGGTTCTAAGTTCAGTTGATGCTTCATGACACCACGCAACGGCCCCGTATTCTCCTTGATTAACTCAAGGGATACCGGTACCAACCAAAGTGTCGCATCAACGTAGCCATCACTTCAACCGTGTCGGTATACCCCATACAGTTTCCACGATCTATTTCTACTAACCTAAAAGGTTTCCCCAGATCCAGGTGTAGGATCTATAGTAACCCAAACAGTACCTTTAAAAGTAAAGAAAACAAACAGACAAAGAAGCAAAATGATCTAGACCCTAAGGTAAACCCCACTTTATATATACTCCCCAGCAGAGTCTCCGGTTCTGTGATACGGTGGCAGAACAAACTGTTTAATACTGGTTTGCGTTTTGTATTCGCAAATGTGTGGTAAGCAAGATTCGCCACCATCTTTTCTTTTATCCAACAAAGGAAAGGGTGAAAAGAACAGAAAAAGACCTTTTCGAGAATGTTTTGAGTAAGGGGGTAGATTATGGAAAGGGAAGGTGTTATCACCCTTTCCATCCGTGGTTTTCCACGGGCTCTTAGAGGTTTTCTCATTTTAAAAATACCCTTGTGCTTTGTGTTTGAAAATGTTTTGAAAATGCCTTAGTGCGGCGATTTGCTTTGCGTTTAACTCTTGTATCAGTCCTCAAGAGTGTTAACAAAGCAAATATTTTTGAAAATTGTTTTTGAAAAGTAGTAGTCGTATAGGTGCAAAAAGTGTTTTTGAGCAAACTTCTAACATCTATCTACTTTTATACTCGAAAAGGGTCGTTCTTTTCCTCCTATCCTTTAGACAATGTTATCCTACTATTAGTGAGTAGGTATCCCTAACGTTGGATGTTTGAGGGACAATCGAATGGACGTTTTACAGTTATGAAGGCAACTTGTACAGACGCTTTAGCAATTTTCTTTTAGGGACTAGATCATTTACCGAAAAGGCAACTGTAGGGTCATCGAGGGACTATGATCTTTTGTTTTATAGGTCTTTGCTAAAGCATTCATGTCTCATGACTGTTTTATTTCTTAAAGGCAACCAAAGTGGGGTACCCTAGAGGTGTATATATGCAAGTGTGTTATGTTCAATTATTTTTGTATTTTTGTTAAGTTTGCTAACGTTTGATTTCAGTCTTTTCATACATGCCTAACTACTAGCAGTAATATTGTACAAAAAAATAAAGTATGAAAATATAAACCTACACCATTACATGGCTTCAGGGATGGGGTATTTACAATGTACAAACAATTGAGGAAAAGAATAAAGAAAGCAATGAAAAGTCCTATTTAAAACTATTACATCCCAAATAACAATTACATGAATATATAAAAAAATGCGAAAAATGAATAATTCTCGAAAGAATGAAAATACGTTCTAAAACCTAGTGAGAAAAATCTTTTTTGTGTTGCTTTTAATTAAAAAAAATAACTAAATTAATTATTCTAAGGTCTATTTAGAAAATTAACTTAATAAAAATAAACTAAACTCTTTTTGTGGTTTTTAATATTTATGATAAGAAATATTAAATCTAAATTAAGTATTAAATTCTAGTTCATTTTATATTAAGAAAATAGTTAAAATTTAATTAATTAATTAATTAATTTAATTAATTATTTAATTAAAAAATCTATGCCTAATTGTTTTATGAGTTTTTTATTATTATTATTATTAAAAAGATTAAGAAATGAAAGAACTAAATAAAGCAAAAAGAAAAGAGAATGAGCTTGACGGCTGAAGTAAAATGGGGGTTGCAATTGAAATTTCGCTAAGCCCAGATTGTGAAGCCCAAGGCCATCCTTGGATCCAGTGTGGGCAGTACTTGATGGTACATGGTATCTCATATTCTAGACGTCATGCATTCCATGTAATTCCTCTAACCTGCTCTAAGGATATCCAGGAACTCATATACGCACATTAGAATATTCAACAATTAATAAAAATAGAGATTCGAATTTGAGATTATACCAAAATGGTGATAGCTTGGATCAGGTGATCTGGGACCTTGAAAGCTTTGAGGATGGTTGGAACAAGTCCCTGGGAACCTCAAGACCAATGTATGATTACTAGTTCGGACCAAAAGTACCTGCAAAGTGGATTTTGAATTTTTACCATTTTTGATAATTTTGCAAAAATGGTAGAGCTCTCTCTAGGCTGTGTAGGTCTCTTGAAATGCTTACTAGATGCTTGTTTATATAGAGAGAAATGAGGAGACAAGAAAACAAAGTTTTAAACAACCTTAAAGCAAATGTTTCAAAGCCATGAATGAAATTTATAACTTTGGCCAAAAATAAGGAAACTTGTCATGTTTTGAATTTGAATGAATGTGGACATGGCTTCACGAAATCTTGGGCTTCAAGGCAAGCTAAAACACTAGCCCAAATGCCAAAACCTATTTCCAATTATTTTATACACTTTATTTTATATTTATTTGAAATAAATTAAAATAAATGTGTACAAAATAAGTAAAAAATGTAAGGTATGGTAAGAGTGTTTTTGGAGGTACTCTATAATCTTAGGAAGATGTTTGAAATCCAAGAAATTGAGCCCTTGCCTTAAAATTTCAAATTTGCTCAATGCACAATTCTTGAAATTTCCCAAATTTTCCCAACTTGGGCAAGCCATAACTTGCTAATTTTTTATCTCAATATGATTATCTTTGACTTTTTGGAAAGCCCAATATTTCTAATTCAATCCCTCTTTTGATCAATTTTGTATTTGAATATTTTATCTTGATGTAAAAGGTCTTGGCAAAAAGTGGCTTTTGTTGACTTTCTAAAAATGACCTGTAATGTATGAACTTGTATCTTTTAAATGGTGAATTTCATGGACTTGAGGGCTGAATAGAGGTTGTAGGAAATTGGATTCTACTCAAAATAAGCTTTGGTTGGGGAAAATGGATAAAGTATGTGAAAGTTATGCCTGGTCAAAGTTTGGTTGACTTCTCCTATAGAAACCTAATTAGCAATTTTTGACTTTTGATGAATTAGGATCATTTATTGAGGAATCATGATCAACCCTTGATAAAATGATGGATATCACTTCAAAATGTTGATGTTGACCCAAAATTTTGAAGTTTGACAGTATATAGGCCACATTTGACTTTTGACCTAACATTGTTGATTTTCAAGCATTTGAGCAATTGACTGAGCAAACTTATGGTGAAAATCATGAAACTTAGCATGGACAATCTTGAAGCCATATTAGGACCATGGAAATAATTTTAGACCTTTGAAGTTCACACATCTTGATGAAAATTGAAACCCTATTTAGAGGTTCATTGCCTTGGGAGGAGAATTTGTCTGGTCAATTCATGGCCATCCATGAGCAATTTGGGGACCTCAATGAGCATGCCTTGAGTAAAATGAGAGGGATATTTTTTAGGTACAACAGGTAGGTTATGAAAAGGGAAGGTGTTAGCACCTTTTTCATCCATAGTTATCTACGGGCTCTTAATTGCTTTCTAGCTCACTTTTGAAATTTGCTTTGCTTGAAATGTGTTTGTGGTGGATTTTGAAAGTATTTTTGAAAAGCACCTTCGTTTAGCCAAACTTTGTAATGATTCTCGTCTCTATAAGAATGCATACAAAGTGTTTGACTTTTTGAAAATATTTCATGTTTTTGAAAGTGTTTGGTGTGTTTGAAAAGATGTTTGTTTTTGAAGATAGATTGTGAGCAAGCAACTAATAACGTCCTACCTAGTCAAAAGTCTTTTGTTCATTTCTCTCTTCCTTTGATATTGTCATCTCACCATTGATTGGTAAGTAACCCTATCTTTGGATGTGCAGGGACGGGTGTGGATCATCGTGTAGTCATGGATAGCAATGTTGTGAGATACCTTAGCATTTTAGGGATTAAGATCATTTGTGAGGCAACATTCGTAGCGTCATCGAGGGGCTATGATCTTGTATTTTTGATTATTTTTGATAATATGCCTCACATGCATATCATGACCATTTCTTAAGGCAACAAGTGGAGTTAACCCTAGTGGTGCAAGTGTGCAAGTGTATTGTATTTCATGCTTGAATTTATCTTGGATTAGGGTTTTCTAGTCATTGATTTTTATCTTGCCATACAAACCCTAATTTACTAGCATTTATTTGAAAGCGATAAATTGCGGAAAGTAAATTTCTACGTTATTACATCATTAGGGGATGGGGTATACAAATTTTCTAATGGGGATTAGAAGAAATTAAACCCTAATTATCTATTACAACCATATTGAATTTGTACAAGAAATGAAATGAATATAATATACAAGTATAAATGGATAAAGAATGGATTTTTGTTAAGAAGGATAGTTTTGACCTAATTAAGTTAAAAGAAAATAATTGAATAAAATAAGAAAAATAAAATTAAGTTAATAAAAGAGATTAATTTTTTAAAGAAAACAAGTTTTTTAGGGTTTTGTTTGTGAAATAGTTTTAATTAAATTAAACTAGTATAAAAATTAATTAATTAAAAGAAAACCTAGGTTCCAAGTTAATTTTTAATAAAAGAAAACAAACTTGGTTCTAATGTTAATTTATTTTGAGAAAAGAAATTGATTTGTTTTAAGAAAATATTTTTAATGTGTGAAAATAATAATCAAAATCCTAACTTCTAATTAATTTACAAATTAATTATCAAAGATAAAATAAAAGGTGATTAAATTAAATTTATTTTATGTCAAAAATTGATTTAATTAAATAAAAGCCTAAATCTTTTTTTTATGATATTTGTATTAAGTAAAATATATTAAAAGAAATTAAATAAATGAAATAAGAAAAATAGAAAATAAAATGGGCCAGAGGCTGTGTAAGTGAAACAGGTGGTGTGGGGACAGAAAAAAATGGTACAAGGCCAAATGATGAAGGCCCAGGCGCACCTAACAAACAAAAAAAGTCAGAAAATGTTATGAAAAATGGAAAATGTGGCATTGGGACTCAAACCCATGTCACAAGGGTGAAAGGCGCGCGCTTCTACTATTGGGGTGGCTATACATCTGGTGTCTTATACAAAATCATAAATATATGTTACAAAATGCTTCCATGGTCTGAACTTCATCTTCAACCTCACGCCCAGCCAAACCAACTGTAACTCAATAAATTCTCAACCAAAATGGAAAATGTAAACATGAAAGTTATGGCAAGTTCCATCATGATTTCATAAATGTAACTTATTAAAACTATAAATCAAAGATAAGCATGAATTTTGAACGGTACCAAATCTAACCTAATTTTTCCAGAAAGTTCAGGTCTAAAATTCTCTCTACTCGAGCAATGTAAATGAATTTTAAGGACATGGTCAGCTTCATGGCAATTATGTCTACATTTTATCTTCGAAAATGGAAGCTTAACAATGCTTATATAAGGAGTTTGAAAATCATAAAACTTACCTTACAGCTGAAGATCGAGTTTTGAGTTAGGGCAACTTTCAAGGTGTTGTGAAGATTGAGTTAGCTTCCTTGAACCTCTATTTTTGAGTTGAGGATGGTTGAATCGTTACTTTGAGCTGAATCATGCTGGAGAAGTCCAAGTGCAAAGATCTCTTTTTGAAAATGCGAGTTGATGAAGATGGTGTTACAGTTGGATAACAGGTGTTGGGATTATTTTGGATGATGTTTAGAAGCTTTTGAAAGAAAAAGGCCAAGAAACGCACGAGTGAATTTGGAGATTGGATTCAAAACTCAGAAATTTCATGTTTTGAGGTGTTCTTGGTGATTCTGGGTTTTTAGGGTGTTTCAGGGCTTGAGCTTTCATGTCTTGGCTTGCAAATGATGTATGTATTTATAGGCAAGAGCTTTTGTGTGTTACCACAAGCCAGAATTTAAATTCTACAAGTTGTGGCTCTTTGCTTTTTTTTGAAGTAAAGTTGACAAAATTCTTCCCCATTCTTGTACCATGCTATTATAGAGTGCTTGAAATTTAGACATTCTTGCTTCTGGCTCATAGATGTTGTGTGTGTAGAAAGAACAAGTTCAATTCTCAAAGAGAGTGGACTTTGTGATTAAAGCTACTTTTCCAAAATGGAAGTGTGAACTTTCTTCCCAAAATGGCAAATTGATTTGGATAAAGCTTGAATCAATTTAATAATGGCTTAATCAATTGTATAAACCATTAATTATGGAGTGAAACACAAGTTTAAGGCCTGCAAAGCAAAGATTATGCATCATAGGTTTGAGATTTGAATTCTTGTACATCACAAAATGACCTATAATTTAAGAATGAAACCCTAACTCCATCTCTTTGATTCTCTTAGCTCAAGCATGATCTCAATGAGTTATTGGATATTTTGGAAAGCTTGCATCATCCTCTACAACCTTTATGTTGGACATTTTTGAAAATTCCAATTGGAACTATGTGAAATTTGGCCAAGAAGTTAGGTCAAAATCCTGACTAAAATACTCAAAATTTCACTAAGTGTTTTTGTTTCATGTACATGTCTTCATGAATTTATAACTTAAAATACAAGCATTTATAGAATTTAATTCCTTCTTCAAAGTTTTAGATATCATTAAGATCTAAAAATTTCATGTTGGAAGTTTTTCTTGAATCATCTTGTATCATGGTTAAAATTTGGCACAAAGTCATGAAAAAAGTTAACTTTCCAACACTTAGAAAAATTTCTAAGTCTTAGAATTTTGACTTTTCAAAGATGATTTTGAATTTTTGATTTATTGATGAACAATATTCATTTGACATTTATTTATGAAATATTATTTTTGAAACTTGATTTTGATCAAAAAGTCAAAGTTTGACTTTTCAGTATACAATTGACTTTTTTCATCAGTTGACCAAATTTCAATTATCAACCAATTGATCTTGAGAAGTGTTTTGAACCATGAAATTAGGTCAATGTGATGAATTTGAATCCTTTACATCATGTCTCAAACTAATAAGTCATGTATTTGGTCAAAAGTCAAAAATCAAGCCTTCTTAGTCAAAACCCTAAATTTGACCATTTTGCCCCTTTGGTGATCTGATCAAATTTCTTGAGGGATTGTAATCCAAATTTTACCAAATGTTTCATATGAGTTAAAAATATTTATATGGATCAAAAATCATGAAGTTTGACTGTAAGTTGGCGACAACTGACTTTTTACCCAATATAGTTAATTTTAGGTCATCTAATCAATTGACTGAGCAAACTTTTACTACAAGACTTGGAATTTTACATGAGCATTATTAGAGGTCAAAAATGATACATGAAAGTCATATGAGGCATTAAAAGTTCATTTGTCTTTGTGTAAACTCAAACCCTAATTTGAGTCATCAGTATTGAGGAGGTGTCTTGAGCTGATCAATCCTTGTGCAATTTTGAGCAGTTGAAAATCTTGTGAGAAATTTCTTGAGAAATGAGAGGGAAAATTTTGTGGTACAACAACTGCCTCTGTTCAATCTTCTTAAGCCTGAAGAGTTAGATTGGCGGATCCACCATTCATGACCTGAAGGCGAAAGACGATTGAACACTAGAGTGCCCAGAAATTTGCACTCGATGATGCAGTTGATTGTATCAGAAATGGGCTTAATGATGCCATTTCGAATGTCCATTGGTGGAGACTGGAAGAAGTATCAGAATAAATCTTTGTTCCATTTATTTTGAGACTATAAATGTCATTTTTCCTGTTTTTAACTAAGAGAGTTAAATTTGATCCAGAAGGGGACTTTCCAGATGATTGATTTCTTCCTGCAAGGAAGGGGGTTAGTTGCATGCAGATGTATGCATGGTGTAATGATGTTCTCAAAATAAATGAGATTATGATATATGAATTTATTATGTATGTGATATAATGTATGAATGTGAAACACTAAAGTGTATCTCTGTCTGGAAAATAAATCCTTGATAAATTACTAGGGAGTTTTGGGAAATTAAATCTTGGACCACTGCTGGAGATGAAGAGTATGTGTATCTTCAAACTTTGTTCAGAGTGCTTCCTGTTGGGAATTTTTGATTTTTTAGGAGAACTCCACTGGGGAATAATGCTTTTGGCTCTTTATTTTGAGGAAAATTTGTAGAGAGTGTCGAATTTTTTCTTGGGGGAAAGAGCTCAGGGTTTCTAGTCGTCCGTTGCTCTAGTGGGGAATTATGTATTGAAAGTTAGCTGTTATCTGGTTAGATTCCAGGTTTCACACCAACTTGCTGGGGATAGTGGCAAACTCTACTGGGGAAGAGGAGTCTTGTTAGTGATTGAAGGAGTTAAACTAGTATCTGTTCGGGTCCAGGCTTTGCAGTAATTTAAACTTGAGGTTAACTGATATCTGGTCGAGTCCAGGTTTCAACAATTGGAGAATTTGAACTATTATCTAGTCGGGTCTAGGCTTCAATAACTTGAAATTGGGATTAATTGTTATCTGGTCGGGTCCAAGTTTTAGTAATGATTTGAGGAAGTTAAATTTTTATCTGGCCAGGTCCAGGCTTTAGTAACTTACAATTGAGATTAACTGTTATCTGGTCGGGTCCAGAGTTCAGTAGAAACATAAACCGTTCTCTAGTCAGGTCTAGTCTCCACAGTAAATTGAGGGTAGGAGAAGTTGAACTAACATCTGGTCGGGTCCAGGCTTCGTAGTAACTTTTTTGGATAGGAATGAAGTTAAACTATTATCTGGTCGGATCCATGCTTCGTAGTAACTTGCTTGGATAGGGATGACTCTGTTGAGTATTAAGGGGTTTTGCCCATTGACCTGTAATAGTCCGAGAAGCAAACTCAAGCTGGGGAATTTGCAATTTGTTAGGGAAATAAACCATGTTGAGAAGAAAATTTGACGATCTGCTTGGTGAAATAAATTCTTTAGGAAGAACTTCAACAGGCTTTCAAACTCAATTGGGGAGAGAATTTTCCGGAGATTGAAACTCTGACTGGGGGTTTCATGAATCCAAATTTGTGGGGGTAAATTTGTGGGGATAACCCCAAATCCTTAAGGAAATGCTTGTTATTTTTCTTATGTATACATTTAACAGTTTAATCATGTTCATATGCATATGTTCACTCAATTTTAGTCATTGGATGATTTTTGCACTTAAAACATAAAAACAAAAGGTTTGCACTTCAAAGTATATTTGTAATGATGTTTGCCTATAAACAAGCATTTTTTGTACAAGGAGACATATATCCTAGTAAGAGGAAATCGTCAAAAGAAATGAAAAGTGTAAAAAGTGAAAGCAAAAATAATAGCCATGGGGAAGTGATATCATTGTGTTCCAACTCCACTATTGCCCATATGCCTTCGAACATCATCCCTTGTTGTTGGAAGAAATTGATTGAATTGATATTGTACCATTGAATTTGGACCCTTGTAATAAACTAGCTGTAGGGATACAACGAGACATAATCATACACATTAATCCTTAACTTTTGTCTGGACCGCCTGTTGTACCCCAAAATTTGCCCTCCCATAATCTTCAAGTTTTGACAAGCATCACCTCAAATGGTTCAAAGTCTACTCAAAGGCTACACAGTCAACCATCCTCCTAAGCCAGTCAAATTAGGGTTTTGGTTCCTGCAAGGAAGTTGAGGTTTTCAAGGGATCAATCAAGTCACACATGCTCATACACATTCTCAAGCACCTACATGTCAAGTTTCAAGGCTCACAAGGTAAAGTTGCACAGTCAAAAACCCTAATTGCCTCACAGTCAACTGCAAGGGCAAAATGGTCATTTGGCAGTCAAAAGTCAAAAATTTTGGTCAACATCTTATTTTGAAGCCACAAACATCATTTGATCAATTCTTGATCATGATTCTCAAAGTATGGCTCAAAAGGACTCAAGATGCAAAAGTTTCTATTTTTGGACAGCTGAAAAGTTAACTGTAACTTGACCAAGGCATAACTTTTTCATGGTTCACCAGAAAAATCCCATCCAATGCTCATCTTGAAGGGGAGGACATTTCCTACAACTCATCTTCACACTTCAAGTCCAAGAAATGCTCTCACAAAAAGTTATCGATTTCAACATTATAGGTCATTTTCAAAAGTCAACAAAAAGGGACTTTAAGTCAAAGACCATAACTTGAGATTGGTAAATAAAAATGACATGGGACCAAAGACATTGGTTAGAGGACTTCAAGACCTTTCCAAAATGTCCAAGAACATGTTCATAACTTCAAAATTGAGCAAGATATGCATTGGAGAAGTTGGGAAATTTTTGTGAAATGGCCAAAACCAATTATCCTTGAAACTTCATTTTTGACAAAAGGGGCCCTTTTTTTCCACTTGTTTCAGCTTGGCCATGCTTCCCACGTGTCCAACAAATTATTTCAAGATTTAAAATTAATTTTTTCATTTTTATTTAATTTTATTTGATTTAATTCATTTTAAATCTTTTAAAATCAAATAAAATCAAAGAAGTTAATTAGGGGATATTTCTTGTATTGAAATGCTTTGATACATCATCATGATCATTCCAATTTCATGCAAAGGTCTAAATGAAGCAAGAATTCAAATTTTGGCACAAAAATGGAAGGTGTTTTAATGGAGTTCATAGCAAATCTCAAACATGAATGCATTGTGTTATTGGCCTTAATTCTGATTGAAACACATTACATAACCTATATGCAAGCTATCACAAGGGGATTCACGAGCTAGAGACACCAAAAAACAGCCATACACTTTTCAAAAATTTCAAAGAAAAAGGAGAAACTGAAAACCTAGTTGCAGCGCCTCTCAAGCCTCTATTCCAATCCAAACACATTCCTTGCATTGCCAGGAATCTCTGGCAATCAAAATTAAGCCCAAACGCGCAAAGAATCATCCTCACGACACCCCACGGTTTGTTCAATATGTGAAAATCAAAACTCCATTTCCATGCGCTTTTAACATTCTTTTTGAATTGATTTATACTCATTTTAACATTCTGAAGCTATTGGTAGCATTTGATTGAACTAATGATGCGTGTATCAGGATCCACCATTGTCAAAAGCTAGGTTTTTCAGAGCTCCAAATTGGGGCTTTCCCCATATGGAAAAATTGGACAACCAAACGTATACCATTGAAATCGTGATATCCAAACGAACACAACCATGACCTCGCGCTCAATTTATGTTCAAGCATGAGCTATTCGCTATTTTTTGCAGGTTGTGTTTAGTGGGGGTTTAAAACCCCCGCTATTTTCTTATGTTACAGGTACACGATGAAGAAGAAGGCTGGCGTGGCAAGACCTGACTGGGGGGTTTGAATTCCAACGCGTTTTTTTAATTTTATATCATTGACTTTGTTTTTTTCTTATAATAATTATGTTCCATAATATTAACAATTAAGTCACACAGCTCAATTGGTTAGGCGTACAGGCATTGACCCTTGGGACCTGGGTTCGAATCCCAGGTCCCCCAAATAATTTCTATTATTTTGTTTCAAACGTTTCCATGCAGCATATGCTCAGAACCCCACCATGCACACTCATACGCTGGCCTGACAAGTGGCTTCAAGACCAATCTGAAGACCAGAACATGCAATCCATGATGCACCCTAGTCCACAGCATTACACTCAACTGGAAAAGTCAACGAGCTGGCTTCTTAATGGGCCCAGATTCAGCATCACACCCTCCTATTTAGCCCACACCCCCTTGGTTTTCATTTCTTTTCTTTTATTATTTATTTGTTTTTGTTATTTCCTATTATTTTTAACCCTTTTATTTTATTACTAATAATTAATTTAATTAACCATTTTCATAAAAAAAACCCAAAAAAAATAGAATTAACATTTTTATTATTATTATTTTTATTTTGTAAATAAACCATAATTTAATTAGTTTTTTTATTAGGCCATTTTAACCTTCTTTTTAATAATTAGAATATATTTAGATTTAGGTTAACCTAGCATTTTAATTCCTCTTTCATTTTATTTCATAAAAAAAAACATAAAAAACTAAAAATATTTTCTTTTAATTAAATTGAATTAATTAGTCATTAATTAGTTTTTAATTCCATTTTAATTACAAAAAAGACCAAAAATTAATTTCCTTTTCTTAAAAGGGTCAAAACCCTTAGAACATTCCGATTTAATTTTATTCGCGTATATTTTAATTTTAATTCCTTATTTTTATGTAATTGCTCCGGATATGTAATAATAAATAGGGCTTTTACCGTTTTCATTTATTTTCCGTACTTATTTACCTAAAACGGGTCTTTGTTAATTTGGCGATGTATAGACTCGCGCCTTGTAATAGCGTAGGATTTACGTTTTCTGCAATTTACTTTCCGCACCCCCTTAACTGTTAACTTCTATGAAAGAACGCATGCTAATTAAAAAAAAGCGTAGCTCACAATAATGCCCTGATCAAAGATAACATAAACTGAAAACAACACACAAATTCACACACCACTCTTAGGGTACGCCTCACTGTTGCCTTGCCCTCGAAAGGTGGTCGTCGAGTATAGGACGTTTTAGTAAGTCCTTATGTCCATGACATGATCCAGTTGCCTCGAAACGGTTGCCTCAGAATTAAAAAGGATCAATGGCATAAGGGTAGCTTCTAAGGTGTCCTACTGTTGCTCTGGTGACCACACTGTCCCTACAATCGAATTGACCCGAACACCTCCAACGGTGGTGCTACCTACCTCTCAATGGTGGGATGGCACTACCTTAAGGACTTCTATACAGCTTAATTCCTTAGGATAGGTGGATGACTCATAGATACTTGCTCTATTCAAAAACAAATCAAAACTCTTTTCACACCGACACTTTTCAAAAAGCTTTCAAAACAATTTTTCAAACACTCTTGAGGACTGATACAAGAGTCGATCTGAAATCTTTAAACGAAACTTTTTTCAAACCCACTCACAATTGAAAAGCAAACATTTCGAAAACACAATGAGCAAGTATCTAAGAGCCCATGGATAACCATGGATAGAAAGGGTGCTAACACCTTCCCTTTCTATAAATCTACCTCCCGAACCGAGAAACTATCTCATAAGAAATTTTGTTGTGCTTTTGTCCTGTCCATGTTGGAGAAAATAAAAGACGGTGGCGACTCTTGCTTCTGCGACATTTCGCGAACCAGCGCTAAACAGTCAGTTCCAGATCCACCGATCACAGAACTGGCGACTCTACTATGATCGACCGATCACATCGCCCTTTAGGATTTTCAGCCCACCAGGATACCCATTTTTGCCCAAGTCGCCCTTTTGGGTTTTCGACTTGCCAGGTGTACAATATTTTGCATATATCCCTAATTTTTTCCCGAACCTCTTTGGTTCGCCAGGATGCCCTTATTTTTTCCAAGGTATGTCAACCTAGCGAGTCGTTTTATGCGTAGTAGTTTTTAACTATATCTGCATTCACAGGATGTGGGAAATCTTCACCATCCATAGTAGTAAGCATCATGGCACCACTAGAGAAAACTTTCTTTACAATGAATGGTCCTTCGTAAGTGGGAGTACATTTTCCCATGTGATCTCCTTGTGGAAGAATGATGTGCTTTATTACTAAGTCTCCAGCTTCATACACTCGAGGCTTGATCTTTTTGTTGAAAGCCTTGATCATACGCTTCTGGTACATCTGACCATGACAAACAACAACCAGTCGCTTTTCATCAATCAAGTTTAACTGATCCAATATAGTCTGCACCCATTCATCTTTGCCAAGATATACTTCTTTCATAATCCTCAGGGAAGGAATCTGAACTTCTATACGCAAAAAAACTTCCATACCATAGACCAAAGAGAAAGGAGTTTCCCTGGTTGATGTTCGAGTTGAATTATATTAGCCATGAAGAGAAAACGGTAACATCTCATGCCTGTCTTTGTAGGTCACCATCATATTTTGCATAATCTTCTTGATATTTTTATTGACAGCTTCCACTTTACCATTCATTTTGGGTCTATACGGAGAAGAATTGTGATGCTTGGTTTTGAACTGAGTTTAGAGTTCCATAATCATAGCGTTGTTGAGATTAGTTGCATTATCAGTAATGATCCTTTCGGGGATACCGTAATGGTAGATAAGGTTATGCTTGATGAATCTGGATACAACATTCTTCGTGATTGGGGAAAAAAGGCAAGTTCGACCCACTTGGTGAAGTAATCAATAGCGACAAGAATGAAGCGATGTCCATTAGAAGCAGTAGGTTTAATCTCTCCAATCATATCAATGCCCCATATTACAAACATCCACGGAGCAATCATGACATTTAGAGGTATGGGAGGAACATGAACTTTGTCATCATAGATTTGACACTTGTGGAAAGTCCTTGAGTGATGATGACAATCAGTTTCCATTGTGGACCAATAGTAATAAGCTCTCAGGATTTTCTTGGCCATAGTGTGTCCAATAGAGTGGTTCCCAAAGATTCCATCATGCATTTCTTCCATTATTTTCTCTGCCTCCTTCTTGTCCACACACTAGAGTAGAGTAGAATCATTATTTCGCTTATGCAAGATTCCATTTCTTAGGAAGAATTTGGCTGAGAATCTTCATAAGAACTTCTTATCAGTAATGGAAGCTCCTTAAGGATACTCTTGTGCTTTAAGATATCTCCTTAATTCATGGTACCATGGTTTCTCTTTGTTGGTGTCAAGCTCATAGCAGTGTACAGGTTCGTCAATTATTTCGATTATAATCATAGGAGCTTCGTTGTCATATTTGACCTTGAACATGGAAGACATTGTTGCCAAGGCGTCAGCCAGCTGATTTTCTTCTATAGGAAAATGTTCAATGGGGATCTCCTCGAAGTATGGTATTAGGGTTAACACAAACTCCTTGTAAGGAATAAGGTTAGGATACTTAGTGTCCCAATCTCCTTTTACTTGACTGATCACTAAAGAAGAATCTCCGAATACGTTCAACAACTTGATCCTTAAGTCAATGGCAGCCTTTAAACCCAAGATGCACGCTTCATATTTAGCCATGTTATTCGTTCATTAGAAGCACAACCTAGTAGTGAAATGAGTATGGCAACCCTCAGGAGAAATAATCACAACACCAATTACATTGCCCAAAGCGTTGGAAGCTCCATCGAAAACCATAGTCCATCGGGATCCTTGTTCAGGTTTGTCATACGGTCCATGTTCATTACAGTCAGTTACTAGCATAATATTCTCATCCGAGAAGTCAAAGTTCATAGGTTGGTAATCATTAACAGCTTGATGAGCCAAATGATCTGCCAATACACTTCCTTTGATGGTCTTTTGTGTTGTATATTGAATATTGTATTCAGTCAGAATCATTTGCCATCTAGCTATCCGTCTAGAGAGAACAGGCTTCTCGAAGATGTACTTGATAGGGTCCATCTTAGAAATTAATAAGGTGGTGTGAGTCAACATATATTGTCTTAGCCGGCGAGCAGCTCATGCCAGAGCGCAACAAGTTTTCTCGAGCAGTGAATATCTGGTTTCACAGTCGGTAAATTTTTTGCTCAGGTAGTATATCACATGCTCTTTTTGGCCAAATTCGTCATGTTGGCCCAACACACACCCCATAGAATTCTCTAGCACAGTCAAGTACATGATCAATGGTCTTCCTTCCACTAGAGGCATAAGGATATAAGGTTCTTGCAAATATTCCTTGATCTTATCAAAGGAAGCTTGGCAGTCCTTGTTCCATTTGACTACTTGGTCTTTCTTCAGGAGTTTGAATATTGGCTCACAAATAGATGTTAGATGAGATATGAAACGGGAAATGTAATTAAGACGACCCAAGAATCCTCTAACTTCCTTCTCAGAGCGGGGAACTGGAATTTCTTGAATGGCTTTAACTTTTGCAGGATCAACTTCGATGCCTTTTCCACTAACAACAAAACATAGGAGCTTTCTAGACCTTACCCTGAAGGTGAACTTGTTAGGATTTAGCCTTAGCTTGTACTTCTTCAACCTCTCAAATAACTTGTGTAGGTGATTGAGGTGCTCTTCTTCAGTTTGGGACCTTGCAATCATATCATCCACATAAACCTCTATTTCATGATGCATAATATCATGAAATAAAGCTACCATAGCTCTTTGATATGTTTCCCATGTATTCTTTAATCCGAACGGCATGACTTTGTAGAAAAAGGTGCCCCATTGTGTAACAAAGGTGGTTTTCTCCAGGTCTTCGGGAGCCATCATGATTTGGTTGTAGCCAGAAAGTCCATCCATGAAGGAGAAGACTTTATGTTGAGCGGTGTTGTCAACCAAGACGTCAATATGAGGTAGAGGGAAATCATCTTTGGGGCTTTCCCTATTCAGATCCCTATAATCTACACACATACAAACCTTCCCATCTTTCTTCGGTACAAGAACCACGTTTGTAACCCATTGAGGATAAGATGTCACAACCAGAAAACCTGCATCAAACTGATTCATTACCTCAGCCTTTATCTTTTTAGACATGTGTGGCCGCATACGAGGAACTTTTTGTTTGACAAGAGGGAAATCTTCCTTTGTCGGTAGATTATGAACCACAATGTCAGTATGTAACCTCAGCATGTCTTCATATGACCAAGCAAATACTTCAACATAGTCATGTAACATCTGAACCAACCTGCTCTGGATACCATCTTCTAAATTGGCGTCGATCTTGACTTCTTTCTTGTCTTACTCAATACCTAAGTTGATACCTTAGACTGGATCTTCACGAGGTTGAGTAACTTTCTCCTCTTACATTAGAAGTCTGGCTAGTTCCCCTGGTATTTCACAATCTTTCCTGCCTTCGTCTTGGTTTGGTTAATTGTATTTTCGAAGTCATAACTGGAAATAGTAGAGTCATTTACAACGAGATCCGGAGTGGATGAGAATCTGCAAGTGTGTGTGTGCATGTAAGATACATGGCTATTTGAAAAATGCAAATAAAGAAACAGAAAGACAATGAGCATAAAAATTGAATGCAAAGGTCCAATATTTTACATTAAATGATCATATGATACATGAACATGAACAAAACCCTTAACAAATAGGCCATGGTTCCCCGGGCAAGGCTCGTGGCTTAAAATTCATCGTTTGGAATTTATAATTACAGACAAAAGTTCTTGAATTGACAGAAAATAGTAAACAGTAATTACTCCTCCATGAAGTAGATGAGAGTGAAATCCTTTGTATGCCAGTTGTTCTGCTTTCCTCCGCCAGTAGGGTAGATCCATTCTTCAAAAGTGCATTAATCATCAGAGTCTTCCACAGTGTTTACTTCATGATTTCCTATGCAGAGAGGTAGCTTTCCCACGCGAGTGCGCCTGACCTCTTTCTGAGCTTTGATGGTGAGACCCAACCCAAATTTTTCTGCTTTAAACAGAATGTCGGGAAGTTGTCCCCAGATAGTACAACTTGCATCTTCGACCACAACACGAGCATCTTTAAGTGAAACCATTCTTGGTACAACTTCATCAGCTTTTGATATGTCAGAGGAGATTTTCATGGCCGTAACCATAGAAGGAACAACTTCGAAAGCCTAATATGGAGTTTCTATGAATTCACCATCCATTTCCACATATTTTAAGGAATTGAGGTGGCTCACCATAAATTATTCTTCGTCGCAAACAGTAACGATCTTCCATTTGACTGGATATTTTAATTTTTGATGAAGGGTGGATGTTACTGCCCATGCCCCATGGATCCAAGGGCGACCAAGCAAACATGAATAGGCAAGACGTATATCCATTACATAAAAGGTAGAGTTGAAAATCTGTGAGCCAACTTTAATTGGGAGATCCACCTCTCCATAAACCATCGTTTTAGACCCATAGAAATCCCTTACAATAATATTGCTTGGCTTCAATACCAATCCTTCACAATCTAGCCGGTCTAAAGCACCTTTGGGTAACACATCTAGAGATGAGCCAGTATAAACTAAGACATGAGCCAGGGTGGTTCCCTTGCATTCAATAGAGACATGCAAGGCTTTGTTGTGGTTCCATCCATAGGAGTCAAATCAGCATCGGAGAATCCTAATCCATTGTCAGCCGTTAAACTTGCTGCACAGTTCTCGAACTGGCCAGCTGTGGTTTCTTGGGGGCACATGGGCTTTCTTTAAGAACTTGATTAGAGCCTAGGCATGAGCGTCCGAACAGAGTAACAATGATATCATGGAGATTTTGGAGGGGGTTTGCCCCAGTTGCTCAACTATTTTGAAGTCACTCTTCTTTATGATTTTCAGGATTTCCTCCATCTCTCGAGTGGAGGGTTCTTCAACATCAGTATCTTTGGTAGGTGCCTGTATCCCAGAAGGCTCACCTTCTTCTCGTTTCCTCTAGTGTTGGCATTAGACTTGTTATTGGTTATGCGGACAAGAATTGTTATAGTAGTGGGTGGTGAAATATCAGGGGAAAAGATCCTCCCTGTTCTTGTTACTTTACTAGAACCTGCAATATTAGTAACATCAGCTTTATCTTTGTTGATCCAAGAATCTTGTTTTATCCCATGATAATAAACTTCGGCACCATAGTTCCATGGAACCGCTTTGTCGGAGGAGTGGGGAATAGGCCCAGGGACAATGATTATTAAAGGAGAAATGGTTGGTTCATTTGAAATCCTAATAGGACCCTTTGAGGAGATCCTAAGAGGCTTGTTGGAGATGGTTATTATGGATAGGTCTTCAACTTTGTTGGTTAAGCTTTGATGGTAGGAACTTTTCGAACAGGATTTTGCAACTATCTATCAGGCATTGAATACCTCATTTCATCCACTTGCATCCATTTATTTGTTTAGTAAAACAATCACAGTCTTTTAAACAGCCGGGGAACACCCCATCCCTCAGCAAATTTCCTTTCACAATAGTCAATGGAGTAGTCAAATCCTCAACGGAGGAAACAAAAGTAGTGTCATCAATCGCATTGACACCTTTTCCATTGTTCGGCATTGGTGCAGTTATCATATCTGGAGTTGTAGATGGATCAAACTCAATAGTTTTGTTGTCTATCAGATCTTGGATCTTATTCTTCAGAGCCTAGCGTTGATCAATTTCATGCCCAAGGCTGTTGGAATGATATGCGCACTTGGCATTTGGATTGTACCTAGGTGATGAAATGTTTGGATTGGATGGTAGATCACGTAATGTCATCAAGTAGGCCTTCAAAAGATGTTGTAAGGCTTGGGACAGTGACATGCTTATCCTCGTGAACTGTCTTCAAGAAACTTCGGATCCCTGATTGTTGGATGATTGCCTTTGAGCAGATGGAGGGTTGGAGATTAACACAACATTAACAGAGGGTTAATGATCCTTCTTGGTACGTGCCCTTACCCCATACACAACATTTGTTTCCTTCTTTCTATTGAAGGGCTTCTTTACAGTGTTGGATGTGGAAGCAGATATCATGGGAATTTTCCCACTCTTAATGCCACTTTCAACCCTTTCACCAGTTAGGATCAACTCGGTGAAACCAGACGAAGAACTCCCAATCAACAGGTTGAAAAATGGGCCAGTTAATGTACCCATGAACATGTCAACTAGTTATCTGTCAGTTAGTGGTGGTTGGACCCTACCACCAAGATCCCTCCATTTTTGGGAATACTCTTTAAACCCCTGATTAGTACCCATTGTCATACCTTGAAGTTGGACTCTAGTTGGTGCCAGATCGGCATTGTATTGATACTGATGATAAAAAGTAGTGGCTAGATCTTCCCATGTGTGGATGTGGGAACCCTCCAATTGATAGAACCGTTCTAGTTGAGTCCCAACCAGATTCTCTTGGAAGAAATGAACCCAAAGCTTTTTGTCGGTAGTGTGCGGTTGTATCTTGCGCACATAAGACCTTAGATGAAGTTTCGGGTAGGAAACCCTATCATACTTGGCGAAGACTGGTATCTTGAACTTATGGGGAATGACGACCCCAGGTACTAAGCCCAAATCACCAAAATCCAAGCCAGACACGACTTGAATTTCAATAGCCTTTAGTCTATCCTCCAAATGCTTGTATTTATCCTCAGGTGGAGGATATTGCTCATCAAAGTAATATTCTTCTTCGGAAGCTTGATCATTGGCACCCCTAGCACGAGTACTCCTTGCCTCTTTATTTTGATTTTCGTCCTCCTTAGGTGACTCTTCGACTATCTGTACTTGACGAACTAGACCTTTGAAACTCTTACCGATGTTGATGAGGGCATTCTTTTTGGTTTTCTTCTTGGATACCAGCAAAGTTATCAGCTCTTGTTGCCCCTTATCCAGGGTTAGCAAGGTCTCTTGGAACTGAGAATTATACGCTTGCAAGTCCTTCATTTTTTGTTCGATATCCATCTTACTGAAATAAACAGTAGAAAGATAAGGAAACCTATTGTGGAAAACCTGTTTAGGTTATGATGCATGAAAATGCATATGCAAATGATTTCAAGGACTTAGAAGATTTAACTTTGTTTAGACAAAAGGGAACAAACATTAGTTGTATTAATAAGTTCAAATTGATTACAGCATGCCTCTTGGGCTTACATTGAAACAAAAGAAACAAAATGAACTAAAATACAATAAAAATGGCTCAAGTTTCCTATGGATGCTTCCTCTTTGGAGCGATATAGGCATTCAAGCTCCTTTCCTCATGAAGTTTTCTCGTGAGCTCCAATGCCTTCTTCTCGCTTTCATAAACCTGGGCTTCAAAGGTGTCTCGCTACCCCTTTAGCTGAATCCAAGCTCTTTGCAAATCTTCAAGAGAAGTAGGCATATCAGGATAAAGGGCAGTATATGGAACATCTCCTTCGACAACAAGCTCCATGATGATAGGTAGGATGGCTTCATAAGGCATCATAAGGTTTTAGGCACGAGTTTGCATCCACTTGAGATAAGGCTCCAAAGGAATGGAGTTCTTTATCCCCAACATCTTGCTATCAACCTTATTAACCATGCCCCAAGCTCGTATAAATCTCTGACTATAACCTTGGACATTGTTCTCGTAGTCGAATGCAATTCCTTAGACAAGTGCATCATGAAGGCCATTCCTCCTAGCATACACAAACTGTCGCAAAGCCAAACAAGTATTGTAGGTAATACCTCCCCTAATACTAAGTAGAGGGACATTAGGGAATTCCCCACAATGGCCAATAATAGTAATATCCTCCATAGATCGAGAACACCAATAAATATCAGAATGTGTGAGTGACGTCAACCTACTAGACCATCTTAAGCCTTGCTAGTTCTTCACAACAGATCGGGGTAGGTTCGAAATAGACCACCTAGCCAACAGAGGAGTGTAACACATAAGAAGTCCTATTCTCTTCATGGTGCAAGAGTGAAGAGAATGCAAGATATCCGCAAGTAAATTAGGCACCAGATTGCGAGATAGAAAATTTTTGACTGAGTTCACATCTATGAGTTGGTCAGGATTAGGAAATAGAACCATCCCATAGATGAGAAGAGCTAACACTTCCTCAAAGGCTTATAGATCTAGAGCATCCTAAGAATCTTGAGCCTTCTCCAAAAATATTTTGGCCAAGAACCCATTGACACCACTTCTTGTTTCCCAATTGGACACAACGTCAGATCATTGCAAATGTAGAGCTCATGCAATCTCCTCTGGTATTGGGTCTCTTTCAATACCGTTGAAGGGTAATTGATTAACAATAGGGATTCCTAAGAGTTAAGAAAATTATTCCATAGTGGGTACAAGTTGGTAATCAGGAAAGGTAAAGCAATGGTGTTTAGGGTCAAAGAATTGGAATAGCACATGCACCATATCCTCTTCAAAGTTTGTTGTAATCAAGTTGACGAGACGACCGTATTTCTTGGTGAAGGGAGAATCATTGGGGAACCTTGATGCCAATTCTTTAAGTTGAGGAGGCACGTTGACGAGGTTGATTCGGATAGTGTCTCGTCTCATGGAATCCATGTCCTACAAAATAGCACTAAGATAAATCTCAAAGTCCTTGAAATGATTAGTGCCAAAATGCAATGGTATGATGTTATGATGTTATGTACAAGTAAACATATACACATAAGGCACACAATTCCTTATGTTTAGGCTTGCATGGATTCATAGGTAACTACCCTCTTGAAGTTTAGTTAGCTCAACCTGTCATAGAAAGTAATCGGGTTCTAGGGTTCTCAATATCATTGATCCTTCTCCATTGGGCATTATTTCAGCACAAGCCTCTTTATTAGCGACCGAAATATCCAAAGAGTCAGATCTCAATGAGTGTAGTATCAAATATCAACCAACTTCGGACTGCATCAAACCCAGCTACCTCACTACTTCCTAATGGCCAAGTTGTTCAATTAAAGGTTCTAAGGTTCGTTAGTGCTTCGCGTAACCATACAACGGCCCCTTATTCTCCTTAATTCGCCATAAGGGATACCGGTACCCACAAATGTGTCACACTAACATAACTATTGACTCAACCATATCGGTCTACACCGTACAATCTCCATAATTTTTGCTATTTACCTAAAGGTGTCCCCAGATTCGGGTAGAGGATCACTACAAGCCCAAACAAGGACCAAAAAATGCAAAGTAAACAGTTCAAATAATGAAAGCAAGTAAATGTGATCTAACTCTAAGGTAACCCCACTTTTAAGTCATCCCCAGCAGATTCGCCAGTTCTGTAATACGGTGGGAGAACTGACTTGAGTGTTTTATGTTTTATCACAATTGTTACGGATAACAAGAGTCGCCAATAACTTTTCTTTTATCCAATAAAGGAAAATGTGAAAAGAAAAGGACAAACCTTTTGAGATATTTTTATTGAACTATGGGGGTAGGTTATGAAAAGGGAAGGTGTTAGCACCCTTTTCATCCGTAGTTATCTACGGGCTCTTAATTTCTTGCTAGCTCACTTTTGAAATTTTCTTTGTTTGAAATGTGTTTGTGGTGGATTTTGAAAGTAATTTTGAAAAGCGCCTTCGTTTAGGAAAACTTTGTAAATATTCTCGTCTCTATAAGAATGCATACAATATGTTGGAATTTTTGAAAAAATTTCATGTTTTTGAAAGTGTTTGGTGTGTTTGAAAAGATGTTTGTTTTTGAAGATGGATTGTGAGCAAGCAACTAAGAACGTTCTACCTACTCAAAAGTCTTTTGTTCATTTCTCTCTTCCTTTGATATTGTTATCTCACCATTGATTAGTAAGTAACCCTATCTTTGGATGTGAAGGGACGGGCGTGGATCATCATATAGTCATGGATATCAATGTTGTGAGATACCTTAGCATTTTAGGGACTAAGATCATTTGTGAGGAAACATTCGTAGCGTCATCGAGGGGCTATGATCTTGTATTTTTGATTGTTTTTGCTAATATGTCTCACATGCATATCATGACCATTTTCTCAAGGCAACAAGTGGAGTTAACCTTAGATGTGCAAGTGTGCAAATGTATTGTATTTCATGCTTGAATTTATCTTAGATTAGGGTTTTCTAGTCATTGATTTTTATCTTGCCATAAAAACCCTAATTTACTAGCATTTATGTGAAAGCGATAAATTGCGGAAAGTAAATTTCTACGCTATTACATCATTAGGGGATGGGGTATAAAATTTTTCAAATGGGGATTCAAAGAAATTAAATTCTAATTATCTATTACAACCATATTGAATTTGTACAAGAAATGAAATGAATATAATGTACAAGTATAAATGGGTAAAGAATGGATTTTTGTTTGGATTTTTGTTAACAAGGATAGTTTTGACCTAATTAACTTAAAAGAAAATAATTGACTAAAATAAGAAAAATTAAAATTAAGTTAAGAAAAGAGATTAATTTTTTAAAGAAAACAAGTTTTTTAGGATTTTGTTTGTGAAATTTTTTTAATTAAATTAAACTAGTATAAAAATTAATTAATTAAAAGAAAACCTAGGTTCTAAGTTAATTTTTAATAAAAGAAAACAAACTTGGTTCTAATGTTAATTTATTTTGATAAAAGAAATTGATCTGTTTTAAGAAAATATTTTTAATGTGTGAAAATAATTATCAAAATCCTAACTTCTAATTAATTTACAAATTAATTATCAAAGATAAAATAAAAGGTGATTAAAATAAATTTATTTTATGTCAAAAATTAATTTAATTAAATAAAAGCCTAAATCTATTTTTTATGATTTGTGTATCAAGTAAAATATATTAAAAGAAAATAAATAAATGAAATAAGAAAAATGGAAAATAAAATGGGCCAGAGGTTGTGTAAGTGAAACAGGGGGTGAGGGGGCAGGAAAAAAATTGTACAAGGCTCAACGATGAATGCCCAGGAACGCCTAACAAACAAAAAAGTCAGAAAATGTTATGAAAAATGGAAAAATGTGGCATTGGGACTTGAACCCAAATCACAAGGGTGAAAGGTGTGCACTTCTACCACTGGGGTGACTATACATCCGGTGTCTTATACAAAACAATAAATATATGTTACAAAATGCTTCCATGGCTTGAACTTCATCTTCAACCTCTCACACAACCAAACCAATTGTAACTCAATCATTTCTAAACCAAAATGGAAAATGTAAACATGAAAGTTATGGAAAATTTCATCACAATTTCCGAAATGTAACTTATTAAAACTATAAATCAAAGATAAGCATGAATTTTGAATGGTACCAAATCTAACCTAATTTTTCCAGAAAGTTCAGGTCCAAAATTCTCTCTACTCAAGCAATGTAAATGAATTCTCAGGACATGGTCAGCTTCAGGGCAATGATGTCTATATTTTATCTTCAAAAATGGAAGCTTAAAAATGCTTATATGAGGAGTTTGAAAATCAGAAAACTTACCTTACAGTTGAAGATCGTGATTTGAGTTAGGGCAACTTTCAAGGTGTTATGATGATTGAGTTAGCTTCCTTGAACCTCTAGGAAGCTAATGCAATAGTTACTTTGAGCCGAGGATGGTTGAATCGTGTTGGAGAAGTCCAAGTGCAAAGCTCTGTTTTTGAAAATAGAAGTTGATAAAGATGGTGTTATAGTTAGATAACAACTGTTGGGATTGTTTATGGATGATTTTTAGAAGCTTTTGAAAGCAAAGGCCAAGAAACATACGAGTAAATTTAAAGATTGGATTCAAAACTCAGAAATGACAAGTTTTGAGGTGTTCTTGGTGATTCTGTGTTTTTAGGGTATTTTATGGCTTGAGCATTCGTGTCTTGGCTTGCAAATGATGTATGTATTTATAGGCAAGATCTTTTTTGTGTTACCATAAGGCAGAATTTGAATTCTACAAGTTGTGGCTTTTTGCTTGTTTTTGAAGTAAAGTTGACAAACTTCTTCCCCATGCTTGTACCATGCTATTGTAGAGTGGTTGAACTTTAAACATGCTTACTTCTGGCTTATAGATGTTGTGTGTGCAGAAAGAACAAGTTCAATGCTCAAGGAGAGTGGACTTTGTGATTAAAGCTACTTTTCCAAAATGGAAGTGTGAACTTTCTTTCCAAAATGGCAAATTTATTTGGATAAAGCTTGAATCAATTGGATAATGGCTCAATCAGTTGTGTAAACCATTAATTATGGAGTGACACGCAAGTTTAAGGTCTGCAAAGCAAAGATTATGCAACATAGGCTTGACATTTGAATTCTTGTACATCACAAAATGACCTATAATTCAAGAATGAAATTCTAACTTCATCTCTTCGACTCTCTTAGCTTAAGAATGATCTCAATGAGTTCTTGGACATTTTGAAAAGCTTGTAGCATCCTCTATAATCTTTATGTTGGAAATGTTTGAAAATTCCAATTGGAACTACGTGAAATTTGGCCAAGAAGTTAGGTCAAAATCCTGACTAAAATACTCAAAATTTCACTAAGTGTTTTTGTTTCATGTACATCTCTTCATGAATTTATAACTTAAAATCCAAGAATTTATAGAATTTAATTCCTTCTTAAAAGTTTTATATCTCATTAAGATCTACAACTTTCATGTTGGAAGTTTTTCTTGAATCATCTTGTATCATGGTAAAAATTTGGCACAAAGTCATGAAAAAAGTTAACTTTCCAACATGTAGAAAAATTTCTAAGTCTTAGAATTTTGACTTTTCAAAATAATTTTGACTTTTTGATTTCTTGGTGAACAATATTCATATTTTTACATGTCTTGATTAAATATGATTTTTGAAACTTGATTTTGATCAAAAAGTCAAAGTTTGAGTTTTCAGTATACAGTTGACTTTTTTCCTCGGTTGACCAAATTTCAATTATCAATCAATTGATCTTGAGAAGTGTTTTGAACCATGAAATTAGGTCAATGTGATGCATTTTAATCCTTTACATCATGTTTCAAACCAATAAGTCATGTATTTGATCAAAAGTCAAAAATCAAGCCTTCTCAATCAAAACCCTAATTTTAACTATTTTGCCCCTTTGGTGATCTGATCAAATTTCTTGAGGGATTGTAATACAAATTTGACCAAATGGTTTATATGAGTTCAAAATATTTATATGGATAAAATATCATGAAGTTTGGCTGTAAGTTGGCCACAATTGACTTTTTACCCAATATAGTTAATTTTAGGTCATCTGATAAATTGATTGAGCAAACTTGAACTACAAGACTTGAAATTTGACATGAGCATTCTTGGAGGTCCAAAATGTTCCATGAAATTCATATGAGGCATTAAAAGTTAATTTGTATTTGTGTAATCTCAAACCCTAATTTGAGTCATCGGTGTTGAGGAGGTGTCTTGAGCTGATCAATCCTTGTGCAATTTTGAGCAGTTGAAAATCTTGTGAGAAATTTCTTGAGAAAAGAGAGGGAAAATTTTTGGGTACAACAACTGCCCCTGTTCAATCTTCTTAAGCCTGAAGAGTTATATTGACGGATCCGCCATTCGTTACCTGAAGGCGAAAGATGATTGAACACTAGAGTGCCCAGAAATTTGCACTTGATGATGCGGTTGATTGTATCGGAAATGGGCTTAATGATGCCATTTGAAATGTCCATTGGTGGAGACTGAGAGAAGTATCAGAAGAGATCAGACTGAGACTGTAGATGTCTTTTTCCTGTTTTTAACTGGGAGAGATAAATATGATCCAGAAGAGGACTTGCCTGATGATTGATTTCTTCCTGCAAGGAAGGGGGGTTAGTTGCATGAAGATGTATGCATGGTGTAATGATGTTCTCAAAATAAATGAGATTATGCTATATGCATTTGTTATGTATGTGATATAATGTATTAATGTGAAACACTAAAGTCTATCTTTGTCTGGAAAATTAATCCTTAACAAATTGCTGGGGAGTTTTGGGAAATTAAATCTCGGACCACTGCTAAAGATGAAGAGTATGTGTATCTTCAAACTTTGTTCAAAGTGCTTCCTATTGGGAATTTCTGATTTTTGAGGAGAACTCCACTTAGGAATAATGATTTTGGCTATTTATTTTGAGGAAACTCTGCAGAGAGTGTTGATTTTCTGCTTGGGGGAAAAAGCTCAGGATTTCTTGTCGTCTGTTTCTCTAGTGGGGAATTATCTCTTGAAAGTTAGTTGTAATATGGTTGGATTCCAGGTTTCACACCAACTTGCTGGGGATATTGGAAAACTCTATTGGGGAAGAGGAGTCTTGTTAGTGATTGAAGGAGTTAAACTAGTATCTGGTCGGGTCCAGGCTTTGTAGTAATTTGAATTTGAGGTTAACTGATATCTGGTCGGGTCTAAGTTTCAGCAATTAGAGAAGTTGAACTATTATTTGGTCGGGTCCAGACTTTAGTAACTTGAAATTTGGATTAACTTTTATCTGGTCGGGTCCAGGTTTTAGTAATGATTTGAGGAAGTTAAACTGCTATCTGGTCGGGTCCAGGCTTTAGTAACTTACAATTGAGATTAACTGTTATCTGGTCGAGTCTAGGTTTCAGCAATTGGAGAAGTTGAACTATTATCTGGTCGAGTCCAGGCTTTAGTAACTTGAAATTGGGATTAACTGTTATCTGGTCGGGTCCAGGTTTCAGTAATGATTTGAGGAAGTTAAACTGCTATCTGGTCGGGTCCAGGCTTTAGTAACTTATAATTGAGATTAAATGTTAACTGGTCAGGTCCAGGTTTCAGTAGCAACTTAAACTATTCTCTGGTCGGGTCTAGTCTTCATAGTAAATTGAGGGTGAGATGAAGTTGAACTAACATCTGGTCGGGTCCAGGCTTCATCGTAACTTGTTTCGATAGGAATGAAGTTAAATTATTATACGGTCGAATCCAGGCTTCATACTAACTTGCTTGGATATGGATGACACTGTTGAGGATTAAGGGGTTTTGCCCATTAACCTCTAATAGTATGAGAAGCAAACTCAAGCTGGGGAGTTTACAGTTTATTGGGGAAATAAATCCGGTTGAGAAGAAAATTTGACGACCTGCTTGGTGAAATGAATTCTTTAGGAAGAACTTCAACAGGTTTCCAAACTCAATTGGGGAGAGAATTTTCTGGAGATTGAAACTCTGGCTAGGGGTTTCATGAATCCAAATTTGTGGGGGTAACTGTGGGGATAATCCCAAATCCTTAAGGAAACGCTTGTTACTTTTCTTATGTATACATTTAACAGTTTAATCATGTTCATATGCATATTATCATTCAATTTTAGTCACTGGACACATTTTTCACTCAAAATAGAAAAACAAAAGGTTTTCACTTCAAAGTATATTTGTATTGATGTTTGCTTATAAACAAGATTTTTTTGTACAAGGAGATAAATATCCTAGTAAGAGGAAATCGTCAAAAGAAATGAAAAGTGTACAAAGTGAAAGCAAAAATAATAGCCATGTGGAAGTGACCTCATTGTGTTCCAACTCCGCTATTTCCCCTATGTTTTCGAACATCATCCCTTGCGGTTGGAAGAAACTGATTGAATTGATCTTGTACCATTGAACTTGGACCTTTGTAATAAACTAGCTGTAGGGATACAAGGAGACATAATCATACGCTTTAATCCTTAACTTTTGTCTGGACCACCCTTTAGAGTTTTCAGCCCACCAGGATACCCATTTTTGCCCAAGTCGCCCTTTCGGGTTTTAGGCTTGCCAGGTGTACAATCTTTTTCATATGTATCTAATTTTTGCCCGAACCTCTTTGGTTCGCCAGGATGCCCTTATTTTTTCCTAGGTATGTCAACCTAGCGGGTCGTTTTATGCGTAGTATTTTTTAACTATGTCCGCATTCACAAGATGTGGGAAACCTTCACCATCCATAGTAGTCAGCATCATGGCACCACTAGAGAAAACATTCTTTACAATGAATGGTCCTTCGAAAGTGGGAGTCCATTCTCCCCTGGGATCACTTTGTGGAAGAATGATGTGATTTATTACCAAGTCGCCAGCTTGATACACTCGAGGTTTGATCTTTTTGTTGAAAGCCTTGATCATACGCTTCTGGTACATCTGACCATGACAAATAGCGGCCGGTCGCTTTTCATCAATCAAGTTTAACTGATCCAATCTAGTATGCACCCATTTGTCTTTTCCTAGATCTGCTTCTTTCATAATCCTTAGGGAAGGAATCTGAACTTCTATAGGCAAGACAACTTCCATACCATAGACCAAAGAGAAAGGAGTTTCCCCAGTTGACATTCGAGCTGAAGTACAGTAGCCATGAAGAGTAAACGGTAACATCTCAAGCCAGTCTTTGTATGTCACCACCATCATTTGCACAATCTTCTTGATATTTTTATTGGCAGCTTCCACTGTGCCATTCATTTTGAGTCTATACGGAGAAGAATTATGATGCTTGGTTTTGAACTGAGTGTGGAGTTCCGTAATCATAGCGTTGTGAAGATTAGTTCCATTGTTAGTGGTAATCCTTTCGGGGATACCATAACGGTAGATGAGGTTATGCTTGATGAATCTGGATACAACGTTCTTCATGACTGAGGCAAAAGAGGCAGCTTTGATCCACTTGGTGAATTAATCAATAGCGACAAGAATGAAGCGATGTCCATTAGAAGTAATAGGTTTAATATCTCCAATCATATAAATGCCTCACATTACAAATTTCCACATAGCAGTCATGACATTTAGAGGTATGAGAGGTACATGAACTTTTTCAACATAGGTTTGACACTTGTGGCAAGTCCTTGAGTGATGATGACAATCAGTTTCCATTGTGGACCAATAGTAATCAACTCTCAGGATTTTCTTGGCCATAGTGTGTCCACTAGAGTAGGTCCTAAAGATTCCATCATGCATGTCTTCCATGATTTTCTCTGCCTCCTTCTTGTCCACACACCGGAGTAGAGTAGAATCATGATTTTGCTTATGCAGGATTCCATTTCTTAGGAAGAATTTGGCTGAGAACCTTCATAAGAACTTCTTATCATTGATGGAAGCTTCTTCAGGATACTCTTGTGGTTCAATATATCTCCTTACTTCATGGTACCATGGTTTTTGTTCGTCAGTGTGAAGCTCAAAGCAGTGTACAGGTTCGTCAAATCTTTCGATTGTAATCATAGGAGCTTCGTTGTCCCATTTGACCTTATACATGGAAGACATTGTTGCCAAGGCCTCAACCAACTGATTTTCTTCTCTAGGAATATGTTCAAAGGCGATCTCCTTGAAGTATGGTATTAAGGTTAACACAAGCTCCTTGTAAGGAATAAGTTTAGGATGCTAAGTGTCACAATCTCCTTTGAATTGAATGATCACCAGAGAAGAATCTCCGAATACGTTCAAAAACATGATCCTTAAGTCAATGGCAGCCTTTAAACCCAAGATGCACGCTTCGTATTTAGCCATGTCGTTCGTACAGTTGAAGCACAACCTAGCAGTGAAATGAGTATGATAACCATCAGGAGAAATAATCACAACACCAATTCTATTGCCCAAAGCGTTGGAAGCTCTGTCGAAAACCATAGTCCATCAAGATCCTTGTTCAGGTCTGTCATATGGTCCAGGTTCTTCACAGTCAGTTACTAGCATAATATTCTCATTTGGGAAGTCAAAGTTCATAGACTGGTAATCATTAACAGCTTGATGGGACAAATTATCTGCCAATACACTTCCTTTGATGGCCTTTTGTGTTGTATATTAAATATCGTATTCAGTAAGAATCATTTTCCATCTAGCTATCCGTCTGGAGAGAGCGGGCTTCTCGAAGATGTACTTGATAGGGTCCATATTAGAAATTAATAAGGTGTTATGAGTCAACATATACTGTCTTAGTCAGCGAGCAACCCATGCCAGAGCGCATCAAGTTTTCTCAAGTAGTGAATATCTGGTTTCACAATCGGTAAACTTTTTGCTCAGTTAGTATATCGCATGCTCTTTTCAGCCAGACTCATCATGTTGGCCCAACACACATCCCATATAATTCTCTATCACATTCAAGTATATAATCAATGGTATTCCTACCACTAGAGGCATAAGGATATGAGGTTCTTGCAAATATTCCTTGATCTTATCAAAGGCAGTTTGGCAGTCGTCGTTCCATTTGACTACTTGGTCTTTCTTCAGGAGTTTGAAGATTGGATCACAAGTAGCAGTTAGATGAGATATGAAACGGGAAATGTAATTAAGACGACCCAAGAATCTTCTAACTTCCTTCTCAGAGCGGGGAACTGGAATTTCTTGAGTGACTTTAACTTTGCAGGATCAACTTCGATGCCTTTTCCACTGACAAAAAAACCTAGGAACTTTCCAGACCTTACCCCGAAGGTACACTTGTTAGGATTTAGCCTTAGCTTGTACTTCTTCAACCTCTCAAACAGCTTGTGTAGGTGATCTAGGTGCTCTTCTTAAGTTTGCAACCTTGCAATCATATCATCCACATAGACCTCTATTTCATGATGGATCATATCATGAAATAAAGCTACCATATCTCTTTGATATGTTGCCCCTGCATTCTTTAATCCGAATGAAATGACTTTGTAGCAAAAGGTGCCCTATTGTGTAACAAAGGTGGTTTTCACCATGTCTTCGGGAGCCATCTTGATTTAGTTGTAGCTAGAAAATCCATCCATGAAGGAGAATAACTTATGTTGAGCAGTGTTGTCAACCAAGATGTCAATATGAGGTAGAGAGAAGTCATCTTTGGGGTTTTCCCTATTCAGATCCCTATAATCTACACACATATGAACCTTCCATCTTTCTTCGGTACGGGAACTACGTTTTCAACCTACTGAGGATAAGACGTCACAACCAGAAAACCTGTATCAAACGGCTTCATTACCTTAACCTTTATCATTTCATACATGTCTGGCCGCATACGATGAACTTTTTGTTTGACATGAGGGCAATCTTCCTTTGTCGATAGACGATGAACCAACTTCAACATAGTGATGTAACATCTGAACCAACCTGGTCTTGATATTGTCTTGTAAATTGGCGCCGATCTTGACCTCTTTCTTGTCTGTCTCAGTACCTAAGTTGATAACTTCGACTGGATCTTCATGAGGTTGAATAACTTTTTCCTCTTGCATTAGAAGTCTGGCTAGTTCCCATGGTATTTCACAATCTTCATCGCCTTCGTCTTTGGATTGGTTAATTGGATGTTCAAAGTCATACTGGAAATAGTAGAGTCGTTGGCAACGAGATCCAGAGTGGATGAGGATCTGCAAGTGTGTGTGTGCATGTAAGATACATGGCTATTCGAAAAATGCAAATAAAGAAACAGAAAGACAATGAGCACAAAAATTGAATGCAAAGGTCCAATATTTTCCATTAAATGATCATTTGATAAATGAACATGAACAAAACCATTAACAAATGGGCCGTGGTGCCCCAGGTAAGGCACGTGGCTTAAAAGTCATTATTTGGAATTAAAAATTACAGATAAAAGTTCTTGAATTGACAGAAAACAGTAAACAATAATTACTCCTCCATGAAGGAGATGGGAGTGAAATCCTTTGCATGCCAGTTGTTGAGCTTTCCTCCGGCAGTAGGGTACATCCATTCTTCAAAAGTGCATTAATCATCAGAGTTTTCCATAGCGTTTACTTCATGATTTCCGAAGTGGAGAGGTAGATTTCTCACGCGAGCGCGCCTGACCTCTTTCTGAGCTTTAATGGTGAAACCCAACCCAAATTTGTCTGCTTTAAATGGAATGTCGGGAAGTTGTCCCCAGACAGTACAACTTCGATCTTCTACCACAACACAGGCATCTTTAAAAGAAAGCATTCTTGGGACAACTTCGTCAACTTTTGATATGTCGAAGGAGATTTTAGTGGCTGCAACCATAGGAGGAATAACTTCGAAAGCCTGGAACGGAGTTTCTATGAATTCACCATCCATTTCCACATTGTTGTACCCCAATTTCCCCCCCTAAGATCCCTTCATCATGCCATGTTGATTCCATCACAACAAGATCACATTAGGATTCTTGGTTCCCCTCCATATATTTAGCTTTGCTCTTTGAGGAATCACCAAGCACCTTGACTTGTGTTCTTTTGTGATCATGAATATTTTTTGTCTTGATCTCTTCTCTTAATTAATAAAATGAAATGTTGGTTTGTCTTGCTTGTTACTCATGTAGATAAAGGCAATAATATTCAGCAAGTTTCTCCATGGATTCATGAGTTTATTTCCATGCCCCAGTCAATAAAGCTTTAGGATTTCAAAACTCACCATTGGATTTGTTTTTGAGGAAATGGCATGACAAGGTTATTTTGGTTCACCACATTTCAAGATTATCAAATTTGGTTCAAAAGTACAAGGATTGATTGGAGAAGCTGTCATGCTTGGACAAGGCTTTGTTCCCATTGGTCACAAATGCATATTTCTCTCAATTCTCAAGATATGGAAGTGGTTGTGGTTTATATGAGTTCTCATTATCATCCTCAACAACTTATATTTACAAAGCATTTGTGTTGGTACAAGAATTTTGTTCAAAATTGTCAAAGTTCCTAAAGGAATTTTTCTTGATCTAGGAGCTAGGGTTTTAAACTTCAAAGAAGCATATCTTGGTCATCTTTTGGTATTTTTGAGTGATTCCAAAGACATCATTAGATTAAAAGGATCATCAAAAAATCACTTCAAAAGTTCCAAGGAGTTTTCATTTGGAATAAACTTGATGATGAAGAAAGATTACAAGTCCTCCAGATGAACCCCCATTTTCCTATGTATGACTTCAAATGGTCATAACTTGGTCAATTTATATTACCTTGAGCCCACTCTTTTTCCACAATAATCTTGAGTATGTGAACTGTATTCCTTATTTTATATGCAAAGTTAGAAAATGGATGGAAGATGCCCTAAGGATACAAAAGATTATAGGCTATTCCATGATTTTTTGCCAACTTCAACAATCCATAACTCTCTCAATTTTTGGAGATTTTAGATGGTTCCAGTTTCAAAATTTCATTCAAGAGGTCTATTTCATGCCATCTTTTTTGGTAAAGAGAAAATTCCAAGAGGAAAGACCATGTTTAAATGCAAAACATTATAGGTCATTTTTTAAGAAAAAACTTGAAATATTTCTAAATATGGAAAGTCAACCTTTTTTCCCCAACTTTGACTCAATGCAACGTTCAGCTCAAGCATCCATTGGATTCCATTCTTTTTCCATCGCAAATCTTTGTAACCTCATATTTCTAAAGCATCAAGAATCATGCCTCAAGACCCCTTGAGCTGAGAATGCCATTTGATTGAACTTTGTAACTTGGAATTGAAGTTTCCCCATAAGTCAGAATTATAAGTCTTTGTTTTGCCTTTTAATCACAAGTTTTCCACGTGTTTATGCCTCTAAACATGTTTAATGAAGTTCCAGAATTGATTAGCACAACAAAACGCGTGTTTTGGATGAGTTTTGATCAAATTGGAAGTCACACTTTTCTTGTTTGCAACTTCACATGATTTCCCTCCAAACTTCATTATTTCACACGCTTGGACATTCCATTTGATTCCCTATAAATAGAGGGACATCCCACATTCATTTCCTCAAGTTTGGATAGCCAGAATCACCCTGCCAAAATTGTTCCATAACTCAAAAATTTTCTACTTCGAAATTTGCTTTCAAGCCTTATTCAATCCAATTTTCCATCAATTCACCTTCCTTGATCTTCCCTGAAGCTAACCATATAATTACATTCAAGAATCGTGCCTTATATTGCTCCATAGAAGTCCAGTTTCAGAGCTCTGCAACTTAACTCCAATAGGTAGATTCCTTCATCAATTCTTCAAAACTTTGATATCATTGTGATGCTCTCATTGCCCTGGTTCTAGTCGCAACACTTACTTTCATCTGGAAACTTGTTTTGACCACGAAATTTTAAATCCCTTTTCAAAACTTTCCTTCCAATTTGCTTGAGCTACAGTTTATATAAATTTTCCGCGAAGATACGGTTATCTTCGTCTTGAAGAGACGAAGCGAATGACATAGGTATGAGTTTCTGATTTTACAGTTTGAGAGATCTGCAATTTACGTTGGCTGGAGGTTGAAGATGACCAACGTGTCATATTCCAACCAATGATGGCACGCCACTTGTAGTTTTTGAAATCTGATTTAATTAATGATTCGATGCATTATCCATTAAAGTCCATAACATGCACAGCACGCTAGATCCACTTGATCTGTTTACTAACGCGTTTTCACATTGATCAAATGGCCCATATTTTGTTGATTTTTATTTTCTTTTCTGATTTTTATATTTAATTGTTTTAAATTTCAAAAAATCATAGAAAATTTATCTTTAGTCCAAAAAATCTGAAAACATTATGAAAAATATTTTTGATTTTTCTCTTTCTTATTTTTATTTTTTCACAATTTTATTTTGTGTTTTGGTTTTTTTTATAATAAATTTTCACTTTATTTGATTTGTTTTAAATGTTTATAAATACTTTTATGCATTTTTAAATTCTGAAAAAAATATCGAATGATCCAATGATATTGTAACAAATATTGGTGACCTTACTTATTTTTTATTTCTGACTTTGGTATTTTTATCATTTTTGGTCTATTTTACTTATTTCTTTTAATTTTAAAAATAGTCTCTGACTTTAAAAAATTGTCAAAAAGTTTATAAAAATATTTGAGTCCACTTCTGATTTTTCTATAGTCTTACTTTTTATTTCTTGATTAATTTGAACATAGTTTATATTTTTATCCCTTATTTCTATTTTAAATATTTCTAAAACCTTTTTAATGTATATATTAAAATGCAATGTTATTTTGTGATTATTTTTTGGCTAATCTTGGGTTGAATTTTTGATCAAGAACTTTATTGACATCATTGGATCTATGGTGTTGAATTTAACTCCACAAAAATGAATGAACGATTTTAATAATAGTTTGATTAAATTTTAATTCAAATGTGGTTTGTATATTCTTCCCCACCCCTCTCAATCTCATCCCTTTCTTATTGCACTAAGTGTTATTGGAGCATGATCTCTATATCATGTCTCAAAACAAATGGTGTATAAATTGCTATTGACCAACCTCAAAGTAGGTGTGACTTCTACATAAGTCCACTTACGATTGCTTAACACAATGCTAAATTTTGTCCTGATTCGAATAAATGATCATTCGTGGCCCAAACCTATGTTTGCAAGCCCAAGTATGTTAATTTGATCTCTTTGATCCAATAACCTTGAAATTTATTGTGTGGAGGCTTTGGTTCTACCAATCCTGTAATGGATCTACAACACTTTTGGTCAACGCGGATCACTTAAACATCGTTGATCATTAAATGTTAATTTTGAGGATCCCAAATGGATGATATAATTGACAAAAAGAAAATGCAACTTGTTGTATGGAGGCTTTGGTTCTACCAATCCTCTAATGAGTTCCAAATGCAAGTTTCAAGATGATCATCCAACTAAGCACTAATCACTAATAATTGATTTTATCCTTTGTTGTTACTTTATGCCCTTTTAATGTTTTTTTTATGATTTATGCACCATTTACTTTAAGCATTAAATTTCATGCTATCTTCATCTTTGCTCACTTGAGCCATTTTCTTTTTTCTTCTAAGACACCTAATAATCAACATAAACCATAAAAAATTGAATGATACTTGGACTATTTGGTTACTATCCTTGGTATTATGGAGTATGGGACTTCTTGGACTTAGGATTAGAAACCCTTGCCTATGTTGGAGACTTTGTAACCTTAATTGATATTTTTTCGGGAGTTCTTGAGGTTTACCTCAAGAAATTGGGTTGTTTGTTTGTTTTATGTGCAGGTTATTGTGATTACATTCTTTGTTTGTAATCTGGAATTCACCCGTATACAGCCGTTACTCTGCCCAAATTTTGTGAAGACTTAATACACTTGAAGTTTGGTTCTTTCAAGAGGTCTAATATATTTACTTGCTTGGTTTCAATCCAAAGAATGGGAATTCTATCTTTTCTCATAATTTCAAGTATTGGCTTCTTGTTGGTTAGATGGTTCCTATCCCTAGCTTTTACCTTATGCTTTATGATAGTCTCTTTTTCTCCTCCCATCTTCTTTAATTTCAAAAATATTCTTCCTCCTTTTGAAAACTCCTCTTGTTTTGAAACTTGAACCACTTTCATAATAAACTTAGACTTAGGTCCATGCATTTTCAAAAACATTTTCATGAATAAACTTTAATCAACTTAATAATATTTTGACATCATTGCTTTTCGTGAGAAGACTAAAAGTCAATCAATCTCATTTCAAATCATTTTTTTCCACTTTGGCTTTCTTATTTTAAAACCTTTCTCAAAAGATTAGACTCTTGTCAATCCTTGTAGTGATGCAAACAACTATACTTCTACAATATGTAGTGAAGAGAGATATTTTCCACTTGGGTGTTGAGTGAGGCATTGTTGATTTTAAAATCCAAGCCATATGCTCCACTTTGAGATAATTTAAATTCTCCTTTCTCATTATTATGGGTAGTAGGTATGTTTTCCACACGGACAATGACGATGATGTTTTATCTCATAAAAATTAACCAACACACTTACATTTTAAAATTTTTAAAGAGGAACTACGTGTACCCTGATCCCCTATTGCATGAAAAGGTGGTACGTAGGCACTAAAGGTTCGCAACCGCGACAGGTGCAAAAACCATAAAAATATATTTCTTTTCTCACCTCCATCATCCATTTTTTACACAACATTTCATAGCCAAAATATACAGATTTTACAAAGAGGTTCCTACGGAGTACCATAAATGTTTAGAGTGCTAATACCTTCCCTTTACATAAACAACCCCCTTATCTTGAATCTTTCCCCCTCTTTTTGGATCATTCTCTCTTTTCCCATTCCTTTGGAAACAATAAAGCGCAGTGCCAATTTTATTTTGATTTGTACAAGTCTAGTCAATCCCATGGTTTAGTCTTAAACATTTCTACTGCTACAGAAAAATGACGACTTCACTGGGGACAGATTGACCTCTTGTTGGTCCATCCCTAAGTGGGTTGAGCCTATATTTGTTTATATCAGTGTATATGCTATTTTTATTTATGTGTTATATGTTGAATATATGTTCATCTGGATTTTCCCTGTTTTCAGGGTGCTTGGTGATTACTCATAAGTCCTATACCCGGACTTGGGCAAACTTTAAGATAGGACGGGTTATATATTCATGTTAAATTTGAGGGAGTAATCCCAAAAAAGGAGGCATGAGATTCCCCACTCAGTGGAGGCCCCTTTGACTGTAGTGTTATTTATCGAGTAATCGGGAAGACATACTGCTTTCGACCTGGGAGCCTGCTGAAGCTGAGGATCATAGAATACCAATCCCATCTTGGCCTTTTAGGTGTAGTGCGGAAGCTATGATGGAGTAATCCGGAAATAATTGTCACGCGATGCTATGCTTGGACGAGTATTTCTTGATAATATTACTAATTATCGAGTTAACCAAGAAGTTGGTAATATTCTAAGGAAGGATGTAGACTCTGAGAACCTCTAGAACCTTGTTCGGTAGGTGATAACTTTTAGACCAATACCTTATGGGTAGTACATTCGACCTCATGCTCGTGACATTAAACCTATGAACCCTATATGTGTGATCTTGTGTGTGATTGCAGCATCATGCATCCATGCACTCATAAGCATCTTTTGAAGAGATCTTATTTCAAGGGATTTAAAAGTTGACCATTTCTGAATATCTCAGGTACTTTTTAACCATGGATTCTGGAAAGAGAAAGAACGAGAAGTACAGTTTCAAGGATCCCAAGATAGATGAGTTGATCAGTCTAATTCCCGAGATTGAGTGTTCTGTAGATTTTTGGAAGAAGTATGGATCCATCATTCCTCTCATGAAGCTGAAGATGAAGGAGGGTATTCTCTCGACCTTGGTCCAATTTTATGATCCGATGTATCATTGCTTCAATTTTCCTGACTATCAGTTGATGCCTACACTAGAGGAGTATTCTTATCTATTAGATTTACCTGTTACCGATCGTGTTCCTTTTACTGTCTTGGAGGATGAGCCAAAATCACATGAGATTGCTGCTTTGATCCATCTGGGGAAGTCTGAGGTTGAAGCCCATATGACTACTAATGGAGGGTTTAGAGGATTACCAGCTCAGTTCTTATTGGAGAAATCTTGCTACTTTGCCAGGATGAAGAGTACAACCGCTTTTGAGGCCATCTTTGCTCTACTTGCTTACGGTTTGTTCTTATTTCCTAATGTGGACAAGTTTGTTGACATTAATGCTATCAGGATCTTCATGATTGAAAACCCAGTTCCTACATTGTTAGGTGATGCTTATTACTCTATTCATCTTCATAATTCTTACCATGGGGGGATGATTATTTGTTGCACGCCTTTGTTGTATCAGTGGTTTATCTCTCATATTCCTCAATCTGATGCTTTTTGGGATGTCAAGAAGGAACCCCGTTGGGCTCCTAAGATCATGGCACTTACTCACTCGGATATTGATTGGCACCATCGAGCTTACCAGGATATAGAGATTATTGACAGTTGTGCAAGTTTCCCCAATGTACCTCTTCCTGGTACAAAGGGAGGAATTAACTATAACCTTGTTCTTGCACGGCGATAGCTCAGTCATCCGATGAGGGATAAACCAAATAGTATTCATTTGAGTAGTTTCTTTCTGAAGGAGGGAGAAGACCATAGGGAAGCTAGGGAGCAGATTGCGAAGTCCTCGCGTCACATTCATAAGAAGAGTAGGAAGGATTTGGGACCTATGGGTGCTATTTCTTTGGATCCATATCTTCAGTGGGTCCAAACGAGAGCTATTCAGTTGAAGATGTCGTATTCCCGGGAAACACCTATGCCTGATTTGCTTGTGAATACCACTCCTCCCTTATTGGATAATATAGAACAGCTAAAACTTGCTTTAGTCAGGACGCAACAGGAAAAGGATGCTTGGAAGAATAAGTGCCAAACTTTAGAGATTTCTTATAGAGCAAATTTGAAGGAGAAAGACGAATTGATTGAGATTCTTGAGATACGGGCTGTAGAGACCATGGAGAGGCAAGGGGATTTATTTTCTCCTAAGCCTCAGTAATATGCCATTTTCTCACTCCCTGATTCAGGTGATTGGAATGAAGTTGCCACCAGATATGCGGAATAAAACCAGAGGTTGAAGGATCAGATTGCCAGGCTCACAAGGAAGTGCCAGCGTATAGAGTGATCTCTATCAGCTTTACTTCTCAGGGTTTTAGATTTTATTTTCATCTTGTACTTGGGATCATTGAAACTTGTAATCCATTTTTGAGTTGTTATAATAAAAATTTTAAGTATTTCAAATGTGTTATTACTTTAATATTTGCAATATGTCCATAAATTTTAAATCCATTGAAATATTAAATAATAAATTAAAATCATGTGCATTGCATATCATGCATCATATTGCACATATTTCTTGCATTTTTCATGCATATCCAGGTGTCTTACCAAGCTTCTTTACTCAAATAGCAAGTTGACTCATCACTACAACACTCAGGCTAATTTCAGAAAGAAGATGGACAACTTAGAACAAGAGAATCGCGAGCTGCGCGAGAAGGTTTCTGCTTTGAAGGCTGGCATGGCCAATCTTACTGCTCTGATGGAATCTCTGGCGGCTGCTCAGAATCAGCCACCGAGTGTTCAACCTCAGCCAACAAGGGTTACTACTGAAGTTCCGGCTGTTCCGGTATTTGCTACTCTAACTATTGTTCAAAATCGCACGCCTCAAGGTTACCCTTGGGGAATGCCAAAGAATTTTGCCCCTGAAAGTTTCAACCTTGGTCCTCAAGATACTCCAATTGTTCATACTATTGTTACTCAAGCACCTCCTGTGGTGCATGCTGCTTCTGCTGTGCCCCTTCGGTGAATATTGTTCCGTTTGTTAAAGATGATGTATGTCGCCTTTCCCTCCACCGAGTGAAGACTTGGGTATGTATGACAGAATGGATGATTTTCAAAATTCGACAGGATGCAGAGGGAGATGAAGGCCCTCAGAGGAAAAGAGTTATTTGGGCAGAATTTGAATGAGTTATGCTTGGTCCCGAATGTTAAGATACCTGCTAAGTTTAAGGTCCCAAAGTTTGAGAAGTACAAGGGCAAAACTTTCCCTCGTGCTCATCTGCTGATGTATGTAAGGATAATGTATACCCATACTGATGATCAGCGTCCACTGATTCACTTTTTCCAAGATAGTTTGACCGGTGCTACACTGAAATGGTATATGAGTTTGGACAGTGTTAACATCCATACTTTCAATGATTTGGGAGAAGCGTTCATCAAACAATACAATTACAACATGGACATGGCGCTTGACTGTGATTAACTCAGGGCCATGGTTCAGAAAGACAGGGAATCATTCAAAGAATATGCATAGAGATAGCGTGAGGTAGCCGCCCAAGTGATTCCTCCCATGGAAGAGAAGGAGATGACTAAGGTTTTCTTGAAAACTCTGGGTGCTTTCTACTATGAGAGGACGGTAGCAAGTGCGCCAAGTGACTTTACTGAAATGGTAGGAATGGGTATCCGCTTAGAAGAGGCTGTAAGAAAGGGTCGTTTAACGAGAAGTGAAGGATCTGGAGGTGTAAAGAAGCCATCTTATGGGTTTACCAAGAAGAAGGAAGGGGATGTAAATGCTGTTATGCAAGAGAGGAGGGTTACACCTCCTAGAAGGAATTATCAGCGTCATCAGCAAGTCACCTCAGTTACTCCAGTTGTGGGTGCAGCTCCAACTACTGTTGCTTATCAGAGACCGTCCCAGCAGGGGAATCAAGGGTATAATCAGAGAAGGGAGAGTTATGACCCTATTCCTATGAGCTATACAGAGTTACTACTGGAATTGATTCAGAAGAATTTGGTTCAGATCCGACCATGTCCCATTGTACCATCACCATTACCTTGGTATTACAAGGCAAACCAAACATGTGCTTTTCATTAGGGAGCACCAGGGCATAATGTTGAGAATTGTTATCCTTTGAAGACTGAGGTGCAGAAATTGGTGAAGTCTGGTATTCTATCTTTCAAGGATGTGGGCCTTAATGTGAGTGACAATCCTCTACCCAAGCATGGAGGAGTAAATGCTGTGAATATGGTGGCCGGTTGTCCAGGCGACTTTCAGATTTTTGATATTAATCTGGTTAGAAGATATTTGGTGAAAATGCATGCAGACCTCTGTGAATTTAGCTACTATACACATAACCATTTCGGTTGTGCTATTTGCAGTACAGACATACAGGGTCGTGATAAGATAAAGGCTGATTTATAGGAGATGATGGATGAGGGCCTCATCCACATAATCAGGCCTAGGGCAGAGTATGAAGAGGAGGTGAATATGGTTTCTGGATGTCCTGGAGAATTCATAATTTTTGATGTGGAGTATATGATTGAGGACTTTGTGCAATTGCATGCTAATTTCTGCCATATGGCTGGTCAGGTAGAACACCAGTATGGGTCTTACCGAATTTATTGCCGGGACTCTCGAGGATGTTCAATCGTGAAGAAAGGTGTTCAATTGTTGTTAGATAATGGAACTATCAAGGTTACAGGTAAAAGGGATGATTACCATTAAGTTGATTTGATTGAGGTTTGCTTGACTGAAGAAGAGTCAGATGGAAGATTATGCCTCTGCAGATGATTATTTCTCCTCAAATGAGGATTTGTTTTCCAGAGATGACTCAATAATGACTGATTATATTGAAGAAGGGGGTAAACGTTATTGTACCTTATTTTGGGGCACCCGCCCATCTTGAAGTTGAATATTATAGCAAGCCAGTTGTTACCCCATTGGTGATTAGTTTTCCGGGTTCTATCCCCTAGAAGTCAGATAAGGTTGTACCCTACAAATACAATGCTACAATCTTAGAAGATGGAGTGGAAGTTCCCATCCAGCCAATGCCTAATGTTGGGAATATTGCTGAAAATAGCAGGGTGACCCGCATTGGTCATGTGATTGCACCAGTTGTTCGAGGAGATGTTAGTGCTGGAAAGAAAACTGCTGAGAATGTAGAACCTAAGAAGGCTACGGGTGAGACTAGTGGGGATACGTTAGAGAAAGAAGTGGATGATATTTTGAAGATAATCAAGATGAGCGACTACAGAATTGTAGATCAGCTACTGCAGACTCCTTCAAAAATATCTATCTTGGCTTTATTGATGAACTCATCTGCTCACAGAGAATCCTTAATGAGGGTATTGGACCAAGCTTTTATGGAGAGTGATATGCCAATAGACCAATTCAGTAGTGTAACAGAGAATATTACGTCATGTAATAACTTGAGTTTCTGTGATGATGAATTGCCAGATGAAGGAAGGAATCACAACCTGGACCTCCATATCTCTATAAATTGCAAGAATGATTCACTATCCAATGTGTTTATTGATAATGGATCCGCTTTGAACGTTATATCGAGGAACACTCTTATGAAGTTGAAATATCAAGGAATGCATATGCACCTGAGTGGCATCATTGTGAAAGCGTTTGATGGATCAAGGAAATCTGTTATTGGTGAAGTGGACTTGCCTATTCATATAGGACCACATTTGTTTCAGATAACTTTCCATGTCATGGACATTGTTCCCGCTTATAGCTGTTTGTTGGGACGGTCGTGGATTCATATGGCAGGGGTTGTCACTTCAACTTTACACCAGAAAGTGAAATTTGTATGTGAAGGGAACGTAGTAATCATAAATGGGGAACATGCATTATTGATATCTCATTTGTCCTCTTTCAGCATTGTGGATGCGGATGAAGCTGCTGTTAGAACCCAGTTCCAAGCTTTATCCATTGACGACATAAAAGGAAATGAGAATTCCATGGTTTCGCTTAAGGATGCGCAACAAGTTGTGCGAAAGGGTCATAGTGAGGTATGGGGACAGATTGTGGATCCACCTGTAAACAAGAACAAAGCCTGCTTGGGGTTCTCTTTGAAGAATGACAAAGGTAAGAGCATAAAGCCGAAGTCAGCTGCAATCAAGTATCAAGACATCTTCCGTAGCGGGGGTTATCTTCATCCAACTGTTTCCGGGATTAATGCCATTCTGGAAGATGAAGCAGAGCAGGAAATGCCGAATTATGTGACGCACGGAGTTAGGGTTCATAACTGGATCACCATTGATGTTCCCTCTTGCATACATGTTTCAAAGTAATTTGTTTTGTTAATCTTTTTGAAAAGCTTTCACTATGCCCAAGGTGCAAGTATTAATGTTGTAGGGCTTATCTGTTTGCTGTGACTTTTAAAATCAATAATAAAAGTTGTCTTTGTTTCCCAAATTGTGTCTTTATTTTCTGTTTTTTCTTGGAAAATGGTAATCAGAAAAACCCTTCAAAATAAATAATAACTGAAATTCAATCTTCATGATCACTTGTTATATGTGTCAGTTTCTAAAAGTAATCATAAATCATATGTGCAGATTAATTAAAAAACTCGTTGAATACAATCACCCTGCACCCTCTCCAAACTTTGAATGTGCTATGTATGGGGCCGAAGAAAAAGACTATGATGAGATTCTAGAAGAGGTCTCACGGTTGCTTGAGAACGAGGAAAATACCATTCAGCCATATAAAGAGCCATTGGAAGTGATCAATTTGTGTTCAGAAGAAGATTCGAAAGAAGTCAAGATTGGAGCATCGCTGCATCTTGATGTGAGGAGCAAGTTGATTGAGCTGTTGAAAGAGTATGTGGATATTGTTTCTTGGTCTTACCAAGATATGCCTGGTCCAGATATAGATATTGTGGAGCACCATTTACCGTTGAAACCAGAGTGTCCGCCAATCAAACAAAAGTTGAGAAGAACTCACCTATATATGGCAGTGAAGATCAAAGAGGAGGTTCTAAAGTAGATTAATGTTGGTTTTCTTGTGACATCAGTGTATCCTCAATGGATTGCCAATATTGTCCCAGTACCGAAAAAAGATGAAAAAGTCCGCATGTGCGTAGATTACAGAGATCTAAATAAAGCTAGTCCAAAAAGATGATTTTCCATTGCCACACATTGATATGTTAGTGGATAGCACAATAAAATTCAAAGTTGTCTCGTTCATGGACGAGTTTTCTGGTTATAATCAAATAAGAATGGCTCCGGAGGACATGGAAAAAACAATATTTATCACACCCTGGGGAACATTCTGTTACAGAGTGATGCCCTTCGGGTTGAAGAATGCTGGTGCAACGTACCAGAGGGCTATGACAACCCTATTCCATGATCTGATGCACAAGGAAATCGAGGTATATGTTGATGATATGATTGCTAAATCCTAGACTGAAGAAGGGCATGTAGAAAATTTGTTGAAGTTGTTTCAGCATTTGAGGAAGTATCATCTCTGCTTGAATCCAAATAAATGCACCTTCGGTGTTCGATCAGGAAAATTGTTGGGTTTCATTGTTAGCCAGAAAGGAATTGAAGTTGACCCAGATAAAGTCAAAGTAATTCAAGAGATGCCAACTCCAAGAAGTGAAAAGCAAGTCAGAGGGTTCCTCAGGCGTTTGAATTATATTTCTAGATTCATTTCCCACATGACTGCAACATGTGAGCCGATCTTTAAGTTGTTAAAGATAGATCAAGGTTGTGTGTGGACAGATGACTGCCAAAGGGCATTTGAAAGTATGAAAGAATATCTGCTTGAACCTCATATCTTGCTCCCTTCTGTCGAAGGAAAACCATTGAATATGTATCTGACAGTGTTAGATAAATCCATGGGTTGTATTCTGGGACAACAAGATGAAACAGGGAAGAAAGAGTATGCCATTTATCATCTCAGTAAAAAGTTTACTGATTGTGAGTCGCGGTATTCCATGCTGGAAAAGAAATGTTGTGCTCTAGCCTGGGCGGCGAAACATTTGCGGCAATATATCTTAAATTACACTACTTGGTTGATCTCCAAAATGGATCCAATCAAGTACATTTTTGAAAAGCTTTCTCTCCAAAATGATATCGAATACCGAACTCAAAAATCTATTAAAAGTAGTGTGTTGGCAGATTATCTTGCTCACCAACCAGTGGAGGATCATCAGTCTGTAGAGTATGAATTCCTCGATGAGGATGTGATGTTGCTGAAAGTAAAAGATTGTGATGAACCATTGCCCAAGGAAGGTCCTGACCCTGAATCTCGTTGGAGTGTGATATTTGATGGAGCTGTGAATGCTTGTGGTAAAGGAATTGGTGATGTGATTGTCACTCCACATGGATCGCACATTCCTTTTACTGCAAGGTTGACATTTGATTGTACTAATAATATGGCAGAATATGAGGCTTGCATCATGGGTCTCGAAGAAGCTATTGATCTCAGAATTAAAATTCTATATGTGTATGGTGATTCAGCTTTGGTAATAAACCAGATTAAAGGAGAATGGGATACTTGTCACCCCGGCTTGATCCCTTACAAAGATTATGCTAGAAGGTTGTTACCCTTCTTTAATAAAGTTGAATTCCATCATATTCCAAGAGATGAAAATCAAATGGCGGATGCTCTGGCAACTCTGACTTCTATGTATCAAGTAAATACTTGGAATGATATACCTTGAATTATGGTTTGGCGACTGGATATGCCCGCTCATGTGTTTACAATAGAGGAGGTAGAATATGAGAAGCCTTGGTATTATGATGTCAAGCATTTTCTCCAGACTCAAGAATACCAAATGGTGCATCAAATAAAGATAGAAAGACATTGAGAAGATTGGTAGGCAATTTCTTCCTCAGTGAAAATGTGTTATATAAGAGAAATTATGACACGGTCTTGCTCAGATGCGTGGATAGACACTGTTGTACCCCAAAAATTCCTCTCTTTTCATACACACATATTATTGGTTTTATAGTTATGAAATAAAGGTATCTTTATCAAGCTTCTTCAGGTTACAAGTGACGTTTATTTCGTCAATGGATATTCTCAGAGTATTTTCCGTGCTGAAGATCGGTTCGCCGTTTTGCAACGATTCGTGGTTCAAAGATTCACAAGTCCAACCCGACGCTTCATATTCAGGTGTTCTTTCGCCAAGATATCTCTGATAACGTATTCTCAAATTCAGGTTCGGCTCAAGATTCAATTCTTTAAAGAAGGTATCCGAATGTGTGAGTTTTCTCGAAGAAATGTGGTGAAAAAGTGTGCTGAAAGTGCAGTTTTTACGCGCTAAAGAAATTCATAACTTGAAGATCATGGCTTGTTTTGAACCCGTTCCGGTGGCCAAAATTCTGTCTTGATATTATCTAAGTTTCCATCTCTCATGGCTGGAAGCCAATTTCGATCAGAAGGTCTTCAAAAATGTGGCTTTATCAAGTATTTTCGTACAGAAAATTTGTGACAGAAGTTTATTTGTGTCATGTTCAGAAAATCATAACTTGGTTGATTTTCATCGTATCGAGCTGGTTCCAGCGCCAAAATTTCACAAATTGAGTTGGCTAAGTTTTCACAGAAGGTATTATGTTCGAACGGTATCCAAAAGGTCTTTGTTTTTTTCTCAGAGTACGCGTGACGCGCCGAAAATCCTGAATGCTGAATATTATTTTATCTGGGTCGAAACTTCGAAAATTCATAACTCGGTCAATTTTTATCGGATTGGGCTCATATATTTACACAAGGTCACTGACTCAGATATCTACAACTTTGCTTCAAAAGTCGAGACCGAATTATTCTCTGATCAATACCAGTTTTTTATTGAAGAACGTGTCAGAGTCGACACTGGAGCCCAAAATAAGTTTGTCTGAGCTGAAACTTCAAAAATTCATAACTAATTCACCATTTATCCGATTGAGCCGATTATTGGACAGGAGTTAGTTCTCGATGTCGTCTACAGTTTGTTTTCATATTTCAACTTCAAAAATTGCACTTAAGCCCCTGTGATTTAGCCTGCAACGTGACGAACTCAAGTTAACATTGGAGGCTCAATTGCACATTCAAAGCCCATTTTTTGCTCTCTAATTTCTATTATATAATCCCATTCTTTTCACACAAACGGGAGAGAGAAAAAAAACTTGCCATAACGCTGTCAGAATATCAAATTCTTTCAAGAACCCTAAAACCTTGAAATCCTTATTACAAATCCCTCTCTCACTACAAACAAGCCATCCCGGTTACAAACCAACATCTCACTACAAACAAGCCATCCCGGTTACAAATCAACATCTCACTACTTCTCCAGTAAGGGTAAGGCTGGTTTGGTCTCCATGATCAAAAGGGCATAAAAGCATTCTTATCACTACTTCTCCAGTAAGGGTAAGGCTGATCTGATCTCCATGATCAAAAGGGGTCCCATGCAGGTTCATTAAGGAACGTTGAGACCAAAACACAACTGGTCAAAAGCAAAAATACAAATGGCCAAAACAGAACAGTTTACACATGACACCAATACATGGCGAGGCAGACATCCTGAGAAGGTTACGGAACATTGAGACCGGAACACAAATGGCCAAAAGCCAAAACACAAATGGCCAAAACAGAATAGCTTACACATGACACCAACAGCCGTTGCACCCTAAAATCAGGTCCATTTCTCACCCTTTATTTCCTTTTTCTATATTTTTCTTTAAGTAATTTATTTATTATTTTTACTAACAATTAATTAATTTTATTTTTTATCAAAAATCACAAAAATATTTATGTCCAAATAAATTTAGAATTTTATTTTTATCAATAAATATTAATTAATTTAATTAGGTTAATTTTAGATAACTTTCATTTATTTTGTAAATAATTAAAAATTAATTAGAATAAATAGGTTTTATTACTAACTTAATTGTACTTTATTTTTCTTCTCTAAAATAACCAAAAACCAAAAATAGGTCTTGTAATTATTTTCATTATTTAATCACTAATTAATTTAGCATTTAATTTTAAAACCTAAATTCTTTTCTTTAAAAAATATTAAAAACAACAAAAAAAAAAACAAATTTCTTTTTAATTAGATTAGAAGGGTCAAAACCCTAATTTCGCATTCGATCCAATTCACTCGCGCGATTTATTTTTCCTTATTCGATTATTAATGTATCTGCTCCCGGTTTGTAATAATTAATTAGGATATTTATTCTTCCCCTTTTACTTTATTTTCAAAGGGTTTCTTTTGGCGATGTAAATACCCGACGCCTTGTAATAGTTAGTTAAATTTCCGCATTTTAATTCCGCAAATTATACAACTGTTAGATGTTTGGTAATAGGGTTCGTATGACAAGAGTGAATGCCTAAATCTTAAAATGGTTAGATCACTTTAAACATGTGCAAAGATAAAAATAACCGAAATCAACACACTCGCACATGCGCACTCCTAGGGTACACCCCACTTGGTTGCCTTCATAAGCGGTCATTAAGTATAGGTCGTTTTAGAGGTCACCCTCTTGTCTAAAAGATCATAGTCGCCTTGAAACGGTTACCTCAGATATTGTTGCCTCAAACAAATGATCTAAGACATTAGGGTTACCGCTAAGGCGTCCTAACATTGCTTTAGTGACCGTATGTCCCTCATTCGAATTGACCCTTAAAACTCCAATGACGATGCTACCTACTCATCAATAGTGGGATAGCATTTTCTAAAGGACATTAGCGTAGAACGATTCCTTTTTCGAGTAGGTAGATGGTTCTCAGGTACTTGCTCTTTCAAAAACAAAAACTTTTCACACTTACACTTTTCAAACGAAGTTTCCAAACAAAAACTTTTTCAAACCCACAATCACAAAGAAAGCAGATTTTTGAAAACAATATGAGCAAGTACCTAAGAGCCCGTGGATAACCACGGATAGAAAGGGTGCTAACACCTTCCCTTTCTAGAATTTACCCCCCGAACCCGAGAAATATATCAAAAAGGAATTTTTCTGTGCTTTTTTCCTTTCCTTGTTTGATAAAATAAAAGTCGGTGGCGACTCTTGCTTACCGCGACATTTTGCGAAAACAAACGCAAAACGTAAACCAGCATTCCAAAAAACAGTCAGTTCTTTCCCACCGTATCACAGAACTGGCGACTCTGCTGGGGAAACTTATAAGTGGGGTGTACCTTAGGAATAATTCATAATGTTTTCAATGGCATGATTTGTTTGCTTTATCTTTTTGGGTTTGAATCAGAGTTACTATAGATCCTAACCCGGATCTGAGGGACACCCTTTAGGTTAGTAGCAATAAACTGTGAGGGAACTGTACGGCGTAGACCGATACGGTTGAAGCAGTAGCTACGTTGGTGTGGCACTTTAGTTTGTACTGATATCCCTTGTGGCGCAACGAGGAGAATATGGGTCTTCTAAGGGGTCATTAAGCACCAACTGACCTTAGAACCTTTAAATTGACCAACTTGGCCATAGAACAGTAGCAGTATGCTACACTCATTGAGACCAAACTCTCGCGATGATTCCGGCCTCAAGAAAAGGTTGCTAAACTGGAATTATGACCGATTGAGGGTGGTCAGTGATATTGAGATCCTCTAGAACCCGGTTACTATTTTTAGGACAGGTTTGAACCAACTGAACTAAAAGAAGATAGTACCTAAGCTCCTTGCCATCCTGAAATTTAAGGGCTATTGTGTGACTTGTGTGCCTTTAAAACTTGAACTACTTGCACTTTCTTGTTATCTGACAACATGAGTTCCTTGCAGGTTTTGTTTACAAACCTTATCCAATAATTTGGATTTATTGCAGGGTTTACTTACATCACTTCACACTTTTGCTTAAACGCATAGCATACACATCATAACATCATGTCTTAACATTTCCTTAACCATTTCAAGGATCTCGAGGGTTTGTGATGCAGGTTATGGTAAATCAAATGTCTAGCAAGGGGCAAAGGGGATTTATTTTCCTCTAGCCAAAGTTGTCTAGAAATCAAAAACATGATAACTTGAGTCAGGGGCTATGACCCACTCGATATAGTGAGCTTGACTCTTGAAGAAGGACTCTTAGCAACATGAAGTTTCTTCAATGAAAGCTGCAAAATTCAAATTCTAACAAGTTTCTTGTTTACCCCGCGGGATCCTTGAAAACATTGCATACATACATATCATTGCATAACAGGTCTCCCAGTACAGGTCTCTCATGTTCTCGCTGTTTATTTCAGCAATGGCTTTCCAACCAGACAACCAAGATCTGCAAACTCGAGAAGCTTAGTTCAAGGACGTATTCCTAAACCTATCCAAGGGGCAGGAAGAGTTGAAAACACTCCTTGTTGGGAACTTGGTCAAGAAAAGTCCTGAAGACAATAAGGACGAACGGCTGGAACAACTGCAAGCTGAGTCAGTGCCATGAAAACCCAGATGCTGGGGCAGATGGCTCTTATCCAAGGCTTAGCTCGGGAACAAGAAGAGCTGAGAACCATTATCAACCAGCTTCATCAAGACAGATACAACAACATGAAGCAAACAATCAAGGCCGGGGACCAAGTCAATAATCAACTTCTGAGAAGTCAAAGGTTTGGTTTGATGAAGAATAAACCTCTCCAAGTTGCTACTACCTCAAGGGTCCAACAACAACCTCACCATAAATAACGGGTTGATCGGAGTAAGCCAAATATGCCCAAGCGGAAATTTACCAAGCTCAACATGTCGCTGTCTCAGGCTTTACAACACCTGTTGAGATTGAATCTGGTGACGTTGGTAGGACCTCATCCGAATCCTAAGACTTCTTCACCCAACTATAATCCTGATGCAAGGTGTGCATACCATTCTAACAGCCCGGGGCATGACACTGACGATTGTTGGAAGTTGAAGTACAAAATTCAAAACCTGATTGATGAAGGAGCATTGGAATTCACACAAGATGGTCAGGCTGAGTTTTTATACCATCCCTCCAAGGTTCACCATTTGAAGTGACAAGTACTGAGACGAGAAGACTTTTGTTCATTAGAATTTTCAATTTGTAATTTTCTTTTGATTGTTCGAACATTTATTCATGTCAAACTTTATTACTTTATCAATGCATTGCATATGTCTGTTTTGAATCAATCCATTCGTATTCACTATATTCAAATTGCTTTCATTTTTTGTGATGATCAACTCTCGAAAAAAATTCTAAGCCTTTAGAGGGAGGATGACGAAAATGATACCAAAATCTCTACAGTATGCTTTTGAACAGACCCCCCTAACGATGTACAGGCATTGTTTTAAATCCTAAACAGTGGAGTTATAAGGAAGATAATCCCTAGTCAACCCCTTTGAGCCAAAGAAGTTGGAGTTTTTCGTTTCACAAATTAAAACCCATAATTATAACCTGGGGCAAGGTAGTTTTCTCAGTTAATCTAGGTGCACAATGAATGGCATCAAAGAAGTCCTTCCGAAACAAAAGACAGTGATGGTTCCGTATAATCGTAAGGACAAGCAGTCATTATCTCTCGAAATAAAAGCCCATCAAGTCAAAACCTATGAAGGAGACTTACAAAACTGGGGCATCCCGCTGACTATAATTACAAAAGAAACAGTTCAGGCAAAAGACAGGGATAATAAAATCAAAAAGAAAGAGGTCCTGCAAACTCTCAACAAAAATGACTGCCTGTTCAAAATAAATTGTCAGTATCTGAACCATCACTGGAATATTAGAGAAAAGACTCAAACGGGATCTAAATGAATGATTAGCTGAGTTTAGGATCGAAGAACATCACGAAGAACGGGTGGGTACAAATAAAATTTGAGCCTTTATCCTTTGTTTCTTAAACCGTGAACCAGGCCACGTTATAACCCTTAAAAAGTCCTAGCTGAAGCATGGGTTAGTCCGAAAGCATACTGTTACAAAAGGTATCCTGACTCCTGTAGGGCTTGCTGTAAATCTTGAGTTGACATCACATTTTACAAAAAAAAATCGCTTGTTTTATTGAAAACTGCATTTTCAAAAAACTTCAAGACAGACATAAGCTTTGTATTCTTAAAATAACATTGTTTGCATATGACTATTTGTTCAAACAGCAGAGAAATTCGCACGAAGAATATCTAGTGAGCAAAAACCTTCTCAATAAAAAGGATCACCTCAAGTGGAAAAACACTTCCAACCAAGGGGCACGGCATGAGCATTGTCTATCATCTGGGGCAGTCAAGTTAAGATTCAGAGAATCTCTCAAAGATGCCAAATAGCCAGGGGCAAATCTCCATCTGAACCACTTGGGGCATTGGACATGAATTCCAGCAACGAATCTTGCATGATCAAACGAATATCTTCTGGTAGTATGGCAACACAACACTACCTACAGTGACACCTCCCTACATCCTGAGAGTGTGGACATAGTCAAAAAGTACTACGCATAATCAAATACCCGCTAGGTTGACTGGCCTAGGCAAAAATAAGGGCTTCCCAGCGAACCAAAAGGGTTCAGGAAAAAATAAGGGATGAAAATGAAAATATCTGTACACCCGGCAAGTCGAAAACCTGAAAAGGCAGCTTGGGCAAAAAAGGGTATCCCGGTGGACTGAAAATCTGAAAGGGCGGTCCAGGAAAAGATTAGGGATCAAAGCGTACGACTATGTCCCGTTATCTTGTCACTAGTCTACCAGAAGAAGACTTATCACTTCAATCGAAAGTTACCAAGCACCTCATAGGTTGGGATAATACTCGATCCACAAGGCCTCCGCAAGCACCTTCTCCCACAGAAACAGGGGCAAAAAAGTCTCGATGCAAAGCCATCGTCATATCCTTAGCACGCGTCCCAGTAACATTCATTCCCCACAGAGTAAAAGAAAAAGACAATAATATTAACTCTCCCCAGCTGAGACTCACAACTGTGAATGAATGAGTCGGTAATATTCTCCCCCAAGCAGAGTTTATCTACCATCAACACTGAAAAGGCTTAATATCCCTGGAAGTCTTAATATTCCCCAATGGAGAATAAGAATATTCCCCGGAAGAATACAAGATATCCCCAGTGGAGTTAAAATTTTCCCAGCGCAGTCTGAAAAAGCTTCCCCAACGGAGTTGGGAGAATCATCCCCAATAGACTCTGGAAGTTTATCCCCAGCGGAGTACAAAAATAAATCTCCCCGGCCGAGTTCAAAGGATCATTCCCAGCAGAACTCAAAGGATTATCCCCATAAGAGTCTAAAAGGTTATTCCCAGAGAAGTCGCAACCGAAGATCATCCCTAGCGGAGTTCTTTCCTTTCACAAACAGGAATTCAATCCCTAATAGGATTCAATATCACCAGCAACAATAATTCATTCCGACGGAATTTATCAGTGGAATCTTCAGCAAAACATCTCTTCCCCACAGATTAATCTCCTCATCAGTTTATTCCCCCAATGGAGTCATCCTCTCCTGTAAGTTTATCCTCTTCGTTCGCCATTCCCAGCGGAAACGAAGAATCCAGCTCTATTCTTCAGCAGCTATCCGGGATTTATTTTCCCCAGCTAGAAACATTACATTTCATACATCATGATATTGCATATGACCAACTCTTTACCTTTTCAGGGAAAGACGAATCAATAAACACCGTTGACTACTTATATGACCTGGTAGTCCCCTAAAAAAACTACATCTATTAAGGGCTGTTTCAGCAGATTCCTCAAGAAGATATCACAAGACTTTCGTCTGGTTCAGTTAAATCGATTCTAAGATTTTTCTGATTCTTATCCAGCCAAAGTCAATCCAAGACCTTCTCTGGTTCAGTCAGATCGACGCTAAGATCTCCCTGATTCTTATTCCAGTTGAAGATATTCCAAGACTTTTGTCTGGTTCAGTTAAATCGATTCTAAGTTTTTCTGATTCTTATCCAGCCAAAGTCAATCCAAGACCTTCTCTGGTTCAGTCAGATCGACGCTAAGATCTCCATGATTCTTATTCCAGTTGAAGATATTCCAAGACTTTCGTCTGGTTCAGTTAAATCGATTCTAAGGTTTTTCTGATTCTTATCCAGTCAAAGTTAATCCAAGACCTTCTCTGGTTCAGTCCGATCGACGCTAAGATCTCCCTGATTCTTATTCCAGTTGAAGATATTCCAAGACTTTCGTCCGGTTCAGTTAAATCGATTCTAATATTTTTCCGATTCTTATCCAGTTAAAGTTAATCCAAGACCTTCTCTGGTTCAGTCAGATCGACGCTAAGATATCCCTGATTCTTATTCCAGTTAAAGATATTCCAAGACTTTTGTCTGGTTCAGTTAAATCGATTATAAGATTTTTCTGATTCTTATCCAGCCAAAGTCAATCCAAGACCTTCTCTGGTTCAGTCAGATCGACGCTAAGATCTCCTTGATTCTTATTCCAGTTGAAGACATTCCAAGACTTTTGTCTGGTTCAGTTAAATAGATTCTAAGATTTTTCTGATTCTTATCCAGCCAAAGTCAATCCAAGACCTTCTCTGGTTCAATCAGATCGACGCTAAGATCTCCCTGATTCTTATTCCAGTCGAAGGTACTCCAAGACTTTCTCACTGGTTCAGATAAATCTCTCAACGGTTTATTCTGATTCGTTTTCTGTTAAAATCATGTTCAGACCTCCTATCAGCAATCTCCAAATAGCATCTGTAAGCCCATTCCTGACATCACAAGGCTGATACCACTTCATGCGAGTGCAAAATTTTGGGCACTCTAGTGTTCAATCATCTTCCACCTTCGGATCACGAAAGGCACGAAAACCAATCTACATCCTCAGGTTTAAGAAGATTGATCAGGGGCAGCTATTGTTTACCTAAAATTTGCCCTCTTTTCATACACACATATTATTGGTTTTATGGTTATGGAATAAAGATATCTTTATCAAGCTTCTTTAGGTTACAAGTGACGTTTATTTCGTCAATGGATATTCTCAGAGTATTTTCCGTGCTGAAGATCGGTTCACCGTTTTGCAATGATTCGGGGTTCAAAGATTCACAAGTCCAACCCGACGCTTCATATTCAGGTGTTCTTTCGCCAAAATATCTCTGATAACGTATTCTCAAATTCAGGTTCGGCTCAAGATTCAATTCTTTAAAGAAGGTATCCGAATGTGTGAGTTTTCTCGAAGAAATATGGTGAAAAAGTATGGTGAAAGTGCAGTTTTTATGCGCTAAAAAAATTCATAACTTGAAGATCGTGGCTTGTTTTGAACCCGTTCCGGTGGCTAAAATTCCGTCTTAACATTATCTACATTTTCATCTCTCACGTCTGAAAGCCAATTTCGATCAGAAGGTCTTCAAAAATGTGGATTTATCAAGTATTTTCGTACAGAAAATTTGTGATAGAAGTTTATTTGCGTCATGTTCAGAAAATCATAACTTGGTCGATTTTCATCGTATCGAGCTGGTTCTGGCGCCAAAATTTCACAAATTGAGTTGGATAAGTTTTCACAGAAGGTATTGAGTTCTAACGGTATCTAAAAGGTCTTCGTTTTTTGCTCAGAGTACGCGAGACGCGCCAAAAATCAAGAATGCTGAATATTATTTTATCTGGGTCGAAACTTCGAAAATTCATAACTCGGTCATTTTTTATCGGATTGGGCTCATATTTTTACACAAGGTCACTGACTCAGATATCTACAACTTTGTTTCAAAAGTCGAGACCGAATTATGCTCCGATCAATACCAGTTTTTTATTGAAGAACGTGTCAGAGTCGACACTAGAGCCCAAAATAAGTTTGTCTGAGCTGAAACTTCAAAAACTCATAACTAATTCATCATTTATCCGATTGAGCCGATTTTCGGACAGGAGTTAGTTCTTGATGTCAGCTACATTTTGTTTTCACACTTCAACTTCAAAAATTGCACTTAAGCCCCTGCGATTTAGCCTGAAACGTGACGAACTCTAGTGAATATTGGAGGTCCAATTGCACATTCAAAGCCCACTTTTTGCTCTCTAATTTCTATTATATAATCCAATTCTTTTCACACAAATGGGAGAGAGAAAAAAAACTCTTGCCACAACGCTGTCAGAATATCAAATTCTTTGAAGAACTCTAAAACCTTGAAATCCTTATTACAAATCCCCCTCTCACTACAAACAAGCCATCCCGGTTACAAATCAACATCTTACTACAAACAAGCCATCCCGGTTACAAATCAACATCTCACTACTTCTCCAGGAAGGATAAGACTGGTTTGATCTCCATGATCAAAAGGGCATAAAAACATTCTTATCACTACTTCTCCAGTAAGGGTAAGGCTGATCTGATCTCCATGATCAAAAGGGGTCTCATGCAGGTTCATTAAGGAACGTTGAGGCCAAAACACAAATGCCCAAAAGGCAAAACATAAATGGCCAAAACAGAACAGCTTACACATGACACCAATACATGGCGAGGCAGACATCCTGAGAAGGTTAAGGAACGTTGAAGCCAGAACACAAATGACCAAAAGCCAAAACACAAATGGCCAATGGCCAAAACAGAATAGCTTATACATGACACCAACAGCTGTTGCACCCTAAAGTCAGGTCCATTTCTCACCCTTTATTTCTTTTTTCTATATTTTTCTTTAAGTAATTTATTTATTATTTTTACTAACAATTAATTAATTTTCTTTTTTATCAAAAATCACAAAAATATTTTTATGTCCAAATAAATTTAGAATTTTATTTTTATCAATAAATATTAATTAATTTAATTAGGTTAATTTTAGATAACTTTCATTTATTTTGTAAATAATTAAAAATTAATTAGAATAAATAGGTTTTATTACTAACTTAATTGTACTTTATTTTTTTCTTCTAAAATAACCAAAAACCAAAAATAGGTCTTGTAATTATTTTCATTATTTAATCACTAATTAATTTAGCATTTAATTTTAAAACCTAAATTCTTTTCTTTAAAAAATATTAAAAACAACAAAAAAAAACAATTTTCTTTTTAATTAGGTTAGAAGGGTCAAAATCCTAATTTCGCATTCGATCCAATTCACTCGCGCGATTTATTTTTCCTTACTCGATTATTAATGTATCTGCTCCCGGTTTGTAATAATTAATTAGGATATTTATTTTTCCGCTTTTACTTTATTTTCAAAGGGTTGCTTTTGGCGATGTAAATACCTGACGCCTTGTAATAGTTAGTTAAATTTCCGCATTTTAATTCTGCAAATTATACAACTGTTAGATGTTTGGTAATAGGGTTCGCATGACAAGAATGAATGCCTAAATCTTAAAATGGTTAGATCACCTTAAACATGTGCAAAGATAAAAATAACTGAAATCAACACACTCACACATGCACACTCCTAGGGTATACCCCACTTGGTTGCCTTTGTAAGCGATCATTGAGTATAGGTCGTTTTAGAGGTCGCTCTCTTGTCTAAAAGATCATAGTCGCCTCGAAACGGTTGCCTCGAATATTGTTGCCTCTAACAAATGATCTAAGACATTAGGGTTACCGTTAAGGCGTCCTAACATTGCTTTAGTGTCTGTATTTCCCTCATTCGAATTGACCCTTAAAACTCCAACGACGATGCTAGCTACTCATCAATAGTGGGATAGCATTGTCTAAAGGACATTAGCATAGAACGATTCCCTTTTCGAGTAGGTAGATGGTTCTCAGGTACTTGCTCTTTCAAAAACAAAAACTTTTCACACTTACACTTTTCAAACGAAGTTTCCAAACAAAAACTTTTTCAAACCCACAATCACAAAGAAAGCAGATTTTTGAAAATAATATGAGCAAGTACCTAAGAGCCCGTGGATAACCACGGATAGAAAGGGTGATAACACCTTCCCTTTCTATAATCTACCCCCTGAACCCAAGAAATATCTTTAAAAGGAATTTTTCTGTGCTTTTTTTCTTTCCTTGTTGGATAAAATAAAAGTCGGTGGAGACTCTTGCTTACCACGACATTTTGCAAAAACAAACACAAAGCGCAAACCAGCATTCCAAAAATCAATCAGTTCTTTCCCACCGTATCACATACACGAAGTAGACATGCTGATGCATGAGATTCATGAAGGTTCATTTAACACTAATGCCAATGGACATTCGATGACTAAAAGGATGCTAAGGGCAAGTTACTATTGGCTGACAATGGAATCTGATTGTTACAAATTTGCAAAGAAGTGTCAAAAATGTCAGATTTATGCAGATAAGGTCCATGTGCCTCCGACACTTCTCAATGTGATTTCCTCCCTGTGGCTATTCTCCATGTGGGGTATTGACATGATTGGGATGATAGAACCCAAAGCTTCAAACGGACACAGTTTCATCTTGGTAGCAGTTGATTACTTCACCAAGTGGGTGGAGGCTGCTTCATATGCTAATGTCACTAAGAAGGTGGTTGTGCGCTTCATCAAGAATAATCTTATATGTCGGTATGGTGTGCCGAGAAGAATTATCTCCAATAATGACTCGAATCTGAACAATAAAATGATGATAGAATTGTGTGAAGAATTCAAGATTGTCCATCATAATTCCTCTCTGTACATGCCAAATATGAATAGGGTTGTTGAAGCTGCTAATAAGAATATCAAGATAATTATTCAGAAGATGGTTGTTACTTATAAGGATTGGCATGAAATGCTCCCTTTTGCTTTGCATAAATATCGAATGTAACACCCCAATTCTACCCCTCGTAATTAATAATAAAATCAGAGTTTCAAAATTTCATCCAAACATAAATTGAAGTATCACATATTCGTATTTTCATCACTTTGCATTATAATGCACATCACAAAAATCAAAAGTCGGATGTACCGATTCATATCCTAAATCATCATATATCGACATATGAATATTCATAGCACAATGGATGTGTTCACAAAATGTATGTATCATCATGTTATCATCAATACATAAAGTTATAAAATCATAAGATAGTATACATAAACTATCCTATCCAAAATAATAACGTCGCCCAAATCCCGAGTGTTACTACTATCAGAGAAGAGCGACTCAAAATAAAGAGACTCGAGCTAATCCTCATCACCCTCGCGGATCACTTGCACGTTACCAATATAAAGGCAACGACGAAACAAGTAAAGGGTGAGATACTCCAAAACATATAATTAAAGGCATGATAAAATATATAAATAGTTTTGGAATCATAAATGATATAGGATTAATAAGAGTATGTCAACACATATCAAAAACTCACACACTTTAAATCATCATTTTAGTGTATAAATCAACACTTTAATATCATCACAGAATCATCATAATTATATCAAAACAAGACATAAACTTCATTGCCATAAACTCATATCGTCGCTTTACCGTCATGTTATATTCATCGCTTACTCATCACGAAATTATCACATCATATTCACTTTATGTTCAACACAAAAATCATCACAAAACAAAGTATCATGTATCACCGCAATTCATCATAAGCCATGAAATAAAACTCAACGCCAAAAGACTCAAAAATAAATATAACCGACTCCATGAGACACGACTATGTTATGCATGTGGTACTCGTCGCTTTGTCCATAATTAGGGACATTCGGCATAAAAGCCCATCGTCGCTTTGGCATAAAAGCCCTCGTCGCTTGGCATAAAAGCCCTCGTCGCCAATGCAATGTATGTGATTTGACAACACGACATCACAAACACGACACAACAAAACATCATCATTGCACATCAAAATTGGCATAAAGCCCACATCGCCATATTTATCCACATCAAGATAAACATATCATCGTATCGCATATCATAAAGTATTCATTATAAATAAACCGTCACAAACATCATGTTTAATCAAACCACATCATTATCAAATAATTCACTAAATTTCAAACACGGAAAAATAGTCAAACATCAATAATCGTTGCGAAAGTCATTCATAATAATCGGCATCAATCATAATCATTAACGTCGCAATTGGATTGTCCATACTCGACTTAAACCTATTGAAACGCAACTCAGTTCAATTTAACCGTAATTTGGCCTATTTCGGGTCGCTTCGTAAAAACTCGAGATCTCGAAAAACTAACCTCACCACGACGTTCTACACGTCAAAATTAGCTAGCACGTCAATTTTCGTTCAATTCGGAGTAACTTGCTCCGTCGCCGAAATTGCCGAAATTGAGAAATCAGAACATAATCGGGTTCCAAATTAAATCGGCTAACTTATGTCATAATTGTATTTAATTAATATAATTATTTAATATATTAAATTAAGAAAATAGATAAAACAGAAACTATATATATATATATATATATATATTAAAAAAAAACAGAACATGTTAAAAACATACTGAAACTAAAAAGAACAGGATACTGAAAGAAAATTCCAACTCCCTCACATGCACAACAAGGGACTACGTCCCATTTTATGAAGTGAGAATGTACCCCTATGGCACATGTTCATGGAACTTGTTCTTTCATTCCATTGCCAAAATAGTAAAAAAAAAACCTGATACTTCATTTTCTTAATTCTAACTTATAACCTGCTTAATTTATAAATTTTGAAAATTGACAGTTATACTTAAAATCTAATATAATCCAATTTTTCTTTTATAAATTAATTTACAACTTCCATTTCAATTAACATAACAATAACTCTACAATAACACCTAATTAACTCTTCTAATTCCTACCACAATTCCTCAACAAAACTCAAAAACCATAACATTAATTTTTTTCCCAAATCCAAAATATACCAAATCAAACTCTAATTATAAGAATTATAAAATCAAACCCCTCACCTTAGATGTTTGAAATGATTCTTGATGTTCCAATCAACCCAAAACCCAAGCTTTGTTCTTGCTCCTCTTCTTCTCTTCCAAGACTCTCTCTAGCTCTCAAGGTGTGGTTTTGTGTTATGATACTTCTATCTCTCATAAAACAACAACTAATGCCTTTGTTTGGATTTTGGTCTTAAGACCACATGAAAATACCATACTACCCTCCACTAGTCTTACTAACCCAAAATATAACTCAAAAGGCCACTTAATCAAAATAACTCCAAATAATTAAATATCGGTCCGAATAATATTTTACTGAACCGAATGGAATAAAAACCGGACCGAACAAAATAATTACCGGTCCCTCAAAATAAATACCGGATCGAATAAAATAATTACCGGTCCCTCAAAACAAATACTGGACCGAATAAAATGATTATCGGTCCCTCAAAACAAATATCGGACCAAATAAAATAATTATCGGTCCCTCAAAATAAATACCGGACCTAATAAAATAATTATCGGTCCGAATAATACGTTGTCGAATATATTAACAGATATAACAGTTAATATAAATATTCTCGTCGCAAAAATAAATGTCAAACGGTAACTCGAAAATATTAATATAATATAATATTAAATAAAACGGGGTGTTACAACTCTCCCCCACTTATAAAAGTTTCGTCCTCGAAATTACCTGACTCGAAAAGCTCGGGATATGAATCCCGCATCTTGCTTTCCAGCTCCCACGTCGCACTTTCACCAGCTGCTCCTATCCAAACAACTTTAACCAAGGAGATCTCTTTGCCACGAAGAGACTTTATCTCACGATCTTCGATCCTTAAAGGCATCGTCTGCACCGTAAGATTATCTCAAACTTGAATATCATCCATCTCAATCACATGTGAAGGATCCGGAACATACTTCCGAAGTTGCGACACATGGAACACATCATGCAAGTTCGAAAGATTTGGCGGTAACGCCACTCTATAAGCCACTTTTCCCACTTTACTAGTAATTTGGTAAGGACCAATAAAGCAAGGAGTTAGCTTCTTCAACTTCAATGCTCGCCCAACGCCGTTTGTAGGAGTAAATCGCAAAAATACATGATCACCATCTTGAAATTCCAAGTCTTTTCTCCTTTTATCATGATAACTCTTTTGTCGACTTTGAGAAATTCTCATATTTTCTATAATCATCTTCACCGTCTCAGTAGTCTCTCTAACCAATTCTGGTCCAAGCACCCCACTTTCACCCGACTCGTGCCAACACAAAGGAGTTCTACACCTCCGACCATACTAAGCCTCGAACGGTGCCATTCCAATACTAGCATGAAAACTGTTGTTATAAGTAAACTCAATCAAAGGAAGGTATGTATCCTGTTGTACCCCAAAATTTTCTCTCTCATTTTATCAACATTTCTCATCACAAGGCTCTTTGAACTCAAGATCAAGCTAGGGTTTGCTCTGCTCAGGATATCTCCTTGCACTGTTGACCTAAATTAGGGTTTGAGTTTGCACTAGGATTTTTGGACTTCTAATTCTCAAAGTTACTTTCTTACTTCATGTTGAACTTATAAGATTACCTCTACCAAGTTTCAAGCTTTGAATCAAATTTTTGCCCAGTCAATTGGACAGTTGACCTATAAATCAGCTGTATTGGGGAAAAAGTCAAATGTGACCAATTAGTAGTCAAACCTCATAAATTTTGACCCACATCAACATTATAGAATCATATGAACCATTTGACCAAGTTTGGACCATAACTCCAGAAGAAATTTGATCTGATCACCAAAAGGGCAAAATGGTCATTTTTAGGGTTTTGACTGCACAAGGGCAATTTCTGATTTTTGGCCTAGCCAATGGAAAATTGGGTTCAAGCATGGACTAAAGGACTCAATGGCATCATCTTGACCTACTCACAAGGTTCAAAATATCTCAATTGCATTAGATTGACAGATGAATTCCTCAGTCAACTGATCAAATTTTGACTATACACTGAAAAGTCAAACTTTGACTTTTTGGTCAAAATCAAGTGCCAAGGGTCATTTTTCATCAAGATTAGTTAAAACATGAAACTTGTTCATCAAGAAACCCATTTTTGCAAATTAGGGTTTAAAGTTGAAAAATTTCATAACTTATAATTTTTCTAAGTTATGAAATTTTCTTAATTTTTCCTAACTTTACCCAACATTTTCACCATGATGCAATTGGATTCTGTGATACGGTAGGAGAACTGACTTAGGATTTTGTGTTTGTGTTCGTAAATGTTTCGGTCTAGCAAGAGTCGCCACCGACTTTTTATTTTATCCTAAGGAAAGGTCAAAAAGCAGAGGAAAGACCTTTGAGATTTTTTCTTGGGTTTGGGGAGTAGATTATAGAAAGGGAAGGTATTATCACCCTTTCTATCCATGGTTATCCATGGGATCTTATTTACTTGCTTAGATCACTTGCTTTGCTTTTTAATTGTTTGAAATGGTGCTCTTCAATTGTTTGAAATGGTGCTCTTCAATTGTTTGAAATGGTGCTTTGTGTGTGGTTTTGAAAGATGTTTTGAAAAGAGGCCATCGTTGTGGAAACCTTTGTAATGATTTTTGTTTAAATGTATACAAAGGTGTTTTTGTCATTTGAAAAGTTTTTAATGTTTGAAAGTAGGGTTTTGAAATTGTGTTGTGAAGTGTGTTTTGAAGATAGCAAGGATGTTTTTGCAAGCTTTGATCAAGTAACTAAGAGTTGTCTACCCTATTTACTCAAATATCTTTCTTATGTTTTTAACCCTTTTAACAGTGTTTTCTCACCATTGTATTTGGTGAACAACCTTGTGTTAGGATGTTAAACGGGACAGGCGCGGGTCATCGTATAGACCATGATAACAATTGTGTCAAGTATTTTTGGCAATTTTCTTGAGGGACTTGATCATTTTGTTTAGGCAACCCAGATAGCGTCATCGAGGGACTATGATCTTTTGTTTTGTTTTTGTTTGGCCAAAGTACTTGACATGCATACCATGGCCCATTTTTGAAGGCAACAAGTGGATTGTAACCTTAGGGGTGCAAGTGTGCATTGTGTTTATTTTCATGCATTGTTATCTTGGATTAGGTCAAACTAATTGTTGATTTTATTTTGCATACAAAACCTAGGTCTAATCATGGCATAATTGAAAGCTTAAAGGTGCGAGAATTTTAAATTCTACACTATTACAACATGATATAGGGAGGGGGGTACAAATTTGAATTGAGGATTATTTTACAAGAAATTAAATCCTAAATTATTACAACCATATTGAATGGGTGAGGCATAATATTAAATATACAATATTTAAATAAATACAATAAATAAATATTAAATAAATTATATTATGCAAAAAATGTTTTTTATGTATGAAAAAGTATTTTTAATGTGAAATATAAATAAATAAAAAGTTAATTTCAATTATTTTGTTTTCGAGGGCAAAACCCTAATTGCTTAAATAAATAGTGTTATTTATTATTTACATACAATAATGTATTAATTTGTACAAAAATATAAGTATATTAAAAAATGGTATTTTTAGTATACAATATTAATAAAAATAAAAATGTATTATTTTTGTGTTTTTGGGTTCTTATTATTTAATAAAATATATTATATATGTACATATATGTATTAAATATATTAAGTGTGTATAAAAATAAAATAAATTATTTACAAAATGTATATATTTCAAGAAAATATTTTCAAATATGTATATAAAAATAAAATAAATTATTTAAGTATAATTTGTATTATTTTTAAGTTTTAACAAAAGAAAAATAAGATATTTAATATGTTTACATTAGGAAAAATTAGAATAAAATATCTAATAAATGAAAAAAAATATGAAAATATTTTTGGGATATTTTTTATGTTTGCAAATAAAATATCAAAGTCAGAGAAAAAATAAAAATGCAAAAATAATGAAAATACAAAGCAATGGGCCAAGGGGTGCTGAAAGTGAACTGGGGGGTGTCAAAAGCAAAGAAGTCCAGGCCCAGCCCAGAATCAACTTCATCTTCTTCCTTTGAACTGAAATGCGCGCGTGTTATACACAAAATGCTATCTCCTGATTCCTTGCTTTTTTGACAAAACTCATAACATGAAACATGTAGAGCATCAAACAACGAATCCAACCATATAAAAAACTCAAGCTAACTCTCAAAGACCAGAGAGAATTTCTCTGGCCCTAATTCTTAACCTAGCTTTTTCAGAAAGTTCATGAACAAAATTCTCCTAGCACGATTAATATAAATGAAAACTAAGCACATGTATGGTTTCAGGGCTATGAATACAACATCTTTCATTCACAAACCTAAGTCTAACTATTCCTAAATAGAGAGATAGAAGTTCATGAAATACCTGTTTCAGTTGACTTCGAGATGGACAATGCAGCAACTTCCACTGGTGCTTGAGGTTCTTTTGAGCTTGCCTGAGGTCCACTGAAGCTTTCCCAATGCTTGTCTTATTTTGAAGTAGCCTGAATCGTGCTACAGAACTCAACCTGCAAAGCTTTCAAATGAAAATGGCAATGTGTGTTAATGGTGTTATAGCTAGCAATGGAGGTCTGGGATAGTTCAGGTGAGTTGAATGGAAGATATTGGAACAAGTTTGAGGCAAAACGCACGAGGGAAAGTGGAGATGGAGGTGGTTCTGCAGGGCTTGCCCTGTTTTGCAGAAAAATGGTGATTTTGTGTACAAGGAGGTTTGAGGGGTTAAGGGCTCGTGCTTATGACTTGTGAGGATATGCAAAACTTGTTTGACAACTTTGTTCTTGTTGGTTTTATCAGACATGAGAGATCCAAGCTTTTGGCCATTTGACTTGTTTTTGAAGCAAAGATGTGAACTGTCCAAGCTAGGGCCTGTACAGGCTAGTTACAAGCATTCTCAACTTGGTGTACTATGCCTGAGATTGTGGAGCTTGTTTGCTGCAAAGGAAGAAATTCCAAGGCTCAAGAAAAATCAATTTGACATAAAGTGCCCTTTATGAAAATGGAAGTGTGGCCTTTATGCTCAAAATGACAATGTTCATTGTACAAAGCTCTTTTGATTAGAACAATGCTAATATCCAATGTATTTTCATTCAATTTTGGAGTGTGAATTGGTTTAGAGGCCTGTAATCATGTACTAAGCTAGTTTGGTTTGAAAATTCAAGTTGTATGAACATGTATTGGCCATGGATCAAAGTGAGATTTTGCCAACTTCAAGCATTCGATTCTCCCTAACCACAAGGGTGTTTGAGGAGTTCTTGGACAATTTGGAAAGCTTGCAACATGTAATATAATCCATCTTTGAAATGAAACTTGAAACTCAAAGTGGAACTATGTGAAAAATGGCCAAGAAGATGGGTCAAAATCCTGCCTAAACTAGGACAAAAATTTTCTAAGTTAAAAGTTTTAGGTACCCTTGTTCAAAAAATCATAACTTGAGATACAAGATTCTTTTGAGAAAACTTTGTGAATAAAAGTTGTATACTTTGTGATGGACTACAACTTTCATGTTTCAAGTTTTGTTTGAATACATTTTCATCTTGGTGAAACAATTGGACAAAGTTAGGAAAAAATAAGAAAATTTCATAACTTAGAAAATTTCTAAGTTATGAAATTTTTCCATTTTAAACCCTAATTTGCATTTTTGGGTTTCTTGATGAACAAGTTTCATAATTTGACATGTCTTGATGAAAAATGAGCCTTGACACTTGATTTTGACCAAAAAGTCAAAGTTTGACTTTTTAGTGTACAGTCCAATTTTGATCAGTTGACTGAAAAATTCATTTGTCAATCCTATGCATTTGAGATCTTTTGAACTTGTTGAATGGGTCAAGACAATTTCATTGAGTCCTTGAGTCCATGGTTGAGCTTGATTTGCCATTGGCTAGGTCAAACAGTCAAAAATTGCCTTTGTACAGTCAAAACCCTAAAAATGACCATTTTGCCCTTTTGGTGATCTGATCAAATTTCTTGTGGAATTGTGATCCAAACTTGATCAAATGGTTCATATGAGTTCATAATGTTGATGTGGGTCAAAATTAATGAGGCTTGACTGACAATTGGCCACAGTTGACTTTTCCCCCAATATAGTTGATTTCTAGGTCAATTGTCCAATTGACTGGGCAAAAATCTGAATCAAGGCTTGAAACTTGGTATGGACAAACTTGTGAGTCCAATATGAAGTATGGAAGTCAATTTGGGTATTGTAGGTCAAAACATCATTGTGCAAACTCAAACCCTAATTTAGGTCAACAGTGCAAAGAGGTATTCTGAGCAAAGCAAACCCTAGCTTGATCCTGAGTTCCAAGAGTCTTGTGATGAGAAATATTGATGAAATGAGAGGGAAAATTTTGGGGTACAACAGTTTCCCCTGTTCAATCTTCTTGAACCTGAAGAGTTAGATTGGCAAGTTTTCCTTTCGCGACTCGAAGGTAAAAGAGGATTGGACACTAGAGTGCCCGTAAATTTGCACTCGTCAAAACATAGATGCGGGAATGGGCTTAAAGGTGCCATTTGGAGATGGTAGAATCTTGCTGGATATGGGCTTAAAGATGCCATCCAAGAATGTTTGTTGAATTGCAATGTGGTAGGTCAGAAGAATGAGCATTAAAATAGTATCCGTGTCTGGAATGCATTTGAACTATATCTGGAGACTGAGTATGTATGAGCGAAAGAATGGCGTCCGTGTCTGGAGCGTATCTGAGTTGTAACTGTGTTTGAACTTTGAATGAATATCAGAATGACTGCCGTGTCCGGAGTGTATCTGTATTGTATCTGAATTCTAAATGGGCGACGGAGAAACATCAGTGTATGGGGCATCTCTGGGCTGGGGATAAATTCCGAATGAGTGACAGAATGGCAACCGTGTCTGGAGCGTATCTGGACTGTATCTGAAATTGAGATCTGTATGAGTAGCAGAATGACTTCCGTGTCTGGAGTGTATCTGAGACTGTAACCGGGATCTGAATAAGTGACAGGATGACTTCTGTGGCGACTGCACTGGGGATAATCAAACTATTGGTGTAAAGGTTAGAATGGCATCCGTGTTTGGAGCATATCTGAACTTGAAGTTGATAGTTGAATCTGAATGAGAGATAGAATGGCCGCCGTGTCTGGAGCGTATCTAGTCTGTATCAGATTGATGAAGTCTGAATGAGTAGTAGAATGATCGCCGTGTCTGGGGTGTATATGTACTGTATTTTGACTTGAAATTGTGAATGAGTAATAGAATGACCGCCGTGTCTGAGGTGTATCCATACTGTATCTGAATAATTGTTAATGATAGCCTTTTAATCTTATCCTGAAAAGGGTAAAATGTTAGCTAAAACACAAAGTTATGCTGCATGATATGTACGATGCAATGAATCAATGTTTATGTTATGTGGATGTAATGGATGTGTGTGTAAACTGAGTAGCTGTCTTGTTGTGGAAAATAAATCTTTGACAAACTGGAGGTAATGAAATCTTTGACTGTTGTCGGGGAAATTAAATCTTTGACCGATGCTGGGGATTCCAAAAATCCTTGATTATTGAAGATGAGAAATCCTTGATGACCGCTTGGGGGTTAAAGATCTCTGATTGTTGATAATGAGAAATCCTGGGGCCACTACTGGATATTGAAAATCCTCGGCGATTTGTGGGGATTAACAAGGTCTTTGACAACTTCTGCGGGGAATGAGAATCCTATATGACTCTCCTGGGATGTAGGGAAAACTCTGAAAATCTCTACTGGGGAGTTAAAACCTTGGAGGTTTCTGCTTGGAGAAATGAGACCGAGAATCTTCGATCTTGCTGGGAGATAACTCCGTGGGGGAAATGTTCACTATTCTGGCTCCACTGGGGATAGGATTTTCAGGGTTTTCGGGCTCCACTAGGGATCTTGAAGCTTAACTCTGATAGGAATTTTGAAACTTAACTCAGCTGGGGAATATAATTTTAGAATAAACTGGCTCCACTGAGGATCTTGAAGCTTAACTCCGCTAGGAAATATACTCCAAATTTTAGCTTTGTTGAGGATCTGAATGATGCATCATAGGGGATTTCTTCCGAAATGGCACAAAGATATCTTCCTACACCTTCAACCTATCAGTAATTACCCTTTTTCAATTTCGTTTTATTTGTAAGAAGTGATTATATTCAAATGCATATGCCTATTTAACAAAACATTGGACGTTTTCAAATAAAACATGAGTGTAAAAAGAAAAGAAAGGCAGGCAAATTTCTGTACTTTGAAGTATCTTTGTATCTAACTTTCGTGAGTATCTTTGTACAAAATAGACAGACACCCTAGTAAGAGAATGTTGTCGTAAAAATTGAAAAATTTTATACAAAAGAAAGATGGCTATGTGTAACAATTCCATGGGATTCCCATTCTGCTATAGCCTTCACAACTCTGAGTATCTTGTCCATTCGCAACTTCGTCCGCCGATGACTGGATTGATCAGAATCTTGGAGCTTGTTGGTGAAGAGATTGTTCTTAAAGTGATTCGACGAGACATAGTCATACGCTTTAATTCCCTAACTTTTGCCTGGACCGCCCTTTCGGGTTTTTGATCCACCAGGAAACCCTTTTTTGCCCAAGTCGCCCTTTCGGGTTTTCAACTTGCCGGGTGTACAGATTTTTTTGTTTTTATCCCTAATTTTTGCCTGAACTGCCCTTTCGGGTTTTCGATTCACCGGGATGCCCATTTTTGCCCAAGTCGCCCTTTCGGGTTTTCAACTTGCCGGGTCTTTTTATGCGTAGTATCTTTTGACTATGTCTGCGTTCGCAGGGTGCGGAAAATCGTCGCCGTCTATGGTGGTCAGAATCATTGCCCCACCAGAAAAGATGCTTTTGATCATAAATGGTCCTTTGTAAGTAAGAGTCCACTTGCCCATGGGATCACTTTGCGGCAAGATGATCCGCTTGATTACAAGATCTCCGACTTGGTATACCTGACGCCTGACTTTCTTGTTGAAAGCCTTGATCATCCGTTTTTGATACGTCTGACCATGACAGACAGCAGTAAGTCGCTTCTCCTCGATCAAATTAAGTTAATCAAGCCGGGTCTGAATCCAATCGTCTTCACTTAAACCAGCATCCTTCATAATCCTTAAGGAAGGAATCTGAACTTCCAAGGGTAGAACATCTTCCATGCCATATACCAAAGAAAATGGGGTTGCCCCTGTTGAAGTACGTGTCGTGGTACGATATCCATGCAGAGCAAACGGTAACATCTCATGCCAGTCTTTGTAGGTGACTGTCATCTTTTGAATGATCTTCTTAATATTTTTGTTCGCGGCTTCAACAGCACCGTTCATCTTCGGCCGATAGGGAGATGAATTGTGATGATAAATCTTGAACTGTTCGCATAGAGCGGTGATCATGGTGTTGTTCAAATTCGTACCCTTGTCCGTGATGATCCTGTCGGGGACACCATATCGGCATATGAGGTTCTGCTTGATGAAGCGGGCAACCGCATTCTTTGTAATTGAGGCGTAGGAAGCTGCTTCGACCCACTTGGTGAAGTAGTCAATAGCGACCAAGATGAAGCGATGTCCAATGGATGCCGTGGGCTTGATCTCTCCAATCATGTCAATGCCCCACATTGCGAATGGCCAAGGAGATGTTAGAACATTGAGAGGAACAGGAGGAATATGTACCTTATCGGCATAGACTTGGCATTTGTGGCAGGTACGGGAATGTTGATGACAATCAGCTTCCATGGTAGACCAGTAGTAGCCTGCCCTTAGAATCTTCTTAGCCATCATATGTCCGCTCAAGTGGGTGCCAAATGTGCCACTGTGTATCTCAGTCATGATCAACTCTGCTTCAACCTTGTCCACACACCGAAGTAGAACACAATCATGGCCGCGCTTATAAAGGATGCCATTACTTAGGAAGAATTTGGCAGCAAATCTCCTTAAGAACTTTTGTCATTGACGGAAGCTCCTTCAGGGTATTCTCTAGTCTGGAGATACCTTTTGATTTCATGAAACCAGGGTTGTTCCACTACTTCTTCGGTATTAATCTCATGACAGTGTGCAGGTTCGTCCATTCACTCAATGGTAATTTTGGGAGCCTCGTTATCCCAGTTTAGTTTAAACATGGAAGACATTATAGCCAGAGCATCTGCTAGCTGATTTTCTTCTCGCGGGAAGTGCTCGAAGGTAATCTGCTCGAAATGAAGCAACAATGTTAAGACATGTTCTTTGTATGGGATAAGATTAGGATGTTTGGTATCCCACTCTCCTTTAACTTGACTGATAACCAAATCCGAGTCCCCAAATACGACCAAAGATTTGATTCCCAAGTCTATAACAGCCTTGAGACCAAAGATGCAAGCTTCATATTCAGCCATGTTGTTGGTATAGCTGAAGCAAAGTCGAGCAGTGAAGGGTGTATGGCAACCTTCCGGAGAAATGAGTACCGCACCGATACCGTTGCCAAGTGCATTTGAAGCACCATCAAAGTACAGGGTCCATCGGGATCCTTGTTCAGGTCCGTCATATGGTCTGTTACCTTCAATGTTGTCTAATGTCATGATGTCCTCGTCAGGGAAGTCGAATCTCATAGGTTGGTAACCTTCAATGGGTTGATGAGCTAGATGGTCAGCTAGTACACTCCTTTTATAGATTTTTGGGTAGTATACTGGATATCATACTCAGTCAGGATCATTTGCCATCTAGAGATTCTTCCAGATAAAGCAGGCTTCTCGAAGATATACTTGATCGGATCCATTTTGGAAATCAGCAAAGTGGTATGAGTCAACATATACTGCCTTAGCCGGCGAGAAGCCCATACCAAAGTGCAGCAAGTTTTCTCGAGCAGTGAGTAGCGAGTCTCACAGTCGGTAAACTTTTTGCTAAGGTAATAAATGGAGTGCTCTTTTCGGCCAGACTCGTCATGTTGGCCCAGTACGTACCCCATTGAGTTATCCAAAACAGTCAGATACATGATTAACGACCTTCCTTCGACGGGTGGCATCAGAATAGGAGGTTCTAGCCAATACTCCTTGATCTTATCAAAAGAAACTTGACAATCATTGTTCCATTCAACTACCTGATCTTTCTTCAACAGTTTAAAAATTGGCTCACAGGTAGATGTCAGGTGAGAGATGAACCTCGCGATATAGTTTAAGCGTCCCAAGAATCCTCTAACCTCCTTTTCAGTGCGGGGGGGGGCAGGCATTTCTTGTATAGCCTTTACTTTAGCTGGATCAACCTCAATGCCTTTGTTGCTGACAATAAATCCCAAAAGTTTACCAGACCTAACTCCAAAAGTGCACTTTCTTGGGTTCAGTCTGAGCTTATACTCCTTCAACCTGGCAAACAGCTTTTGCAAATGATCAAGGTGTTCTTCCTCTGTCTGTGATCGAGCTACCAAGTCGTCTACGTAAAATTCGATCTCATGATGTATCATATTATGAAATAAAGCTACCATGGCGCGTTGATAGGTTGCCCCTGCATTCTTCAGTCCGAATGGCATCACTTTGTAGCAGAAGGTACCCCATTGCGTAACAAAGGTTGTTTTCTCCATGTCCTCGGGGGCCATCTTGATCTGGTTGTATCCCTAGAATCCATCCATGAAGGAAAACACCTTATGTTGAGCTGTGTTGTCAACCAAGATGTCGATATGTGGCAGTGGAAAATCATCCTTAGGGCAAGCCCTGTTCAAATCCTGATAGTCCATACACATTCTGACTTTGCCGTCCTTCTTAGGCACGGGCACAATGTTAGCAACCCATTATGGATAGGAAGTAACAGCCAGAAAGCCAGTGTTGAATTGCTTCATAACCTCAACCTTGATCTTTTCAGACATATCAGGCCTCATCCGGCGGATCTTTTGCTTGATCGGTGGACAGTCCTCTCTTGTAGGGAGACGGTGAACCACGATGTCTGTGTCTAACCCGAGCATTTCTTCATAAGACCAGGCGGAGATTTCAACATATTCGTTCAACAACTGCACTAAGCGCTCCTTGACACTTGGTTCCAGGTTGGCACCCACTTTTACTTCTTTCCCGTCTTCCCCTGTCTCTAAGTTGATGGTTTCTAGCAACTCTTCATGAGGCAGAATAACCCTCTCTTTTTGTTGCAAAAGTTTGGCTAACTCTCCTGGTACTTCACAATCTTCGTCAACTTCGTACTCAGCATGATTGACCAAATCTTCAGCATTATCGAAGGCTAAAGCAGAATAGTCACCCATGGAATCCGGAGTGGATGGGTACCTACATTTGTGAGTGTGGGTGTGTGTAAGGGATAACCATCCTTAAACAAACAAAAATGCAAAAGGAAATAAAATGAACACAACGGTTTATAGATGAAAAACGTCCAATGATTCATTAAAACATGACATATGATAATGAAGAAGATCAAACCCTTACAAATGGACCTACATGCCCCGGGCAAGGCATGAGGTGAAAATAGTGTGCAAATTGTTTAGTTATTACAGACCATAAATGGGAAATTGTTCAAAGATAAAATTACTGGTTGATAAAGGTGATGGGAATAAAATCCTTTGCTTCCCAGTTGCTTAAACCCCCTTTGACGGTCGGAAAGATCCAATCTTCAAAGTGGCTCTCTTCATCTTCATCTTCTACAACATTGATTCCAATGTGAGAGATCTTGGCGGGTGGTATTCCAATCTTGGAGCGACGCATAGCCTTTTGGCCTGAAGTAGTGAACCCTAACCCAAACTTGTCTGTCTTATAGGGAAAGTCAGGCAATTGTCCCCATACTGTGCTCTTCCCCTCTTTAATTGTAGCCTCTGCGTCCTTGAGAGATGCCATCCTAGATACATGCTTGGGAATGATAGGCACCTCAACCATTGTCTTCGCAACTGCTAACTCAGGAGAAACCTCCTAAAAATGTTGGAAAGGCGTTTCGATGAACTCGCCATCCAACTCCACATAGCGGAAGGAATTGAGATGACTTATCATGTACTCTTACTTGCCGTGCACTGTTATAATCTTATCCTTAATAGGATATTTCAGCATTTGGTGCAAAGAGGAGGTAATTGCCCCGGTATAATGGATCAACGGTCTTCCTAACAAACACGAGTATGACGGACGGATGTCCATCACGTAAAAGGTGGAGTTGAAAACATCGGTGCCTACTTTGATGGGAATATAAACCTCTCCATGAACCATCCTTTTGGACCCATCAAAGGCCCTAACAACGATGTTACTAGGCTTGAGGGTCAATCCTTCGTAATCCAAACGGTCTAAAGCTTTCTTCGGCAGCACATTCAAGGAAGAACCAGTAACAACTAAGATATGGGCGAGGGTGGTTCCCCTGCATTCAACTGAGACATCTAGCGCGTTGTTGTGTTTCCTTCCTTTGGGAGTCAAGTTAGCATCGGAAAATCCAAGGCCATTATCAGCAGTAAGACTGGACACACATTCCTGAAACTGGTCAGCCGAAGTTTCTTGGGGCACGTGTGCCGTCTTTAGAAATTTTATTAAGGCCTTAGCATGGGCGTCAGAGAAGAGTAGAAGAGACAACATTGAAATTTTAGAAGGGGTCTGCCCTAACTGTTCCACAACGTCGTAGTCACTTTTTCTGATTATTTTCAAGATTTCATCCATTTCTTTCTGAGTGGTTTAGGGGATAACCACAACATGAGCCTTCGTCCTGACAGGCATTTCTAGTATCCCCTTACCCTTGTCAGTAGTATCAGTAGATGTTCTTACTTCAGGAGTATCCAATTCTTCAATCATCGGGCCTTGTGTAACACCCCTTCTAAATAACCCATGAATATATTAATTAAATCAGAGTAACATGGAAAACAGGGATGTCACAATTCAGGATAAATATAAAACCTCAAATTTACAGTTGTCATGCTTTACTGAAGGAATTATTAAAATAAATATTCGAATCAACATCATGTTCTACACAGTGGAAATATCTCAAAACCGGAATAACTTCACTTCATAAGTATTCCCAACATAAATTAAACAATAGAGTATAAAATAAAACTCGTCATTCAAACGTTTCCCCCAGTGTTACAACCTATCAGAGCACGACACTGACACGCAGACTTAAAATAACATAGCTCTAGATCCATCCTCACCAACTCCTGAGCTGCTAACTTTAATCTGAAATCATTAAAGTAAGGGTGAGATTTCTCATAATCAACATGCATTATAAACTTCTCAATCAACATTATATCACAAGCATAATATTTCATCCATTTTAGCATAAACTCAGATTCAACACACAGTTCCAATCATACAAGTCATTATGCACAAATCAATAATCAACCAAAGAATTATAACACTAGAAGACATCCTAACATGTTATAATTCCATGCAAACACAAATGCAGACACGATGCATGTGGTACCAATCACGTGACCAAGTCACCCATCACTGATCCATCATAAATTGGATACAGCAACCATCGATTCGTCCATCACACTCGGACATGAATCCAGCCGAAGCAATCATCGATTCGTCCATAACACTCGGACACAAATCCAGCCTAACCACCCATCATCTCTCGGGTACCGGTTAACGGAAATACAAGTCAAATTCCACACAATGGGAATTAACTTCACCAAAATAATGCATATGCATGTACATCACCAACATGCAACATCAATCAATGGAATATGATCACAGCATAATTCCAAATAACGCCAAAGCCAATATATCACATGATAACATCTCAATCATAATGGATAGAAGGCACAACACATAAGTATCAGTTCTCATTCACAAATCAGAACAATTCACAAACAATTCTACATCATTCTCAAAATACCAAAGTTTACAAAAATCGGGAATTCGACTCTTTTTAAAATAATTTTCATAAAATAATATTTTTCTTATTTTATAAAGTAGATTATTTAATTTAAGAAATAACGTCCAAAACGGCACTCAAAACGGACTTACGGTTTGAAAGTTATGAATTTTCAAAGTTTAGTATTTTTCAAAAAAGTTACAGCAGAACCCGGTTCCTACATATACAGGAACCGGTTCCTGCGAAGTTCAGAAAACACCCATTCTGGAAAATGTACTGGAACCCGGTTCCTACCCATACAGGAACTGGTTCCTACGTTGAAAAAGTCAGTTTCTTCACAAATTTACACTGGGAACCCGGTTCCTCCCCACTGGGAACCGGTTCCTGCGACCTGAAAAGTCAAAAACTGCTATTTTGATAGCACTTATTCATTCCAATCCCATCCAATTCATACCCATACGAATCCGACTCACAGCAATTTCAAAACAAGTTATAGTGCATGATTCCAATGAGATTATAACACACCATAACATCATACAATTTCCTCATAACATCAAATTGAATCAAAACATAAAATTCATGGGATTGGGGTTTGAATTTCATAAATCCTAAATTGGGATTCCTAACATGCTTAATCAATTCTATTGATCCCAAAATCTATAAGGCATATTAAATAATCTAAATCACCCCTTACCTCGCGATGATCCTTCGAATTCACGGCGTTTGGATTTTTCCTCTCTTTTCTTCTCTTCTCCAATTTCACGTACAATGACTTTTTTTCCAAATAACCTTCTTTTTCTTTTCCTTTTATCCTTCTTTTTATATTCCTTTTATTATTTGCCAAATAATAGTAATAAATTAGTTATTATTTAGTAGAGCTTTTTACTTCACACACCTCTAATTCAACCTTACACCCCCCGGTCTTCCTTTTTAATTTCATAATTAATTCATCCATTTAATCCAAATATTATTAATTAAGCCTTTAATTAATTTAATAATTAAATTCCTAATTATTTAACACATGAATTAAATTTGGGGTGTCACAACTCTCCCCTACTAAAAGAGTTTTCGTCCTCGAAAACATACCTTAGACGAACAGTTCGGGATACGAGTCCTTCATCTGACTCTCCAGCTCCCAAGTGACATTTCCATCTGCTGGTCCTCCCCAAGCCACTCTTACCAACATGATATCCTTGCCTCGCAACTGTTTCAACTTCCGATCCTCAATTCTCGCAGGTACCGCTTCCACAGTCAAATTCTCTCGTACCTGTATATCGTCTACCCGAATCTCATGAGACGGATCAGCAATGTACTTCCTTAGCTGAGATACATGAAAAACATCATGCAATTTTGCAAGTGACGGCGGCAAAGCAATCTGATAAGCAACTTTCCCAACTCTCTTGGTGATCTGAAACGGACCAATAAAACATGGAGTCAACTTCTTTGACTTCAAAGCTCGACTAATGCCAGTCATCGGAGTAACTCGCATAAAAACATGTTCTCCTTCGCTAAACTCAAGATCTTTCCTCCTCTTATCGTGATAACTTTTCTGACGAATCTGAGAAGTCCTCATCTTCTCCGAAATCATCTTAATCTTTTCCGAAGTCTGTTGGACAATTTCCGGTCCAATCACAGCACTCTCTCCAGATTCATACCAACACAACGGTGTCCGACACCTCCTACCATACAATGCCTCAAACGGAGCCATACCAATGCTCGAATGAAAACTATTGTTGTAGGTAAACTCAATCAATGGTAGATAACTATCCCAAGCTCCACCTTTCTCCAACACACAAGCTCTTAATAAATCTTCCAACGACTGAATCGTTCTCTCCGTCTGACCATCTGTCTGTGGATGATAAGCGGAACTCAAACGCAACTTAGTACCCAAAGCTTCTTGCAATCCCTTCCAGAATTTAGATGTAAACCTCGGATCTCGATCCGACACAATACTAGAAGGAATACCGTGCAAACTAACAATCTTCTCAACATACAATTCTCCCAACCTTTCCATCGGATAATCCATTCTTATCGGAATAAAGTGAGCAGATTTCGTCAACCGATCAACAATAACCCAGATAGAATCACAATTCTTCGATGTCCTTGGCAAACCAGACACAAAATCCATAGAGATTCCATCCCATTTCCATTCCAGAACAAACAACGGTTCCATCAATCCTGACGGTTTCTGATGTTCAATCTTCGACTTCTAACAAACCAAACAAGCATACACAAACTCAGTAATTTCCTTTTTCAGTCCCGGCCACCAAAACAACTTCTTCAAATCATGGTACATTTTAGTAGCACCAGGATGAATACTCAATCCACTACGATGTCCTTCTTCCAAAATACTCTTCCTAATCTCTGCAACATCTGGAACACACACCCTATTACCAAATCTCATAACACCATTCTCATCAATCCGGAACTCGCCTCCTTGACCTTGGTTGATCAATGTCAATTTATCAACTAACCCAACATCGGACTTCTGTCCATTCCGAATTTCTTCCAGAATACCACTAGTCAGTTTCAACATACCCAATTTCACACTATTCGGAGTAGTTTCACATACCAAACTTAAATCTCTGAACTGCTCAACCAAATCTAACTCACGGACTATTAACATCGACATATGCAAGGACTTCCTACTCAAGGCATCCGCAACAACGTTTGCCTTACCAGGATGGTAATTCAAACCGAAATCATAATCCTTTAGAAATTCTAACCATCTCCTCTGCCTCATATTCAACTCTTTCTGATCAAAGAGATACTTCAGACTTTTGTGATCACTGAACACCTCAAACCGAGAACCATATAAATAATGCCTCCACAACTTCAAAACAAACACAACAGCTGCCCACTCCAAATCATGAGTCGGATAATTCCTTTCATGTACTTTCAATTGTCTCGAAGCATAAGCCACCACCTGCTTATCTTGCATCAACACACCACCTAATCCCATTAATGATGCGTCACAATACACAAAAAAAGACTTAGTCGGATTTGGCAAAATCAAGATCAGAGCACTTGTCAACCTCCTCTTCAGCTCTTGAAATCCTTTCTCAAATTCAACATCCCAAACAAACATCTGACCCTTCCTGGTCAACTTAGTCAACGGTAACGCTAATTTGGAAAATCCTTCTATAAACTTCCTGTAATAACCTGCAAGACCCAGAAAACTACGGATCTCAGAAGCATTCTTTGGCGCTTCCCACTGAGATACTGCTTCTACCTTCATAGGATCCACAGCAATTCCATTCTTGGAAATTACATGGCCAAGAAAACTTACTTCACTTAACCAGAATTCACACTTGGACGACTTCTCATAAAGCTTCTTCTCCTTCAACAATTCCAACACAACTCTGAGATGTTCTGCATGCACTTCATCGCTCTTCGAATAAATTAGAATATCATCAATGAACACCACCACGAACTTATCAAGATACGGATGAAATATCCTGTTCATATACTCCATGAAAACACCAGGTGCATTAGTAACTCCAAACGGCATAACAAAATACTCGTAATGTCCATACCTCGTTCTAAATGCAGTTTTCTGAATATCTTCCGACTTCACACGAATCTGATGATATCCAGATCTCAGATCAATCTTACTAAATACACAAGATCCAACTAGTTGATCCATCAAATCATCGATCCTCGATAAAGGATACCGATTCTTGATTGTAACTTTATTCAGCTGTCTGTAATCAACACATAATCTCATTGAACCTTCTTTCTTCTTAACCAACAACACCAGAGCACCCCACGGCGAAACACTCGGACGAATAAACTTCTTCTCAAACAAATACTCAAGTTGACTCTTCAACTTTCTCAATCTAGAAGCAGACCTCTTATAGGCATCCTCGAATTCGAACTAGTTATAGTAACAAAACCCATTAAGACTTCACCTTGCACTCTCACACCGTTCCACTTACTTCATCATAGAACACTTCATAAAAAATTACATCCAATAGGTCACATGCCTTTTTCTTGCTCTCGCCGAGATCTAAATCTCTCGTTACGCAAACCATAACGCTTCTCTTCTTGCTGAATCAACTAATTTCACACACTGTAAAGCTGGCACAATAAGTACATCCCATCCAACGCGATCCCGACTACCATCAATAAGAGATTAAGGGTGATCAGTTCCTCAATTTGTCAATAGATAGTCAACAATCATGAGGTGGCATCAACCATCGTTACCAAACCACAACAGCATCTTCAATCTTACCCTTCAAGCTACTTAAACATAACCATGCTTGAAGCATCAACTGCTCGGCAATACTTACATCTTACAATCAGCGGTATACTGAACCAACCTCTTGCACAAAACTTCAGAGAAGAAACTTCTCCCCCACTTATTTCACACGTACCTCTGCAGACAACGAAAAGGAAACAATCAAGTACCGACAGTGTTTCACACACATGTCGCATACCAAAAGGGAGTAAACACATAAACAACCTGGCCGATAGACCGACCTGCTCTGATACCACTATTGTAACACCCCTTCTAAATAACCCGCGAATATATTAATTAAATCAGAGTAACATGGAAAACAGGGATGTCACAATTCAGGATAAATATAAAACCTCAAATTTACAGTTGTCATGCTTTACTGAAGGAATTATTAAAATAAAGGGTTAATACCTATTTTCACCCCTGACATATGGGGTGTATTTGAAAAACCCCCCTGCCAAAAAAAAAGTTCCAATTGTTACCTTGACAAATTTTAAAAGTTTCAGTTTTTACCTTGAGGATGCCACATCACCTAAAAAGTTCCAATTGTTACCTTGACAAATTTTAAAAGTTTCAGTTTTTACCTTGACAAATTTTAAAAGTTTCAGTTTTTACCTTGAGGATGCCACAAAAATATAAGCCACATCATCGTTTTAGGTGACGTGGCATCCTCAAGGTAAAAACTGAAACTTTTAAAATTTGTCAAGGTAACAATTGGAACTTTTTTTTTGGCAGGGGGGTTTTTCAAATACACCCCATATGTCAGGGGTGAAAATAGGTATTAACCCTAAAATAAATATTCGAACCAACATCATGTTCTACACAGCGGAAATATATCAAAACCGGAATAAATTCACTTCATAAGTATTCCTAACATAAATTAAACAATAGAGTATAAAATAAAACTCGTCATTCAAACGTTTCCCCCAGTGTTACAACCTATCAGAGCACGACACTGACACGCAGACTTAAAATAACATAGCTCTAGAGCCATCCTCACCAACTCCTGAGCTGCTAACTTTAATCTGAAATCATTAAAGTAAGGGTGAGATTTCTCATAATCAACATGCATTATAAACTTCTCAATCAACATTATATCACAAGCATAATATTTCATCCATTTTAGCATAAACTCATATTCAACACACAGTTCCAATCATACAAGTCATTATGCACAAATCAATAATCAACCAAAGAATTGTAACACAGGAAGATATCCTAACATGTTACAATTCCATGCAAACACAAATTCAGACACGACGCATATGGTACCAATCACGTGACCAAGTCACCCATCACTGATCCATCATAAATCGGATACAGCAACCATCGATTCGTCCATCACACTCGGACATGAATCCAGCCGAAGCAATCATCGATTCGTCCATAACACTCGAACACGAATCCAGCCTAACCACCCATCATCTCTCGGGTATCGGTTAACGGAAATACAAGTCAAATTCCACACAATGGGAATTAACTTCACCAAAATAATGCATATGCATGTACATCACCAACATGCAACATCAATCAATGGAATATGATCACAACATAATTCCAAATGACGCCAAAGCCAATATATCACATGATCACATCTCAATCATAATGGATAGCAGGCACAACACATAAGTATCAGTTCTCATTCCCAAATCAGAACAATTCACAAACAATTCTACATCATTCTCAAAATACCAAAGTTTACAAAAATCGGGAATTCGACTCTTTTTAAAATAATTTTCGTAAAATAATATTTTTCTTATTTTATAAAATAGAGTATTTAATTTAAGAAATAACGTCCAAAACGGCACTCAAAACGGACTTACGGTTTGAAAGTTATGAATTTTCAAAGTTTAGTATTTTTCAAAAAGTTACAGCAGAACCCAGTTCCTACATATACAGGAACCGGTTCCTGCGAAGTTCAGTAAACACCCATTCTGGAAAATGTACTAGAACCCGGTTCCTACCCATACAGAAACCAGTTCCTACGTTGAAAAAGTCAGTTTCTTCACAAATTTACACTGGGAACCCGGTTCCTCCCCACTGGGAACCGGTTCCTGCGACCTGAAAAGTTAAAAACTGCTATTTTGACAGCACTTATTCATTCCAATCCCATCCAATTCATACCCATACGAGTCCAACTCACAGCAATGTCAAAACAAGTTATAGTGCATGATTCCAATGAGATTATAACACACCATAACATCATACAATTTCCTCATAACATCAAATTGAATCAAAACATAAAATTCATGGGATTAGGGTTTTAATTTCATAAATCCTAAATTGGGATTCCTAACATGCTTAATCAATTCTATTGATCCCAAAATCTATAAGGCATATTAAATAATCGAAATCACCCCTTACCTCGCGATGATCCTTCAAATTCACGGCGTTTGGATTTTTTCTCTCTTCTCTTCTCTTCTCCAATTTCACGTACAATGACTTTTTTCCAAATAACCTTCTTTTTCTTTTCCTTTTATCCTTCTTTTTATATTCCTTTTATTATTTTCCAAATAATAGTAATAAATTAGTTATTATTTAGTAGAGCTTTTTACTTCACACACCTCTAATTCAACCTTACACCCCCCGGTCTTCCTTTTTAATTTCATAATTAATTCATCCATTTAATCCAAATATTATTAATTAAGCCTTTAATTAATTTAATAATTAAATTCCTAATTATTTAACAAATGAATTAAATTTGGGGTGTCACACCTTGCACAGATTTCCCAATAGGTACAGAAGCTTTCAAGGGTCCGAAAACTACTCGAGGGGGAGCAATCTCCGGAGGAAAAATTCGGCGGCTGCGGGTTATCTTGCTGGTACCCACAATGTTCCCTATATCAGGGTTTTCCTCAGAATTTTCTTGGACTGCCTCAATTTGTTTAATACCATGGTAGAAGATTTCTCCTCCATAGTTCCATGGTATCATTTTGCTAGATTGGTACGGGATAGGTCCCGGCATGGTGATATATAATGGTACACATTTAGAGTTGGGTGTAATCCTGACAGGCCTTTTGCAAGCCTTGGGAGGATTGGCGGAAATGGTTATAATTGCAATATCGTTGGTTGAAGTAGCAAAAGTAGCAGGAGTAACAGGATTGAAGTTATCAACAGGGGTTTTCTGGAAAAGTCTCTCTTGGGTATCCATCAGGCGTTGGACACCTGACTTCAACATTGGGCAATCACCTCGTATGTTCAAACAAAAATAGCAGTTTTTACCACAACCAGGAAATATCCCGGCTCTCATCAAATTCTCTTTAATCACTAACAACAGAGTCAAAAGATTGGCAACATCAGTAACATGGAGGTTTTCTATAATGGCATGAACATTATTGTCGTGCTTGGGCATCGGAGCATATATAACATTGGGCTTCTCAGGAGCATCAAATTCTACTCTTTGGCATCAATCAGATCCTGGATTTTGTTCTTAAGCGCCTAGCAATTATTGGTATCGTGCCCAACACTGTCAGAATGGTAAGCACATTTGGCATTTGAGTGGTAGTATGAAGAGGAGGTGTTGGGGTTCTTTGGCGCTTCCTTCAAACCGGTAAGATTCAGCTTCAACAAATGGGGGAGCACCTGAGCTGGCGTCATGTTGATGCGGGTGAACTTCCGTTATGGCCTTTCTACCCGTTGTTAATTTGGTCTTGATTGATTGTTACGAGGTTGATCATTTGACGAGTTTTGAATTATCACAGCCTCTACAGTCTGCTGGCGCTCGGTTCTTCCCTGACCTTTCTAAGAATACACAGCAGATGCTTCCTTCTTAGATGGGAAGGGTTTCTTAACAGCTGTGGATGCGGAAGCATCCTTCTGAATCTTTCCACTTTTAATACTGGCCTCAAACCTTTTGCCGGTCAAAATTAGTTCAGTAAATCCCGCGGAAGCGCTCCCGATTAGATGGTTGAAGAAAGGGCCAGACAGGGTCCCCAGAAACATGTCAACTAACTCCCTATCTGACAACGGTGGCTGAACCCTTCAAGCCAGATCACGCCACTTCTGGGCGTACTCTTTAAACCCTTCATTGGAAGCCATCCCCATACTTTGTAACTGAGTACGAGTGGGCGCCAAATCAGCATTATATTGATATTGACGATAAAAAGAGGCAGCTAATTCTTCCCAATTGTGAACCTCTGATCTTTCGAGCTGATAGAACCAATCCAACTGCGTGCCAGACAAACTGTCTTGGAAAAAGTGTACCCAGAGGTCTTTATCAGATGAGTGGGGTTGTATTTTTCTGACATACGATCTCAGGTGCATCTTTGGACAAGACAGACCATCGTACTTGGCGAATGTTGGCAATTTGAACTTGGGAGGGATAACAATCCCAGCTACCAACCCTAATTCTTCAAAATCCAAATCGGGGACCCTCTGAAACTCCATGGCTGCCAGTTTATCCTCAAGATTCTTATATTTATCATCCGCTGGTGGATACTGTTGTTCAGAGTAGTCTTCGTCTTCTTCCTCTTCAACCTCAGATTCAGAAGGTACAACAGTCCCTTTCCCTTTACCGGCCCCTTCGTCAGACGTTGAGGGGAACTCAAGAACCTTCCTAGCATTGCTCTCAAACCTTCTTCCAAAAGTGGCTACTCCAGGTCTCTTTTTATTTTTCTCTTTATTCTTCTCCAACAGAGCTTTGAGGTCCTATTGACCCTTTGACAATGTCATGAGGAGTTGCTGGAATTGTGAATTTTGTGCCTGCAGATCCTTTACCGTCTGCTCCAAATCCATCTTGCTGAAATAAACAGCAGAAAGATAAGGAAACCTGGTGTGAAGACATGTTTATGCATATGATGAATGGTATGTTATTCATGTAATGCATTCAAGGATTCAGAAATTCAAATTTGTTGCAAACAAAAAGAACGCACGTCATATTAAGAAGAAATTGTTAGTAAATAAGTGCCCCATGGGAAAAATATTACAAAATTCTTAATGTAAAAAGACATTGCGCATCCTCTTTGGTGTGATGTAAGTGTTGAGAGTTTCCTCCTCATGAAGTCGGCGGGTAAGCTCCAAAACCTTCTTCTCACTGGCATAGAAGCTGGCTTCAAAAGTATTCCATTCTTCCTTGAGTTGGATCCAACTCTTTTGCATTTCTTCCCATGATGTTGGCATGTCAGGATGTAGAATGGTGTATGGAACCTCTCCTTCCATAACAGGCTCTTTGATCACGGGGAGAATGTGAGGATATGGCATCATAAGATTCTGAGCGGGAGTTCGTACCCACTTGAGATAAGGCTCAAGGGGGATGGAATTCTTGTGCCCCAGTGTCTTACTATCCACCTTGTTGGGCATCCTCCAAGCTCTGATGAACCTTTGTCGAAGTCCTTGCGCATCATCGTCGAAGTCAAAAACTAGGTCACGAATCAGCATGTCATGAGGGCCATCCCTCCGAGCATATCCAAATTATCTCAAAGCTATACAAGGGTTATAGGTAATGCCTCCCCTAATGCCAAGTAATGGGACATTAGGAAATTCCCCACAACGATCAATGATGGTGACATTTTCTCTGGACCGAGAACACCAATGTACATCAGAATGTGTGAGGGTCATCAACCGTTGTGACCACCTCAAACCCTGCTCATTCTTTAAAACTGATTGTGGAAGGTGAGAAATAAACCACCTTGCTAGGAGAGGAGTACAGCACATGAGAACACCTTTTTTCCTCATTGTTCGTGTGTAAAATGAGTGTAGGATGTCCCCAAGCAATGTAGGTATAGGATTCTTGGATATGAAAATCTTGACAGCATTCACATCTATAAGTTGGTCAGGGTTTGGGAACAAGACCAACCCATAAATAAGGAGTGCCATAATTTCTTCAAAGGCTTGTAGATCAATAGAACCCCAGCAGTCTTGTGCCTTCTCAAACAGAAACTTTGCCAAGAAACCCTTGACACCACTTCTGGTTTCCCAATGTCCCTTGATGTCAGATGGTTGCAAGTGTAATGCTTGAGCAACATCTTTAGGCTTTGGTTCTTTTTCCGTACCGTTGTAGGGTAGTTGATTAAGAATAGGAATTCTTAAGAGTCGAGAAAATTCCTCCAAAGTGGGTACTAATTGGTAATCAGGGAATGTGAAACAGTGGTGTAGGGGGTCAAAGAACTGGAAGAGAACTTTCACCATATCTTCTTCAATGTTGGTGTTGACCAAGTTGAGGAGTCTACCATGTCTTTCCTGAAGAGAGAATTCTATGGAATCCTGGAAGTGAGCTCCTTGAGTTGAGAAGGGATTCTCACAAGGTTGACTTGAATTGTTTTCCTGCGAAGAGATTCCATGACCTATAAAACAAGAACAAAGATGAAGATCTAAACCCTTGAAATGGTTAGTGGATGCATATGATGCTTTATGATGTTTATGATGTATGCACAAACACATGTACAAGCAAGTCACACAAAACCCTAGTTTCAGGCTTGCATGAGGTTTCATAGGTAAGTACCCTCTTGAGTTTAGTTGGCTTAAAACCTGTCCTATAAATAGTAACCGGGTTCTAAGGAGCTCAATATCACTGGATTGTTTTCTATGTTCATTGTTTTGGTTTAGCCACTTAACTAGCGACCAAAATATTCCAAGAAAACAACCCTCAATGAGTGTAGTATCGAGTATCTACCAACTTTGGACTTCACCAAAGTCGGTCATCTCACTACTCCTAATAAAAGGCCAAGATGGTCAAGTAAGGTTCTAAGAGTTCATTAGTGCTTCATGACATCACTCAGCGGCCCCGTATTCTCTTTGATTGACTCAAAGGCTACCGGTACTCACAAATATGTCGCACTAATATAGCTATTACTTCAACCATGCCGATATATCCCGCACAGTTTCCACAACGCATTGCTATTTACCTATGAATGTTTCCCAAATCCGAGTGGAGGATTTCAAACCCAAACAAGAGAGTTAAATGTAAAGCAATCAAAGCAAACAATAATCATGCAAAAGGGGATCTAAGCCCTAAGGTTACTCCAATTTTAAAGTTATCCCCAACAGAGTCGCTAGTTCTGTGATACGATGGGAGAACTGACTTGGGATTTTGCGTTTGTGTTCGCAAATGTTTCGGTCTAGCAAGAGTCGCCACCGAATTTTTATTTTATCCTAAGGAAAGGTCAAAAAGCATAGGAAATACCTTTGAGATTTTTTTCTTGGATTCGGGGAGTAGATTATAGAAAGGGAAGGTATTAGCACCCTTTCTATCCATGGTTATCCATGGGCTCTTAGTTACTTGCTTAGATCACTTGCTTTGCTTTTCAATTGTTTGAAATGGTGCTCTTCAATTGTTTGAAAAGGTGCTTTGTGTGTGGATTTGAAAGATGTTTTGAAAAGAGGCCATCATTGTGGAAACCTTTGTAATGATTTTTGTTTAAATGTATACAAATGTGTTTTTGTCTTTTGAAAAGTTTTTAATGTTTGAAAGTAGGGTTTTGAAATTGTGTTGTGAAGTGTGTTTTGAAGATAGCAAGGATGTTTTTGCAAGCTTTGATCAAGTAACTAAGAGTTGTCTACCCTATTTACTCAAATATCTTTCTTATGTTTTTAACCCTTTTAACAGTGTTGTCTCACCATTGTATTTGGTGAACAACCTTGTGTTAGGATGTTAAACGGGACAGACGCGGGTCATCGTATAGACCATGATAGCAATTGTGTCAAGTATTTTTGGCAATTTTCTTGAGGGACTTGATCATTTTGTTTAGGCAACCCAGATAGCGTCATCGAGGGACTATGATCTTTTGTTTTGTTTTTGTTTGGCCAAAGTACTTGACATGCATACCATGGCCCATTTTTGAAGGCAACAAGTGGATTGTAACCCTAGGGGTGCAAGTGTGCATTGTGTTTATTTTCATGCATTGTTATCTTGGATTAAGTCAAACTAATTATTGTTTTTATTTTGCATACAAAACCTAGGTCTAATCATGGCATAATTGAAAGCTTAAAGGTGCGAGAATTTTAAATTCTACACTATTACAACATGATATAGGGAGGGGGGTACAAATTTGAATTGGGAATTATTTTACAAGAAATTAAATCCTAAATTATTACAACCATATTTAATGGGTGAGGCATAATATTAAATATACAATATTTAAATAAATACAATAAATAAATATTAAATAAATTATATTATGCAAAAAATGTTTTTTATGTATGAAAAAGTATTTTTAATGTGAAATGTAAATAAACAAAAAGTTAATTTCAATTATTTTGTTTTTAGGGAAAAACCCTAATTGCTTAAATAAATAGTGTTATTTATTATTTACATACAATAATGTATTAATTTGTACAAAAATATAAGTATATTAAAAAATGGTATTTTTAGTATACAATATTATTAAAAATAAAAATGTATTATTTTTGTGTTTTTTGGTTCTTATTATTTAATAAAATATATTATATATGTACATATATGTATTAAATATATTAAGTGTGTATAAAAATAAAATAAATTATTTACAAAATGTATATATTTCAAGAAAATATTTTCAAATAAGTATATAAAAATAAAATAAATTATTTAAGTATTATTTGTATTATTTTTAAGTTTTAACAAAAGAAAAATAAGATATTTAATATGTTTACATTAGGAAAAATTAGAATAAAATATCTAATAAATGAAAAAAAAAATATGAAATATTTTTGGGATATTTTTTATGTTTGCAAATAAAATATCAAAGTCAGAGAAAAAATAAAAATGCAAAAATAATGAAAATACAAAGCAATGGGCCAAGGGGTGCTGAAAGTGAACTGGGGGGTGTCAAAAGCAAAGAAGTCCAGGCCCAGCCAAGAATCAACTTCATCTTCTTCCTTTGAACTAAAATGCGCGCGTGTTATACACAAAATGCTATCTCCTGATTCCTTGCTTTTTTTTGACAAAACTCATAACATGAAACTTGTAGAGCATCAAACAACGAATCCAACCATATAAAAAACTCAAGCTAACTCTCAAAGACCAGAGAGAATTTCTCTGGCCCTAATTATTAACCTAGCTTTTTCAGAAAGTTCATGAACAAAATTCTCCTAGCATGATTAATATAAATGAAAACTAAGCACATGTATGGTTTCAGGGCTATGAATACAACATCTTTCATTCACAAACCTAAGTCTAACTATTCCTAAATAGAGAGATAGAAGTTCTTGAAATACCTGTTTCAGTTGACTTCGAGATGGACAATGCAGCAACTTCCAAGGGTGCTTGAGGTTCTTTTGAGCTTGCCTGAGGTCCACTGAAGCTTTCCCAATGCTTGGCTTGTTTTGAAGTAGCCTGAATCGTGCTACAAAACTTAACCTTCAAAGCTTTCAAACAAAAATGGCAATGTGTGTCAATGGTGTTACAGCTAGCAATGGAGGTCTGGGATAGTTCAGGTGAGTTGAATGGAAGATATTGGAACAAATTTGAGGCAAAACGCACGAGGGAAAGTGGAGATGGAGGTGGTTCTGCAGGGCTTTCCCTGTTTTGCAGAAAAATGGTGATTTTGTGTACAAGGAGGTTTGAGGGGTTAAGGGATCGTGCTTCTGACTTGTGAGGATATGCAAAACTTGTTTGACAACTTTGTTCTTGTTGGTTTTATCAGATATGAGAGATCCAAGCTTTTGGCCATTTGACTTGTTTTTGAAGCAAAGATGTGAACTGTCCAAGCTAGGGCCTGTACAGGCTAGTTACAAGCATGCTCAACTTGGTGTATTATGACTGATATTGTGGAGATTGTTTGCTGCAAAGGAAGAAAGTCCAAGGCTCAAGAAAAAGCAATTTGACATAAAGTGCCCTTTATGAAAATGGAAGTGTGGCCTTTATGCTCAAAATGGCAATGTTCATTGTACAAAGCTCTTTTGATTAGAACAATGCCAATATCCAATGTATTTGCATTCAATTTTGGAGTGTGAATTGGTTTAGAGGCATGTAATCATGTACTAAGCTAGTTTGGTTTGAAAATGCATGTTGTATGAACATGTATTGGCCATGGATCAAAGTGAGTTTTTGCCAACTTCAAGCATTCGATTCTCCCTAACCACAAGGGTGTTTGAGGAGTTCTTGGACAATTTGGAAAGCTTGCAACATGTAATATAATCCATATTTGAAAAGAAACTTGAAACTCCAATTGGAACTATGTGAAAAATGGTCAAGAAGACGGGTCAAAATCCTGCCTAAACTAGGGCAAAATTTTTCTAAGTTAAAAGTTTTAGGTACCCTTGTTTAAAAAATCATAACTTGAGATCCAAGCTTCTTTTGAGAAAAATTTGTGAATAAAATTTGTAGACTTTGTGATGGAATACAACTTTCATGTTGCAAGTTTTGTTTGAATCCATTTGCATCTTGGTGAAAAAATGGGACAAAGTTAGGAAAAAATAAGAAAATTTCATAACTTAGAAAATTTCTAAGTTATGAAATTTTTCCATTTTAAACCCTAATTTGCATTTTTGGGTTTCTTGATGAACAAGTTTCATAATTTGACATGTCTTGATGAAAAATGACCCTTGGCACTTGATTTTGACCAAAAAGTCAAATTTTGACTTTTCAGTGTACAGTCCAATTTTGATCAGTTGACTGAAAAATTCATTTGTCAATCCTATGCATTTGAGATCTTTTGAACTTGTTGAATGGGTCAAGACAATTTCATTGAGTCATTGAGTCCATGGTTGAGCTTGATTTGCCACTGGCTAGGTCAAACAGTCAAAAATTGCCTTTGTACAGTCAAAACCCTAAAAATGACCATTTTGCCCTTTTGGTGATCTGATCAAATTTCTTGTGGAATTGTGATCCAAACTTGATCAAATGGTTCATATGAGTTCATAATGTTGATGTGGGTCAAAATTCATGAGGTTTTACTGTCAATTGGCCACAGTTAACTTTTTCCCTAATACAACTGATTTCTAGGTCAACTATCCAATTGACTGGGAAAAAATCTAAATCAAGGCTTGAAACTTGGTATGGACAAACTTGTGAGTCCAATATGAAGTATGAAAGTAAATTTGGTTATTGTAGGTCAAAACATCACTGTGAAAACTCAAAACCTAATTTAGGTCAATAGTGCAAGGAGGTATCCTGAGCAGAGCAAACCCTAGCTTGATCCTGAGTTCCAAGAGTCTTGTGATGAGAAATATTGATGAAATGAGAGGGAAAATTTTGGGGTACAACAGATTCAAACAAAACTTCCAACATGAAAGTTGTAGTCCTCCACAAAATCTACAAATTTGATTCACAAAGTTTTACCAAAAGAAGCTTGGATCTCAAGTTATGATTTTTGGAACAAGGGTCCCTAAAACTTTTAACTTATTGAAATTTTGCCCTAGTTTAGGCAGGATTTTGACCTATCTTCATGGCCATTTTTCACATAGTTTTACTTGGAATCTCAAATTGCATTTCAAAGATGGATTGTAGAGCATGTTGTAAGCTTTCCAAAATTTCAAAGAACTCTCCAAACACATTTGTGGTTAGGGAGAATCGAAGGCTTGAAGTTGGAAAAAACTCACTTTTCATCCATGCCATGTTCATATTGATACAAGTTGCAAATTCAAATCAGCTTGCTTTGCACTAGATTACAGGCCTCAAAACCATTCCACACTCAATAATTAAGTGCAAAACCATTGATCTAAGGCATTGTTTTGGTCATTAGGGCATTGCACACAAGATTAACCCTTCAATAGAAAAAGCAACATTACCATTTTTGCTTAAATCTTGCTTTATGTCAAAACTGATTTCTTGAGCATTGGTCCATATCTTATGCAGCAAATTAAATCCACAAATTGGAGGGGCCAAGGGAAAAGTATGCAAGGTGATAGATAGCCTGTACAGGCCTACTTCACATCACTTGTCCACTTTTGCTTCATATACAAGAAAGATATCCAAAACACAAGAACTTGGACATCAGCTAGAACTAACTTGTGCAAACTTTTGAAACATCTTTCTCACATCCCCTTGAACCAGAAACACGACCCTTTAAGCCCTCAAACATCCCATAGCTCAAAATCACCTTCCATTGGCAAAACAGGACAGCATCTGCATCTTGACTTCCATAGCTCAATTGGCTCGTGCGTTTTGTCCCAAACTAGTTCAAACACCTTCCATTCAATCCATCCAAGCTATCCCAAACCTTAAACACTAACTGTAACTCCATTTATAGGGTTTTCCATTTTCAATTTGAACTTGTGCAGGTTGAGTTATGTAGGCTTGTTCAAGTGCATTCAAGGCAAGCTAGACATTGGAGAAGGTCAAGTGAAGTTCAAGAAAGCTCCCAGATATCTCAGGCCTTGTTGAAAAGCTCACATTGCCACACACGAAGTCAGTTGAAACAGGTTTTTATCAACTTCCTATCTCTCTATTTAGGAACATTTAGACTTAGGTTTGTGAATAAGAAATGTAGTATTCATTGCCATGAAGCTGTACATATGCTCAGTTTTCATTTTAATTAAGCATGCTAAGAGAATTTGGTCCATGAACATCCTGAAAAAATAGGTTAAGATTTAGGGCCAGAGAAATTCTCTCTGGTCTTTGAGAGTTAGGACAAGTTTTTTATATGGTTGGATTCGTCTTGAAAAGCTCTACAACTTTGATGTTATGTGTTTTTGCAATAGAGCTCGTATGCATGATCTAGCAATTGTACAGAGCACGCGCGAAATTTCAAGTCAGAGGTTGAAGATGAAGTGGCTTGGGCTGGGCTTTGGTCCTCTCACTATTTGCACCCCCTTTTACTGAATACACCCCATGGTCCATTTCTTCATATTTTATGTTTTGTTATTTTATTTTTATTTCTGATTTTATTTTATTATTTCCAAACATAAAAAATACCCAAAAAAATATTTTTTTAATTTTTTACATTTATTTTGCATTTTATTTCTATTTTATCTAACATAGAAAACAATTTTATTGGTATATATATTTCTATTTATTGAAAACTTGAAAATAATATAATTATACCTTTTATTTTTATTCTTTTTATTACACACAAAAATATTATTCTAAATATATTTTTACCTTGTATATATTTTATTTTAGTTTTTTGTACATGATTAATATAATTAATATGTATATACATACTTTTATTTTATTTAATAGATACTTTAGAATAAAAAACATAAAAATATTATACTTTTATTTTTATACTTAAAAAATACTTTTTCTAAATATATTTTATTTTTTGTATATACACTATTTAATTTTATTGTATATAAATAATATAGTCAATATATTTATATTCTTAAAAATTAGGGTTTTACCCTTAATAAAAAAATAATAATCTTTTTATTTATTTCTTTCTTTTTACATTGAATATTTTTACATACATAAAAATAAACAAAAACCTTTTTGCATATTCATATTATTTTGTATATTTATTTAATTTGTTTATTTAAATATTGTTCATTTATTATTTATGCCATTTGATTCAATTTGGATGTAATAGTAAAATTAGGGTTTTAATTTCTTGTCAAATAATCCCCATTCAAAATTGTACCCCCTCCCTATAATCATATTGTAATAGTGGTAGATTTATATTACGCATTTACACTTTCAATTATGCCATGATTAGAGATTAGGGTTTGTATGCAAAATTCCAAAATCAACAAGTAGCTTGACCTAATACAAGACAAAAATGCATGAATATCAATACACAATGCACACTTGCACCTCTAGGGTTTCATCCACTTGTTGCCTGAAAAATAGGCCATGTTATGCATGTTGAGTACTTTGGCAAAATAAAAACAAAACAAAGGATCATAGTCCCTCGATGACGCTATCTTGGTTGCCTATACAAAATGATCTAGTCCCTCGGAAAATTGCTAAAGATACTTGGCAATATTGCTATCATGGTCAATACGATGACTCGCGCCTGTCCCGTTTAACATCCTAATACAAGGTTGTTTACCAAATGCAATGGTAAAACAACATTGTCAAAAGGGTTAAAAAACGTATAGGAAAGATCATTGAGTAAAATAGGGTAGATAAGTCTTAGTTACTTGATCAAAACTTGCAAAACATCCTTGCTATTTTCAAACACACTTCACAAGACAATTCCAAAACATTTTCCAAAACAAATTTTCAAACACTGAAATCTTTTCAAAAGACAATACATCTTTGTATACATTCAAACAAGAATCATTACAAAGGTTGCCACAACGATGGCCTCTTTTCAAAACATCTTTCAAAACCACACACAAAGCACCATTTCAAACAATTGAAAAGCAAAAGCAAGTGATCTAAACAAGTAACTAAGAGCCCATGGATAACCATGGATGAAAAGGGTGCTTGCACCTTTCCTTTTCATAATCTACTCCCCGAACCCAAGAAAACATCTTAAAGGGCTTTCCTGTTCTTTTTGACCTTTCCTTAGGATAAAATAAGAAGTCGGTGGCGACTCTTGCTAAACCGAAACATTTGCAAACACAAACGCAAAACCTCAATTCAGTTCTCCCACCGTATCACAGAACTGGCGACTCTGCTGGGGAGAATTCTAAAAGTGGGGTTACCTTAGGGTTTTAGATCACCTTTTGCATGCTTATCTTGTTTGCTTTGATTGCTTTACATTTGGTTCTTTTGTTTGGGTTTGAAATCCTCTACCCGGATTTTTGGGAAACATTCATAGGTAAATAGCAATACGTTGTGGAAACTGTGCGGGGTATACCGACATGGTTGAAGCAATAGCTATATTAGTGCGACATATTTGTGGGTACCGGTAGCCTTTGAGTCAATCAAAGAGAATACAGGGCCGCTGAGTGATGTCATGAAGCACTAATGAACTCTTAGAACCTTACTTGACCATCTTGGCCTTTTTTAGGGGTAGTGAGATTACCGGCTTTGGTGCAGTCTGAAGTTGGTAGATACTCGATACTACACTCATTGAGGGTTATTTTCTTGGAATATTTCGGTCGCCAGTTAAGTGGCTAAACTGAAACAATGAACACAGAAAATAATCCAGTGATATTGAGCTCCTTAGAACCCGATTACTATTTATAGGACAGGTTGAGCCAACTAACTTCAAGAGGGTACTTACCTATGAAACCTCATGCAAGCCTGAAACTAGGATCTTGTGTGATTTTCTTTTACATATACTTGTGCATACATCATGAACATCATAAAGCATCATATGCATCCACTAACCATTTCAAGGGTTTGGATCTTCATCTTTGTTCTTGTTTTGTAGGTCATGGAATCTCTTCGCAGGAAAACAATTCAAGTCAACCTTGTGAGAATCGCTCCTCAACTCAAGGAGCTCACTTCAAAAATTCCAGAGAATTCTCCCTTCAGTGAAAGATATGGTAGACTTCTCAACTTGGTCAACTCCATCATTGAAGAAGACATGGTGAAAGTCCTCTTCCAGTTCTTTGACCCACTACACCATTGCTTTACATTTCCTGATTACCAACTAGTACCTACTTTGAAGGAATTTTCTCAACTCCTGAGGATTCCTATTCTCCATCAACTACCCTACAACAGTACGAAAAGAGAACCAAAGCCTGAAGATGTTGCTCAAGCATTACACTTGCAACCATCTGATATCAAAGGTCATTGGGAAACCAGAAGTGGTGTCAAGGGTTTCTTGGCAAAGTTTCTGTTTGAGAAGGCACAAGAATGCTGGAATTCTCTAGATCTGCAAGCTTTTGAAGAAATTGTAGCACTTCTCATCTATGGGTTGGTCTTGTTCCCAAACCCTGACCAGCTTATAGATGTGAATACCGTCAAGATTTTCATATCTCGGAATCCTGTGCCTATATTGCTTGGGGACATCCTACACTCATTTTACACACGAACAATGAGGAAAAGAGGTGTTCTCATGTGTTGTACTCCTCTTCTAGCAAGGTGGTTTATTTCTCACCTTCCCCAGTCAATCTTGAAGAATGAGTAAGGCTTGAGGTGGTCACAACGATTAATGACCCTTACACATTCTGATGTTCATTTGTGTTCTCGGTCCAGAGAAAATGCCATCATCATTGATCATTGTGGGGAGTTCCCTAATGTCCCACTACTTGGCATTAGGGGAGGCATTACCTACAACCCCTGTTTGGCTTTGAGACAGTTTGGATATGCTCGAAGGGATGGCCCTCATGATATGCTGATCCTAGACTTGGTTTTTGACTTCGACAACGATGCTCAAGGACTTCGACAAAGGTTTATCCGAGCTTGGAGGATGCCCAACAAAGTGGATAGTAAGACACTGGGACACAAGAATTCCATCCCCCTTGAGCCTTACCTCAAGTGGGTACGAACCCGAGCCCAGAGTCTTATGATGCCTTACCCCCACATTCTCCCCGTGATCAAAGAGCCTGTTATGGAAGGAGAGGTTCCATACACCCTCCTATATCCAGACATGCCAACATCATTGGAAGAATTGCAAAAGAGTTGGATATAGCTCAAGGAAGAACGGAATACTTTTGAAGCCAACTTCTATGCCAGTGAGAAGAAGGTTTTGGAACTTACCCGCCAACTTCATGAAGAGGAGTCTCTTAACACCTACATCGCACCAAAGAGGATGCGCAATGTCTTTTTACATTAATAATTTTGTAATATTTTGCCCATGGGGCATTTATGTACTAACAAATTTCTTCTTATTAATATGACGTGTGTTCTTTTTGTTTGCAACAACTTTGAATTTCTGAATCCTTGAATGCATTACATGAATACATATCATTCATCATATGCATAAACAGGTCTTCACACCAGGTTTCCTTATCTTTCTTCTATTTATTTCAGCAAGATGGATATAGAGCAGACGGTCAAAGATCTGCAAGCACAAAATTCTCAGTTCCAACAACTCCTCATGACCTTGGAAAAGGGTCAAGAGGACCTTAAAGCACTGTTAGAGAAAGAGAAGGAAAAAGACAAAGAGAAAAAGAAGAAAAGAATTGGTGTGGCCACTACGGGAAGAAGGTTTGAGAACCAGGCTAGAAGGGTCCTCGAGTTCCCCTCGACGTCTGACGAAGGGGTTGGTAAAGGTAAAGGAGTTGCAATGCCCTCCGAGTCTGAAGCTGAAGAGGAAGAAGAAGAAGAGGAGGAAGATTACTCCGAACAAAAGTACCCTCCGGCAGGCGATAAGTATAAGAATCTTGAGGATCGGTTGGCAGCCATGGAGGTACAAAGAGTACCTGAGCTGGATTTCGAAGAACTAGGGTTGGTTGCTGGGATTGTCATTCCCCCCAAGTTCAAAGTGCCTACATTTTCTAAATATGATGGGTTGTCCTATCAGAGGTTTCTTAGGACGCCTAAATTACATTGCAAGGTTCATTTCTCACCTAACATCTACCTATGAACCAATCTTCAAGTTATTGAAGAAAGATCAGGTGGTTGAATGGAACGATGACTGTCAAGTTGCTTTCGATAAAATTAAGGAGTATTTTCTAGATCCTCCTACCTTGATGCCACCCGTCGAAGGGAGACCGTTAATCATGTATCTGACTGTTTTGGATAACTCAATGGGGTGCGTATTGGGCCAACATGACGAGTCTGGCCGAAAAGAGCATGCCATTTATTACCTTAGCAAAAAGTTTCCCGACTGTTAGACTCGCTACTCACTGCTCGAGAAAACTTGTTGCGCTTTGGTATGGGCTGCTCGCCGGCTAAGGCAGTATATGTTGACACATACCACTTTACTGATTTCTAAAATGGATCCAATCAAGTACATCTTCGAGAATCCTGCTTTATCCAGAAGAATCGCTAGATGGCAAATGATCCTGACTGAGTATGATATCCAGTACACAACCCAAAAAGCTATAAAGGGGAGTGTACTAGCTGACCATCTAGCTCATCAAGCCGTCGGAGATTACCAATCTATGAGGTTCGACTTCCCTGACGAGGATATTATGACATTGCACAACATTAAAGGTAACAGACTGTATGATGGACCTAAACAAGGATCCCGATGGACCCTATACTTTGATGGTGCTTCAAATGCACTCGGTAACGGTATCGGCGTGGTACTTATCTCTCCAGAAGGTTGCCATACAACTTTCACTGCTAGACTCTGCTTCAGCTGCACCAACAACATGGCTGAGTATGAAGCTTGCATCTTTGGTCTCAAGGCTGCGATTGACCTAGGAATCAAATCTTTGGTTGTATTTGGGGACTCAGCTTTGGTTATCAGTCAAATCAAAGGAGAGTGGGACACTAAACATCCTAATCTTATCCCATACAAAGAACATGTCCTGACATTGTTACCTCATTTCGAGCAGATTACCTTCGAGCACTTCCCGCGAGAAGAAAATCAGCTACCGGATGCTCTAGCTACAATGTCTTCCATGTTTAAACTCAACTGGGATAATGAGGCTCCCCAAATCACCGTCGAGCGAATGGACGAACCGGCGCACTGTCATAAGATTAATACCGAAGAAGTAGTGGAACAACCCTGGTTTCATGAAATCAAAAGGTATCTCAAGACTCGAGAATACCCTGAAGGAGATTAAGTCAACGACAAAAAGTTCTTAAGGAGATTTGCTGCCAAGTTCTTCCTGAGCAATGGTATCCTATATAAGTGCAACCATGATTGTGTTATGCTTCATTGTGTGGACAAGGTTGAAGCTGAGCAGATCATGACTGAACTGCATAGTGGCACATTTGGCACCCACTTGAGCGGACATATGATGGCTAAGAAGATTCTAAGGGCAGGCTACTACTGGTCTACCATGGAAGCTGACTGTCATCAATACGCTCGTACTTGTCACAAATGCCAAGTCTATGCTGACAAGGTACATATTCCCCCAGTTCCTCTCAATGTTCTAACAGCTCCTTGGCCATACGCAATGTGGGGAATCGACATGATTGGAGAGATCAAGCCTACGGCATCCAATGGACATTGCTTCATCCTGGTGGTTATTGATTACTTTACAAAGTGGGTCGAAACAACTTCCTTCGCCTCCGTTACAAAGAATGTGGTTGCCTGCTTCATCAAGCAGAACCTCATATGCCGGTATGGTATCCTTGACAGGATCATTACGGACAACGGTACGAACCTGAATAACACTGTGATCACCGCTCTGTGCGAGCAGTTCAAGATTCAACATCACAATTCATCTCCCTATCGGCCAAAGATGAACGGTGATGTTGAAGCTGCGAACAAAAATATTAAGAAGATCATTCAAAAGATGACAGTCACCTACAAGGACTGTCATGAGATGTTACCATTTTCTCTGCACGAATATCGTACCACGGCGCGTACTTCAACCGGGGCAACCCCCTTTTCTTTGGTATATGGTATGGAAGCTGTTTTACCTATGGAAGTTCAGATCCCTACCTTGAGGATTATGAAGGATGTTGGTTTAAGCGAAGACGATTTGGATTCAGACCCGGCTTGATCAACTTAACTTGATCGATGAGAAGCGACTTACTGCTGTTTGTCATGGTCAGACGTATCAAAAACGGATGATCAGGGCTTTCAACAAGAAAGTCAGACGTCAGGTGTATCAAGTCGGAGATCTTGTAATCAAGCGGATCATCTTGCCGCAAAGTGATCCCAGGGGCAAGTGGACTCCTACCTACGAAGGACCATTTGTGATCAAAAATATCTTTTCTGGTGGGGCTATGATTCTAACCACCATGGACGGCAAAGACCTGCCGCACCCTGTGAACACAGACATAGTCAAAAGATACTACACATAAATGACCCGACAAGTTGAAAACCCGAAAGGGAGACTTGGGCAAAAATGGGCATCCCGGTGAATCGAAAACCCGAAAGGGCGATTCAGACAAAAATTAGGGATAAGTAAAAAATATGTACACTCGTTAAGTTGAAAACCCGAAAGGGCGACTTGGGCAAAAAAGGGTTTCCCGGTGGACTAAAAACCCGAAAGGGCGGTCCAGGCAAACGTTAGGGAATTAAAGCGTATGACTATGTCTCGTCGGATCACTTTAAGGACAATCTCTTCACGGACAAGCTCCAGTCTTCTGATCAATCCAATCATCTACGAACGAAGCAACGAATGGACAAGATACTCAGAGTTATGAAGGCTATAGCATAATGGGAACCCCATGGAATTGTTACACACAGCCATCTTTCTTTGTATAAATTTTTCTCATTTTTATGACAACATTCTCTTACTAGGATGTCTGTCTCCTTTGTACAAAATACTTACACATAGTTAATATAAAGATACTTCAAAGTGCAGAAATTTGTTTGCCTTTTCTTTCTTTTTACACTTGTGTTTTATTTGAAAACATCCAATGATTTATTAAATGAGCATATGCATTTGAATATAATCACTGCTTACAAATAAAATGAAATGAGAAAGGATAATTACTGATAGGTTGAAAGTATAGGAAAATGTCTTTAGGCTATTCCAGAGGAAATCCCATGCAGTACATCATCCAGGTCCTCAATAGAGCTAAAACTTTGAAGTACATATCCCCAGTGGAGTTAAGTTTCAAAATCGCCATCAGAGCTAAGTTTCTAAACTCCCGATCCCCCAGCGGAGCCAGAAGACTTTGAACTACAAACCCCCTGTGAAGATGAAACTTTCTTCCCCAACGGAGTCCAAAACTTCAACCTCTAAACCACAATGGAGATCATCCGGTTTCTCCAAATCCTCCAGCAAGTTATCTTAAAACCTAGAAATCCACGAGATAACAGTTAACTTTTGTTCTATCCCCAACCAAGGATAAAACCTCAGAAGATTGGCATACTCCCAACCTCCTGATACCCTTAACAGACTGAAGATTCTCATTCTTAAAACCTCAGAAGATTGGCATACTCCCAACCTCCTGATACCCTTAACAGACTGAAGATTCTCATTCTTAAAACTCCAGAAGATTGACATACACCCAACCTCCTGACCCAAACGCCTAAATGAAGATTCTCATTCTTGCTTCCTCAATAGATTGTCATACAACCCAAGCTTTTGAAAACTCTCCAACAGGATAAGTATTCTCCCCACAGAGTTATTTCCCTGCAGATCGAAGATTCTCGATCTCGTTCCTCCGGTTGAAGCCTCCCAGGTTTTGATTCCCTAGTAGAGGTCTTCATAGTTTTCCTTATTCCCCAGGAAAGTCATGAAGGATTCTCAATTCCCCGTAGAAGTTGTCAAAGTTCTTGTTAATCCCCACGAGTCGCCAAGGATTTTCAATCCCCAGCAGTGGTCCCAGGATTTATCATTCTCAACAATCAAAGGTTTTGAATCTCCAACAGCAATCAAGGGTTTATTTTCCCTGGCAGTGGTCAAAGATTTCATTATTTCCCGCTATCAAGGATTTATTTTCCTCAACAAGACGGCTACTCAGCTTACATGCGCATCCATTACATCCATATATCATAAACATTGATAGAACACATTTTATTGCGTCATACATGTCATGCAACATAACTTTGTATGTTTTAGCTAACACTTTACCCTTTTCAGGATAAGATTAAAAGCTACCTTTAATAAATGTTCAAAGATTTTAGATACAGTATGGATACACCCAAGACACGGTGGTCGGTCTTCTGCTCATTCAGACTTCAGCAATCAGATACAGACTAGATACGCTCCAGACACGGAAGCCATTCTATTTCTCATTCAGATTCAACTATCAATTTCAAGTTCAGATACACTCCAGACACGGAAGTCATTCTGTCACTTGTCCAGACCCCAGTTACAGTACGGATACACTCCAGACACGGAAGTCATTCTGCTACTCATACAGATCTCAACTATAGATACAGCCCAGAGATACTCCAGACACTGATGTCTTTCTGTCGCTTATTCGGATTTCAGATTTCGGATAAAATACAGATACACTCCAGACACGGCAGTCATTCTGATATTCATTCAAGAATCAAATACAGTTACAGCTTGGATACGTTCCAGACACGGACCTCATTCCTTTGCTCAATACAAATCAAATCTCCAGATACAACTCAAATACGTTCCAGACACGGATACCATTCTGATGTTCATTCTCCTAATTCTCGACAAACAAGTCTTGGATGGCATCTTTAAGCCCATCTCCAGCAAGATTCTACCATCTCCAAATGGCATCTTTAATCCCATTTCCTCAGCTACATTTTGACGAGTGCAAATTTACGGGCACTCTAGTGTCCAATCCTCTTTTACCTTCGAGTCACGAAAGGCAGATTCGCCAATCTAACTCTTCAGGTTCAAGAAGATTGAACAGGGGAAACTGTTGTACCCCAAAATTTTCCCTCTCATTTTATCAACATTTCTCATCACAAGGCTCTTTGAACTCAAGATCAAGCTAGGGTTTGCTCTGCTCAGGACATCTCCTTGCACTGTTGACCTAAATTAGGGTTTGAGTTTGCACATGGATTTTTGGACTTCTAATGCTCAAAGTGACTTTCATACTTCATGTTGAACATACAAGATTACCTCTACCAAGTTTCAAGCTTCGAATCAAATGTTTGCCCAGTCATTGGACAGTTGACCTATAAATCAGCTATATTGGGGAAAAAGTCAATTGTGGCCAATTAGCAGTCAAACCTCATAAATTTTGACCCACATCAACATTATAGACTCATATGAACCATTTGACCAAGTCTGGACCACAACTCCACAAGAAATTTGATCAGATCACCAAAAGGGCAAAATGGTCATTTTTAGGGTTTTGACTGCACAAGGGCAATTTCTGATTTTTGACCTAGCCAATGGAAAATTGGGTTCAATCATGGACTCAAGGACTCAATGGCATCATCTTGACCTATTCGCAAGGTTCAAAAGATCTCAATTGCATTAGATTAACAGATGAATTCCTCAGTCAACTAATCAAATTTTGACTGTACACTGAAAAGTCAAACTTTGACTTTTTGGTCAAAATCAAGTGCTAAGGGTCATTTTTCATCAAGATGAGTCGAAACATGAAACTTGTTCATCAAGAAACCCATTTTTTGCAAATTAGGGTTTAAAGTTGAAAATTTTCATAACTTAGAATTTTTCTAAGTTATGAAATTTTCTTAATTTTTCCTAACTTTGCCCAACATTTTCACCATGATGCAATTGGATTTAAACAAAACTTCCAACATGAAAGTTGTAGTCCTCCAAAAAATATACAACTTTGATTCACAAAGTTTTCCAAAAAGAAGCTTGGATCTCAAGTTATGATTTTTGGAACAAGGGTCCCTAAAACTTTTAACTTAGTGAAATTTTGCCCTAGTTTAGGCAGGATTTTGACCGATCTTCATGGCCATTTATCACATAGTTACACTTGGAATCTCAAATTTCATTTTAAATATGGATTGTAGAGCATGTTGCAAGCTTTCAAAAATGTCCAAGAAATCTCTAAACACATTTGTGGTTAGGGAGAATCGAAGGCTTGAAGTTGGTAAAAACTCACTTTTCATCCATGGCATGTTCATATTGATACAAGTTGAAAATTCAAATCAGCTTGCTTTGCACTAGATTACAGGCCTCAAAACCATTCCACACTCAATAATTAAGTGCAAAAACATTGGTGTAAGGCATTGTTTTGGTCATTAGGGCATTGCACACAAGATTAACCCTTAAATAGAAAAAGCAACATTACCATTTTTGCTTAAATCTTGCTTTATGTCAAAACTGATTTCTTGAGCATTGATCCATATCTTATGCATAAAATCAAATCCACAAATTGGAGGGGCCAAGGGAAAAGTATGCAAGGTGATAGATAGCCTGTACAGGCCTGCTTCACATCACTTGTCCACTTTTGCTTCATATACAAGAAAGATATCCAAAACACAAGAACTTGGACATCAGCTAGAACTAACTTGTGCAAGCTTTTGAAACATGTTTCTCTCACCCGCTTGAACCAGAAACACGACCCTTTGAGCCCTCAAACATCCCATATCTCAAAATCACCTTCCATTGGAAAAACAAGGCAACATCTGCATCTTGACTTCCATAGCTCAATTGGCTCGTGTGTTTTGTCCCAAACTGGTTCAAACACCTTCCATTCAATCCATCCAAGTTATCCCAAACCTTAAACACTAATTGTAACTCCATTTATAGGGTTTGCCATTTTCAATTTGAGCTTGTGCAGGTTGAGTTTTGTAGGCTTGTTCAAGTGCATTCAAGGCAAGCTAGACATTGAAGAAGGTCAAGTGAAGTTCAAGCAAGCTCTCAGACATCTCATACCTTGTTGAAAAGCTCCACATTGCCATACACGAAGTCAGCTGAAACAGGTTTTTATCAACTTCCTATCTCTCTATTTAGGAACATTTAGACTTAGTTTTGTGAATAAGAAATGTAGTATTCATTGCCATGAAGTTGTACATATGCTCAGTTTTCATTTTAATTAAGCATGCTAAGTGAATTTGGTCCATGAACATCCTGAAAAAAATAGGTTAAGATTTAGGGCCAGAGAAATTCTCTCTGGTCTTTGAGAGTTAGGACAAGTTTTTTATATGGTTGGATTCGTCTTGAAAAGCTCTACAACTTTGATGTTATGTGTTTTTATAATAGAGCTCGTATGCAGGATCTAGCAATTGTACAGGGCGCGCACGAAATTTGAAGTCAGAGGTTGAAGATGAAGTGGCTTGGGCTGGGCTTTGGTCCTCTCACTATTTGCACCCCCCTTTTGCTGAATACACCCCCCAGGCCCATTTCTTCATATTTCTATGTTTTGTTATTTTATTTTCATTTATAATTTTATTTTATTATTTCCAAACATAAAAAATACCCAAAAAAATATTTTATAATTTTTTACATTTATTTTGCATTTTATTTCTAATTTTTCTAACATAAAAAACAGTTTAATTAGTATATATATTTCTATTTATTGAAAACTTGAAAATAATATAATTATACCTTTTATTTTTATTCTTTTATTTACACTCAAAAATATTATTCTAAATATATTTTTACCTTGTATATATTTTATTTTATTTTTTGTACGTGATTAATATAATTAATATGTATATACATACTTTTATTTTATTTAATAGATACTTTAGAATAAAAAACATAAAAATACTATATTTTTATTTTTATACTTAAAAAATACTTTTTCTAAATATATTTTATTTTTTGTATATACACTATTTTATTTTATTGTATATAAATAATATAGTCAATATATTTATATTCTTAAAAATTAGGGTTTTACCTTTAATAAAAAAATAATAATCTTTTTATTTATTTCTTTCTTTTTACATTGAATATTTTTACATACATAAAAATAAACAAAAACCTTTTTTCATATTTATATTATTTTGTATATTTATTTAATTTGTTTATTTAAATATTGTTCATTTATTATTTATGCCATTTGATTCAATTTGGATGTAATAGTAAAATTAGGGTTTTAATTTCTTGTCAAATAATCCCCATTCAAAATTGTACCCCCTCCCTATAATCATGTTGTAATAGTGGTAGATTTATTTTACGCATTTACGCTTTCAATTATGCCATGATTAGAGATTAGGGTTTGTATGCAAAATTCCAAAATCAACAAGTAGCTTGACCTAATACAAGACAAAAATACACGAAAATCAATACACAATGCACACTTGCACCTCTAGGGTTTCATCCACTTGTTGCCTTAAAAATGGGCCATGTTATGCATGTTGAGTACTTTGTCAAAATAAAAACAAAACAAAAGATCATAGTCCCTCGATGACACTATCTTGGTTGCCTATACAAAATGATCTAGTCCCTCGGAAAATTGCTAAAGATCCTTGGCAATATTGCTATCATGGTCAATACGATGACCCGCGCCTGTCCCGTTTAACATCCTAATACAATGTTGTTTACCAAATGCAATGGTAAAACAACACTGTCAAAAGGGTTAAAAAAACATATAGGAAAGATCTTTGAGTAGAATAGGGTAGATAACTCTTAGTTACTTGATCAAAACTTGTAAAACATCCTTGTTATTTTCAATCACACTTCACAACACAATTCCAAAACATTTTCCAAAACAAATTTTCAAACATTGAAATCTTTTCAAAAGACAATACATCTTTGTATACATTCAAACAAGAATCATTACAAAGGTTGCCACAATGATGGCCTCTTTTCAAAACATCTTTCAAAACCACACACAAAGCACCATTTCAAACAATTGAAAAGCAAAAGCAAGTGATCTAAACAAGTAACTAAGATCCCATGGATAACCATGGATGAAAAGGGTGCTTGCACCTTCCCTTTTCATAATCTACTCCCTGAACCCAAGAAAACATCTTAAAGGTCTTTTTTGTGCTTTTTGACCTTTCCTTAGGATAAAATAAAAAGGCGGTGCCGACTCTTGCTAAACCAAAACATTTGCAAACACAAACGCAAAACCTCAAGTTAGTTCTCCCACCGTATCACATATCCCATGAACCAACATGTTCAAGAATACAAGCTCGTAACAAGTCTTCCAACGATTAATCGTCCTTTCCGTCTGACCATCAGTCTAAGGATGATAAGCCGAACTCAACCTCAACTTTGAACCCAAATCCTCTTGCAATCTCTTCCAAAATTCAGAAGTAAACCTCAGATCTCTATCCGAAACAATACACAAAGGAATACCATGTAATCTCACAATCACATGCTTATAAATTTCTGCCAACTTCGATACGGGATAAGTGATGTTAATAGGGATAAAGTGAGTCGACTTTGTAAGCCTATCAACGATCACCCAAATCGCATTGTGTCCTCTTGGTGTATTCGGTAACCCCGTTACGAAATCCATAGAAATGCTATCCCATTTGCATTCTGGAATCTCTAATGGTTGCATTAACCCTGCAGGTTTCTGATGCTCCACTTTAGACTTCTGACAAGTCAAACAAGCATAAACAAACTGAGCCACCTCTCTTTTCATGCTCGACCACCAAAATAGTTTCTTTAAATCTTTATACATTTTGGTCGCTCCGGGATGAATACTCAAATTGCTTCTATGACTTTCTTCCAAAATCATTCTCTTCAAATCCACATCATCGAAAATACAAATCCTATCACGGAACCTCTAAACACCCTGAGCATCTAACTTGAAATCTTCATTTTTAGTTTGTCCAATACCAACCAACAAATCAACAAATTTCACATCAAGCTTCTGAGCTTCTCTAATACTATCAAGGAAATCATTATTGATCTTTAACATTCCCAAGATAACACTCTTCGGCGTCACTTCTATTACAAGAATCATATCTCTAAATTGCTCAATCAATTCCAACTCTTTTACCATTAAAAGTGACATATGCAAAGTCTTTCGACTTAAAGCATCAGCCACCATATTAGCTTTACCAGGATGGTAATTAAATCCAAAGTCATAATATTTCAACAATTCAAGCCACCTCCTTTGTCTCATATTAAGCTCTTTCTGATCGAACAAGTATTTCAAGCTTTTATGGTCACTAAATACTTCAAATATAGAACCATAAAGATAATGCCTCCAATCTTAAGCACAAAAACAACCGCCACAAGCTCCAAATCGTGCGTAGGATAATTCTTCTCATGAATCTTCAATTTCCTAGAAGCATAAGCAACCACTTTGCCATTTTGCATAAGCACATCACCTAAGCCCATCTTATAAGAATCACAATAAACAATAAACAGTTCTTCAGGATTAGGTAGAATCAAGATCGGAGCTGTTGTTAACCTTTTCTTCAATTCCACAAAACTTTCTTCACACTTGACATCCCACACAAATGCAGCTCCTTTACAAGTCAACTTTCTCAAAGGAAGCGCCAACTTAGAAAAACCTTCAATGAACCTTCTATAGTAACCAGCCAAACCTAAGAAACTTCTAATCTCAGTAACAAACTTAGGAGTTTCCCATCTCAACACAACATCAACTTTAGAAGGATCAACTGCAATGCCATCACCAGAAATGGCATGCCCCAAAAAGCTCACTTCACTTAACCAGAACTCGCACTTTGACAACTTAGCATAAAGCTTCTTCTCTTTCAGAACTTCCAACACGATGCACAAATGTTATGCATGCTCTTCTTCCGATTTAGAATAAACCAGAATATCATCAATGAAAACAACCACGAAACGATCCAAGTAAGGATGGAAAATACGGTTCATGTACTCCAAGAATACTCCCCGTGCATTAGTGACACCGAAAGACATCACCGAATACTCATAATGTCCATACCTCACCTTAAAAGCAGTTTTCTGAACATCTTCTTCTTTCACCCTTATTTGATGGTAACCCGATCTCAAATCAATCTTACTAAACACGCGAGCGCCAACCAATCGGTACATCAAATCATCAATTCTATGAAGTGGATACCTATTCTTGATAGTTACTTTATTCAACTGATGATAATCAATGCAAAGTCTCATGCTACCATCTTTCTTCTTCACCAATAACACAAGAGCTCTCCGCGGTGACACACTTGGTCTAACAAACTTCTTCTCGAGCAAATCTTCTAATTGGCTCTTCAATTTCGTTAACTCGGACACGGACATCCTGTATGGTGCCATAGAGATAGGTCTGGTACCAGGGACAAGATCCACGGAAAATTCAACTTCTCTTTCTGGAGGTGCACTAGGAATCTCATCAGGGAATACTTCAGGAAAGTCGCACACCATCAGAAAGTTTGCAATCACAGCTTGACTCTCCACAGAAAGAGTCGCCATCAACAAGAAAACCAATGCCTCATCCTTCATGAACTCATTCAACTGCTTCGTTGACACCAACATAGATTGTTCTTCTTCTAATAAGGAAGAAAACCTCACAGTGTTGTCATAGCAATTGATATGGACATAATTAGCTTTCAACCAGTCCATACCTAAAACCATGTCCAACCCGACAAGAAGTAAACAAACAAGATCCACAACAAATTCTCTATCAAATATTGATAAAGGGTAACTTGCACACAAAAAAAAAGTAGTAATCGTTCCCTTAGCCGGAACTTCTACCACCATATCTCTATCCAGAGACGACAAAGTGAGACCCAATCTCTTTACATAATTAGCAGCAATAAAACAGTGATTAGAACCCGTATCAATAATAGTAATAAGAGGAATGCTATTAATGAAACTAGTACCTCGCACAAGACCATCCTCGTTTTCCGTCTGAGCACCCAACAAAGGAAACACCTTTCCCGCTCCTTGAGTCCTCTTAGGCTTCTTACATTAAGCACTAATGTGACCTCCCTCGCCACAATTAAAACAAACCACATCCTTATGCCTACAATCACGAGTCATGTGACCCACTTCTCCACATCGGAAGCATCTCACCTCAACCTCCTTAGCTCTCACATCGCTTCGACAAATATTACTTTTGTGGCCAGGTTTCCCACATTTGTAACAAACAATACTAGCAGGAGCATCTCCCCCACTAGTTCTTCTCCCAAGAAACGCTTTATGTTTTCCTTTACCAGCTGGAGTATCATATGGTTTTCCACGGCTTTGTTGACCTTTATTTCTCTTATCAGACATAATTTTATAATAAGCATTATTGTCCTCCTAAAAGATCCTACAACTATCAATCAAATCCGAAAAGACACGGATTTTCTGATAACCAACGACTTTCTTAATCTCAAGACACAAACCATTTTCAAACTTGATGCATTTAGAGAACTCGCCATTCAGCCCATCATAATGCGGATAGAACTTGGCTAACTTAGTGAACTTTGCAGCATAATCTGTAATAGACATATTTCCTTGTTTTAGCTCAAGGAACTCTATCTCCTTCTTTCCCCGAACATCTTCCGGGTAATACTTCCTCATGAATTCCCTTCTAAAACTTCCCACGTCACTTCCTCACCAGCAACCTCAAGCCTCTGACGGGTTTCAACCCACCAGTCATCCACTTCAGCATTTAATTTATGAGTACCATACTGGATCCTTTGCACAGGAGTGCAATCTATCACACGGAAGATTCTTTCAATCTCCTTCAGCCATACTAGAGCACCTTCGGGATCATACTTTCCTTGGAAAGTATTAGGATTCTCTCTTTGGAAGGTTGCCAAACTACGAGACCCAACGTTCTCGTCAGCATTCGGCGGGTTTTGGAAAGCCTGAGCCATTGCCTGCATAGCAGCAACAAGAGCCTCATCATTCCTACCAGCGTTCCTTCCAGCCATAACAACTTCTGCTCACAACAAAACAAGGATTAGAATAAACAAATAACAATACTTGATTGTTAGACAATAACAAACTCAACAACTTGGCCGGACAGACCGACCTGCTCTGATAACACTAATGTAACACCCCAATTCTACCCCTCGTAATTAATAATAAAATCAGAGTTTCAAATTTTCATCCAAACATAAATTGAAGTATCACATATTCGTGTTTTCATCACTTTGCATTATAATGCACATCACAAAAATCAAAAGTCGGATATACCGATTCATATCATAAATCATCATATATCGACATATGAATATTCACAGCACAACGGATGTGTTCAAAAAATGTACGTATCATCATGTTATCATCAATCCATAAAGTTATAACATCATAAGATAGTATACGTAAACTATCCTATCCAAAATAATAACGTCACCCAAATCTCGAGTGTTACTACTATCAGAGCAGAGCGACTCAAAATAAAGAGACTCGAGCTAATCCTCATCATCCTCACGGATCACCTGCACGTTACCAATATAAAGGCAACGGCGAAACAAGTAAAGGGTGAGATACTCCAAAACATATAATTAAAGGCATGATAAAATATATATAGTTTTGGAATCATAAATGATATAGGATTAATAAGAGTATGTCAACACATATCCAAAACTCACACACTTTAAATCGTCATTTTAGTGTATAAATCAACACTTTAATATCATCACATAATCATCATAATTATATCAAAACAAGACATAAACTTCATTGCCATAAATTCATATCGTCTCTTTACCGTCACGTTATATTCATCGCTTACTCATCACGAAATTATCACATCATATTCACTTTATGTTCAACACAAAAATCATCACAAAACAAAGTATCATGTATCATCGTAATTCATCATAAGCCATGAAATAAAACTCAATACCAAAAGACTCAAAAGTAAATATAACCGACTCCATGAGACACGACTATATTATGCATGTGGTACCCGTCGCTTTGTCCATAATTAGGGACATTCGGCATAAAAGCCCATCGTCGCTTTGGCATAAAAGCCCTCTTCGCTTGGCATAAAAGCCCTCATTTCCAATGCAATGTATGTGACTCGACAACACGACATCACAAACACGACACAACAAAACATCATCATCGCACATCAAAATTGGCATAAATCCCACATTGCCATATTTATCCATATCAAGATAAACATATCATCGCATCACATATCATCAAGTATTTATTATAAATAAACTGTCGCAAACATCATGTTTAATCACACCACATCATTATCAAATAATTCACTAAATTTCAAACACGGAAAAATAGTCAAACATCAATAATCGTCACGAAAGTCATTCATAATAATCGGCATCAATCATAATCATTAACGTCGCAATCAGATTGTCCATACTCGACTTAAACCGACTGAAATGCAACCCGATTCAATTTAACCGTAATTTGGCATATTTCTGGTCGCTTCTTAAAAACTAGAGATCTCGAAAAACTAACCTCACCATGGCGTTCTACACGTCAAAATTAGCTGGCACGTCAATTTTTGTTCAATTCGGAGCAACTTGCTCCGTCGTTGGAATTGCCAAAATCGGGAAATCAGAACATAATCGAGTTCCAAATTAAATCGGCTAACTTATATCATAATTGTATTTAATTAATATAATTATTTAATATATTAAATTAAGAAAATAGATAAAACATAAACTATATATATTAAAAAAAAACATAACATGTTAAAAACATACTGAAACTAAAAAGAACAGGATACTGAAAGAAAATTTCAACTCCCTCACATACACAACAAGGGACTACATCCCATTTTATGAAGTGGGAATGTTCCCCCCATGGCACATGTTCATGGAACTTGTTCTTTCATTCCATTGCCAAAATAGAAAAAAAAAACCTGATACTTCATTTTCTTAATTCTAACTTATAACCTGCATAATTTATAAATTTTGAAAACTGACAGTTATACTTAAAATCTAATATAATCCAATTTTTCTTTTATAAATTAATTTCCAACTTCCATTTAAATTAACATAACAATAACCCAACAATAACACCTAATTAACTATTCTAATTTCTACCACAATTCCTCAACAAAACTCAAAAACCCTAACATCAATTTTTTCCCAAATCAAAAATATACCAAATCAAACCCTAATTATAAGCATTGGAAAATCAAACCCCTCACATTAGATGTTTGAAATGATTCTTTATGTTCCAATCAAACCAAAACCCAAGCTTTGTTCTTGCTCCTCTTCTTCTCTTCGAAGACTCTCTCTAGCTCTCAAGGTGTGGTTTTGTGTTATGATACTTTTATCTCTCATAAAACAACAACTAATGCCTTTTTTTGGATTTTAGTCTTAAGACCACATGAAAATACCATACTACCCTCCACTAGTCTTACTAACCCAAAATATAACTCAAAAGACCACTTAATCAAAATAACTCCAAATAATTAAATATCGGTCCGAATAATATTTTTCTGAACCGAACGGAAAAAAAACCGGACCGAACAAAATAATTACCGGTCCCTCAAAATAAATACCGGACCGAATAAAATAATTACCGGTCCCTCAAAACAAATATCGGACTGAATAAAATAATTACTGGTCCCTCAAAACAAATACCAGACCGAATAAAATAATTATCGGTCCGAATAATACGTCGCCGAATATATTAACAGATATAACTGTTAATATAAATATTCTCATCACAAAAATAAACGTCAAACGGTAACTCGAAAATATTAATATAATATAATATTAAGTAAAACAGGGCGTTACATCGAACATCTGTCTGCACCTCAACAGGAGCAACCTTGTTTGCCCTTGTGTATGGAATCGAAGTTGTACTCCCAGTCGAGGTTGAGATCCCCTCTTTGCGTGTGATAATGGAAACCAAGTTGACAGAGGCTGGATGGGTCCAGAACAGGTTTGACCAATTCAATTTGAAAGAAGAAAAAAGAATGACAGCTTTATGTCATGGACAATTATATCAGAAGAGAATGAAGAAAACTTTTGATAAGAAGTTTAAGCCTCGTGAATTCAGAGAAGGCGGCCTCGTGCTCAGGAAGATCATGTCTTTCAACACTGATTCTAGGGGAAAGTGGACTCCCAATATTGAAGGCCCATATGTTGTCAAGAAAGCCTTCTTTGGCGGTGCATTAATTCTTGAAACTATGGATGGCGAGGAGTTCCCACGTCCCATGAATGCTGATGCAGTCAAGAAATACTTTGCCTAAAGAAATAAAAGAACATCTGGCTATGTTGAAAACCCGAAAGGGTGGCTTAGGAAAAAAAGAGCATCTCGGTATGTCGAAAACACGAAAGGGCGGTCTAGGCAAAAATTAGAGACATAAACATAATAAATTTCCCGCTAAGTTGAAAACCCGCAAGGGAAGGTTAGACAAAAGTTAGGGGATTTCTTGGTAATTAACTACATCAGACAAGACTTGATTGGTGGAGCAACAATCTTCTTGGATCCTCATCATACTTCAACATAATCTGCTACTCAAGATTTCAGAAGTTGTTAAAGGGGATAGTGGTCATTATATCTCAATGTATCTTTTCCATTATATATTACCATTTTCCGAAATTTGTAATCATCCATGGAGTTTCGCCATTCGCAGACTACCATTCTATTAATGAAATTTGAGCTTTTACCCAATTCTTTGTAGTTCTTATTTAATAAGCTTGCAAAGGCTCCATTTATTATTGATAATAACTTTCAAAGCAAAAAGATTAAATAACAAAATTGATTTTCAAAAATAATTTAAAATTTACTGTTACTTTAAAATTTGTGACGCAATAGGAAAACAAAAGTGGTGATCCCAGGAATGGACGAACTCTAGTTGTTTTGAGAAGTTTCTATTTCTCGGGGATGTTTTTCTCAGGATGTTCTCGCTGTATTGGGTTTGTGACTCTAGTGTCCCTGGTCAAGTTGTGGTTTATTTCTCCTCTTTTCCAAGTTTGCACGATATGAAGATTCAATCTCAGTTCCCTTCAGTAAAGTTTTTCGTTTATTTAATAGAGGTTCTTTCTACCCAGCGAAGTTGGTACAATAACTACTCTTGAAGAACACAGATCTCTGGTTTCTCTAGTGAAGAATGTATATTGGTTTTCTCTTTGAGGATGTGGTGTTAACCTCCCCAGTGAAATCAACGCGAAAGCCCCAATTAATGGCTTGATGATAGGACATTGTACGCCTTAACAAAATTTGTGTGCTTCCTCTTTCATAATGGTCCTGAATTCCCCAGTGAATGTTTTGATGATTTAATGACCGTCTGCTCTACTTGAAATTGATTTTTTAAAATCCACAGTAGAAGCATTACTTTTGAAAATATTTGATTTCTCGCTAAAGTCTGAGTGTTACACCTGGTAAAGCCTGGAGAAGAATGTTGTATCTCTGTCTCCGTACTGTTTGGTTGCTACGCTTTGTTTACTTCTGGATTACGCTTCTCCCCCGTAAAGTTAAAATAGACAATATGTTATGTTTCCTCAGCTGGCGCTTACTTTTTCTTGGATTGTTCATCTTGAATGTAATTTCACCGAGTGTTGATTGTTCCCGAGGTGGTTTTGCCTGGTTACTCCCAGTGTTGTACATCTATTTTGTCAGCATACGCACGATAACACTCATAAATTCATACATACATCATGCATAGCTAAAATTGGCAAATCATTGCTCATTAACATTTGTTAATATTTTTGTTGACATATCACCTTGTTTTGCAGAGTTACGTTGTCATGTCTTCAATAGAGTGTTGGCCTTAAGCAGAAAGCGTATATTCTTCCAATTTAACCACTGAGTTATCCCTCGTGGAAGATTTTTTCTTTAGCCTTCCTGTACAACTCCTTGTTTGGATGGATTTGGTTTTCCCTCTTTAGTTTATTTCTCAAAGGATGTATTTTGGTTGACTGTTCCATTCCAGTTTATTTCTGGTTTGAATCTTTGGTTCCACAATAATATTATTTACTTTGGATTTCTGAAAGCTTCGAGTTTTGGTTTGTGCATTTATTTTGCATAAGAAGACTTTATCTCCTCAGCAAGAATATAGTGGAATTTCCCCAAGAAGTCATATTTCTTTCCCTAGGAAGCCATATTTCTCTCCCCAGGAAGTCATATTTCTTTCCCCAGGAAGCCATATTTCTCTCCCCAGAAAGTCATTTCTTTTTACAATCCTCCATGACAATAAGTAGAAGGTCTCTTTATTTGAGCAACTTGTGCTTCCCTGTAAAAGTCGACGTAACTGTTTTTGATATCTCCTCTATGAGTGAATAGTTTGCAGTTCTTTGTCAATTTACGCTAGTGGATGGAAAGACTTTCAAATTCACAAAGACAGTTCATTGTGAAATCTTTGCAGGTGATAGTCTCTTTATTTGAGACAATTTATATATTACCCTTTCCAGGTAGAGTGCCTCGGTTAAACAAGAAGTTGAGACCCTTTCTAGGTGAAATGCCAGAATTTAGGGGAAACTTGTTATCTTTTTGCTACCTTCAGTGAACGTTGGTAGTTTATCGTCAGTGAACGGTGGTGTTATGATATATTTTCTCTCTACCTTCATTGAAAGTTGGTAGGTCACCTTCAGTGAAAGTTGGTGATTGTTATCTTTTTCCTACCTTCAGTGAACGTTGGTAGTTCATCGTCAATGAACGGCGGTGTTATGATATATTTCCTCTCTACCTTCAGTTAAAGTTGGTAGGTCACCTTCAGTGAAAGTTGGTGATTTTCATCTTTTTTGCTACCTACAGTGAATGTTGGTAGTTCATCGTCAGTGAACGATGATGCTATGATATATTTTCTCTCTACCTTCAGTGAAAGTTGGTAGGTCACCTTCAGTGAAAGTTGGTGAATTTTATCTTTTTGCTACCTACAGTGAATGTTAGTAGTTCATCGTCAGTGAACGGCGGTGCTATAATATATTTTCTCTCTACATTCAGTGAATGTTGGTAGTTTCGCCTTCAGTAGGAGTTGGTGTATCCTTTGACCATTTTTTACCACCCTCTCTAAGTCGGGTCTTTTGATCCACCAGTGATTTATTTTCCTGGTCGGGTTGCTTTCCTGTTTCTTTATTTTGTTACATCCCCCGTGGTGTTTTGCGTCTCTTTGGTCTTGTTCATATGCATTCATGCTCATAAGCATTGCATGACATCTTAGGGCTAAAAATAGGGTTTGTTTTATATCTAAGTATCTTCGATCGCATCGACACGAAGAATTTTAACCTTCGTATCTCCGGATAGAAGAAACTTAAATAAGGGCAGCTGTTGTACCCCAATTTTTGCCCCTAAGATCCCTTCATCATACCATGTTGATTCCATCATAACAAGATCAAATTAGGATTCTTGTTTCCCCTCCCTATATTTAGCTTTTCTCTTTAAGGAATCACCAAGCACCTTGACTTGTGTTCTTTTGTGATCATGAATATTTTTTTCTTGATCTCTTCTCTTAATTAATAAAATGCAATTTTGGTTTGTCTTGCTTGTTACGCATATAGGTAAAGGCAATAAGATTCAGCAAGTTGCTCCATGGGTTCATGAGTTTATTTCCATGCCCTAGTCAATAAAGCTTGAGAAGTTCAAACCTCACCATTGGATTTGTTTTGGAGGAAATGGCATGGAATGGTTATTTTGGTTCACCACATTTTAATATTATCAAATTTGGTTCAAAAGTACAAGGGATTGATTGGAGAAGTTGCCATGCTTGGACAAGGCTTTGTTCTCATTGGTCACAAATGAATATTTCTCTCAATTCTCAAGATATGGAAGTTGTTGTGGTTTCTATCAGTTCTCATTATCATCCTCAACAACTTATATTTACAAAGCATTTGTGTTAGTACAAGAAGTTTGTTCAAAATTGTCAAAGTTCCTCAAGGCATTTTTCTTGATCTAAGAGCTAGGGTTTTGAACTTCAAAGAAGCATATCTTGCTCATCTTTTGATATTTTGGAGTGATTCCAAATACATCCTTCTCTTAAAAGGGTTATTAACAAATAAATTCAAATATTTCAAGGAGTTTTCATGTGGAAGAAACTTGATGATGAAGAAAGATTACAAGTCCTCCAGATGAACCCCCATTTCCTATGTGTGACTTCAACAATCCATAACTCTCTCAATTTTTGGATATTTTAGATGGTTCGAGTTTCAAAATGTCATTCAAGAGGTTTATTTCATGCCACATTTTTTGGTCAAGAGCAAATTCTAAGAGGAAGGCCATGTTTGGATGCAAAACATTATAGGTCACTTTTAAAGAAAAACTTGAAATATTTTTAAGTATGGAAAGTCAACCTTTTTTCCCTAACTTTGACTCAATACAACTTTCAGCTCAAGCATCCATTGGATTCCATTCTTTTTCCATTGCAAAGCTTGTAACCTCATCTTTCTAAAGCATCAAGAATCATGCCTTAAGACCCATTGGGCTGAAAATGCCATTGGGTTGAACTTGGTAACTTGGAACTAAAGTTTCCCCATAAGTCAGAATTGAAAGTCTTTGTTTTGGCTTCTATTAACAAGTTTTCCACGCGTTTATGCCTCTAAACTTGTTTAATGAAACTCCAGAATTGATTAGCACAACAAAACACGCGTTTTGGATGAGTTTTGATCAAATTGGAAGTCACACTTTTCTTGTTTGCAACTTCACACGATTTCCCTCCAAACTTCATCATTTCACACACTTGGACATTCCATTTGATTCCCTATAAATAGAGGGTCATCCCCCATTCATTTCACACGCTTGGATAGCCAGAATCACCCTTCCAAACTTGTTCCATAACTCAAAATTCTGCTACTTCGAAATCTGCTTTCAAGCCCTTTTCAATCCAATTTTTCCATCAATTCACCTTCCTTGATCTTCCCTGAAGCTAACCATATAATTACATTCAAGAATCGTGCCTTAGATTGCTCCATAGAAGTCCAGTTTCAGAGCTCTGTAACTCAACTTCAATAGGTAGATTCCTTCACCAATTCTTCAAAACTTTGATATCATTGTGATGCTCTCATTGCCCTGGTTATAGTCGCAACACTTACTTTCATCTTGAAACTTGTTTTGACCATGAAATTGTAAATCCCTTTTTAAAACTTTCCTTCCAATTTGCTTGAGCTACAGTTTATATAAATTTGTCGCGAAGGTGTGGTTATCTTCATCTTGAAGAGATGAAACGAATGACATAGGCCTGAGCTTCTGATTTTACAGTTTTAGAGACCTGCAATTTATGTTGGCTGAAGGTTGAAGATGACCAATGTGTCATCTTCCAACCAATGAAGGTACCCCACTTGTATTTTTTGAAATCTGATTTAATTAATGATTCAATGCATTATCCATTAAAGTCCATAACATGCACAACGCGCCAGGTCCACTTGATCTGTTTACTAAAGCGTTTTGACATTGATCAGATGGCCCATATTTTTTTTTATTTTCTTTTCTGATTTTTATATTTAATTGTTCTAAATTTCAAAAAATCATAGAAAAATCATTCTTAGTCCAAAAAATCTGAAAAAATTATGAAAAATATTTTTGATTTTTCTCTTTCTTATTTTTATTTTTTCACAATTTTATTTTGTGTTTTGCTATTTTTTATAAATTTTCACTTTATTTGATTTATTTTAAATGTTTAAAAATACTTTTATGCATTTTTAAATTCTGAAAAAAATATGGAATGATCCAATGATATTGTAACAAATATTGGTGACCTCACTTATTTTTTATTTCTGACTTTGGTATTTTTTATCATTTTTGGTTTATTTTACTCATTTCTTTTAATTTTAAAAATAGTCCTTGACTTTAAAAAATTGCCAAAAAATTTATAAAAATATTTGAGTTTGTTTCTGATTTTTCTATGGTCTTACTTTTTATTTCTTGATTAATTTAAACATAGTTTATATTTTTATCCCTTATTTTTATTTAAAATATATCTAAAACCTTTTTTAATGTATATATTAAAATGCAATGTTATTTTGTGATTATTTTCTGGCTAATCTTGGGTTGAATTTTTTATCATGAACTTTATTAACATCAATGGATCCATGGTGTTGAGTTTAACTCCGCAAAAATGGATGAATGATTTTAATAATAGTTTGATTAAATTTTAATTCAAATGTGGTTTGTATACTATTCCTCACTCTTCTCCATCTCATCCCTTTCTTATTGCACTAAGTGTTATTGGAGCATGATCTCTATATCATGTCTCAAAACAAATGGTGCAAAGATTGTTATTGACCGGCCTTAAAATAGGTGCGACTTCTACATAAGTTCACTTACGATTGTTTAACATAGCGCTAAATTTTGTCCGAATTCGAATAAATATCATTTGTGGCCCAAACCTATATTTGCAAGTCCAAGTATGTTAATTTGATCTCTTTGATCCAATAACCTTGAGATTCATTTTGTGGAGGCTTTGGTTCTACCAATTCTCTAATTGATCTATTACACTTTTGGTCAACGCGGATCACTTAAACATCGTTGATAAATGGTACTTTTGAGGATCCCAAATGGATGATATACTTGACAAAAAGAAAATGAAACTTGTTGTGTGGAGGCTTTGGTTCTACCAATCATCTAATAAGTTCCAAATGCAAGTTTTAAGATGATCATCCAACTAACCACTAATCACTAATAATTGATTTTATCCTTTGTTGTTACTTTATTCCCTTTTATTGTTTTTTTATGCTTTATGCACCATTTACTTTAAGCATTACATTTCATGCTATCTTCATCTTTGCTCACTTGAGCCCTTTTCTTTTTTCTTCTAAGACACCTAATAATCAACATAAACCATAAAAAAATTAATGATACTTGGACTATTTGGTTACTATCCTTGGCATTATGGAGTATGGGACTTCTTGGACTTAGGATTAGAAACCTTGGCCTATGTTGGAGACTTTGTAACCTTAATTGATATTTTGTCTAGAGTTCTTGAGGTTTACCTCAAGACATTGGGTTATTTGTTTGTTTTGTGTGCAGGTTATTGTGATTACATTCTTTGTTTGTAATCTGGAATTCACCCGTATACAGCCGTTACTCTGGCCAATTTTTGTGAAGACTTAATATACTTGAATTTTGGTTCTTTCAAGAGGTCTAATATATTTGCTTGCTTGGTTTCAATCCAAAGAATGAGAATTCTATCTTTGCTCATAATGTCAAGTATTTGCTTCTTGTTAGTTAGATGGTTCCTATCCCTAGCTTTTACCTTATGCTTTAGGATAGTCTCTTCTTCTCCTCCTATCTTCTTTAATTTCAAAAATCTTCTTCCTCCTTTTGAAAACTCCTCTTGTTTTGAAACTTGAACCACTTTCATAAAAAACTTGGACTTAGGTCCATGCATTTTCAAAAACATTTTCATGAATAAACTTCAATCAACTTAATAATATTTTGACATAATTGCTTTTTGTGAGAAGACTAAAAGTCAATCAATCTCATTTCAAATCATTTTTGCCACTTTGGCTTTCATATTTTAAAACCTTTCCCAAAAGATTAGACTCTTGTCAATCCTTGTAGTGATGCAAACAACTATACTTCTACAATATGTAGTGAAGAGAGATATTTTCCACTTGGATGTTGGGTGAGGCATTGTTGATTTTAAAATCCAAGCCATATCCTCCACTTTGAGATGAAGCAAATTCTCCTTTCTCATGATTGTGGGTCGTAGGTATGTTTTCCACACGGAAAATGACGATGATGTTTTATCTCATAAAAATTAACCAACACACTTACATTTTAAATTTTTTAAAGTGGAACTATGTGTACCCTGATCCCCTATTAAATGTAAAGGTGGTACGTAGGCACTAAAGGTTCTCAACCGTGGCGGGTGCAAAAACCGTAAAAATATATTTCTTTTCTCACCTCCACCATCCATTTTTTACACAATATTTCATAGCCAAAATATACAGATTTTACAAAGAGGTTCCTGCGGAGTACCGTAGATGTTTAGGGTGCTAATACCTTCCCTTTACATAACCAACCCCCTTACCTTGAATCTTTCCCCCTCTTTTTGGGTTATTCGCTCTTTTCCCATTCCTTTGGAAACAATAAAGCACGTTATTTTGATTTGTACAAGTCTAGTCAATCCCATGGCTTAGTCTTAAACATTTCTACCGCTACACACATATTTGAAGGAATTGAGGTGGCTCACCATAAATTCTTCTTTGCTGCAAACAGTAACGATCTCCCCTTTGACTGGATATTTTAATTTTTGAGGAAGGGTGAATATTATTGCCCCTGCCCCATGGATCCAAGGGCGAACAAGCAAACATGAATAGGCAGGACGTATATCTATTACATAAAAGGTAGAGTTGAAAATCTGTGAGCCAACTTTAATTGGGAGATCCACCTCTCCATGAACCATCCTTTTAGAACCATCGAAAGCCCTTACAACAATATCGCTTGGCTTTAATACCAGTCCTTCACAATCTATCTGGTCCAAAGCACCTTTGGGTAACACATTTAGAGATGAGCCAGTATCAACTAAGACATAAGCCATGGTGGTTCCCTTGCATTCATTAAATACATGCAAGGCTTTATTCTGGTTCCTTCCCATAGGAGTCAAATCAGCGTCAGAGAACCCTAATCCATTGTCAGCTGTTAAACTTTCTACATAGTTCTCGAACTAGTTAGCTGTGGTTTCTTGGGGGCACATGGGCTTTCTTCAAGAACTTGATTAAAGCCTAGGCATGAGCGTCCGAACAGAGTAACAATGACAACATGGAGATTTTGGAGGGGGTTTTCCCCAGATGCTCAACTATTTTGAAGTCACTCTTCTTTATGATTTTCAGGATTTCCTCCATCTCTCGAGTGGAGGGTTCTTCAGCATCAGTATCTTTGGTAGGCGCCTCTATCCCAGCAGGCTCACCTTATTTCTATTTGCCTCTAGTGTTGGCATTAGACTTTTCATTGGTTATGCGAACATGAGTTAATATAGTAGTGGGTGGTGAAATATCAGGGAAAAAGATCCCCCCTGTTCTTGTTACTTGACTAGAACCTGCAATATTAGTAACATCATCTTTGTCTTTGTTGATCCAAGAATCTTGTTTTATCCCATGATAATAAACTTCGGCACCATAGTTCCATGGAACCGCTTTGTCGGAGGAGTAGGGAATAGGCTCAAGGGCAGTGATTACTAAAGGAGAAATGGTTGGTTCATTTGAAATCCTAATAGGACCCTTTGAGGAGATCCTAAGAGGCTTGTTGAAGATGGTTATTATGGACAGGTCTTCAACTTTGTTGGTTAAACTTTTGATGGTAGGAACTTTTCAAATGGGATTTCGCGACTATCTATTAGGCGTTGAACACCTTCTTTCAGCCACTTGCATCCATTTATTTGTTTAGTACAACAATCACAATCTTTTAAACAACCAGGGAACACCCCAGCTCTCAATAAATTTCCTTTCACAGTAGTCAGTGGAGTAGTCAAATCCTCAATGGAGGAAACAAAAGTAGTGTCATCAATCACATTGACACCTTTGCCATGGTTCGACATTGGTGAAATTATCACATTTTGAGTTGTAGGTGGATCAAACTCAATAGTTTTATCGTCTATCAGATCTTGAATCTTATTCTTCAGAGCCCAACATTGACTAGTTTCATGCCCAGGGTTGTTGGAATGGTACGCGCACTTGGCATATGGATTGTACTTAGGTGATGAAATGTTTGGATTGGATGGTGGATCACGCAATGTCACTAAGTTGTCCTTCAATAGATGTTGTAAGGCTTGGGACAGAGACACGCTTATCCTCGTGAATTATCTTCGAGAAACTTTCTATCGTTGATTGTTGGATGATTTCCTTTGAGAAGATGGAGGGTTGGAGATTAACACAACATTAACAGAGGGTTGGTGATCCTTCTTGGTATGGTCCCTTGCGCCATACACAACATTTGTTTCCTTCTTTCCAATGAAGGGCTTATTTACAGTGTTAGATGCATAAGCAGATGTCATGGGAATTTTCCCACTCTTAATGCCACTTTCTACCCTTTCACCAGTTAGGATCAACTCGGTGAAACCAGACGAAGAACTCCTAATCAACAGGATGATAAATGGGCCAGTTAATGTACCTATGAACATGTCAACTAGTTCTCTGTCAGTTAGTGAAGGTTAAACCCTACCAACAAGATCCCTCCATTTTTGTGCATACTCTTTAAACCCCTGATTAGTACCCATTATCATACCTTGAAGTTGAACTCTAGTTGGTGCCAAATCGGCAATGTATTGATACTGATGATAAAAAGAAGTGGCTAGATCTTCCCATGTATGGATGCAGGAACCCTACAATTGATAGAACCATTCTAGTTGAGTCCCAGCCAGAATCTCTTGGAAGAAATGAACCCAGAGCTTTTTGTAGGTAGTATGCGGATGTATCTTGTGCACATAAGACCTTAGATGAAGTTTCAAGCAGGAAACCCCATCATACTTGGTGAAGACCGGTATCTTGAACTTATAGGGAATGACGACCCCAGGTACTAAGCCTAAATCACCAAAATCCAAGCCAGGCACGGCTTGAATTTCAAAATCCTTTAGTCTATCCTCCAAATGCTTGTATTTATCCTCAGCTGGAGGATATTTCTAACCAAAGTAATCTTCGTCTTCGGAAGCTTCATCATGGGAACCCCTAGCACGGATGCTCTTTTCCTCTTCGTCTTGATTTTTGTCCTCCTCAGACGACTCTTCGACTTTCTGTACCTGACGAATCGGACCTTTGAACCTCTTAAACATGTTGATGAGGACCTTCTTTTTGGTTTTCTTCTTTACTACCAGCAAAGTCATCAGCTCTTGTTGCCCCTTAGCCAGGGTCAGCAAGGTCTCTTGGAACTGAGAATTCTACGCTTGTTGTAACGCCCATAATTTAATAAATTATTTAATTAAATTATTTTTGGAATATTTGTGGAATTGTGTTATTGTGTTAGATATTGTGTTGTGATTAGTTGGATTTAATTATTTTATTAAGTTGTGGAATAATATGAGAAGGATAATATTATTTGATGTGGGCTTGTTCTAAAGGATAAAAGTAGTAATAAGGAGGTGTAGTAGTCTTAAGCCCATCAAGGCATAAAGAGAATAATAGGGTTATTTTTATTATTGTTAGAAATAATAGAAAAGAAGAAGCAGTAAGAGAGAAAGAAATAAGGGTTAGAAGAGAAAGAACGTGAAAGTTTTTGGAAGGGAGGAAAAGAGGCAGAACAGAAATCCAATTAGAAAAGTTATAGGGAAACCTTCAATCCAAGGTAAGGGTGGGGTTCTGACTCTATAATATGGTTTATGGTGATTGGTTTATGGGATTAGATGTGAAAATGTTGTCTTGTTCATGATTGAATTATATGTTGTTGTATGATGAGAATCGATGATTGAAAGATGAATAATGATGCTCTCATGTTGTATATTTGATGTAGAATTATAGGATGATTATAATTTATGATTATCTATAATTAGAGGATGTTTTTAGGGCCTAAGGTATAGAAACTATAGTGAAAACACAGTGAAATCGCAGAAAATATTCATGACAAAGAAGTATGTGTCGACCACAAACATTATGTGTCGATACAAGAAGGCCTTTAGACTCAGGATGAGTCGATACGAAGGAGTCATGCGTCGATACATGAGGGCTTTTAGACTCAGGATGAGTCGATACGTAAGAGCATGTGTCGATACATGCAGTGTTGCAACTCAGTATGAGTCGATACAAGAGAGTATGCATCGACTCATGTAGCATGTTCAGTTCAGTACACGTCGACCCAAGACTTTACGCGTTGATCCATGTTGTCTGGTTTTTGGCAGAATCATTTCGAAAGGGCTGTAACTTGAGTTTTCGGACTCTGTTTGAGGTGTCGTTCGAAGCAGTGAAATAGCTAACGCGATGAAATTCATTCTTAAGGATTAAAATGAAGAATGGGAAGGATAATCCTAGAGTCCAAATTAGGATTAGAGTTAGTTTCCGCATTAATCGCTATGTTGATTTTGTAAAGAACGAGGAGGATGAGATGGTTATAGATTACTATTTGGTTTTAACAGTAGGATTAGTGATGATGATGATGTAGTATTACAGAATAGTAATATGTAGAGGTTTGGTGATTTAGAAGTAAACCTTAGATGATTAATTAATTATATGCAATATCACGTGTAGGCCTATGGTCAACGTTGCGAGATTGATGATCTACTGTTGTATCATTGTATGGCTGAGTTGTTAATGATAAATGATGTTTGATGAATTATGATGTTTGATGAACTATGATGTATAAATGACATTTGATGAATTATGATGTATAAATGATGTTTGATGATTTATGATGATAAATGATGTTGATGAATGATGTTGATGAAAGATGTTGAGATGCCTCTAATAATTGGAAGCTATTAAGATGTAGGCTTCTGGCCGACGATGACATTGTGTTGAGATGTTGTTAATTATGGTGTTGCCATTACATTCATGATTGTATCGCATACATTTCATTTCAAGATGAAGCTTATGCTTTTTAAGATGAGAGTTCTTCTCCAATGGTACCACATGCATTTGCATAGTATTTAGTCACATTATATGATTGCATAAAGAAGTTATGTATTGATGTGGTGAATGTGTATTATTGTTGGTATTCTGTTGCAACTATTATTGTTTATGAGATGAGAAGTGGTGATGTTATATGATCTAATTTAATATATTAATTATCATACGTTTTATTATATTGTTAGATATCTCACTCCTTATGTTTGAATGTTACCCTTACGTTGGTAATGTGCAGTTAATCGAGAGTTAAGGATGTATACCTTCAGTAGTCCGAGTCAGTGTCATTGCTTTGATATGTAACACTCGGGGGATGAACACTTGTTGCTATTAATTGTTGATTATCTCAGTTGTTGAACTTAATTTGATTGTTATTAAGCATGTGTTGTTTTGAAGTTGCCGTAAATATGGATAATGGTGTTATTAAGAATTCCACTGCGCAGATGTTAAATTGTTGATTTAAGAGATTAAATTACTATGCTAATGGTTCATTCGAAGTTTTAAAGTGTTACGTATCCATGTTGAATGAAATGTGTTTTTAAAGTTGAATTTGTGGCATCCTGATTCGTTTGCATGAATTTGATGACTCTGATTTATTTGTATAATTGTTGGGTAGAATTGGGGTGTTACAAAGTTGGTATCAGAGCAAAAGGTTGGTCTGACCTTGTTGTTAAGTCATAGTTGTCTAACATTCGAGTATTGTTAATTTAAGTTCTAACTGTTGTTTATGCTGTAGTGATAAGTTGAGATGGCTGGAAGGAATGATGTTGCACTTGTTGCTGCTTTAGAAGCAATGGCTCATGCGATGGAAAATCTGCCGAATGCTGGATCTCGTAGTTTGGCGACTTTCCAGAGAGAGAATCTGCCTACGTTCAAGGGAAAGTATGATCCTGACGGAGCATTGGATTGGTTGAAGGAGATTGAGAGAATCTTCCGTGTGATGGACTACACTTCAGCACAGAAGGTTTGATATTGTACTCATATGCAAGGAGTCAAGGCTGATGATTGGTGGCTAGAGACTTGTCACAGATTGGAAGCTGCAGGTGAGAATGTCACTTGGGCTGTGTTCCGTAGGGAATTTCTGAGGAAGTATTTTCCTGAAGATGTCCGCGGTAAGAAGGAGATTGAGTTCCTTAAGATGAAGTAAGAGAATATGTCGGCTGTTGAGTTTGCTGCAAAGTTTTCTGAGTTGGCTAAGTTTTATCCGCACTACACTGAGCCAGATGCTGAGTTTTCAAAATGTATCAAGTTTGAGAACGGGTTACGCCCAGAGATCAAGAAGGAAGTTGGATACCAGAAGATCCGTGTCTTTGCCAATTTGATTGACAATTGCAGGATTTATGAAGAGGATAATAATGCTCATTACAAGATTATCAGTGAGAAGAGGGGTAAGCACCAAAAGAATCACGGTAAGCCTTGTGATACCCCAGCCGGTAAAGGTAAAGAGAAAGTTGCTCAGGGTCAGAGGACTAGTGGGGGAGATGCTCTTGTTGGTGTGGTTTGTTTTAAATATGGGAAACCTGGGCATAAGAGTAATGTGTGTACTACTGGAGTAAAGAGGTGTTTCCGTTGTGGTAAGAACATACATGTTGTATCTAAGTGCAATCATAAGGATGTGATTTGTTTCAATTATAGTGAAGAAGGGCACATTGATAGTCAGTGTCAGAAACCAAAGAGGGTGCACACAAGTGGTAAAGTGTTCGCTTTGGTTGAGGATCAAGCACCTTCTGAGGACACACTTATCAAAGGTACATGTTTCATTAATAATACTACTTTAATTACTATTATTGATACCGATGCTACTCATTGTTTTATTGCTGTTGATTGTGTTGAAAGATTGGGTCTTATGTTGTCTTCTATGAATGGAGAAATGGTTGTCGATACTCCAGCTAAGGGGTCGGTGACTACTTCTTTTGTGTGTTTAAAGTGTCCCTTGTCGATCTTCGACAGAGACTTTGTTGTTGACTTGGTTTGTTTACCGTTAAGAGGTTTGGATGTGATTTTGGGTATGAACTGGTTAGAGCATAACTATGTTCATATTAACTATTATGAGAAGTCTGTGAGGTTTTCTACTCCTGAAGAAGAGGAAGATAGGCTATTATCTGCTAAATAGTTGATAAAGTTGATGCAAGAAGAAGCACAAATGTTCTCGTTGATGGTATCGCTATCTGTAGAGGCTCAAGCTATAATTGAAGAATTGCAGGTGGTGTGTGAATTTCCTGAAGTTTTCCCCGATGAAATTCTTGATGTACCGCCAGAGAGGGAAGTTAAATTTGCTATTGATCTTGTACCTGGTACTAGACCTGTGTCTATGGCACCATACATGATGTCTGCATCTGAATTGTCAGAGTTAAAGAAGCAATTGGAAGAGTTACTTGAAAAGAAGTTTGTAAGACCAAGTGTATCGCCGTGGGGAGATCCAGTGTTGTTAGTAAAGAAAAAGATGGAAGTATGAGGCTTTGTATTGATTATATATAGTTGAATAAAGTGACGGTTAAGAACAAGTATCCGCTTCCAAGAATAGATGACTTGATGGACCAATTGGTGGATGCTCGTGTGTTTAGTAAGATTGATTTGAGGTCGGGTTACCATCAGATTAAGGTAAAGGATGAAGATGTCCAGAAGATGGCTTTCAGAATGCATTATGGACATTATGAGTATTCGGTGATTCCTTTCGGTGTTTCTAATGCGCCGGGAGTATTCATGGAATATATGAATTGTATCTTTCATACTTATTTGGATCGGTTCATAGTGGTGTTCATTGATGATAATTTGATTTACTCTAAGTCAGAAGAAGAGCATGATGAACACTTAAGAGTAGTATTGCAAGTTTTGAAAGAGAAGAAGTTGTATGCAAAGCTGTCCAAGTGTGAATTCTGGTTAAAGGAGGTTAGTTTTCTTGGTCATGTGATCTCCGGTAGTGGCATTGTTGTAGACCCATCGAAGGTTGATGCTGTGTTGCAATCAGAAACTCCGAAGTCGGCTACTGAGATTAGAAGCTTTTTGGGATTAGCTGGTTACTATAGAAGGTTTATCGATGGTTTTTCTAAGTTGGCACTTTTGTTGACTAAGTTGACTTATAAAGGCAGAGCTTTTGTGTGGGATGTTCAGTGCGAAGAAAGTTTTATGGAATTGAAGAAGAGGTTGACGTCGGCTTCGATTTTAATGTTTCCTAATCTAGGAGAGCCTTATATGGTGTATTGTGATGCTTCTAAGATGGGTTTAGAAGGTGTGCTTATGAAGAATGATAAGGTAGGTGCTTATGTGTCAAGGCAGTTGAGTACTCATGAGAAGAACTATCCTACGCATGATTTAGAGCTTGGTGCAGTTGTCTTTGTGTTGAAGATTTGGAGGCATTATCTTTATGGTTCTAGATTTAAAGTGTTTAGTGACCATAAGAGTTTGAAGTATCTTTTTGATCAGAAGGAGTTGAATATGAGGCAACGAATATGGTTGGAATTGTTAAAGGATTATGATTTTAGTTTGAATTATCATCCAGGAAAAGCGAATGTGGTAGTTGATGCGTTGAGTCGAAAGGCTTTACATATGTCGGCAATGATGGTTAAAGAGTTGGAATTAATTGAATAGTTCAGAGATATGAGCTTAGTTTGCGAGGTTACGCTGTGAAGTGTTATGTTGGGTATGTTGAAGATTAATAATGAATTTCTAGACAATATCAGAGATGCTCAGAAGTTGGATGTGAAACAGGTTGATTCGATGGTTGGGATCGATCAGTCTGAGAATAATGATTTTAAGCTAGATGCGCAAGGTGTATTGAGATTTTGTAACCGGATTTGTATTCCTGATGATGCTGAGATGAAGAAAGTCATACTCGAAGAGAGTCATAGAAGTAAGTTGAGTATTCATCCAGGAGCTACAAAGATGTATCAAGATTTGAAAGGTTTTTTTGGTGGCCTGGAATGAAGGGTGATGTGGCCCGTTTTGTGTATGCATGTTTGACTTCTCAGAAGTTGAAAGTTGAACATTAGAAGCCATCAGGGTTGATGCAACCGTTGGAAGTTCCAGAATGGAAATGGGATAGCATTTCAATGTACTTTGTGACAGGGTTGCCTAATACTTTAAGAGGACATGATTCGATTTGGGTGATTGTTGATAGGCTTATGAAGTCAACTCATTTTATTCCTATTAACATCAGTTTTCCAGTGTCGAAGTTGGCTGAGATTTACACTAGTGTGATTGTGAAGCTGCATGGTGTTCCTTTGTGCATTGTGTCAGATAGAGATCAAAGATTTACTTCTGATTTTTGGAAGAGTTTGCAAGAGGCGTTGGGTTCTAAGTTTAGGTTGAGTTCAGCGTATCATCCTCAGACAGATGGTCAGACTGAACAGAATATCCAATCGTTGGAAGACTTGCTGAGGGCATGTGTTCTTGAGCAGGGAGGTTCGTGGGTTACTTATCTTCCGTTGATAGAGTTCACTTATAATAACAGTTACCATTCTAGTATTTGGATGGCACCTTTTGAAGCGTTGTATGGTCGAAGATGTAGGACTCCTTTATGTTGGCATGAATCTGGTGAAAGTGTGGTACTTGGACCTGAACTTGTTCGTGAGACTACTGAGAAGGTGAAGTTGATTCGAGAAAAGATGAAAGCTTCCCAAAGTAGACAGAAGAGTTATCATGACAAGCGAAGGAACTACTTAGAATTTCAAGCGGGTGACCATGTGTTTTTGAGAGTTACACATGTGACTGGTGTTGGGCGAGCATTGAAGTCTAAGAAGCTCACTTCTCATTTTATTGGACCATATCAGATTTTAGAGAGAATGGAGAATGTTGCTTATAGAGTGGATTTACCGCCTAATCTTTCGAATTTTCATGATGTGTTTCATGTGTCACAACTCCAAAAGTATATTTTAGATCCATCTCATGTGATTCATATGGATGATGTGCAAGTACGGGATAATCTTACGGTGGAGACAATGGTTGTATGGATCGCGGATCGTGAAATAAATACTCTGAGGGGAAAAGAGATTGCTTTGGTTAAAGTGGTTTGGCTAGGAGCTGCCGGTGAAAGCATGAATTGGGAGTTGGAGAGCAAGATGCGAGACTCCTATCTTGAGTTGTTTGATTAAGGTAAATTTTCGAGGACGAAAATATTCTAAGTAGGGGAGAGTTGTAACGTCCGTAATTTAATTAATAATTTAATTAAATTATTTTTGGAATATTTGTGGAATTGTGTTGTTGTGTTAGATATTGTGTTATAATTAATTATATTTAATTATTTTATTAAGTTATGGAATAATATGAGAAGGATGATATTATTTGATGTGGGTTTGTTCTAAAGGATAGAAGTAGTAATAAGGGGGCGTAGTAGTCTTAATCCCATTAAGGCATAAAGAGAATAATAGGGTTATTTTTATTATTGTTAGAAATGATAGAAAAGAAGAAGCAGTAAGAGAGAAAGAAATAAGGGTTAGAAGAGAAAGAACGTGAAAGTTGTTGGAAGGGAGGAAAAGAGGCAGAACGGAAATTCAACCGGAAAAGTTATAGAGCAACCTTAAATCCAAGGTAAGGGTGGGGTTCTGACTCTGTAATAGGGTTTATGGTGATTGGTTTATGGGATTAGATGTGAAAATGTTGTCTTGTTCATGATTGAATTATATGTTGTTGTATGATGAGAATCAATGATTGAAAGATGAATAATGATGCCCTAATGTTGTATATTTGATGTAGAATTATAGGATGATTATAATTGATGATTATCTATGATTAGAAGATGATTTTAGGGCCTAAGGTATGGAAACCGTAGTGAAAACGCAGTGAAATCGCAGAAAATATTCATGACAGAGCAGTATGTGTCGACCCCAAAAGTAATGTGTCGATACAAGAAGGCCTTTAGACTCAGGATGAGTCGATACGAAGGAGTCCTGCATCGATACATGAGGGCTTTTAGACTCAGGATGAGTCGATACATAAGAGTATGTGTCGATAAATGCAGTGTTGCAGACTCAGTATGAGTCGATACAAGAGAGTATACGTCGACTCATGTAGCGTGTTCAGTTCAGTACGCGTCAACCCAAGACTTTACGTGTCGATCCATGTTGTTTGGTTTTTGGCAGAATCATTTCAAAAGGGCCATAACTTGAGTTTTCGGACTCTGTTTGAGGTGTCATTTGAAGCGTTGAAATAGATAACGCGATGAACTTCATTCTTAAGGATTAAAATGAAGAATAGGAAGGATAATCCTTGAATCCAAATTAGGATTAGAGTTAGTTTCCGCGTTAATTGCTATGTTGATTTTGTAAAGAATGAGGTGGATGAGATGGTTATAGATTATTGTTTGGTTGTAACAGTAGGATTAATGATGATGATGATGTAGTATTATCGAATAGTAATATGTAGAGGTTTGGTGATTTAGAAGTAAACCTTAGATGATTAATAAATTATAGGCAATATCACGTTGTAGGCCTATGGTCAACGTTGCGAGATTGACGATCTATTGTTGTATCGTTGTATGGCTGAGTTGTTAATGATAAATGACGTTTGATGAATTATGATGTTTGATGAACTATGATGTATAAATGACTTTTGATGAATTATGATGTATAAATTATGTTTGATGATTTATGATGATAAATGATGTTGATGAATGATGTTGATGAAAGATGTTGAGAAGCCTCTAATAATTGGCAGCTATTAAAATGTAGGCTTTTTGCCGATGATGATGTTGTGTTGAGATGTTGTTAATTATGGTGTTGCCATTACATTCATGATTGTGTCGCATACATTGCATTTCAAGATGGAGCTTATGCTCGTTAAGATGGCATGTATTGGCGAATATTAAGATGGAGGCTTATTCCTTGTTGATGCCTCTATTTATTGGCAGATTTTTAAGATGGGAGTTTTGTTCCAATGGTACCACATGCATTTTCATAGTATTGAGTCGCATTATATGATTGCATAAAGAATTTGTGTATTGATGTGGTGAATGTGTATTATTGTTGGTATTATGTTGCAACTATTGTTGTTTATGAGATGAGAAGTGGTGATGTTATGTGATCTAATTTAATATATTAATTATCATATGTTTTATTATATTGTTAGATATCTCACCCTTTCTGTTTGAATGTTACCCTTACGTTGGTAACGTGCATGTAATCGAGAGTTAAGGTTGTATACCTTCAGTAGTTCGAGTCGGTGTCATTGCTCTGATACGTAACACTCGGGGGGATGAACACTTATTGCTTTTAATTGTTGATTATCTCAGTTGTTGAACTTAATTTGATTGTTATTAAGCATGTGTTGTTTTGAAGTTGTTGTAACGATGGATAATGATGTTATTAAGAATTCCGCTGCGTAGATGTTAAATTGTTGATTTAAGAGATTAAATTACTATGCTGATGGTTCATCCGAAGTTTTAAAGTGTTACGTATCCACGTTGAATGCAATGTGTTTTTAAAGTTGAATTTCTGGCATCCTGATTCGTTTGCATGAATTTGATGACTCTGATTTATTTGTATAATTGTCGGGTAGAATTGGGGTGTTACACTTGCATGTCCTTCACTATTTGTTCGATATCCATCTTACTGAAATAAATAGTAGAAAGATAAGGAAATCTGTTATGGAAAACCTGTTTATGTTATGATGCATGAAAATGCATATGCAAATGATTTCAAGGACTTAGAAGATTTAAATTTGTTTAGACAAAAGGGAACAAACATTAATTATATTAATAAGTTCAAATTTATTGCAGCAAGCCTCTTGGGCTTACATTGAAACAAAAGAAACAAAATGAACTAAAATACAATAAAAATGGCTCAAGTTTCCTATGGATGCTTCCTCTTTGGAGCGGTATAGGCATTCAGGCTCCTTTCCTCATGAAGTTGTCTCGTGAGATCCAATGTCTTCTTCTCGCTTGCATGAAACCGGGCTTCAAAGGTGTCTCGATCCCCCTTTAGTTGAATCCAAGATCTTTGAAAATCTTCAAGAGGAGTAGGCGTATCGGGATAAAGGACAATATACGGAACATCTCCTTTGGAAACAGGCTCCATGATGATAGGTAAGATGGCTTCATAAGGAATCATGAGGTTTTGGGCATGATTTCGCACCCACTTGATATAAGGCTCCAAAGGAATGGATTTCTTATGCCCCAACGTCTTTACATCAACCTTGTTAACCATGCCCCAAGGTCGTATGAATATCTGACGATAACCTTGGACATCATTCTCGTAGTCGAATGCAATTCCTTGGACAAGTGCACCATGAGGGCCATCCCTCCTAGCATACCCAAACTGTCCCAAATAGAAACAAGGATTGTAGGTAATACCTCCCCTATGTCCAATTAGAGGGACATTAGGGAATTCCCCATAATGGTCAATAATAGTAATATCCTCCATAGATCGAGAACACCAATAAATATCAGAATGTGTGAGTGACATCAACCTACTAGACCATCTTAAGCATTGCTCGTTCTTCATAATAGATTGAGGTAGGTGCAAAATAAACCACCTAGCCGAAAGAGGAGCGAAACACATAAAAAGTCCTCTTCTCTTCATGGTGCGAGAGTGAAGAGAATGCAAGATATCCCCAAGTAAAGTAGGCACCAGATTGCAAGATAAAAAATTTTGACTGCGCTCACATCTATGAGTTGGTCAGGATTAGGAAATAGAACCATCCCATAGATGAGAAGATCCAACACTTCCTCAAAGACTTTTAGATCTAGAGCATCCAAAGAATCTTGAGACTTCTCCAACAAAAACTTGGCTAGGAACCCTTTGACACCACTTCTTGTTTCCCAATTGGACACAACGTCAGATCGTTGCAAATGTAAAGCTCGAGCAATTTCCTTGGGTCTTGGGTCTCTTCAATACCGTTAAAGGGTAATTGATCAAGAATAGTTGAGAAAATTCTTCAATAGTGGGCACAAGTTGGTAATCAAGAAAGGTAAAGCAATGGTGTTTAGGGTCAAAGAATTGAAATATCACATGCACCGTATCCTCTTCAAAGTTTGATGTAACCAAGTTGACGAGACGACCATATTTCTTGGTGAAGGGAGAATCATTGGGGACCCTTTATGCCAATTCTTTAAGTTGAGGAGGCACCTTGATGAGATTGATTCAGATAGTATCTCGTCTCATGGAAGCCATGTCATACAAAACATCACAAAGATAAATCCCAAAGTCCTTGAAATGATTAGTGCCAAAATGCAATGGTATGATGTTATGATGTTATGTACAAGTAAACATATACACACAAGGCACACAATTCCTTAGATTTAGGCTTGCATGGATTCATAGGTAACTACCCTCTTGAAGTTTAGTTGACTCAACATGTCCTAGAAAGTAATCAGGTTCTAGGGATCTCAATATCATTAATCCTTCTCCATTGGGCATTGTTTCAGCGCAAGCCTCTTTATTGGCGACCATAATATCCCAAGAGTCATATCTCAATGAGTGTAGTATCGAGTATCAACCAACTTCGTACTACACCAAAGCCGGCTACCTCACTACTTCCTAATGGCCAAGTTGTTCAATTAAAGGTTCCAAGGTTCGTTAGTGCTTCACGACACCACACAACAGCCCTGTATTCTCCTTAATTCGCCATAAGCGATACTGGTACCCACAAATGTGTCACACTAGCATAGCTATTGACTCAACCATATTGGTCTATACCGTACAATCTCCACAATTTTTGCTATTTACCTAAAGGTGTCCCCAGATCCGGGTAGAGGATCAATACAAGCCCAAACAAGGACTAAAAAATGAAAAGCAAACAGTTCAAATAATGAAAGCAAGTAAATGTGATCTAACTGTAAGGTAACCCTACTTTTAAGTCATCCCCAGCAGAGTTGCCAGTTCTGTAATACGGTGGGAGAACTGACTTGGGTGTTTTGTGTTTTATCGCAATTGTTGCGGATACCAAGAGTCGCCACTGACTTTTCTTTTATCCAATAAAGGAAAAGGTGAAAAGAACAGGAAAGACCTTTTGAGATATTTTTCTTGAGTTTGGGGGGTAGGTTATGAAAAGGGAAGGTGTTAGCACCCTTTTCATCCGTAGTTATCTACGAGATCTTAATTGCTTGCTAGCTCACTTTTGAAATTTGCTTTCTTTGAAATGTGTTTGTGGTGGGTTTTGAAATTATTTTTCAAAAGCGCCTTCGTTTAGGAAAACTTTGTAATGATTCTCATATATATAAGAATGCATACAAATTGTTAAACTTTTTGAAAATATTTCATGTTTTTGAAAGTGTTTGGTGTGTTTGAAAAGATATTTGTTTATGTAGATGGATTGTGATCAAGTAACTAAGAATGTTCTACCTACTCAAAAGTATTTTGTTCATTTCTCTCTTCGTTTGATATTGTTATCTCACCATTGATTGGTAAGTAACCCTATCTTTGGATGTTAAGGGACGGGCATGGGTCATCGTATAGTCATGGATAACAATGTTGTGAGATACCTTATCATTTTAGGGACTAAGATCATTTGTGAGGAAACATTCGTAGCATCATCAAGGGGCTACGATCTTATATTTTGATTGTTTTTTCTAATATGTCTCACATGTATATCATGACCATTTTCTCAAGGCAACAAGTGGAGGTAACCCTATATGTGCGAGTGTATTGTATTTCATGCTTGAATTTATCTTGGATTAGGGTTTTCTAGTCATTAATTTTTATCTTGCCATACATATCCTAATTTACTAGCATTTATGTGAAAGCGATAAATTGCGGAAAGTAAATTTCTACGCTATTACATCATTAGGGGATGGGGTATACAAAATTTCAAATGGGGATTACAATAAATTAAACCCTAACTATCTATTACAACCATATTGAATTTGTGCAAGAAATGAAATAAATATAATGTACAAGTATAAATGGATAAAGAATGGATTTTTGTTTGGATTTTTTTTAAGAAGGATAGTTTTAACCTAATTAACTTAAAAGAAAATAATTGACTAAAATAAGAAAATTAAAATTAAGTTAATAAAAGAGATTAATTTATTAAAGAAAACAAGTTTTTTAGGATTTTGTTAGTAAAAAAGTTTTAATTAAATTAAACTAGTATAAAATTAATTAATTAAAAGAAAACATAGGTTCTAATTTAATTTTTAATAAGAGAAACAAACTTGGTTCTAATGTTAATTTATTTTGAGAAAAGAAATTGATTTGTTTTAAGAAAATATTTTTAATGTGTGAAAATAATAATCAAAATCCTAACTTCTAATTAATTTACAAATTAATTATCAAAGATAAAATAAAAGGTGATTAAAATAAATTTATTTTATGTCAAAAAATGATTTAATTAAATAAAAGCCTAAATCTATTTTTTTATGATTTTTGTATTAAGTAAAATATATTAAAAGAAAATAAATAAATGAAATAAGAAAAATAGAAAATAAAATGGGTCAGAGGCATTAAACCACCACTCTGAGTAACTCAGAACACATGTCACAACTGTGTTCATAACTCAGATCACAATTCACAAAACAAACCCAAACAGACATAGGATCAGACATCTTATTTAAAATGTTTGTAAGATATCTGGAAGAGAAAACTCCAGATCCATCTGAACAATACCTTTCTCCCCCTTTTTGGCCAAAAATTGACAAAGAAAGCCCTCAGAAATCCATATCTAAACACAACTCACCCAAACCCGAACAAACTCCATAAGGAATATAGAAACACTAAACACTCACAGGGTGAAAGAGGAAAGGATTAACCTCTAAAAATAGCTGAATATTTTCTTGGGAAATAACGATCCTTGATTGTAGCAATGATCTTGGTCAAAAGGAAACGTTATTTGAGGAGAAAACTACCACCAAAATCAATGTGTACCATCCAAAACAGCTTTGAATGTCTTTATTAGCTCTGAATTATTTCTACTGAAAAGAAATAGTCCCAATACATGCACATGCATAGTTAAGCACACCTTCTACACTCCCTTCTGGCACGTGTTTGATCAAACTATCCACAATATTCCCTTGTTGGTCTTTACAGGAAACATGTCTTGAGTAAAGTCCTGACATTCAGTCAAACACTATTTTCTTTCTTTTGTATGCATAAACCTGTGACCAACACATCTTCAACAATCAGTCCAGAAATGCTTCACAAAGTTATCCATATATGATCTGAAGCATAAACACAATGTCTTCCACTGGTCTCTACATATACTCCTTTTGGCCAGCACAAATCAAACTATCAAGATCATCACATGTGACAACTCTCATTCAACCAAAACCTTTGATATAGTCCTTCCAAATACTGAAAATAAAAATAAATTTTCCGAGATACAAACATAACTACCCTTCAGACTCATCCTAAGAAACATGTGAGCACATGTTTAAACCAACTAGCTTCACCTTGCTAGAACCATGCATGTCCTGGTAACAACACATCATAATGACATCCAGCAATCTAATGTCACAACATGTTGTCTGAAATTATTACCTCAGACGATGTTTAACTTCTCCACAAGCTTGATCAGCACGCAAGCTTCAAAACTATTTGCACCAATGCAGCAAAACACCATAGACAAGTACTTCCCCTATCATCGGTAATCAATGCCCCTTTTGTACATAACCACTTCAGCACCAGATGAAAACACATGAGGGTTCTCACATGCTCATAATGAAGAACCACAACATCACATATCTGCTGAACATACTCACACCCTTATGAAAACACACCAGACCCTCTAGCTCCTTGAGAGCACATCCAAGCCCTCATAAAGACATGACAGAAAAATGTCCTCTAAGATCCACATAGTATCATGACCTTTTGAATAGGCAAGGTGTCATGCATGCTAGGTGTTGCATCACTTACAAGCTCTAAAAAATTATTAGTTTGCTCAAAAGCTTTACTAAAATCCAGATTTATCCCAATATCTTGTAGAGTGACTTGAAGCAGGAAGAAACCACTTCTTCAAAAACATTCAGATCATAATATCTAACAACCATTCCTCTGCCCTTACTTCCACTAGCAATTTCTGATACTAGTGAAGTCTTCAAAATGATAGTAGTCATGCATTGCCAGAACATACTACTATAGACAAGATCAGAATCTCCATATTCCAATCCACAAATCCAAAGATGCCTCTACTGACAATAAAGTTGAGCCTCGACTCCACATCCATAATCTTAAGCATCTTCCAAGAACATCCAATAAGAATGATGTTATAACATCATTTAGGACATCGACTTCTTACCACAGAACCCAATAACTCTGGTTCTTGATTCATCATCCAAAGGACTCATCATGCATATAAGTCCCTCAAGAAGCTCCCAATAAACACAACCAGTGTACCTCATTCAGGTTATCACAAAAACCTAAAAACCATGGAGAGAAATAAACCCTCACACCCTCTCTGAATCAATGAGTTCAAATTGCATAATCACATACACCCATCAGACAAATACTCAGCTCCCGTCAAAGTATTTACCCTTAGTCACATGCATATCTTTACCAGAACAGACTAATACCCAACGCCCAACAAGGTATTCATCATCAGAGGAAAATTTCCTCATAAAAAGATATCAGACAATGTTGTCTTCTTCGCAAATGGAAGAACATTTTGTCTGACATTCTTCTTCTTCACACATCGGCCCCATAGGATTCTTCTTCATGACACACAGTCATGATAGCCATTCTCACAATTTCAGATTAAGTCAAAGGTTTGACCTTACACTCCATCTTGAGCTCTACAACTAAAACTTCTTTGGCTGAAGAAACAAGGAGCTAAAATGATGTTCCAACATCAGTCCTAACATCAGCCTAAAACACATGGATTGAACCCTTAACTATGGATTTGGAGACAAAACCCATAGTAGTCCAAACACAACTCTTGTAAGGGAAACAAGAGGATCAACCATCAGTAGCTAATCAACCTTCAAGACCAGATGATAACCACTTACAAGAACCTTCATATTATACATATCAAGGATCTTCTTCTAATGTTCAGACCTCATGTCTGACTTTGAGATGCTGGATGCCAACCTTCTGCACCTATAGAGGAGATTCCCTCTAACAGGTATATGGAGTAGACTTCAATAAACATGGCACCATACCACACACATACACAGACTATTCAGAACAAATATGCTTCTCCCAGTTCGTCAAGATACAAGGATGCCCTTCAATCCTTACAGAAGCAAATGTTCCATTTTGTGAGGACACCACATAATTGAACCCATGCTTGAGGAGAAACTTCTCATGCAGACAACAGGTAACCATAATCCTTTGGTCCTAGAAAACACACAACCTCTTTAATCTAGAAAAAAAAACTAAAATGCTCATCCTAGGTGATTCAGATGACACTTCAACAGTGCAGACACCAATCAACCACAGAACTCCAATTGATACATCTTCAATGCACAAAGCCCCTAGAAATTATCTTCCATAATAATAGAAAAAGAGTTCCATGCTCTCATAGACTTGATAATATCAAGTTAGAGAAAACAACCTTTATCCTGTCTCTATCCTGTTTAAGAAGAACACCAACCAGACAAGTTGAAAAAAATAGATTCTCAACACGCAGATGTTAAGACATTACGTCTAACATATCTTCAAAGTCCTTCAACTCTAGATTAGGGAATCAACCTCAACAAATGCTAAGAACATATTAGAGAATCATATATTCTCCCTCTCAAAAATAGCACATACTGTGGTTGGGACACTCCCATAACACCTCTCATATAGAATTCGTTTCATGGCCATACACAAGATTCCATAAATCTGGCTCCTTTGATCAGAAGGACTTCCAGATGACAGAGAGAATTTCCTAGACATTTGATCTTGGCCTTCATAAAAACTCTGGCGGGGATGTCTTTAACAAATCACCACTAAATAATTGAGCTCAACTTCTACACTCTTACTTACATGGACCAGAAATAAACTGAACCAAAAAGTAATCAATATAACAACCCAGATGCCTTCTCTTCTAAACTAGGAGTAGGTTCCAAACATATGTGATCACCACACATTTGTTTATCACCCTAAGCATTTGATATGCCATCCCTTTAGCCAGCAGAGTTATACACAACTCTGATGTGATGTTCTAACATCTGGTAGAACATCATTCCAGGGGACACACCAAAAGATCCTTAATACTTTCTTCTAATCTCTTTTCAATAAACTCATTAAAAAGTGCCTTTATGAGTGAACTTGAGGTGACCTCAAGTATCTTTGGCAACCTTAAAAAGTTAGTTGAAGTTGTATTTCACAAACAACCTACTGAGGAGACCAGACCCTAATTCCCTTCCAAGAAAATACCACCAGAGACACAAGGAACAACAGGGTTACATCAGATACCATGTAGCAGAAAAATACACCAAACGCTCCTCTACATCCTTCAGGCGCAACATAAAAACCTTTCACACATCCACCACAGTCCAGGTGCAAACACAACAACCTAGGTTTGAAAATAAATCAAACCCAACATAACAAATCACCACCAAAGCTACAGGCCTGATAATAAAATAGACAGGTCCAATACACACCCTGTCACGAATAGTCCATCCTCCACTTCAAGGTACCATTCAAACAAAAATACGGAATATCCAAATTCAAACATCTTTTCAGTAACAACCTCCTTCCTTGCCCATTACCAGAATGTATCTTCCCAGAATCTCACCCAGAAACTGAACAAGATGTCTGCTCTGATACTAATCCAAATTCTGGTATATCAGACTTCAGATGTTTTATGACATGTTGAGACATCTGAATCCGAGCAAACAAACATGGCAAGGTATAAACATTATAAAACAGTACTAAAATTCATAAACAACAAACATGAATTGTTAACCAAGTTCGGAGCAACTCTCCTACTCTGGAGGCATACCAATCCGGGGTCAAGTCCACTATAATAGTATCAATTAGAAGCTAAAATTCCATGTTTAGAACTTCTCACTTAATTACTACTCGTGTTATACTTCTATCTAAGACTCACCTAGATATGAGGCCCTCCTCAATCCCTCATCAATCAAGATAGCGATTGGAAAAAATAGGAAGACACACTTCCATGACATCAAACTATAAGACACACTTCCATGACAATACTTAGCTAAGACTTTTGACTAAGAACACAACTTGGAGTTTCTTACAAGCTTCCTCCAAGAATAATACTCAACTCATTACCTAAAGGCTTCTGAGTGAGAATAAAACCTTACACCTCGAGGAACACATTACATCTCACATGTCGAGTGGAACACACAACCAACTCTCCTAGAGAGTGGTACAGACTCAACCCTAATAACTACTGTAATATGGTGGAAGAACTAACTTTTGGTTTTGCATTTTATTGCAAATGTTGCGGGTAGCAAGAGTTTCCACCAACTTTTCTTTTATCCAATAAAGGAAAGGGTGAAAAGAACAGGAAAGACCTTTTGAGATTTTTCTTGAGTTCGTGGGGTAGGTTATGGAAAGGGAAGGTGTTAGCACCCTTTTCATCCATAGTCATCTACGGGCTATTAATTGCTAACTCACTTTGAAAATACTTTGTGTTTATGAATGTTTGAAAATATTTTGAAAATGCCTAAGTGTGGAAATTTTTTAATGATTCTCGTATCGTTGAAAATGTATACAAAATGTTTGTTTTGAAAATATTTATGAAGGAGAGTGTTGTTTTGGAAAGTGTTTTGAAGATACCAATGTAAGGCGATTTGCTTTATAATAACCCTTGTATCAATCCTCAAGAGTGTTTATAAAGTGTTTTGAAAGTGTGAAGTGTGGAAATTGTTTTAGTTTGTGAGCAAGCGATTACGAGCGATCTACCTAGTCAAAAAAGTCTTTGTTCTTTTTCTCCTCCTTTAGATAGTGCTATCCTACCATTAGTTAGTAGGAAGCCATATCATTGGATGTGAGAGACAGGCATGGGTCATCGTACAGTCATAGAAGGCAACTTGTAGAATGTTTTAGCATTTGTTGTAAGGGACTAAGATCGTTTACCGAAGGCAACACAAAGGGTCATCGAGGGACTATAATCTTTTAACCGAGGGTCTTTGCTAAATCATCCCACATTCGAGGGACATGACTGTTTTTATCCGAGACAACAAGTGAGGTTATCCTAGAGGTGTGTGTGTGTATGTGTGTGTGTGTGTGTGTGTGCAAAGTGTTTTGATTTTAATTATTTGTCTTGAGATGAGGTTTTCTACTGTTTATTTTTGATCTTGTCATACAAACCCTAATTACTAACAGTAATAAGGAAAGCAATAATCACGAAAATTAAATGTTCTACGCTATTACAATACTTCGGGGATGGGGAAACAAATTTAGGAATGGGGGTGGAAAGCAATAAACACTAATTATCTATTACAAACCTTTGACAGTTACATAATTGTTTTAATGCAAAAAATAAACAAATGCGCGGAGATAGAAAGGGGACAAATGTAAAGAAAAACCCTAAAAATTCTAAGTATTTCAAGAAAATATTTTGTTGTTTCTTTGTTTAAAAAAAATTGGAAATGTGAAATAAAAAGTTAGATCTAATTCTATTTTAATTTGAAATTTAAAATAAAACAAAGTGTAAATAATTTTATTTATAAAAATTAAATTAATCAAAACCTAAAGAAATCTAAGTATTTAGAAAATATTTAGGTGTTTTATTTGATAGTATAAAATAACAAAACCTAATTCTAATTATTTTACAAATTAATTAATAAAATAAAGCAAAATGATTAAATGAAATTAATTTTTATTTGTCAAAAATTAAATTAACAAATTAAAAACCTAAATCTAATTTTTTTTATAATTTTTTATGATTTTTTTCTAATTTTAAATAAAATTTAATTAAACAAAGAAATAATAAAAATAAAATGGGCTTGGTTGCTGCAAAAGAAAAATGAGGGGTGTTAGAAAGCAAAAACAAAAAGCCCAAATCAGCGAGGCTCAAGCGCTATTTGGATCCAATGAGGCTGGCCCTTTGGAGTGCACCATAGTCATTTGATTGGTGTGCTGGATCAGGATAGTATGATGATCTGATGGCATGGATGAGGGGTTGCATCATTGTGCACTGGGTTTGCATGTACCTAATTCACAAGAGAAATGTTGAAAAATAAAATTCCAGAGGCAAGGAAAGAACCCCTGCCCTGGCACACTAACACCCTACACATACACGCTTGCCACTGGATTGGCGGTTTCATCCAGCTATGAAACAACCATCAATAAATATTATAAAATGTGTCCACAAACTCAAATTTATGAACTTCATCTTCTTCCTCGCGCCAGAATAAAACTCGACATTTTTTATTTTTCAAACCCTTCCATTTCTCAACCTTTTTGAAAAATGTCAACATCAAAGTTGTTCCAAATTTCACCACGAATTCAACCATTCCATTAAGCTAAGCTAAAACTCAAAGATTAAAGTGAACTTCTATTGGTACCAAACTGAACCCTAATATTTCAGAAATTTCAAATCCAAAATTCTCATCACACAGTCAATATAAATGAAAGCTAAGGACATGGTTAGCTTCAGGGCATTGATATCTACATTTTTGCTTTAGAAAATAAATGCAAATGATGCTTGTACTGAGATTTCAAAGTTTAGAAAACTTACCACAAAAGTGAGAATCGAGTTTGAAGTTAGAGCACTTCTGGAAGTGTTAGGATGATCTGGATAACTTGACTGAACTCCCAGGAAGCTTTTGCAATGCTTACCTTGGATTGAGAGTGCCTCAATTCTTCTGGACAAGTCAAGTTGCAGAGTTCTATTTTTGAGTTTAGAAGATGATGAAGATGGTGTTACAGTGGTGAAACAGGTATTTGGATGAGTTGTATATGAGTTATAGAAACTTTGTAAATGATTTAGAGCGAAAATGCACGAGTGGATTGAGTGTTTGGTGTTCATGGTCAGAAGTTGCAACAAATTGAGTTTTATATGTAGCTTCTGATTTTGAGAGGTTTTTGAGGTTGTGAATTCGTGTCCAGGCTTGTTTATTATGCTCTATATTTATAGGAAGAGTTTTAAAGGTTGAGAGGATTTGGTTTACAAGCTATGGAGTTCTGGTTTGGTTGAGATGAAACAACCAAGTTATGTGAAAATTGGTGTTCCAATGCATAGTACAAAGTGATCTGAAGTGGCTAGGAGCTTTAGACATGTTGCTTCTGAGTATTCATGTTGAGTGTGATCAGAACAAACAAGTTAGAGGCTCAAGAAGTTGACTTTGTGAATAAAGTCACTTTATCAAAATGGCAATTTAACTTTGTGCCAAAAATGGAATAAGCACTTGGACAATGGCTTGAATACTTGGATAATAGTTCAAAATTTCGTGTAATCTTCTGATAATGGGTAGGTTTAGGAGTTTAGAGGCATGTAAAGTGATATTACAAGGCATGGCATGACGATTTTTTCTTATTTTCATCATAAAATGACTTGTATTTCAAGAATGGATGCCCAACTTCATGCCTTCAAATCTCCTAGCTCAAGCATGATAAAATTATGTTCTTGGACATTTTTGAAAGCTTGAAACATTGTCTATAACTTTCATTTTGTGAGTTTTGGATAAATAAAATTGGAACTTGGTGAAAAATGGCTATGAAGTTAGGACAAAAATTTGATCAAAACTTGTAAAAAAATTTCCAAGTGTTAGATAAAAAACATCCTAACTTCATGAGCTTATATCTCTTAATCCAAGCACTTTTTGAGGATCATCCCACATTAACAAAGTTTTAGAATTCATAAATCTCTACAACTTTAATGTTGAAAGTTTTCCTTGAATCAGCTTGCATCTTGAGGAAACTTGCTTGTTAAGTTAGGGGTTTTGTTAAGAACAAAAACACTTATAAATTTTCTAAGTGTTAGAAAATTTTCCAAATTTGACTTTTGTTGAATTTTTGATTGCTTGATGATAAATTTTGATAATTTTGAATGTTTTGATGATTCTTGATTTTTAAATCTCATTGTTGACCAAAAAGTCAAAGTTTGACTTTTGTGTGGTTGTTGACTTTTCATCAATTGATTCAAATTTTCAACTATCAATCACTTGCATCCTTGGAAATGTCTTGAGTAATATTATTTGGTCAAGATGTTTGGTTTGAGTCCTTGAGATCATGCTTCAACCTATTAGGTCATGCACTAGGTCAACAGTCAATGATCAGTCATCTTCAGTAAAAACCCTAATTTGGGCAATTTTTGACCTCTGATGATTTGAGCATTTTCCTTGAGGAATCATGATCAACCTTAGATTAAATGATGATTATCACTTAAAAATGTTGATGTTGACAAAAAATCTTGAGGTTTGACTGTATATTGACCACAATTGACTTTTTATCCAATATAGTTGATTTTCAGTCATTTGAGCAATTGACTGAACAAACTTGTGATGCAAGGCTTGAAACTTGACATAAACATTGTTGAGGACCTATGACGAAACATGAAATTCATTTTAGAACTTTGCAACATAACATTCCTTGTATAATATGAAAAACTAGTTATGGACCCAATGCTTAGGAGGTGAGCTTGTCTGATCAACTCTTGAGAATCCTTGATTATTTGAAAATCTTTAGGAGAATGCTTTGAAGAAAATGGGAGGGAAAATTTTGGGGTACAACAACTGCCCCTGTTCAATCTTCTTAAACTTGAAGAGTTAGATTGGCATGCCCGCCATTCGTGACTTGAAGGTGGAAGATGATTGAACACATAAGTGCCCAGAAATTTGCACTCGCATGTGTCCGTAGTAATGCTGCTGGTTAATGTAATACTAGGAATGGGCTTAAAGATGACATTTGGAGAGGTTATGGAGAATTGTCAGAGATGGACTTATAGATTCCATTTAAAGTAATTGTTGATAGAAATTAGACTAAGTTTATGCTCGACTTCAACTGGAAGAAGTATCAGAATAAATATATGCTCGATTTAGCCTGAGCTAGAGGATGTCTACGCCTGTTTTTAATTGAAAGAAGTATCAGAATAAATCTATGGTCGATTTAATTTGAGCCAGAAAATGTCTACGAGAAGTATCAGAGTAAATCCATGGTCGATTTAATCTGAGCCATAAGATGTCTACTGGAAGAAGTATCAGAATAAATCTACGCTGGATTTAATCTGAGCCAGAAGATGGTTGCGTTTGTATTTAAATGGGAGAAGTATCAGAATAAATCTATGATTGATTTAATCTGAGCCAGAGAAAGTCTTTGAAGGATGTGTATGTCATGTAGATAATCACCCTGTCCTGTTTCGGGAATTGATCTACAATCTTTTTTTGTTGGTAAACCCATCCTGTTTTGGGAGTTCATACGACTTGGTGATAAAGATATTCGCCACGTCCTGTTTCAGGAAATTATCTTCATCTGACCATAAAGAAAGAAAGATATTTTCCCCGTTCTGTTTCGGGAGTTAATATTTGCTCGGTTGTATAGATAGTTTCCCCATCTTGTTTCGGGAATTAATATGTTGGCCATAGAGATAGTTTCCCCATCTTGTTTCGGGAATTATTCTCTGACCTAGTCACATAGATAGTTGCCCCATCTTATTTTGGGAATCAATATTGGACCTATTTGAGATTTTTTGATGATATCCGCTTGTTGATTGATCTTTCCTGAAAAGGTTACAGAGTTAGTTGTATGCAATGTCATGCTATATGAAATGCATTTCATAATGATGTTCTCAAAATAAATGAGATTGTGCTATATGCATTTCGTATGCATATGTTATGACATTAGTAAATGATGTATGAATGTGAAATATTGTCGAAGTGTATTAACAGTTTCATACGACATCTTGCCAGGGAAAATGAATCCATGACTGGTGTTGGGGATGAAGAACATGTGTAATCTTCAATCTTCTCTAGAATACTTCCGCTGGGGATTCCTGCTTGTTGTTTGAGGAAACTCCACTAGGGAATGTTGACTTCTGTTTAGGGAGAAGAGTTTAGGAAAATTAGTCGTTCTCACTCTACTGGGAAGTTTTAATTATTATATACCCTGACTGGGGATAAAAGAGATGGATAACCTTCCGACTCGTCTGGGTTGGATGAATTTGACTGATATCTGGGCCGATTCTAGGTTCGGTAGCAACTCTCTGGGGATAGTGGTGATTTCACTAGGGAGAGGAATTTTGCTGATGATTCGTAGCCATCTGAGGAATAGACTCAAACTGGGGAGACTGTAATCTATTGGGGAAATAAACCATGTTGGGGAAATAAACCCTGTTGACGGAGAAATACTCTGCTGAGGAAATACGACTCTGCAGGAAAGAGGAAATCTGCAACGGTTTTTACAGTTTTGGATGAATAAACTCAGCTGGGGAAAGGAGCTTTCATGAATTGTACTGATTGGAACTCCGTAGGTTGGTAATATTTCCAGGAAAAAGATCATATTCTTTTATTCATTAGAACGATCTTCCGGGGAGATTGCGGGGAATGTATCTTCATTGAAAATGAATTTTTGAAGATTACTCGGTGGGGATAATCTCATAGAAGTGACTCTGTCGGGATTGTTGGACAGCTTGAATGTTCTTCTGACTCCTAGAGTCTTGAGTAAAAGCTTATTCATGTTTTTATGCATAGTTTTGTTAATAGTTAATCGTATTCATATGCATATGTTCATTCAATTTTAGTCATTGGACGTTTTTGCAAACAACACAGAAAAAGCAAAATTTTGAATTTTGAAATTGTGTTTATATTGATAATTTTCCCATAAACAGGCGATTTTGTACAAAGAGACATAAATCCTAGTAAGAGGAAATTGTTATGAAATGAAAAGAGTACAAAACATATGGCTATGTGGAAATAATCTTGTTGGGTTCCAACTCTACTATTTCCCATATGTCTTTGAACATCTCATCCATTACTGTCAAAAGAAGTTGATTAAACTGATCGGTGCCATTTGAACTTTGATTTTGGTGATAAAGCTTATCGTAAGTGATCCAACGGGACATAGTCATACGCTTTTAATCCCTAAATTTTTCCTAGACCGCCCTTTCGGGTTTTCAGTCCACCGGGATACCCTTTCTTGCCCAAGCCGCCTCTTCAGGTTTTCAACTTGCCAGGTGTACAATATTTTATATATATCCCTAATTTTTGCCCGAACACTTTTGGTTCGCAGGGATGCCCTTATTTTTGCCTAAGCCAGTCAACCTAGCGGGTCGTTTTCATCTGTAGTATCTTTTGACTATGTTTACGTTCACAGGGTGCAGGAAATCTTCACCGTCCATAGTGGTTAGTATCATGGCACCTCCCGAAAATACTTTCTTGACAATAAATGGCCCTTCAAAAGTGGGAGACCATTTTCCCCTGGGATCACCTTACTGTAGAATGATGCGTTTTATTACCAAATCACCAGCCTCATATACCCGATGCTTGATTTTCTTTTTGAATGCCTTGATCATATTTTTCTGATACATCTGACCGTGACAAACAGCTGCAAGCCTTTTCTCGTCAATCAATTCAACCAATCCAACCTAGTCTGAATCCATTCGTCTTCGTCTAAGTCTGCATCTTTCATAATTCTCAAAGAAGGAATCTGAACTTCGACAGGTAGGACAACTTCCATGCCATAGACCAGAGAGAACGGGGTTTCCCCAGTTGATGTTCACGCTGACGTGCGATATCCATGAAGAGCAAATGGTAACATCTCCTACCAGTCTTTGTAAGCCACAACCATCTTTTGTATGATCTTCTTAATATTCTTGTTGGAGGCTTCCACTGCACCATTCATATTTGGTCAATGCGGAGAAGAGTTGTGGTGCTTGATCTTGAACTACATGCAGAGTTCAGTGATCATAGTGTTGTTAAGGTTGATACCACTGTCCATAATGATTCTCTCAGGGATGCCATACCAGCAGATACGATTATGTTTTATGAATTGGGCTACCACATTCTTGGTAATGAAGGCAAATGAGGCCGTTTCAACCCATTTTGTGAAATAGTCAATGACGACGAGAATGAAACAATGTTTATTAGAAGTAGTAGGCTTGATTTCTTCGATCATACCAATTCACCACATTGCGAATGGCCAAGGAGAAGTCACGACGTTCAAAGGTACTGGAGGCACATGAATTTTATCAGCTAGATCTGGCACTTATGACAAGTTCTTGAGTGATGGTGAAAGTCGGTTTCCATAGTTTACCAATAGTAAACTGCTCTCAAAATCTTCTTAGCCATAGTATATCCATTGGAATAAGTACCAAAGATGCCTTCACGCATATCCTCCATAATTTTCTCTGCTTCTTTTTTGTCCATACAACGAATCAGAGTTGAATCATGATTTCACTTGTACAAAATTCCATTGCTCAAGAAGAACTTGGCTGAGAACCTCCATAGGAATTTCTTGTCATTGATTGATTCCCCTTCAGGGTATTCTTGAGCTTCAAGGTATCTTTTCACTTCATGAAACCAAGGTTTTTCTTCAACTCCATCAGTATTAATTTCATAGCAGTGTGTTGGTTCGTCGAATCTTTCAATGGTAATTCTGGGAGCCTCATTGTCCCATCTGATCTTGAACATAGATCACATGGAAGCTAAGGCGTCTGCCAACTGATTCTCTTCGAAATAAGAAATCAAGGTTAGCACATTTTCTCGTTAAGGGATAACATTCAGATGCTTTGTATCGCATTCTCCCTTGACCTGACTGATTACCAAGGTTGAGTCCCCATATACTCTCAAGAACTTGATTCTCAAGTCAATATCAGCTTTAATACCCAATATGCATGCTTCATATTCAGCCATATTATTTGTGAAGTCGAAGCAAAGTATAGCAGTGAAGGGTGTATGACAACCTTGAGGAGAGATAATTACAGCACCAACTTCGTTTGCAAGTGCATTAGAAACTCCATCGAAAACCATAGTCCATCGGGATCCTAGCTCAAGTCCTTCATACGGCCGAGGTTTTTCACAATCTGTAATTAGCATGATGTTCTCATCCAGGAATTCGAAGTTCATAGATTGGTAGTCGTCTATAGCTTGATGTGTCAAATGATCTGCCAGTACACTTTCTTTTATTAATTTTTGAGTGGTGTACTGAACTTCGTATTCTGTCAAGACCATTTTCCATCGGGCTATTCTTCCAGAGAGAGTTGGCTTCTCGAATATGTACTTGATGGGATCCATTTTAGAGATCAATAGAGTAGTATGAGTCAACATATACTATCTTAGTCGATGAGTAGCCCATGCCAAAGCGCAACAAGTTTTCTCGAGCAGTGAATATCTTGTTTCACAGTCAATAAACGTTTTTCTAAGGTAGTATATTGCATGCTCTATTCAACGAGACTCGTCATGTTGCCCCAACACACACCCCGTTGAATTCTCTAGCACTGTTAGGTACATGATTAAAGGTATTCCTTCAATTGGCAGCATCAGAATCGAAGGTTCTTGTAAGTATTCCTTGATTTTATCAAAGGCTATTTGACAGCCATCGTTCCATTTTGCTACTCAATCTTTCTTCAGTAGCTTGAAGATTAGTTCACAGGTAACAGTTAAATGAGAAATGAATAAGGAAATGTAATTTAGTCGTCCTAAGAAACCTCTGACCTCCTTCTCAGTGTGGGGAGCTATCATTTCTTGAATAGCTTTAACCTTTGCGGGATCAACTTCAATTCATTTACCGCTGTCGACGAAGCCTAGGAGCTTTCTAGTCCTCACCCCAAAAATGAATTTGTTCGGATTTAACCTCAGCTTTTACTTCTTCAGCGTTTCAAATAACTTGTGCAGATGATCGAGACGCTATTATTAAGTTTGTGACCTTGATATCATGTCGTCGACATAGACCTCTATCTCGTGATGAATTTGTCGTACCCCAAATTTTCCCTATCTCTTTTATTTTTGTCTGGCTTTGGATTTTGCATTCCATTTGCATCATTTTATTACTCAGTCATTTGCATATCCCGCATCTCATGTGATCAGGCGCTTTGGTTCGAGGTATTAGGGTTGCGCCCTCTTTATGTCTAATCTTGTTTTGAGGTTTTCTTATCAGGTAAAAGGGAAACGCATATGGTTCTCGATTAATGGATCGCAGAATGAATTTTGTCATCACGTTACAAGGTTGGTTCTCTCTCAAATTTATCAAAGCCTGGATTAGGGTTTATTTCCCTCTGTGTGCTGGTCAAGATGCTAGGGTTTCGGGTCTTTGGTTTCTGGGAAGATGTTTCTCTCGCCTGCCTCAAAGATGGCTCAAAGCTCAGGGCATTAGGTCAAGAATTTCATCTCCTTGCATTTCAAGTTTTCTTCTAAAAGTCTCTAAGCCATTGATTTGAGAGTTTGAAGTTTAAGTTGACGACTGTGAAGTTTGGGCACAAGAAATAAGTCTGGGGGTCATGACCGTCAAGGCATGTTTTGTTGCTTAAGTTACAAGTTATTGTGGGTTGAATATCAAAAATTAGGATTCTGGTCGAGAAGTGAAAGTTTGGTTCAAGCGTGATATGAAGATCAAGGTTTAAGCGACCGTTGTTTTTGGTTCGAATTAACCAGAGGGAATTAAATTCTTAAGAATTTATTTTGTTTGAGAGTTTGATTGGATTTTGAAAGACAAGGCGCATGGTTTACTTGAGGCGCAAGTTATGAAGATTATGTATGATTTTTTGAAATTAAAGTTACAAAGGAAAAGTGTATCATCTAAACCATTCAAGTGAGAATTTCAAATTTTAATCAAAGATCCAAGATTTGTTTAGTTTCCATACAACAAAGTTCATCATTCATAAGATTCGTTCAAGTTTTGTATTCAAGTTACATTCTTTTGGGCAAATTGCAAAGGAGACACAAATGTGAAATGCGAGTTACAAATATGTTTGTTTACAAAAAAAAGGAATAAATGTTTGTTTCTTCAAGCCTCTTTGCTCCATCTTCAAGCCACTCGTCCTCACTCCTCGCCATGGCCTCTTTATCTTTCAACCTCGCTCGCCCTTCAATCCTTGTGCTCATGAGACAGAAAAATAATAAAAGTTAGCAATCAAACATATGAAAAGAAATTCCAAAAAAGAAAGCTCATCATTAGGATTTGCATTCGGAATCAGAACTAAAAGGGGTTTATTTCTAATCATGGGCCATTGTCTCCTAATTGCAAATCACAAAAAAAGGTTATTCTCTTTAGTTCACAAAAAAGGAGAAAAGGAAAATTTGAAAATGTTTTCTTGTTGCTAAAGCAAAGCACAAAGCTGCCATAAGAAGCTAGCTAAACAGGAAACAAAACATGCGACAAAACCAGCAAGTTGCCAAGCATAGCAGAACAGCCAAAACAGCACAGCAACCAAAACAAATACAAGAGAATAGGCAGCAACATCAAACAAGACAAATAATATAGAAGGCTGACAAATAGCCAAAACCTCAAGTGCTTCATCATTTCCCTAAAATGCAAATCCTTCAGAATTAATTTTCAAAAAGCAATAGCTTTTTATCATAGAGAGATGAAAGAGAAAAAAGATAAAACCTGCATATTGCATAACCAACCAGCCCTTATCCCTGCATAAACAACCAAAAACAACAAGCCAGAATACTACAATAAAAATGTCTAAGTAGCCTGCCCTATAAAGCCAACCCTAAACCTGTCCAAAACAAACCCAAAATAACACCAAAACAAGACAAACCAAAACCTGCTGCATAATTTTGTCCATCCTGCATACAAACACCAAAATAGACATAGACAGGGCGTGTACTCAAAAAGCATAAAGACAACGGTACCATTGTATTCAAATCTCATACGTTCTCCCTCCAATTTCCCCCCCTTATCTCACTATAAGAAGGGATTGTTCCATTGAGAAAAAGAAGTCTGTTCAACACAAACCGAGGGAGAAAACCAACAACATACAACAAGAAATACACCAGGAAAAAACTGTAAAAAAAACAGTAAGGGGAAGAAAATACTTGAAAACTGCTTTAGAAAATATGCCAAAATTCTGCCTAACCATTCATCTAAACTTCCTTTGAGAATCAACTTCCATACACACCATCAGCCATAATAACAACCTTTTACCTGCACACACACAATCATTAAACTTATAAAATTCCTACCACCCAAGCTCTAATAAAAAAACATCAGCTTGCTACCAATTTTCTATACCACAACCACAACAGAGTTGTTGCAATCAACAACCTGTAATTTCCATTAATATTGCAACGGTATCAGAAAAGAAGAATGCATTAGTGGAAATAAAGAGAAGGAGGGAATTCACTTCACCTAGAGCTTTCCTCGGAAACCGTTGGATTAGCTCCGATTCTGTAAGTTATCTCACATTTTCGACTCCATAATACCATGCTACTCTTATGATTATTTGCGTTGAGTTTTCCTTGTGTGAAATCACCATTTAACTTCGATTTGAAGTTGTCAGAATTCTTGTATGATTTCTGAAATTTTTGAGAACCACGTTTTTGCTGTTTCACCTGTATCATTGCTACCATCTATTCCTCATGTGTTAATGAGTTTTATGGTAAAGTAACTAAAGAAAAGGTTTGGTTGTGTGAGAATAGTTTTAAACTGAGTTAAGTTGAACTGATGAAAAGAGAGCATATCGTGATGCTATATGTTGTTGTTACGGTTCTATGATTAAGACAGAGAGAGATTGAAAACCAAAAGGGGATATTGAGATGTAGATCGCCGAACTTGTTGTTGTTATTTGGTTATGCGTGAAAATGAGAACGGAAAGAAGAAGTTATATTTCTTTTACAAGAGAAGATGAACAATAAAGGTTGCTGTCAGTTTTTTTCCAGAGAAGATAAACAGTAGCATAGTGGTTCAGTTTGGAAGATACAGAGGAAAGCCATGTTTTTTCTTTGAGCGGCTGATGTGTGTTCTTAGGGTTATGATAACCCGTGATATTATGCATAGGAATGGGTCGGATCCGGGTCCGACCCGACCTTGTCTTTTTGAGCCCAGCTAGTTGTTTTTATATTTTATTTTTGATTAATCTGTTTTTTATTCCATATGACTTGGGCCCTTCCTTTATTTTTAGCCAATATGAATTCCTATCATCACACCTCATTTTTTCTGTGCTCTTTAGGTTAGTTATATTTATTTTCTTAGTTAAATTTATTTAATTTAGATTAGTTAGTATCTTAGAAATAGAGATATAGTATTAATTAGACAAATTTTGGTAATTACTTTAGTTTAGAATTATTCTAGTAATTTCAAGTTAATGTAGAATTATTTTAATAATTTTAGAATTTCTATTTGATTAGATTTAATTTAGTGATTTTAGAATTTTTACTTCATTTAGATTTAATTTAATATCTTTAGAATTTTTATTTGATTTAGATTTAGTTTAGTAATTTTGGAATTTTATTTGATTTAGATTTAGTTTAGTAATTTTGGAATTTTATTTGATTTATATTTAGTTTAGTAATTTTGGAATTTTATTTTATTTAAAATTAGTTTAATAACTTTAGAATTTTTATTTGATTTAGAATCAGTAACTTTACAATTTTCATTTGATTTAAATTTAATTTAATAACTCTAAATTTTTTATTCGATTTAGATTTAATTTAATAACTTTAGAATTTGTATTTGATTTAGATTTAGTTTAGTAGTTTTAGAATTTTATTTGATTTAGATTTAGTTTAGTAACTTTGGAACTTTTATTTGTTTTAGATTTAATTTAGCAATCTTGAAATTTTAATTTAGTTTAGATTTAATTTACTAATTTTAAAATTTTAATTTAGTTTAGATCTAATTTAGTAATTTTAGAACTATTTTTACAACCTTAGAATTTGTAGTTAGTTTAAAATTATTTTAGTAAGTAATCTTAAATTTTTAATTTAGTTCAAATAACTTCTTTAGATAATTAGTTACATTTTATTTTATTTGTATTTAAATATCTCTGTCATTTTAATTTCTCGATGCCTTTTGGTCATTAATCTGTTTTGTTAGATTTATTTCTTGTGAATTTTCGAATATTTATATTTTGATGTTCATTTTATTATGCTTGCTCGATTTACTCCAAAGGGAAGAATTAAATTTGCTGACTTCATGTCATCGAGTATCTAATACGATTGTGTGAAGCCCTTTCATATATTTTAGCTTTAGTTAAACTTAAGTTATATCTCCTAAAAAAGTAAAATTTTAAAACTCACACCTTTTAAGTTAAAACTTCGACACTAGGTGGTCGTATCTTCGAAATCTCATTCACACTCATTTTGACCAAACAAACCCTTTTGACCAAACATACCAAAAATCAAAAAACCCCTTCACTTGAATTTATTTTAAAACCCGCAAAACACTCAACAAATCAAAACTTCCCAAAAGGGCATGTTATCTCCGTTCTACCGCGATATCGGCCGTGCCTATTGCTAGAATGCGTGCGTTAACGTCACCCACTAAAAAACACAAACAAACCAACCATTTTCTAGAGGAACTACGGTGTTCTGATTCCATTGGATACGTAGGCAAAGGGTCGCGAAACCCCCACGAACGTAATAATGAAAACTATTCATTTCCCCTTGAGCAAGCATAGTTGTAGATAAACACACCCTTTAGGACAAACAAACAAAATGGATCCCGTTGAGTACAATGGATGTGAGGGGTGCTAATACCTTCCCCTCACATAACTGACTCCCTTACCCTTTCTCTTTGTTGCAAGACCATCTTATCCATTCCCTTGTGGTTTTATCGATATTTCCCCTTCCTTCGGGATAAATAAAGTTCGGTGGCGGCTCTGTGTTTTCGGCCGGTGGCTTCAGTTGGCGACTCTGCTGGGGATCTTTAGCGAGTCTTTCCTAGTTTTGTTTATTTGTCTTTTTGGGTGTTTATTTATTTGCTTTATCTTGCTTTACTGTTTTATTTCTTTATTTATTTTATTCTTTTGTATATATTTCATATATTGTTGCTACTCACATATTCTAGATACATTGTGATGTTGGGTTTGGTGATTACTTTTGATAAGTCATATACCCGGACTTGGGTTATACATAGGATTAGGACGGGCGGTATAGTCATGTTAACTTTGAGGGAGTAATTCCGAAGAAGGAGGCATGAAAATCCCCCACTCAGTGGAGGTCCCCTTGAAAGTACTGATGTTTACCGAGTAATCGGGAAGACGTTGTTGCTTTCGACCTGGGAACTCGAGAAGCTGAGGGTCGTAGAACCATTAACCCATCCTGGCCTTTTAGGTGCAGTGCGGAGACTATAACGGGGTAATCTGGAAGTAGTTGTCACGCGATATTGCACTCGAACTAGTTTTTCCTGCAAATATTACTGATTACCAAGTAATTGGGACGTCGGTAATATCCAATGGAAGGGCGTAGAATTCGAGAACTCTTTAGAACCTTGTTCGGCAGGTGATAAACCCCTAGTACATACCTCGTGGGTGGTTACTTTGACTCCATGCCTGTGACGTCGGACTTTTGATCCTGTTACTTTCAGCCTGTGCAACGGACTACGCAATGGTTATCCAGAATATGTGGAGTTGAGACTCCATGCCATAGCATACCATGACATCATATCATCATATACATCTCATATCTAGGGAAATCCAGAGACAAGTATCGTTGATATAGCTTTTCAAAAAAAGGAAATTTTAAAAGATATATGAGTCTTTGGGTCTCCTCAGAAATGAAGATAAAGCCTTCATCCATATTACCATGCATTCATTTTTTTTCACAACAAAAACTCATTGGGGTCCCCTTTCTTAGAATCCAGTAAACAACAAAGACGACTCATCCACATCCTTACCGTACCAGAGGCAACCAGCAAAGGCTAATGGATCTTTTTGAAGAGAATCAGAATGCACTCCGTCGGGATATGGACACTATGGGTACTCGCATGGATCAACTTATGGAAACCCTTCATGCCATGATCAAGGGTCAAGAAGAACTACACCAAAGTGTTGTCAAGCTTACTACTACTGCTCCTTCCACTTCTTCTAATGGGAGAAATGACAATGCAAATGTTGAGACTCCTACCAGTGCTCCTAGGAATGATGTTGACGATCATCATGATGTCATTGATCTTGATGAACCCCAAGTGAACCTTGCTGCCGGGGTTGCCGAAACTGCGAAAATGTATCATGCTCTCGAAGAGCGACTTAGAGCCATGGAGGGTATCAAGGCTTCCGGATTTAATACTGCTACAATGTGCCTCGTGCCTGGGGTAGTTATTCCTCCCAAGTTCAAAGTCCCAGATTTTGACAAATACAAAGGCACTTCTTGCCCAGAGACTCATATTCGTTCCTATTGTTGCAAAATGGCGATCTGTGCTGAAAATGAACCATTACTCATGCATTTCTTTCAAGACAGTTTGACCGGGGCATCGTTAGATTGGTATATGAAATTGGAAAGATCTCATGTCAGTACATGGGGAGAGCTTGCTGATGCTTTTTTGAAACATTACCATTACAATCTGCCATGACTCCTAGCCATACTCAGCTCCAAGGGATGGTACAAAAGCCTGAAGAGTCTTTCAAAGAATACGCTCAGAGGTGGCGTGAACTGGCTGCAAGGGTCCAACCTCCTCTCTTGGATCGTGAATTGATTGATCTGTTTATGGGTACTCTACAAGGCCCTTATCTCCAGCATATGCTCAGTAGCACTTCTACTTCTTTCTCTGATATGGTCATTATTGGTGAACACATTGAGACGTGCATTAAGGCTGGAACAATTCAAGGTGTTCCTAACAATGCTAACAACAATACAGGAATTAATAGGAAACCATTTTTTGGTTTTGTCAAGAAGAAAGAGGGCGAGACCAGTGCCATCACCGTCAACCAAGGAAGAGCTCCCACATTTCCTCAAGTCCGATTCCCTTATTTTCCTACACCTGCTGTTGTTCCCAACCAATTTGTTCCTCAAGTATATGCTGCTACAACTCTAGCACCATGGATGGCCCAACAACGGCCTTTCGCTCCGCAACCACATTAAGTTCCGCAACAACAATTTGCACCTCCTCCAACTTATCAACAACTAAATCAACAACCACAAGGCCCGAGAGCCCCTCAAAGACAAAGAGCCCCTGAAAGAATATTTGATCTCACTCCCATGTCCTACGTTCAGCTTCTCCCACAGTTACTTGCTAGTTAAATGGTTCAATTGCGGGAACTCGGTCCACCGGCAAATCCTCTCCCTAGGGGATATGATACTAGTTCACATTGCGAATTTCATTCTGGTGCCCCAGGCCATACAATTGAAAATTGTAGAGCATTCAAACGCAAAGTTCAAGATCTCATCGATGCAAAAGCCATCAACTTCAACCCTGTTGGTCCGAATATTCAAAATAATCCCATGCCTCCTCATCAAGGGGGAACAGTCAATGTTATTGAAGAAGTTAATGAACGGGTTTTGGTATCAAAGGTTGATGAAATTAAGATATCTTTGGAAACTGTCAGAGAACATTTGTTGAAGTATGAAGTGCTACAAGAACTCCATGACTTCTGCTTAACATGTTCTTCCAAACCAGAAGAGTGTGTTGAGGTGAAGACGGACATCCAACAGTTGATCGATGAAGGTGTCTTACAGATAGAGAAAGTATTCTGAGAAGAAGAGATTGATGTCCTGGAAATACCCTACTATCTGAGAAGCTTTTCAGCCACCCCTAGTATTCCGTTAACAATTCAGGTTCCTATTACCCCCACAATGATTCAAGCTCATATTCCTCCTACAAGAAACGACTCGAAGGCAGTTCCATGGGAGTATAATGTAGTCTATATTCATGGAAAGAGGTATGAGTGCCCTCTGGTTGGTGACAAGAATGTTACCAACATTGCGGGAATAAGTAACATGACTCGCAATGGTCAGATCTTTTCTCCTCCACCACCACCTCCTAAGGAAACTAACTGTGAAGCTCTAGCTAAGGCCAGGGGAAAGCAAGTGATGGATAATCAACCCGGACTTTCTGTAGGACAAGAAGCGGAGCAACTTTTGAGAATTCTCAAGCGGAGTGATTACAAAGTAGTGGATCAACTCAACCAGACAGCATCTAAGATTTCCATCTTGTCTCTCCTTTTGTGTTCAGAGGCCCACCGCAACGCCTTATTGAAGACCTTATGTTCTGCTCATGTTACCCAAGACATCTCTGTGGCCCAGTTTGAAGGGATCGTCACTAATATTTCTGTGGGAAATTGTTTGGGTTTCTGTGATAATGAACTCCCGGTTGAAGGCAGAGCCCACAATAAAGCGATGCATGTTTCTATGAAGTGTTTGGACACTGTTTTATCTCGAGTTTTGGTGGATACAGGTTCTTCACTCAATGTGATGCCTAAGGTTACCTTGTTTAAGCTGAATATGGATGGAGTAATGACGAGGCCCTCCATTCTAAATGTTCGAGCGTTTGATGGTTTGAGAAGATCGGTGGATGGAGAAGTGGATTTTCCTGTCAAGATTGGTCCCCACACTTTCTATTTGTCATTCTATGTTATGGACATCCGTCCATCCTATACTTGCCTTTTGGGACGTCCATGGATTCATGTAGCAGGAGCTATGACATCTACTATTCATCAACGCCTGAAGTTCATTGCAAATGACCAAGTTGTCGTCTTTTGCGGGGAAGAAGACATAGTGATTAATAATTTTACTACCTACCGTTATGTGGAAGTGGAAGGCGAGGTACAAGAGTTTCCCTTTCAAGCTCTAGAGATTGTTACTGTTGACAAATTCCCCGTCATGGAATGTAAGAAGTCTGAGATACCCCTTGCCTCTTTGAAGGATGCCAAAGCCCTCATAGAAGCTAGACCTCCCCATGACAGTTGGGGAAAATTGATTGAAGTTCCAGAGAAGAAAGACCATTTTGGTCTTGGGTATCAGCCATTATCCTCCGTGCAAGCTGGTTGGGCTCCTCTCAAAGGACAGCGGGTTCCCCCAATTTCTGAAGTGTTCGTCAGTGCTGGTGTAAGAAAAGAAGGAAAAGTGCTCTCTACAGATGCTGAAGGTGACGAAGAAGATATTTCAAGATTTATCTATCAAGTTGCGCCGGACCAGGAGCTCAGCAATTGGACTGCCATGGACATCCCTGAAGTTATTTTCCTTGATGTGTAATTTTATGTTTCCATTTTAAGTCATATGTCCTGCCGAAGGCATACTGACAGCTTGAGGGGCCCCTTATGTTTCAATCTTAGTTTAACATTGAATGAAAAATCGCACTTTCACATACAATTTTGTTCTCTGTCTTTTCTTTTACTTTTACTTTTTCAAAACAAAAATGGCAATACTTTTCTTTTCTTATTCTAAATACTCTTTTGCACTTTCTAAAAATAAAACATAAAATCATCGATCATGCAGATCCGTCTCGGACTCCGTTGGAAATGATAATGCTATGGCTCCTTAAATCCTTGAGAATTCAGTCGATCGTGCTAACGAAGATAGTGAGGAAGATTGTGAAGTCCATGAAGAACTAGCCAGGCTCTTGAGACAGGAAGAGAAGGTCATTCAGTCGTATCAAGAAGAAAATGAAGTCGTCAATCACGGTACTGAAGAGGTAAAGAGAGAAGTCAAGATAGGGGGCCGCCTTGCAAAGTGAAGAAAAGAAGGGGTTGATTGAGTTACTTCGAGAGTATGGTGACATCTTCGCCTGGTCGTATGAAGACATGCCCGACTTAGACACTGATATAGTAATGCATAGATTTCCACTCAAGCCAGAATGTCCTCCTGTAAAGAAAAAACCAAGAAGGACCAGACCTGACATGGCCTTGAAGATCAAAGAAGGGGTTCAGAAACAGCTCGAAGCAGGTTTCCTATCTGTGATAAATTACCCGCCTTGGATTTCTAACATTGTGCCCATACCTAAGAAATATGGTAAGGTACGCATGTGTGTTGACTACCGGGACTTGAATAGAGCAAGCCCGAAGGATGATTTCCTGTTGCCTCATATTGATGTATTGGTTGATAACACTACTCAGTCTTCGGTGTTTTCCTTTATAGATGGGTTCTCTGGATACAATCAGATAAAGATGGCTCTGAAGGACATGGATAAAACAGCTTTCACAACTCCTTGGGGTACCTTTTGCTATAGAGTCATGCCTTTTGGTCTCAAAAGCACTGGTGCGATATATCAGCGAGCTATGGTGACTCTCTTTCATGACATGATGCATAAAGAAGTTGAGGTGTATGTGGACGACCTGATTGTGAAGTCACAGACTGAGGAAGAACATTTGGTTCATTTAAATAAGTTGTTTGATCATTTGCGAAATTTCAGGTTAAGGCTTAATCCCAACAAATGCACCTTTGGGGTTCGATCGGGCAAGTTACTTGGTTTTATCGTGAGTCAAAGAGGAATTGAAGTAGATCCAGACAAAGTAAAAGCAATACAAGATATGCTGGTGCCAAAAAATGAGAAGGAAGTACGAGGTTTCCTCGGAAGGTTGAATTACATAGCCAGGTTCATTTCCCATCTTACTGCTACCTGTGAACCTATCTTTAAATTGTTACGCAAGAGTCAGGATGTCTGCTGGGATGAGAGTTGTCAAAAAGCTTTCGAGAAGATTAAGTAGTATCTTCAAGAACCACCAATACTCATACCACCAGTTCCCGGGAGACCTCCCATTATGTATTTGACTGTGCTTGAAGGATCTATGGGTTGTGTGTGAAGATGTGAAAAACACAAGAAGGGGGGTTGAATTGTAAAACTTAAAACAAATGATTTGACAACACAATATTTTTATCCTGGTTCGTTTGATCTCAAACTACTCCAGTCCACCCGTCAAGGTGATTTCTCCTCTCTCCAACGAGGTCTTAATCCACTATTTTCAAAGGATTACAATAGCTACTTTAACAACAGTTAAAGTCTTCTTGAGTATAACCACAAACCGGTTTATCTCAAGGAAATCTTTCACAAATAATTGAACAAGGATGTGTTAACATTTTCTAACAAAACAATATATCAGAACTGTGATAATTACACAACTTAAGCTTGGAATAAACTGAATTATCTAAAGCGTTTGAATAAGCGTGATTTGAAGGCTTGGAAAATTATGTGAGTGCATGCGTGAGTCTTTTCTCAAGCAGACTTGTTTATATAGGCAAGGCAAAAATACGTTGTCCATAAAGCCAGTTTAATGATAATAACACACTTTCCTTTTGAAGAAGATCTTGTCTGAAGAGAGTCGTTAGCATTTAATTCTGTCTTGAATAATTAATAACGCTTCAGAGTCTTCTTTGCTTTAACTTATGATAACGCTTCAGAGTGTTGATGACTTGGTAAAGATCTTTGATCAGAGTCAGAGTGTATTATTTATGCATAGATTCTGGTCATCAAGCTTCAACGTATAATCTGGTAGCTTCAGCGTGTAGCACATATTACCGATCTTCTGATGCTGATTCCATCAGAACTTCTGTATATACAAAACATAATTTTAAGAAGCATATTTGTTTTATATATATATATATATATATATATTTGAATTTATTTATTCTTTGTATTTTGTTATCATCAAAACTCTAATCAAGGGTTGTAGAATCAAACTATGTTCTAACAATCTCCCCCTTTTTGATGATGACCAAAACCAGATTTTTCAATTAAAAATAAAGAATAAAAAGTATAGAATTAAGAAGAAAACTCCCCCTGAGTTGATTACTTCCCTTTAATTCCATGAGTCTTTGAGCATCAGAACCTTACTGTATCTTTCATCAGAGTTTTGTACCTGTTCAAGCTTTTCAGAAGAGAGAAATTTAAATAGATCAGAATGTCTGAGACTTATGTCTCAGTAATCCGTTATTGAAAAATATCATATTTTCTCCCCCTTTTTGTTAGTTATCAAAAAGAACATATAATCAGAGCCAAAATGCATTTATATTAAAAACCAGAAACAACAAAAAGTTTAGAACAGCAGTAATGTAAGAATATTACAGATAAATATGTTTTGAGAACGAGGAAATTCTAAGAGGGACGAGGTAGACGCGTGAACAAAGCTTCCAACATGCTCTTGATCTGGATGTTGGTTTCCTGTTGCTGGGTTAACATACTCGTGATTTCATCAATTTTGTTGTCTTGTTTATCCATTCTTTCCTTCATCAACATATCAGATCTTTTCAGGTCTTCTAGAGTCTGCCTTTCATAGGAGGAAGCTTGAGGATCTTCAAAAACTAGATGCTTCTCAGAGCATTCTGCAATATCCTCTTTTTGACCCAGTTCTTCAGCAGGAATCATCTGCTCTTGAGTAACAGTCAGATTGAGATCTTCTGACTCTGGTTTAACTTTGTATGCTGGACGATGTTTAGACCAGGGAGCATTGTCCAGAGGGAGAACTTCTTCCTTGAGCAGCTGGCTCAGAACTTGATCTTCAATTACTTTCAGTAGATTACTGAAGTTCTATTGAACTTGTCCGTAGCTCTGTTCTTGCATCTTACAAGTTTCAGAACATACCCATCTTCTAAAACTCGTCCAAAGGTAGTCTGATGCAGCAGGATCAATCAGCTCAAGACTAGCTTGCTTCAGAGAAGTGATCCACTTCTGTACTTTTGTTTCAAACATCAATAAGTTGGTACCAACATCTGGAGAGGGTTCAGATGGTTTTGGTTTTGGAATAGCTATTTTGTGGGTTATGGCAGCAAGACGTTCAAAAATCGTTAAATCAATGACATTCTTGATGTTGTCATCTGGATTGTTCTTTGGTGAGGGAGTGGGAGAGTCTGGAATAATTATTGGACTGGTTGGGGAGTTTGGTGGAGTTGATTCTAGTGAGGAGGGAATTTGGGGAATATCCAGAATGGTTAGGGGCATACGGATGGCCAGAGGTTCAGTGATTCTAGGAATGGGAATGGTATCAGAATCAACAGTTTGGTTTGATTGATCGTTATGAGGTTCTGGTTCACATGATTCAGAGGGTTGAGCCTTAGAAGTTTGAACTTCTGGTTGAAATAGTTCAGGTTGTGGAGAAGGTGGATGAATTTCTGGTTGAGGAGATGGAGGTAGTGGTATTTCTGGTTGTGGAGAGAGGGGAATATCTGGTTGTGGTGCTTATGTGGTGGTTTCAGGGTTTGGATTTTCTGGCATGGGAGCAGAAGTATGTTGGTCAAAGGTTTTTATATCTGATAGAAATTTTGCAAGTTCTTGTTGGGTTGATTCAGTATTTGGATTTGGAGGTAGGGAGTGAGATCTTCTAAGAGTTAAGGTTTCTGAGGGGTCGAATTCAATGTCAAAGTCATCAAATGTTTGTGGTGTGGGGTTTTCTGATTGAGTGGGAATTGGTATAGATGTTAATATAAAAATTGAGTTTAAAACAGTTACAGAAGAAGGATTACCTCTCTTTTTAGGAGTCCGCTGGGATGATCCTTCTGCTACAACTTTCCTTTTCTTGGTTTTCTTCAGCACAACTTCTGGAGCCTTCTGCTGCAGATCCTGAATGTTCAAATCTGGTGCTGTACCATCCACTTTGCATGCATCCAGATATCTGACTATTATATCAGGTTTAGAATCAATCTCTGAGAACAGAGGAAAGTTATCCATAGGGATTCTTCTGCTGGAGATTGCTGCAAAAGAAGTGACACTGGGTTCCTTCTTGACGTTCTCAATTAACTTCATTTTCTTCAGATTCTTTGCATTCAGCTGTTTGCCAACAGTAGCTTCCAAAGAGCTGATTTCCTGAGCTTCTGTAAGATGATTGTGATTGGTGGATCTGGAACTGACTGTTTAACGCTGGTTCGCGAAATGTCGTTGAAGCAAGAGTCGCCACCGTCTTTTATTTTCTCCAAATCGAAAGGACAAAAACACAGAAAAATTCCTTAAAGAGATTGCTCTCGGTTCGGGAGGTAGGTTATAGAAAGGGAAGGTGTTAGCACCCTTTCTATCCATGGTTTTCCATGGGCTCTTAGATACTTGCTCATTGTGTTTTCAAAAATGGTTTGTTTGCTTTTCAATATGGGTTTTAAAAAGTTTCTTTGAAAATTCTAGTTCGACTCTTGTATCGGTCCTCAAGAGTGTTTGAAAAATTGCTTTCGAAAGCTTTTTGAAAAGGTGTCGGTGTGAAAAGTATTTTTTTGATTTGTTTTGAAATTTAGAGCAAGTATCTAGAGTCGTCTACCTACCCTAAGGAATTCGTCTGTGTAAATGTCCTTTAAGTAGTGCCATCCCACCATTGAGAGGTAGGTAGCACCACCGTTGGAGGTGTTCGGGTCAATTCGAGATTCGGGACATGGTGATCACCGGAGCAATAGGAAGACACCTTAGAAGCTACCCTCATGCCAGGTTCCCGGATCATGAGGACTTACTAAGACATCCTCTACTCGACGATCACCTTTCGAGGCAAGGCAACAGTGAGGTGTACCCTAGGGGTGGTGTGTGATTTGTGTGTCAGATTCAGATATTTTATCTTGTCATGTGGTTAGTGATCTATGCGCTTGTTTTTATTTGTCATTCATTCTTGCATGCCTTGATTAACAGTTAAAAGTGCGAGAAAAGTAAAGTTCTAAGCTATTACAAAAGGCGCGGGTCCACATCGCCAAAATTTCCAGAACCCGATTTGACGGAAAGATAAAGAAATAATGAAAAGTAATGGCGAGGAATATAATTACACGGCCTTGGGAGAGATACATAAATATTAAAAGAAATAGAAATAAATACGCGAATTGAAATTTAAATTGAAACGAGGGCGTTGGACCCTTTTTGATTAAATTAAATTATTGTTAAATTAATTGAAATTTAAAAATAAAAAGAAATTATTTTTGGTTTTTTTGTATTTTATGACCTTAATGAAAAAGATTAATTAAAATAAAATATTAACCCTAATTCTAATTGTTTTTTTTAGTTTATTAAGAAAGTATTAAATTTTAACCTAATATTTAACCTAATTATTTACATGCCATTTAATTACAAAAATAAATAATAGGAAATATTTAATTATTACGAGAGAAAAGAAAAAGGGATAAAAATGATTATAAACCCTAATTCTACCAATTTTAGATTTTTATTAAGGAAAATATTACAATTAAACCTAATTTAATAACTAAAATTAATTAATGCAATTTATTTACAAAAAATATAACATTAAATAAAAATATTAATTTTTTGTCCTTTTATGATTTTTTTGTGTTTTTTATATTATTTGTGAAAATATTAAATTAATTAAAAAACAATAATTGAAAGAAAGTAAAAATAATGAAAAAACAAAGAATATAAAAAAAAGTTTGCAAACCTAGGGGGTTCTGCCCCTAATTTGGAGGTGTACATCAGCATTTTAGGGCCCAATTGTTCATGGCCTGATTGACTTTCATGCCAGCGTGTGAGGTGGTTGACTGGTGTCTACTATGGACTTCAGATCATGGCCCTCTGATCGCTTCCATTGGCCAAGTGGACGGCTTGATTTTGATGATGCACGGTGGTCCATAACGTTGAAACTGCATACAAATATTAAATGAAAAATAATATGAAAGGGGGGTGAGGACCTGGGGCTCGAACCCAGGTCCTGAAGATTACCAACCAAGCGCTTTACCAACTGCTCCACTTCATCTTTTTGTATATTACATAAACAAGAAATATTATAAAATAAAACAAAAGTTAGTATTGGTTTCCGCGCGAAATTTTAAATAAGCCAACCGGTCTTGGCCACCTAGCCTTCGTCTTCTTCGTTTTCTTTTTTTCCTGAAACACAAAGAATCAGCAACGGTTTTACACCGTTTCAAAATAGGCCATTTGGGAAAATAGCGATTAGCTCAGGGAGGCTCATAAATTGAGCGCGAGGGTGGATTTAGCATCGTCTCTCTCTCTCACGATTCCAATGATGTATCTCTCATGGCCTAATTGTTCAAGGTTTGGAAACCCCTAAATCAATTTTCACGAAACCCTAATATACTCTCATGGTGGATCCTTCGTTTTAGCATGAAACTCCAATCAAATTATGCAGGTAGCTTGCAAACATCATTCTAAACACAAAAACAACAATGAAATATATTAAAAACGCATGAATGATGGAAAACGATTTTGGAATTTTTCTCACCAACTTCAATGGTGATTTCGTGTTCTCTTGAGTATGGGACTTAGTGAATGATTGGAAAACGTTCTATGATCCTCAAGGAAGGTGTTTGAACAGCTCTTGCACCTTGAATTCACCTGTAAAACCAAAATTGAATTTTAAAAATATGTGAGTTTCTTGAGTTCTTGTATGGCTTGGTTATGCAGCTTTTTTGTCAAAAGGCACGAGGGTTTGCATCCTTATATGTATATGAGTGATTAGGTCAAAGAAAATTGGTCCAAAATCCATGAATTAATGAAAAATATATTTGATTTTCAAGCCATTATTTTGCAATCTTTTTCACATGTTTTTGACGCCAATCACCTCCAATTGCATTGATTCTTTCTATATTTGGTTAGGCACGAAATCTTGGAGATATTATATGCATAAAAAGATTGAAAAACCTAGGTTTAGTATTTTTTTTATACATTTTAATTAATTAAATGAATTTCTAGAATTTAAAAATTCAAATAAATAAAATAAAAATGATAAAAACTTCCCTTTGGGCCAAATGGTCGTGCACATGTCTTGGATAATGAATTGTGGAAGAAAAAGAGGCCCATTAGCAATTTTAGGTCTTTTGAATCAATGTTGACTTTTCAAAATATCCAAAAATTTCCCAACTTCCACAAGGCATAACTTGCTCAATTTTTAAGCTTTGCTCATGTTCTTGGACATTTTGGAAAGGCCTTTGAGTCCTCTAACCAATGCCTTTGGTCCCATGTCATTTTGATTTACCAATCACAAGTTATGGCCTTTTACTTAAAGTCCCTTTTTGTTGACTTTTGAAAATGACCTATAATGTTGAAATTGATAACTTTTTGTGAGAGCATTTCTTGGACTTGAAGTATGAAGATGAGTTGTAGGAAATGTCTTTCTATTCAAAATGAGCTTTGGATGGAATTTTTCTGATAATCCATGTGAAAGTTATGCCCTGGTCAATTTACAGTTGACTTTTTCAACTGTCCAAATAAGGAAACTTTTGCATATTGATGATTTTTGAGCCTAGCTTTGAGAATCATGATCAAGCATTGATCAAATGATGTTTGTGGCTTCAAAATGAGATGTTGACCAAAAATTTGAACTTTTGACTGTCAAATGACCATTTTGCCCCTACAGTTGACTGTAGTGCAATTAGGGTTTTGACTGTGCAATTTTGTGCTGAGAGTCTTGAAACTTGGTATGGGGATGCTTGACCATATTTATAGGCATGTGGGACTTGATTGGACCCTTGGAAACTTCATTTTCTTGATCAGAACCAAAACCCTAATTTTGACTGTTTAGGAGACCCTTGAACTGTGCAACCCTTGGGGAGATGTTTGAAGCTTTGACTTAGCAAATTTTGAAGAATATGGGAGGGCAAATTTTGGGGTACAACAGTTGCCCCTGTTCAATCTTCTTAGACCTGAGGATGCAGATTGGCTAACGTGCCTTTCGTAATCCGAAGGTGGAAGATGATTGAACACTAGAGTGCCCAGAAATTTGCGCTCACATAGTAGTATGATGGTGGGAATGGGCTTATAGATGCCATTTAGAGATTGATGGATAGGATGATGGGCTTATAGATGCCATGCTAAGAGATGATGGAAGGTGGATGGGCTTATAGATGCCATCTGGGTGTTGATCACGTAGGAGATTCCTTAGCGAGAACTTGCGTACCTGCAAAAGAAAAAACGATTACCTGACCTATTACAGGAGCTGGTCTTCAGATGCTTTGTATAGATGTGTCCTGACTGGTTACAGGAGCTAAATCTGAAGCTTCAAATGGTGATGAATGAACCAGGGACGGTTACTACCTCAACAGGAACGGTGAGAGAACCTTGGATAACTTCAGCTTCAACAGCAATCGTTGAGTGAATCTTGGGATTACCACCTCCGCAGGATCGGGGAGAGAACCATAGGCGACTACAACCTCAACAGCAAACATTGAGAGAATCTTGGTGGGAATTATCATCTCCGCAGTATCGGGGAGAGAACCATAGGCGATTACAACCTCAATAGCAATTATTGAGAAAACCTTGGATGGAATTATCATCTCCGCAGTATCGGGGAGAGAACCATAGGCGATCACAACCTCAATAGCAATTATTGGGAAAACCTTGGATGGAATTATCATCTCCGCAGTATCGGGGAGAGAACCATAGGCGATTACAACCTCAATAGCAATTATTGGGAAAACCTTTGGTGGAATTATCATCTCCGCAGTATCGGGGAGAGAACCATAGGCGATTACAACCTCAATAGCAATTATTGGGAAAACCTTGGATGGAATTATCATCTCCGTAGTATTGGGGAGAGAACCATAGGCGATTACAACCTCAATAGCAATCATTGAGAAAACCTTGGATGGAATTATCATCTCCGCAGTATCGGGGAGAGAACCATAGGCGATTACAATCTCAATAGCAATCATTGAGAAAACCTTGGATAACTTCTACTGAGTCTTCATCAGAAAAAACTGTTTGGGGTCGATTTAATTGGACTACAGAAGGCCTTGGACTGGATAAGAAATCTTTGGAGTCGATTAACTGAACCGGTCTAGGTCTGGGAATGTGATTGAGAATTTAACTGAATCTTTCCTGAAAGGTAAAGGTCAGTCATATGCAATGCATGATGTGGGTCAAGCAATGGTGTTCTCAACATAAATGAGATTTGTAAGATATGATGTGTATATGCATGCTATGATGATGTATGTTTGTTGTCTAGGAAAGTAAGTCCTTGACGGGTGCCGGGAAGTCACTCCTGGGCTGATGTTGGAGAATATATTTTTGCCTCCGCTGGGGATGATAGTTGCAAGAATACCGATAGGAGAAGATGACTCCGTTGGGGAATAAACTTGGCGAATGGATTACTCTGCGAGGAGAAAAAGTACTCTAGCGATCTTGCTCGGAAATAGTACTCTGTGGGGGAGAGGTACTTTGTTGAGTTGTTGATGATAACTTGCTGGGGATACCATTGTTGTGTTGGAAGTGTTAATAGACTTCGCTGGGGATAAGAAAGAACTGTGTTGACGACGACCTTTCCGTGGCTTTTGGCTGAGGATAACCCAGTTATATCCCGGTAAGGAAATAAATCTTTGAATAAAGTCGGACGACGCGTTCGTGCTCTGCGGGGATAAGCTTCCAGAATCTACTGGGGATAAGCTTACTGCTTGGGGAGGTGAATTCCAACTTTCCTGGGGAAGCTGGATTGGACTCTCTTGGGGAAGTTTTGAGCTGCGGGGGGAAGTGATTCCTTTGAATGTTTGGTATACCGCCGGGGAACAATCTTTAGGTCAAGACTGCCGGGGATGCTTGTTTAAGGATATATATGCTGCCGGGGAATGTTGAGATCTGCTGGAGGATACCCAACTTCTTTAAGATTTGATAGTGGCTTGGAGAGAGTGTACTGACTGCTGACTTACTCTCTGGGGAATTAAGGTGTCTGGTTATGTTCTTTAGCTGAACCTACCTTGGTACCTTGGAGGACAGAACAATTAGATTGCTTAGACAACTCTTTATTGCCCCTGTTTCTAATGTTACCTGTAATTAATCCTTTGTTTCGTACGCAAATATTCATGAGTTAGCAAATTATTGTCAATGCATATATCACAAATTGAACCTTGGACGTTCTTCGCAAAACAAAACAGAAAAAGAAAAACAATTGGCACTTTTAAAATATATTTGTATTGATTTTTGAATGGCCTGAAAATAGGCGTTTTGTGTACAAGAGGCTGACGTCCTAGTAAGAGAACACCGCCGAACAAGAGAGTTTATACAAATTTTGTACAAAAGAAAATAAAACAGCTGTGTGAAATGAATGATCCCACTGGGTTTCAACTCTGCTATTGCCTTTATAACTCCGAGCGTCTCATCACTTGATGACCTAATCGAAGATGAAGTTGACTGATCGATGCTGTCTGAACTTGATATAGATACCGGATTCTGGATGCAAAGTGATCAATGAGACATAGTATTACGCTTTATCCCTAATTTTTGCCTGGACCGCCCTTTCGGGTTTTCAGTCCACCGGGATACCCATTTTTGCCCAAGCCGCCTTTTCAGGTTTTTGACTTGCCGGGTGTACAGATTTTTTTCATTTCATCCCTTCATTTTGCTCGAACCCTTTTGGTTTGCCGGGAAGCCCTAATTTTTGCCTAGGCATGTCAGCCTAGCGGGTCTTTTTATGCGTAGTATCTTTTTACTATGTCTGCATTGGCGGGGTGAGGAAGGTCGTCACCGTCCATGTTGGTTAGAATCATGGCTCCTCCTGAGAACACATGCTTAACCACAAATGGCCCTTCGTACGTAGGGGTCCATTTGCCCCTTGGATCAGTCTGAGGAAGGATGATTCGTTTGATTACCAGATCCCCAACTTGATATTCCTGTGGTCTGACCTTTTTGTTAAATGCCCTGATCATCCGTTTCTGATACGTCTGACCATGGCAGATAGCAGCAAGTCTCTTCTCATCAATAAGGTTTAACTGATCAAGTCGTGTCTGGATCCAATCATCTTCATTCAGATTTGCATCCTTCATTATCCGGAGAGAGGGTATTTGTACTTCGATCGGTAAGACTGCCTCCATACCATAAACCAAAGATAAAGGAGTTGCCCCGGTTGACGTCCTAGCTGAGGTACGGTACCCGTGTAGAGCGAACGGTAACATCTCGTGCCAATCTTTATAAGTCACTGTCATCTTCTGCACGATTTTCTTGATATTTTTATTTGCTGCTTTTACAGCCCCATTCATCTTCGGTCTGTAAGGAGAAGAATTGTGGTGTTGTATCTTGAACTGCTCGCAGAGCTCAGTGATCATCTTATTATTCAGATTGGTACCGTTGTCTGTAATAATTCTTTCTGGGACGCCATACCGACAGATCAGATTATGCCGAATGAACCGTGCCACAACAGTCTTGGTTACCGTAGCATAGGAAGCTGCTTCGACCCACTTTGTAAAATAATCAATTGCCACTAGGATGAAGCGATGCCCGTTAGATGCCGTAGGTTTAATCTCACCGATCATGTCTATGCCCCACATTGCAAATGGCCAAGGCGCGGTCAGAACATTCAGAGGAACTGGAGGAACATGCACCTTGTCTGCATAAATCTGGCACTTATGGCATGTCCGGGAATGTTGGTAGCAATCAGCTTCCATTGTGGACCAGTAATACCCTGCCCGAAGGATCTTTTTAGCCATAGTGTGTCCACTGGAATGTGTACCAAAGGTCCCTTCATGTAGCTCTTCCATGATCCTTTCTGCTTCAGTCTTATCCACACAACGCAGTAAGGTTGAATCATGGTTTCGCTTGTACAAGATGTCGTTGCTAAGGAAGAACTTTGCTGCGAATCTTCTCAGGAACTTCTTATCATTGACAGAGGCACCTTTGGGATATTCCTGAGCTTCCAGATATCTCTTCACCTCATGGTACCAAGGCTTCTCAGTCACCAATTCAGTCTCGAGATCACAACAGTATGCCGGTTCGTCCAGTTTCCAGATGATGATCCGGGGAGCCTCATTATCCCATTTGACCTTGAACATAGAAGACATTGTAGCTAACGCGTCTGCCAGCTGATTCTCCTCCATTGGGAAATGTTCAAAGGTTATCTTCGTGAAGTGAGGGATCAACGTCAACACACATTCTCTGTAAGGAATAAGGTTCGGATGTTTCGTATCCCACTCTCCTTTGATCTGATTGATCACAAGAGCGGAATCTCCGAAGACACTCAGAAACTTGATCCTTAGATCGATCGCAGCTTGAAGACCCATGATGCACGCCTCATACTCTGCCATGTTGTTGGTACAGTTGAAACATAGTCGGGCAGTGAGTGGAGTATGAGTGCCTTGAGGAGATATGATTATAGCGCCGATACCGTTTCCCAAAGCATTGGAGGCTCCGTCAAAGTGCATAGACCATCGGGATCCTTCCTCAGGTCCTTCATCCGGTCCAGGTACTTCACAATCAGTCACAATCATGATACTCTCGTCTGGAAACTCGAAGTTCATTGACTGATAGTCGTCTACGGCCTGATGTGCCAATTGGTCTGCCAATACACTTCCCTTGATGGCTTTCTGGGTCGTATACTGAATGTCGTATTCCGTCAAGATCATCTGCCATCTTGCTATTCTCCCAGACAGAGCAGGCTTTTCGAATATATACTTTATAGGATCCATCTTTGAGATCAACAAGGTAGTGTGAGTCAGCATATACTGTCTCAGCCGGCGAGCAGCCCATACCAAAGCGCAACAAGTTTTCTCGAGCAGTGAGTATCGGGTCTCACAGTCGGTAAACTTTTTGCTAAGGTAATAAATGGCATGCTCTTTTCGGCCAGACTCGTCATGCTGCCCCAGCACACACACCATTGAGTTGTCAAGCACTGTCAGATATAGTATCAGAGGTCTCCCTTCAACCGGTGGCATAAGGATGGGTGGTTCTTGGAGATACTCTTTGATTCTGTCAAAAGCAGCCTGACATTCATCGTTCAAACGTACTACCTGATCTTTCTTCAGCAGCTTGAAGATTGGCTCACAGGTAGCGGTTAGATGCGAGATGAAGCGAGCAATGTAATTCAGGCGTCCTAAAAAGCCTCTGACTTCCTTCTCTGTCCTAGGAACTGACATCTCTTGAATAGCTTTAACCTTGGCAGGGTCCACTTGAATACCCTTATCACTTACAACGAAGCCTAGCAACTTTCCAGATCTTGCCCCGAAGGTGCACTTGTTCGGGTTCAACCTCAGCTTGTATAGTTTCAACCGGTCAAACAACTTCTGCAGATGATCTAGGTGCTCTTCTTCAGTCTGGGACCTTGCGATCATGTCGTCAACATACACTTCTATCTCATGATGGATCATGTCATGAAATAAAGCAACCATGGCACGTTGGTAGGTTGCCCCAGCGTTCTTCAACCCGAATGGCATGACCTTGTAGCAGAAGGTGCCCCACTGAGTAACAAAGGTAGTCTTCTCCATGTCTTCAGGTGCCATCTTGATCTGATTGTAACCTGAAAAGCCATCCATGAAAGAGAACACCTTATGCTGAGCAGTATTATCCACCAGGACGTCAATGTGAGGTAGAGGGAAGTCATCTTTGGGGCTGGCCCTGTTCAGATCCCTGTAATCGACACACATTCTGACCTTTCCATCCTTCTTTGGTACCGGCACCACATTAGCAACCCACTGAGGGTAAGAAGTCACTGCAAGAAACCCGGCATCAAACTGTTTCATAACCTCGACTTTGATCTTCTCAGACATCTCTGGACGCATACGACGTACCTTTTGCTTAACCGGAGGGCAGTCTTCCTTAGTAGGCAAATGATGTACCACAATGTCAGTATCCAAACCGGGCATGTCTTCGTAGGACCAGGCAAAGATCTCCATATAATCATGTAGCATCTTAGTCAACCGTTGCTTCACGCTGAGCTCTAGGTTGGCACCAATCTTTACCTCTTTCCTGTTTGCCTCAGTACCCAGGTTTATTGTTTCCACTGGCTCTTCATGGGGTTGAATTGCCCTCTCTTCCTGAAGTAACAGTCTTGCAAGCTCGCCAGGCACTTCGCAATCATCTTCACCTTCGTCTTCGGCTAAGTTGATCGGATTTTCGAAGTCATAACTGGCAGTAGCAGAGCTGTTATCAGTGAGATCCAGAGTGGATTGAAACCTGTATGAGTGAGTGTGTGTGTGTAAATACAGCTGTTTTGGAATATATGTAAAGGAAAGAAAGACAGAAAAGGAGCATAAGATTTGAAATGCGAGAAAACGTCCAAGATTTTCATTTATGATATATGAAATGACAATTTATATGCCCTCACAAATGGAACCACGGTGCCTCGGGTAAGACACCGGGTCATAGAGTTTATTTATTGTTTATTACAAATAACAAAACAAAGAAGTTTATTAATGCGTAACAAAAGTAACAGGAGTATGGTCCTTAGCAATCCAATTGGTCAATCCGCCATCAGTTGTCGGGTAGATCCAGCTATTGAATTCACCTTCATCCACCTCATTGTCTTCCCCAACAGCATTCACTCCTGGATTTGTAATGAACACAGGAGGTCTTCTGGTCTTCGCCTTCCGCATAGCTTTCTGACCCTCTTTTTGAACCACAGCCCGGGCATCCTTCAGGGAAGCCATCTTCAAAGGAACATTCTCTTCGACCGCTGTTTCTGCTGCTGCTGAAATTGGAAGCACCTCCTCGAAATGCTGAAAGGGGGTTTCAATAAACTCCCCATCCATCTCAATGTATCTGAAGGAATTTAAATGGCTCACCATATACTCCTCTTCTCCTTGCACAGTGACGATCTTCCCTCTGACAGGGTACTTGAGCTTCTGGTGCAAGGTAGAGGTCACTGCCCCAGCCTTATGGATCCAAGGTGGACCCAGTAGACAAGAGTACGATGGACGGATATCCATCACATAAAAAGTAGAGTCAAACACCTGAGAGCCCACACGAATAGGAATGTCAACCTCTCCATGAACCATCCTTTTTGAACCGTCAAAGGCCCTGACGATGATATTGCTGGGTTTTAATTCCATGCCTTCACAATCCAAACGGTCTAAAGCCTTCTTTGGTAGAACATTCAAGGAAGAACCAGTATCCACCAATACATGTGCCAGAGTAGTGCCCCTGCATTCGATAGAGACATGCAGAGCATCATTTTGGTCTCTTCCTTTTGCAGTCAGGTCAGCATCTGAGAAACCTAAGCCATTGTCCGCTGTCAGATTTGCTACGCAATCAGTGAACTGGACTGCAGATGTCTCCTGTGGCACATGGGCCGTCTTGAGAAATGAGATCAAGGCCTTAGCGTGGGCCTCTGAGCATAGCAATAAGGAGAGCATGGAGATCTTGGAGGGCGTGTGCCCCAGCTGTTCCACAACATTGAAGTCACTCTTCTTTATTATTTTCAGGATTTCCTTCATCTCTTGTTGGGAGGCCTCAGCATTTATAGGTATTGGTGCCTCCATCCGGGCAGGCTCCTCTTCAATTCCTTTGCCCCGAGCATTAGACGACTCGGCGGCAGGGGAAACAACTTGATCAGCAACAGGAACAGGTACACTTGTAGGTGTTATGAGGAGGGGTCTTCGAGTAGCGGGCGGTGCAATGTCAGGCGAGAAGAGCCTGCCACTGCGGGTAACCTTGGCTGGACCAGTGATATCGCAGATACTGGCGCCAGTGTTGAACTCTTGTTTAATTCCGTTCACATATACGTCTGCCCCATAATGACAGGGGACAGCTTTATCAGATACGTAGGGAAGAGGCCCCAGAATAGTAATAACCACAGGTGCAACAGTCATGATTTGAACAGGCTTCTTCGGGAGAGCCTTGATTGGATTATTGAAGATGGTAACCACAGAAATTTCTTCTACCGGAACCAATTGAACAGCAGACTTCTTAAACAGAATCTCCTTGCTATCCATTAGACTTTGGATGCCTAACTTCAGCAAGGGACAACCAGATAGGGAAACCGCACAGAACAGGCAACCCTCACTGCAACCCGGAAATAAACCGGCCCGCAGTAGGTTCCTCTTGACAGTCTTCAGAGGAGTAGCCAGATCATCCACAGAAACAGCGTACACTTCTTCATCAACAGCATTTATCCCATGCTGAGGCATAGGAGCAGTCACCACATTCGGCCTCTCAGGCGCTTCGAACTGTATCTCCTTCGTGTCGATAAGGTCTTGCACCTTATTCCTTAATGCCCAACAGTCATCAGTGGAATGCCCCGGGCTATCAGAATGGTAAGCACGGCGAGCATTTGGGTTGTATTTCGGAGAGGCAGTGTTCACACCTTTGGGTGCCTCTCTAACAGTTACTAGATTGGTGGATAGCAACTGTGGCAAGATCTGCGATAAGGTCATGCTCAAACGGGTAAACTCTCTCCGGGGTCTTTCAGCCCTTTGAGGTTTGGTTGGCCGAGGAGCGGCAGCAGGCTTAGCAATCATTACCGCACTGATAGATTGGCGGCGCTCAGATTTTTCTTGTCTTCTAGGGCCATATACAGCACTAGCCTCCTTCTTGAAGGGTTTCTTCTCAGAACTAGACGATACACCCTTCGGGATCTTACCAGACTTCAACCCAGCCTCAATTCTCTCTCCAGTCAGAATCAGATCAGTGAACCCTGCAGACGAATTCCCGATAAGATGGTTGAAAAATGGCCCAGATAGGGTCCCCAAGAACATGTCTACCAACTCCCGATCAGTCAACGGAGGCTGCACCCTGCCAGCCAGATCCCTCCACTTCTGAGCGTACTCCTTAAAACCTTCACTTGAACCTAATGACATACCCTGGAGTTGGGTACGTGTAGGGGCAAGGTCGGCATTATATTGATACTGCTTATAGAAAGCAGTATCCAACTCCTCCTAGTTACGAACCTTGGTCCCATCCAACTGATAGAACCATTCGAGATGAGTCCCTGAAAGACTCTCCTGGAAGTAGTGGATCCACAAATTCTTATCCGCTGAGTACGGTTGAATCTTCCGAACATAGGACCTGAGATGTAGCTTGGGACAAGACGCCCCGTCGTACTTAGTGAAAGATGGTGCACTTCCGAGGAATGATCACACCAGTAGACAAACTCAGATCTCCAAAATCCAGCCCAGGCACCTGTTGTATCTCCATAGCATTCAACCTGTCTTCCAACTGCTTGTAACGGTCTTCTGCAGGAGGATACTGCTCTTCATCAAAATCAGTCTCGTTGTCGGAGACTACCGGACTAGGACCTTTTTCTGCTTGAGGAGTACTCTTGCCAATAGAAGAACCAGCCTCTTCATTCTACAGAGTATTGCCAAACCTTCGGCCCGAGCTGAACAGAATAGTCCTTCTCTTCTTCTTCTTTTCCTTCTTCAGGAGCAGAGCCTTCAGCTCTTCTTGGCCCTGAGCCAAACCCATGATTAGTTCCTGAAATTGCGCATTCTGCGCCTGAAGAGCTTTGATGGACATCTCAGTTGATGACGAGTCAGGATTCATGATGCTGAAATAAACAGCGAAGAACGGTAAGCAACCTGAAAAGAGGAAAGCCTGCTATGCACATGATGAATGATATGTGTTTATGCAATGCATTCAAGGGTTCGAAAGTTCAAATTTGTTGTAGACAAAAAAGAACACACGTTATCATTAAGGAAGTAATTGTTCAATATATCAAAGCCTCATGGGCAAAATAATACAAAAGCAAATCAATCCCAAAATATACTACGCATCCTCTTTGGAGCTATGTAAGTGTTGAGATTCCTCTCCTCATGCAACAGGTGGGTGAGCTCCAAGACCTTCTTTTCACTGGCATGTAGACTGGTCTCAAGAGAATTCCGTTCTTCCTTAAGCTGGATCCAGCTCTTCTGCATCTCTTCCCAGGATATGGGCATATCAGGGTGCTGAATAGTGTAGGACACTTCTCCTTCCAAGACTGGCTCTTTGATCACAGGGAGCATATGGGGATAAGGCATCACTAACTTCTGGGAGCGGGCTCGTACCCACTTGAGATAAGGTTCCAACGGGATGGAGTTCCTGTGCCCCAGTGTCTTGCTGTCTATCCTACTTGGCATCCTCCAGGCTCTGATAAATCTCTGGCGAAGTCCTTGAGTATCGTTGTCGAAGTCAAAAACTATGTCAGGAATTAACATGTCATGAGGACCATCCCTCCGAGCATAACCAAACTGTCTCCAAGCCAGGCATGGGCTGTAAGTAATACCTCCTCTGATTCCTAGTAAAGGAACATTAGGGTACTCCCCGCAACGATCAATGATAGTGACGTCCTCTCTGGACCTAGGGCACCAATGTATATCCGCATGTGTAAGAGTCATCAACCGTTGTGACCATCTCAAACCCCGCTCATTCTTCAAGACTGGTTGTGGAAGGTGCGAAATAAACCACCTTCCCAGGAGAGGAGTGCAACACATAAGGACACCTCTTTTTCTCATGGTTCGAGTGTAAAATGAGTGAAGGATGTCCCCCAACAACGTAGGTATAGGATTCCTAGACATAAAGATCTGGACAGCACTGATATCTATAAGCTGATCTGGGTTAGGGAACAACACCAAACCATAGACAAGGAGGGCCACAACTTCTTCAAAAGCTTGTAAGTCAAGGGAGTTCCAACATTCATGGGCCTTTTCAAACAGAAACCTGGCTAAGAACCCTTTGATACCACTTCTAACTTCCCAATGTCCCTTGAGGTCAGATGACTGTAGGTGCAAGGCTTTAGCAATCTCTTCAAGCTTGGGTTCCTTTTCCGTACCGTTGTTGGGTAGCTGATCAAGGATAGGGATCTTCAGGAGCCGGGAGAACTCCTCCAATGTAGGTACCAACTGATAATCCAAGAAGGTGAAACAAGGATGCAGAGGGTCAAAGAACTGGAACATGACCTTTATCATATCTTCCTCAATCTTGGTATTGACCAAGCTGATGAGACTTCCATGTCTTTCACTGAATGAAGAGTTCTCGGGAATCCTGGATATAAGTTCCTTAAGCTGAGGAGGGATCCTTACAAGACTGACTTGAATTGTCTTTCTGCGAACAGTTTCCATGTCCTACAAAACAAGAACAAAGATGAAAATTCGAACCCTGAAATGGTTAGTCAATGCATATGATGCTGGATGATGTCATGATGCTATGATTAAACACACCACAGATATTTACAAAGACAAACATGTAAGGCACACAAGGCACACAAGACAAGCCCTTAGGGTTTAAGGCCAGCATGGGGTCTGGGTAGTACCCTCTTGAAGTTGGTGGGTTCATCCTGTCCTATTAGAAGTAATCGGGTTCTAAGGGTCCCAATATCACTGGATTGCTTTCATTGTTCATCGTTTCGATTTAGCCACTGAACTGGCGACCGAAATATTCCAGGAAAGCAACCCTCAATTGAGTGTAGTATCGAGTATCAACCAACCTCGGACTGCACCAAAGTCAGTTATCTCACTACCCTAAAGAGGCCAAGATGGTTCAATTAAGGTTCCTAAGGTCTGTTGATGCTTCACGACACCACGCGGAGGCCCCGTACTCTCCTTGACTGAACTCAAGGGTTACCGGTACACACCAAAGTGCCACATCAACGTAGCAGACTGTTTCAACCATGTCGGTATACCCCGCACAGTTCCCTCACAGCCTTGTTGCTACTTTCTAAGAAGGTATCCCCAGATCCGGGTTAGGATCTATAGAACTCCCAAGACAGTCCCACAATTTAAAGCAAACAAGGAAAGCAATTGAAAACACAGTTATGAACTAACCCTAAGGTACACCTCACTTTAAGTTAAGTCCCCAGCAGAGTCGCCAGTTCTGTGATCGGTGGATCTGGAACTGACTGTTTAACGCTGGTTCGCAAAATGTCGCGGAAGCAAGAGTCGCCACCGTCTTTTATTTTCTCAAAATGGAAAGGACAAAAGCACAGAAAAATTCCTTAAAGAGATTGCTCTCGGTTCGGGAGGTAGGTTATAGAAAGGGAAGGTGTTAGCACCCTTTCTATCCATGGTTTTCCATGGGCTCTTAGATACTTGCTCATTGTGTTTTCAAAAATGGTTTGTTTGCTTTTCAATATGGGTTTTAAAAAGTTTCTTTGAAAATTCTAGTTCGACTCTTGTATCGGTCCTCAAGAGTGTTTGAAAAATTGCTTTCGAAAGCTTTTTGAAAAGGTGTCGGTGTGAAAAGTATTTTTTTGATTTGTTTTGAAATTTAGAGCAAGTATCTAGAGTCGTCTACCTACCATAAGGAATTCGTCAATGTAAATGTCCTTTAAGTAGTGCCATCCCACCATTGAGAGGTAGGTAGCACCACCGTTGGAGGTGTTCGGGTCAATTCGAGATTCGGGACATGGTGATCACCAGAGCAATAGGAAGACACCGTAGACATCCTCTACTCGACGATCACCTTTCGAGGCAAGGCAACAGTGAGGCGTACCCTAGGGGTGGTGTGTGATTTGTGTGTCAGATTCAGATATTTTATCTTGTCATGTGGTTAGTGATCTATGCGCTTGTTTTTATTTGTCATTCATTCTTGCATGCCTTGATTAACAGTTAAAAGTGCGAGAAAAGTAAAGTTCTAAGCTATTACAAAAGGCGCGGGTCCACATCGCCAAAATTTCCAGAACCCGATTTGACGGAAAGATAAAGAAATAATGAAAAGTAATGGCGAGGAATATAATTACACGGCCTTGGGAGAGATACATAAATATTAAAAGAAATAGAAATAAATACGCGAATTGAAATTTAAATTGAAACGAGGGCGTTGGACCCTTTTTGATTAAATTAAATTATTGTTAAATTAATTGAAATTTAAAAAGAAAAAGAAATTATTTTTGGTTTTTTTGTATTTTATGACCTTAATGAAAAAGATTAATTAAAATAAAATATTAACCCTAATTCTAATTGTTTTTTTTTTAGTTTATTAAGAAAGTATTAAATTTTAACCTAATATTTAACCTAATTATTTACATGCCATTTAATTGCAAAAATAAATAATAGGAAATATTTAATTATTACGAGAGAAAAGAAAAAGGGATAAAAATGATTATAAACCCTAATTCTACCAATTTTAGATTTTTATTAAGGAAAATATTACAATTAAACCTAATTTAATAACTAAAATTAATTAATGCAATTTATTTACAAAAAATATAACATTAAATAAAAATATTAATTTTTTGTCCTTTTATGATTTTTTTGTGTTTTTTATATTATTTGTGAAAATATTAAATTAATTAAAAAACAATAATTGAAAGAAAGTAAAAATAATGAAAAAACAAAGAATATAAAAAAAAGTTTGCAAACCTAGGGGGTTCTGCCCCTAATTTGGAGGTGTACATCAGCATTTTAGGGCCCAATTGTTCATGGCCTGATTGACTTTCATGCCAGCGTGTGAGGTGGTTGACTGGTGTCTACTATGGACTTCAGATCATGGCCCTCTGATCGCTTCCATTGGCCAAGTGGACGGCTTGATTTTGATGATGCACGGTGGTCCATAACGTTGAAATTGCATACAAATATTAAATGAAAAATAATATGAAAGGGGGGTGAGGACCTGGGGCTCGAACCCAGGTCCTGAAGATTACCAACCAAGCGCTTTACCAACTGCTCCACTTCATCTTTTTGTATATTACATAAACAAGAAATATTATAAAATAAAACAAAAGTTAGTATTGGTTTCCGCGCGAAATTTTAAATAAGCCAACCGGTCTTGGCCACCTAGCCTTCGTCTTCTTCGTTTTCTTTTTTTCCTGAAACACAAAGAATCAGCAACGGTTTTACACCGTTTCAAAATAGGCCATTTGGGAAAATAGCGATTAGCTCAGGGAGGCTCATAAATTAAGCGCGAGGGTGGATTTAGCATCGTCTCTCTCTCTCACGATTCCAATGATGCATCTTTCATGGCCTAATTGTTCAAGGTTTGGAAACCCCTAAATCAATTTTCACGAAACCCTAATATACTCTCATGGTGGATCCTTCGTTTTAGCATGAAACTCCAATCAAATTACGAAGGTAGCTTGCAAACATCATTCTAAACACAAAAACAACAATGAAATATATTAAAAACGCATGAATGATGGAAAACGATTTTGGAATTTTTCTCACCAACTTCAATGGTGATTTCGTGTTCTCTTGAGTATGGGACTTAGTGAATGATTGGAAAACGTTCTATGATCCTCAAGGAAGGTGTTTGAACAGCTCTTGCACCTTGAATTCACCTGTAAAACCAAAATCGAATTTTAAAAATATGTGAGTTTCTTGAGTTCTTGTATGGCTTGGTTATGCAGCTTTTTTGTCAAAAGGCACGAGGGTTTGCATCCTTATATGTATATGAGTGATTAGGTCAAAGAAAATTGGTCCAAAATCCATGAATTAATGAAAAATATATTTGATTTTCAAGCCATTATTTTGCAATCTTTTTCACATGTTTTTGACGCCAATCACCTCCAATTGCATTGATTCTTTCTATATTTGGTTAGGCACGAAATCTTGGAGATATTATATGCATAAAAAGATTGAAAAACCTAGGTTTAGTATTTTTTATACATTTTAATTAATTAAATGAATTTCTAGCATTTAAAAATTCAAATAAATAAAATAAAAATGATAAAAACTTCCCTTTGGGACAAATGGTCGTGCACATGTCTTGGATAATGAATTGTGGAAGAAAAAGAGGCCCATTAGCAATTTTAGGTCATTTGAATCAATGTTGACTTTTCAAAATATCCAAAAATTTCCCAACTTCCACAAGGCATAACTTGCTCAATTTTTAAGCTTTGTTCATGTTCTTGGACATTTTGGAAAGGTCTTTGAGTCCTCTAACCAATGCCTTTGGTCCCATGTCATTTTGATTTACCAATCTCAAGTTATGGCCTTTGACTTAAAGTCCCTTTTTGTTGACTTTTGAAAATGACCTATAATGTTGAAATTGATAACTTTTTGTGAGAGCATTTCTTGGACTTGAAGTATGAAGATGAGTTGTAGGAAATGTCTTTCTCTTAAAAATGAGCTTTGGATGGAATTTTTCTGATAATCCATGTGAAAGTTATGCCCTGGTCAATTTACAGTTGACTTTTTCAACTGTCCAAATAAGGAAACTTTTGCATATTGATGATTTTTGAGCCTAGCTTTGAGAATCATGATCAAGCATTGATAAAATGATGTTTGTGGCTTCAAAATGAGATGTTGACCAAAAATTTGAACTTTTGACTGTCAAATGACCATTTTGCCCCTACAGTTGACTGTAGTGCAATTAGGGTTTTGACTGTGCAATTTTGTGCTGAGAGTCTTGAAACTTGGTATGAGGATGCTTGACCATATTTATAGGCATGTGGGAATTGATTGGACCCTTGGAAACTTCATTTTCTTGATCAGAACCAAAACCCTAATTTTGACTGTTTAGGAGACCCTTGAACTGTGCAACCCTTGGGGAGATGTTTGAAGCTTTGACTTGGCAAATTTTGAAGAATATGGGAGGGCAAATTTTGGGGTACAACAATGATCAATCAGCTTATTCTCTGTTAGAATATCTGATATAAGCCTTCCTAGGGGTATCCAGTCCCTTTTTATGCGCTCCTCTTCTTTGGTTTCCTTGACACTAGTCCTTAGATGGTTAAACAGCAGATGAGCCAGATTCACCTTAATCTTTTGGGAGATGAAGTAGATCAGAAATTGCTGATCAATATTGATGTAGTCAGGAGAGCTGGTAGGCTTCCTGTGGTTTATACATCCCAGAATAATCTTGGCCCATATTATGTGATGGTCTTTTAGATCCCTTATCTTGCTGGAGGGAAGACCCAGAGTGAAGATTTCTCTAGCAATTAGGGCGACATCAGCGCATCTTTCAGCCATGTCAATGCATTGTACACCACCACCACTGTAGCCTATTAATCTTGCAATGAGGTCCTCAGTTATGACTATCTTCTTCCCCATTATGTATGAAGTAACTTGATGGTTGAAAGATGAAGCATGAATCCAAAATTCCTTCACAAGGATTGGGAATGTTGGACCCACCAGTCGGTAAAAATATATGTCCCAGCCTTGAGCCTTTACTTCTTCCAAGAGATTAAACCCGTTTTCTTGAAGACTGTTAAAGTCCACAATTAATTCAGAAAGAACTTCTAGATTTTTGATTGGTATGAGAAGAGTTCTGTAGGGTTCTTCATATTGTTCGGAGGAATCTGTTTTCTGAGAACTGGAAGTAGGGTTGCTTGAGGTAGCCATGTTCACACGAAGGTTTTGTGAAGAAATTGAAAGGGTTTTGAGAAAGGTTCCAAACTGAAATTAATAAGATTGTAGAGAAAATGTAAGTGAAAGTAAAAAAGTGTAAGTGGTGAGAGATGTGTTTAAATAGATTTTTAAAAAGGATTTTGAAAACATAAACCGCAAGAGAGAGAGAAATAAATTATAATGATTATGAGCATTTAATGATAGCTGATTTTGGGGGATTCAGAAAGATATTGAAACGGTTACCCATGACATGTGTCCCAATGCATCCAATCAGCGCTTTTGACCTTTCAGAAACGTGAACGCGTGTTCAGCCTCAGAAAGTAGCTGATGACCGGATGACACTTGTTTGCTTGAGTGAATTGCACATTTCTATCCTTGAAATGAAGCGCGCAAATAGACAATCTGTACTTCTAAAGATCTGAAGAAAGATTGATCAGCAGTTCACGGAAAAATAAACAAAGTTCTGAAGGTTAAGATATGGAATCAAAACAGTTTTATTCTGGGCAGAGCTTCATGCTGAGATGTTTCAGAATGAAGTTGAATTTATCTTCAGAAAGAGGTTTTGTAAAGATATCAGCCCATTGATGGTCTGTGTTAATAAATTTTAAATTTAGAATCCCTTTCTGAATATAGTCCCTAATAAAATGATGTTTTATTTCTATATGCTTAGCCCTAGAATGCAAAATAGGATTTTTACTAAGACAGATAGCAGAAGTATTGTCACAGAGGATAGGGATGTTACTCTCAAATATCTTGAAGTCCTCAAGTTGACTTTTCATCTAGAGCATTTGTGTGCTGCATCCAGCTGCTGCTATGTATTCAGCTTCTGCTGTTGATAGAGCTATTGTGGATTGTCTTTTGCTGGACCATGAGATCAGATTTTCTCCCAGAAACTGGCAGCTTCCAGAAGTGCTTTTACGTTCTACTCTATCTCCAGCGAAATCAGCATCACAGTATCCTATCAAGCTGTAATCACTTGTTTTTCTATAAAACAAACCCAGATTAGTAGTACCTTTCAGATACTTGAAAATTCGCTTAACTGCTATTAAGTGAGATTCTCTAGGATCTGATTGGAATCTAGCACAAATGCAAACACTGAATAGAATGGCAGGACTTAAAGCCGTCAGATAGAGAAGAGAACCAATCATACCTCTGTAGACCTTCTGTTCTACCTTTTTACTTACCTCTTCTCTTTCCAGAATGCACGTGGGATGCATTGGAATCTTTGATGGCTTACATTCTGAGAGATCAAATTTCTTCAGAAGTTCTCTGACATATTTGCTCTGATGAATGTAAGTTCCTTCTGGGGTTTGATTAATCTGAATGCCCAGAAAGAATTTTAGTTCCCCCATTAGGCTCATCTCAAATTCTGCCTGCATACATTTAGTAAACTTTCTTCCCAGAGAGGGTTTAGTGGATCCAAATATGATGTCATCAACATAAATCTGACATACTAAAATGTCATCTTTAATTGTCTTACAGAACAAAGTTGTGTCCACTTTCCCTCTGGTGAATTCCTTTTCTAGCAGGAAGTTATTTAGTCTTTCATACCAAGCTCTGGGAGCTTGTTTCAGACCATAGAGTGACTTCTTTAGTTTGAAAACATATTCTGGATTTTTGGAACTTTCAAAACCAGGGGGTTGGTGCACATATACCTCTTCTTCTATATAGCCATTTAAGAATGCACTCTTAACATCCATCTGATACAGAGTGATGCCTTTATTAACAGCAAATGAAATTAAGAGTCTGATAGATTCTAACCTGGCGACTGGAGCAAAGGTTTCTGTATAGTCTATGCCCTATTGCTGACTATAACCTTGTGCTACCAGTCGTGCTTTGTTTCTGATGACTTTACCTTGTTCGTTCAGTTTGTTTCTGAACACCCATTTTATACCAATGACGTTGAATCCTTTTGGTTTGGGAACTAGATCCCATACGTCATTTCTTGTGAATTGATTTATCTCCTCTTGCATTGCTAGAATCCAGTCATTGTCCAAAAGTGCTTCATCAATTGTTGTTGGTTCAATTAGAGAAACCAGTCCCATGAGGGATTCTTCATAGTTTCTGAAGCTAGATCTTGTTCTGATTGGATCTTCCTTCCTTCCTAAGATTGTTTCTTCTGGGTGATCCATGCTGCTTCTGGATGGTCTTTTCTGGAGTTGATCAATAGAAGGTGTTGGATTGCTTGCAGTTACTCTTTCTGAGGTTGAGGGAGTGTCTCTGTTGAGAGCTTCTGATGATTTGTCTTCAGTACCTGTGAGTTCAACTTCCATACCTGCAAGGAATTCATTCTGCTTTGACTTTTGATAGTCAAGCTTATCATCAAAACGAACACTGATTGACTCCTCCACAATCTGTGTTTCTGTATTGTATACTCTGTACCCTCTTGAGCATTCAGAATATCCTAACATAATACACTTTTGTGCTTTAGAGTCAAACTTGTTCAAATAATTTTTTGTATTCAGGATAAAACATGTACATCCAAATGGGTGAAAATAGGAAATGTTGGGCTTTCTGTTCTTCCACAATTCATATGGAGTCTTTTCCAGAATAGGTCTTATTGAGATTCTATTCTGAATGTAACACTATGTGTTTATTGCCTCTGCCCAGAAGATCTTAGCAACATTAGTCTCGTTGATCATGGTTCTGGCCATTTCTTGCAATGTTATGTTCTTTCGTTCTACACCTTCATTTTGCTGGGGAGTTCTAGGACAAGAGAAATCATGCAGAATGCCTTTATCATTAAAGAATAACTCAAAATCTTTGTTTTCAAATTCTCCACCATGATCACTTCTGAATTTGACGATTCTAAGATCCTTTTCATTCTGAACTTGGTTGCAGAAGGTAACAAACACAGAGTGTGACTCGTCCTTGTTCCTTAAGAACTTTACCCATGTCCATCTTCTATAGTCATCTACGATTACTAACCCATACTTCTTGCCACTGACTGAAGCAGTTTTAACTTGTCCAAATAAGTCAATGTGTAGAAGTTCTAATGGCTTGGAGGTGGAAACAACGTTTTTGGATTTGAACGCTGGTTTTGCAAACTTGCCTTTCTGACATGCTTCACAAAGAGCATCTGAATTGAACTTCAGGTTAGGAAGTCCTCTGACCAGATTGAGTTTGTTAATCTGAGATATTCTTCTCATACTAACATGTCCCAATCTTCTGTGCCAGATCCATTGCTCGTTGTTAACAGACAGTAGACATTTTACATTCTAACTTTTTAGTTCAGAAATTTTTATTTTATAAATGTTGTTTTTCCTCTTTCCATTAAATAGGATAGTCCCATCTTTCTGACTAACAGCTTTGCATGAATTTTGATTGAAGATTATATCATAATCGTTATCACTTAATTGACTTATGGATAACAGGTTATGCATTAATCCATCAACTAATAAAACATTACTTATAGAGGGAAGATTTCCATTACCTACTGTTCCAAAGCCAGTGATCTTTCCTCTCTGATTGCCTCCAAAGCCTACGTGGCCGCCAGACTTAAGTTCCAGGCTTTGGAACATATGCCTTCTTCCCGTCATGTGTCGTGATCAGCCAGAGTCCAGGTACCATGATTGGTGTTTTTGCTTTGCTGCTAAAGATATCTGCCACATGTATTATTTTATCCTTAGGTACCCACATTTTCTTGGGTCCTGATTTGTTAGTTTTACCAAAACTATGGTTGAATTTTGGTTTGACAGAGTAATCACTACTTGTATATTTTATGTCATGTGTGTGCCCATATATAAAGTATGAATCAAGTGGAGTACGTTTTATAACTAAATCCATGGCATTTTTGGTGTAGGTACCTTACCTTGATATCCTATCCCTTTTCTGCCATTTCTTCTACCTCCATAGATCATTGAAGCCATTTTTCTTCTGTCTATGTTTTTAGCTAGAAACTTCTGAAAGTTGTGATCATACTCCTTGATGATCTCATCAGCATTGCTGGGAGTTTCAGGGATTGTTTCCTTCTGAGAGTTTTGCAATTGGTTTTCTAATTTTGAAATTTTATCTTTTAACTCAGAATTCTCCAATTTGAGACTCTCAGTCTTATCAGAGTCAGAAGCAAGATTCCTTTTCAGGTTTCTGAGTTTGACTCTGATCTACTGATATCTTTCCAGAATTTCATTAAGGCTTTCAGCTAGTTCAGCCTTAGTAAAGTTTATAGTAAAGTCAGGGAATACCTCTTCTGTATCTGATTCAGAGTCTGACTCAGAAGCTTCACTGTCTTCTGTTATGTTTGCCATGAGAGCTATGTTTGCTCTTTCATCATATAATTCTGAGTCAGCTTCAGATGTGTCAGAATCATCCCGTGTAGCCATGATACTTTTCTTCTTTCCAAACTTCTTTTTGGGCTTCTCCTTCTGAAGCTTTGGGCAATCACTTTTGTAGTTCCCTTGCTCGTTACATTCATAGCAGATGATGTCTTTGTTGTTTGGCTTTCTGTTTCCTGAAGAGCCTTCAGATCTTCTGTGTCTAGAGGAGGATTCTGACCTTCTGTATCTGGAGAAAGATTCATTCTGATTTTCTGATCTTCTGGGATTCCTGAACTTCCTTTGCCTCTGCTTCCACAATTGGTTCACCCTTCTGAAAAGGAGAGACAGTTCATCTTCTTCTGACGAGGACCCATCAGAGGTTTCTTCCATAGCCTGCAAAACTTTGGAGTTAGATTTTCTATTAGATTTTAAAGCTAATGGCTTACCTTGCTTTTGAGGTTCATCTGCTTCTAGCTCTATCTCGTGACTTCTGAGGGAGCTGACAAGTTCCTCCAGAGAGATTTTGTTGAGATCCTTGGCTAGCTTAAGCGCTGTGACCATTGGCCTCCATTGTTTTGGTAAGCTTCTGATGATCTTCTTAACGTGATCAGCAGTGGAATACCCTTTGTCAAGAACTTTTAGACCAGCAACAAGAATTTGAAATCTTGAAAACATAGTTTCTATTGATTCACTCTCTTCCATCTTGAATGCCTCATACTTCTGAATGAGTGCAAGGGCTTTGGTTTCTTTGACTTGAATGTTGCCTTCATGCGTCATTTTCAAAGAGTCAAACATATTCTTTGCAGTGTATCTGTTTGATATCTTCTCATATTCTGAATAAGAGATGACGCTGAGAAGAATTGTTCTGGCCTTGTGATGATTTCTGAATTCACGCTTTTACTGATCAGACATCATTTTCCTATCAATTTTCTGACTACGTCTATCCACTGGGTGCGTGTATCCATCAGTCACCATGTCACACAGATCAGCATCATGGGCCAGAAAGAAACTCTCAATTCTGTCTTTCCAATAGTCAAAGTTCTCTCCATCAAAGACTGGAGGTTTGCCACTGAATCTGTCCCTTTCTTCATTGTTGTCATTGCTGATGTTTTGACTTGGTCCTGCCATTGTGTTTTTCTGACGCTAGATCTTGTAATGACACGGTTAAGTGTTATAAGCTCAGAACCAGGCGCTCTGATACCAATTGAAGATGTGAAAAACACAAGAAGGGGGGGGGGGGGGGGGGGGTTGAATTGTAAAACTTAAAACAAATGGTTTGACAACACAATATTTTTATCCTGGTTCGTTTGATCTCAAACTACTCCAGTCCACCCGTCAAGGTGATTTTGCCTCTCTCCAACGAGGTCTTAATCCACTATTTTCAAAGGATTACAACAGCTACTTTAACAACAGTTAAAGTCTTCTTGAGTATAACCACAAACCGGTTTATCTCAAGGAAATCTTTCACAAATAATTGAACAAGGATGTGTTAACGTTTACTAACAAAACAATATATCACAACTGTGATAATTACACAACTTAAGCTTGGAATAAACTGAATTATCTAAAGCGTTTGAATAAGCGTGATTTGAAGGCTTGGCAAATTATGTGAGTGCATGCGTGAGTCTTTTCTCAAGCAGACTTGTTTATATAGGCAAGGCAAAGATACATTGTCCATAAAGCCAGTTTAATGATAATAACACACTTTCCTTTTGAAGAAGATCTTGTCTGAAGAGAGCCTTTAGCATTTAATTCTGTCTTGAATAATTAATAATGCTTCAGAGTCTTCTTTGCTTTAACTTATGATAACGCTTCAGAGTGTTGATGACTTGGTAAAGATCTTTGATCAGAGTCAGAGTGTATTATTTATGTGCAGATTCTGGTCATCAAGCTTCAGCGTATAATCTGGTAGCTTCAGCGTGTAGCACATATTACTGATCTTCTGATGTTGATTCCATCAGAACTTCTGTATATACAAAACATAATTTTAAGAAGAATATTTGTTTTATATATATATATATATATATATATATATATATATATATATATATATATATATATATATATATATATATATATATATATATATATATATCTTTGAATTTATTTATTCTTTGTATTTTGTTATCATCAAAACTCTAATCAAGGGTTGTAGAATCAAACTATATTCTAACAGTGTGCTCGGACAACATGATGATACTAGACGAAAAGAACACGCCATTTACTATTTGAGAAGGAAGTTTACAGATTGTGAATCGAGGTATTCCTTACTTGAGAAGACTTATTATACTATTACGTGGGAAGCCCGATGCTTGAGGCAGTATATGTTGACACATTCTACACTTCTGATATATAAGATGGATCTGATAAAGTACATCTTCGAGAAACCAACACTTACAGGCAGATTGGCTCGGTGGCAAATGCTTTTGTCCAAGTATGACATCCAGTACGTCACACAAAAGGCCATCAAAGGTAGCATTCTTGCTGATCATCTCACTCACCAACCATTGGAAGAATATCATCCCATGAAGTTCGACTTTCCAAACGAGGATATTATGAAACTTGATGACAGTGAAGGACCTGTACCAGGGGAGCGATGGATTCTCACGTTCGATGGTGCGTCAAATGCTATGGGTCACGGTATTGGGGCAGTTATGACCTCTCCACGCAACACTCACATACCTTTCACTGCCAGATTATATTTTTATTGTACGAATAATGTCGCTGAATACGAAGCTTGTGTGATGGGAATTGAAGCAGCCATTGATTTGAAGATCAAGATTCTTGAAGTTTATGGGGACTCTGCCTTAGTGATACATCAAGTACGTGGTGATTGGGATACACAACACCCTAATTTAGTTCCATACAGGGATTACATAATTGAGTTGTTGCCCGCTTTCGATGAGGTCACCTTTGAGCATATTCCTAGAGAAGCGAATCAACTGGCAGACGCTCTGGCCACTTTAGCAGCGATGTTCAAAGTCAATTACCCAAATCATGCACCCAGTATAAGGATCTGTCATTACAAGGAGCCAACACATATTTTCCCTGCTCATTGTCTCACAACTGAAGATGTATCAGACGAAAGGCCGTGGTATTTCGACATCAAAAGATATCTTGAGAAGCAAGAATACCCTGAAGGTGTTACGATTTGTGATAAGAGGACTCTCAAAAGGTTGGCGTCTAAGTTTTTATTGTCAGGAGACGTTATGTACAAGAGAATCTATGATTCGGTTCTGCTCAGATGCGTGGATAGACACGAGGCAAAATCCATTATACGAGAAATACACGAAGGCTCTTTTGGGACTCATGCCAGTGGGCATTCCATGTCCAAGAAAATCCTACGAGCAGGTTATTTCTGGATGACGATGGAAAGTGACTGTGGTGTATATGCCAAAATGTGCCACAAATGTCAGGTTTACGCAGACAGGATACATGTTCCTCCCACTCCTTTGAATGTGATGAATTCTCCATGGCCCTTTGCAATGTTGGGCATCGATATGATTGGACGCATCGAGCCGAGTGCTTCAAATAGACACAGGTTTATCCTCGTTGCTATTGACTACTTCACCAAGTGGGTGGAAGCGGCTTCATACAAGAATGTGACCAAGCAAGTTGTCACTCGTTTCATCAAAAGAGAATTCATATGCCGGTATGGAACTCCTAACAAGATCATCACTGATAACGGGTCAAATCTCAACAACAAGATGATGAAGGAAATGTGTGAAGAGTTCAAGATCGAGCACCATAATTCATCACCCTATCGGCCAAAGATGAATGGGGAAGTCGAAGCCGCTAACAAGAACATAAAGAAGATCGTCTAGAAAATGGTGAGAACATACAAATATTGGCATGAGATGTTGCCTTTTTCCCTACATGGCTATCGAACTTCGGTGCGTACTTCCACTAGGGCAACTCTGTTTTCACTAGTCTATGGCATGGATGCGGTACTCCCGATCAAAGTGGAGATCCCTTCCTTAAGGGTTCTGATGGATACTAAACTTGATGAAGCATAATGGATTCAAATGAGACTCGACCAACTCAATCTCATCAAAGAAAAACGCCTGGCAGCCATTTGTCACAGTCAGTTATACCAACAGCGTCTCAAGAGGGCATTTGACAAGAAGATTCGTCCTCGAGAGTTCCACTCAGGTGACCTGGTCTTAGGAAAGCTTCTCCCAATACACACAGACCCAAGAGGCAAGTGGAATCCCAACTATGAGATACCGTACATCGTTAAGAAAGCTTTCTCAGGAGGTGCTCTAATCCTGAAAAACATGGATAGGGAAGATGTTCCGCTTCCAGTCAATTCGAACTCAGTCAAAAAATACTATGCATGAAAGGACCCGCTAAGTCGAAAAACCGAAAGGGCGGCTTAGGCAAAAGTTAGGGCTAGAAAAAAGAAAAAAGAATAACCCGCTAAGTCGAAAACCCGAAAGGGAGGCTTAGGCAAAAATGGGTGTCCCGGTGGATTAAAAACCCGAAAGGACGATCCAGGCAAAAATTAGGGACAAAAAGCGAGAGACTACAGTCTGAATACTCTTCGCGTACACCCTCATAATGCGGGATGGATCAATCTAGCTATTATCCTTTGGAAGCACGGCACTAGGACGACCCAAGATGCGAGAACTATAGCAATATCATCGTTCGTAGACTGTACCCTCCCCTCATCTCGCATTTTAGGGTCGTAGATCGTCTGTAGATCTTACCATCACGCTATATTTTTAGTGTCGTAGATCATCCGTAGATCTTAACTTCGCTTTATCTCTCTTAGGGTCATAGGTCGTCCGTAGACTTTACCCTCTCCTCATCTTGTTTTCGGGGTCGTAGATCGTCCGTAGATCTTACCTTAGCTTTACCCCCTCCTCGTCTTGTTTTTAAGCTCGAAGATCATCCGTAGATCTTACCTTCGCTATATCTCTCTTAGGGTTGTGGGTCCTTCGTAGGCCTTACCCCTACGCTATCTTTTCAGGGTCTTAAGTCTTCCGTATACTTTACCTTCGCGTTATCTTTAAGTTTCTTACCTTTAGTCATCATGACATTGTCAACCATATCCTTTCAGTCATTCTACCACCCGCTCCCTCAAAAACCTTGTATTGACACCGTTACCCCAGTACAAGCTACCCTTTTTCAACCATGTTTTATCCATCATGACCGGTCCACCATAAGACCAGTTTTTCTTTCCCTAGCAGACATTCACACCAATGAATGGCACTCGAACCATCTCTCAGGGCAAACTTCGGGTCCTTGTATTTAATCATCTTCAACCTTGAACTCTCAAAAGGCTGACGACAATCTCGCCTTCAGGTTTAAGACAATTAAATAGGGGCAGCTGTTGTACCCTAAATTTGCCCTATCTCTTTTATTTTTGTCTGGCTTTGGATTTTGCATTCCATTTGCATCATTTTATTACTCAGTCATTTGCATATACCGCATCTCATGGGATCAGGCGCTTTGGTTCGAGGTATTAGGGTTGCGTCCTCTTTATGTCTAATCTTGTTTTGAGGTTTTCTTATCAGGTAAAAGGTAAACGCATCTGGTTCTCGATTAATGGATCGCAGAATGAATTTTGTCATCACGTTACAAGGTTGGTTTTCACTCAAATTTATCAGAGCCTGGATTAGGGTTTATTTCCCTATGTGTGTTGGTCAAGATGCTAGGGTTTCGGGTCTTTGGTTTCTAGGAAGATGTTTCTTTCGCCTGCCTCAAAGATGGCTCAAAGCTCATGGCATTAGTTCAAGAATTTCATCTCCTCGCATTTCAAGTTTTCTTCTTAAAGTCTCTAAGCCATTGATTCGAGAGTTTGAAGTTTAAGTTGACGACTGCGAAGTTTGGGCACAAGAAATAAGTCTGGGGGTCATGACCGTCAAGGCGTGTTTTGTTGCTTAAGTTACAAGTTATTGTGGGTTGAATATCAAAAATTAGGATTCTGGTCGAGAAGTGCAAGTTTGGTTCAAGCGTGATATGAAGATCAAGGTTTAAGCGACCTTTGTTTTGGGTTCTAATTAACCAGAGGGAATTAAATTCTTAAGCATTTATTTTGTTTGAGAGTTTGATTGGATTTTGAAAGACAAGGCGCAAGTTATGAAGATTATGTATGATTTCTTGAAATTAAAGTTACAAAGGAAAAGTGTATCATATGAACCATTCAAGTGAGAATTTCAAATTTTAATCAAAGATCCAAGATTTGTTTAGTTTCCATACACCAAAGTTCATCATTCATAAGATTCGTTCAAGTTTTGTATTCAAGTTACATTCTTTTGGGCAAATTGCAAAGGAGACATAAATGTGAAATGCGAGTTACAAATATGTTTGTTTACAAAAAAAGGAATAAATGTTTGTTTCTTCAAGCCTCTTTGCTCCATCTTCAAGCCACTCGTCCTCACTCCTCGCCACGGCCTCTTCATCTTTCAACCTCACTCGCCCTTCAATCCTTGTGCTCATGACACGAAGAAAAAGAATAAAAGTTAGAAATCAAACATATGAAAAGAAATTCCAAACAAGAAAGCTCATCATTAGGATTTGCATTCGGAATCAGAACTAAAAGGGTTTATTTCTAATCATGGGCCATTTTCTCCCAATTGCAAATCACAAAAAAGGGTTGTTCTCTTTGGTTCACAAAAAAGGAGAAAAGGAAAAATTGGAAATGTTTTCTTGTTGCTAAAGCAAAGCACAAAGCTGCCATAAGAAGCTAGCTAAACAGGCAACAAAACATGCGACAAAACCAGCAAGTTGCCAAGCATAGCAGAACAGCCAAAACAGCACAGCAACCGAAACAAATACAACAGAACAGGAAGCAACATCAAACAAGACAAATAATATAGAAGGCTAACAAATATCCAAAACCTCAAGTGCTTCATCATTTCCCTAAAATGCAAATCCTTCATAATTAATTTTCAAAAAGCAATAGCTTTTTATCATAGAGAGATGAAAGAGAAAAAAAGATAAAACCTGCATATTGCATAACCAACCAGCCCTTATCCCTGCATAAACAACCAAAAACAACAAGCCAGAATACTACAATAAAAATGTCTAAGTAGCCTGCCCTGTAAAGCCAACCTTAAACCTGTCCAAAACAAACCCAAAATAACATCAAAACAAGACAAACCAAAACCTGCTGCAGAATTTTGTCCAGCCTGCATACAAACACCAAAATAGACATAGACAGGGCCTGTACTCAAAAAGCATAAAGACAGCGGTACCATTGTATTCAAATCTCATACGTTCTCCCTCTAATTTCCCCCCCTTATCTCACTATAAGAAGGGATTGTTCCATTGAGAAAAAGAAGTTTGTTCAACACAGACCGAGGGAGAAAACCAACAACATACAGCAAGAAATACACCAAGGAAAAACTGTAAAAAAAACAGTAAGAGGAAGAAAATACTTGAAAAATGCTTTAGAAAATATGCCAAAATTCTGCCTAACCATTCATCTAAACTTCCTTTGAGAATCGACTTCCATACACACCATCAACCATAATAACAACCTTTTACCTGCACACACACAATTATTAAACTTATAAAATTCCTACCACCCAAGCTCTAATAAAAAACCATCAGCTTGCTACCAATTTTCTATACCACAACCACAACAGAGTTATTGCAATCAACAACCTGTAGTTTCCATTAATACTGCACCACAATAGAGTTGTTGCAATCAACAACCTGTAGTTTCCATTAATATTGCAACGGTATCAGAAAAGAAGAATAGAGTAGTGGAAACAAAGAAAAGGAGGGAATTCACTTCACCTAGAGCTTTCCTCAGAAACTGTTGGATTAGCTCTGATTCTGTAAGTTATCTCACACTTTTCGACTCCATAATACCATGCTACTCTTATGATTATTTGCGTTGAGTTTTCCTTGTGCGAAATCACCATTTAACTTCGATTTAAAGTTGTCAGAATTCTTGTATGATTTCTGAAATTTTTGAGAACCACGTTTTTGTTGTTTCACCTGTATCATTTCTACCATCTATTCCTCATGTGTTAATGAGTTTTATGGTATAGTATCTAAAGAAAAAGTTTGGTTGTGTGAGGATAGTTTTGAACTGAGTTAAGTTGAACTGATGAAAAGAGAGCATATCATGATGTTATATGTTGTTGTTACAGTTCTATGATTAAGATAGAGAGAGAGAGATTGAAAACTGAAAGGGGATATTGAGATGGAGATCTCCGAACCTGTTGTTGTTATTTGGTTATGCGTGAAAATGAGAACGGAAAGAAGAAGTTCTATTTCTTTTACAAGAGAAGATGAACAGTAAAGGTTGCTGTCAGTTTTTTTCCGGAGAAGATAAACAGTAACATAGTGGTTCAGTTTGGAAGATACAGAGGAAAGCCATGTTTTTTCTTTGAGCGGCTGATATGTGTTCTTAGGGTTATGATAACCTGTGATATTATGCATAGGAATGGGCCGGATCCGGGTCCGACCCGACCTTGTCTTTTTGAGCCCAGCTAGTTGTTTTTATATTTTATTTTTGATTAATCTGTTTTTTTATTCCATATGACTTGGGCCTTTCCTTTATTTTTAGCCAATATGAATTCCTATCATCACACCTCATTTTTTTCCGTGCTCTTTAGGTTAGTTATATTTATTTTCTTAGTTAAATTTATTTAATTTAGATTAGTTAGTATCTTAGAAATAGATATATAGTATTAATTAGACAAATTTTGGTAATTATTTTAGTTTAGAATTATTCTAGTAATTTCAAGTTAATGTAGAATTATTTTAATAATTTTAGAATTTCTATTTGATTAGATTTAATTTAGTAATTTTAGAATTTTCATTTGATTTAGATTTAATTTAATATCTTTAGAATTTTTATTTGATTTAGATTTAGTTTAGTAATTTTGGAATTTTATTTGATTTAGATTTAGTTTAGTAATTTTGGAATTTTATTTGATTTAAAATTAGTTTAATAACTTTAGAATTTTTATTTGATTTAGAATTAGTAACTTTACAATTTTCATTTGATTTAGATTTAATTTAATAACTCTAAAATTTTTATTCGATTTAGATTTAATTTAATAACTTTAAAATTATTATTTGATTTAGATTTAATTTAGTAGTTTTAGAATTTTATTTGATTTAGATTTAGTTTAGTAACTTTTGAACTTTTATTTATTTTAGATTTAATTTAGCAACCTTGAAATTTTAATTTAGTTTAGATTTAATTTACTAATTTTAAAATTTTAATTTAGTTTAGATCTAATTTAGTAATTTTAGAACTATTTTTACAACCTTAGAATTTGTAGTTAGTTTAGAATTATTTTAGTAAGTAATCTTAAATTTTTAATTTAGTTCAAATAATTTCTTTAGATAATTAGTTACATTCTCTTTTATTTGTATTTAAATATCTCTGTCATTTTAATTTCTCGATGCCTTTTGGTCATTAATCTGTTTCGTTAGATTTATTTTTTATGAATTTTTGAATGTTTATATTTTGATGTTCATTTTATTATGCTTGCTCGATTTACTCTAAAGGGAAGAATTAAATTTGTTGACTTCATGTCATCGAGTATCTAATACGATTGTGTGAAGCCCTCTCATATATTTTAGCTTTAGTTAAACTTAAGTTAAATCTCCTAAAGAAGTCAAATTTTAAAAATCACACCTTTTAAGTCAAAACTTCGACACTAGGTGGTCGTATCTTCGAAATCTCATTCACACTCATTTTGACCAAACAAACCCTTTTGACCAAACAAACCAAAAATCAAAAAACCCCTTTACTTGAATTTATTTTAAAACCCGCAAAACACTCAACAAATCAAAACTTCCCCAAAGGGAATGTTATCTCCGTTCTACCGCGATACCGGTTGTGCCTATTGCTAGAATGCGTGCGTTAACATCGCCCACTAAAAAACACAAACAAACCAACCATTTTCTAGAGGAACTATGGTGTTCCGTTTCCTTCATTGGATACGTAGGCAAAGGGTCGTGAAACCCTCACGAACGTAATAATGAAAACCATTCATTTCCCCTTAAGCAAGCATTGTTGTAGATAAACACACCCTTTAGGACAAACAAACAAAATGGATCCCGTTGAGTACAACGGATGTGAGGGGTGCTAATACCTTCCCCTCGCATAACTTACTCCCTTACCCTTTCTCTTGGTCGCAAGACCATCTTATCCATTCCCTTGTGGTTTTATCGATACTTCCCCTTCCTTCGGGATAAATAAAGTTCGGTGGCGGCTCTGTGTTTTCTGCCGGTGGCTTCAGAATCATATCATGAAATAAAGCTACCATGGCATGTTGATAAGTTTCCCATGCGTTCTTCAACCCAAAAGGCATGACCTTATAACAGAAAGTGCCCTGCTGTGTGACGAAGGTAGTTTTCTCCGTGTCTTCAGGCACCATCTTGATCTGATTATAACCTAAGAAACCATCCATGAAAGAGAATACCTTGTGCTGACCAGTGTTGTCGACCAGAACATCAATATATGGAAGTGGGAAGTCATCTTTGGGGCTTGCCCTGTTCAGATCCTTGTAATCTACACACATACGTACCTTGCCATCTTTCTTCGGTACCAGAACAACATTAGCAACCCATTAAGGATATGACGTTACTGCTAAGAACTCTGCATTGAATTGTTTCATAACTTCGGCCTTGATCTTCTCTGACATCTCAGGATGCATGTGACGAACCTTCTTCTTAATAGGAGAAAAACCCTCTTTCATTGGCAGGAGGTGAACCATAATATCTGTATCGAGCCCTGGCATGTCTTCGTATGACCAAGCAAATATCTCAACATAATCGTGCAACATCTTAATCAATATGTTCTTGACATTTTCCTCTAAGTTGACGCCTATCTTGACCTCTTTTATATCTGTCTCAGAACCCAAGTTTACCTCTTCGACTGGCTCTTCGTGTGGTTGGATAGCCTTTTCTTCTTGTATTAAGAGTCTGGAAAGTTCTCCAAGTATCTCACAATATTCCTCACCTTCATCCTCGGCTTGGTAGATTGGATTTTCAAAGTCATAAGCGGAAATAGCATAATCATTATCAGCGAGATCCAGAGTGGATGGGGATCTGCAATGTAGTGTGTGGGTGTGTGTAAGAACACATAGCTATTTGAAAGTGAAATAAAATAAAAGAAAGAAAGAGAGTGCAGAATTTGAATGCAAAATGTCCAATGTTTTCATTAAATGAAAATATGACATATGAAATTACAACCCTAAACAAATGAACCAATTGTGCCCCAGGCAAGACACAAGGTTTAAAGTCATTATTTTAAAAGAAATTACATAACCAAACTTTTTAAATCAATAAAAACAGAAATAGCTATTACTCTTGGCTAAAGGAGATAGAGAAAATGTCTTATGCTTTCCAATTGTCGAGTCTATTGCCAATGGTAGGAAATATCCAACTATAGAAGTCACCATCACTATCAGCATCTTCTATAGCATTGACTACATTGTTGCTGATACAAAATGGAGGTCTTCCAACTCGAGCGCGACGAACAGCCCTTTGACCCTCTGCTGTAAATCCCAAACCAAACTTGTCGGATTTGTAGGGGATATCAGGAAGTTGACCCCAAATTGTGCAACCACCTTCTTCTATAGTTTCTTTGGCATCTTTCAAAGAGTCCATCTTGTGCAGAACCCTGGTAGTCTTTGGAATGACAGTAACAATCTTCCCTTTCACACGATATTTTAATTTCTGGTGCAAGGTGGATGTAACAGCTCCTGCCCTATGGATCTAGGGGCATCCTAGTAGACAAGAATAAGTTGGCCGGATGTCCATCACATAGAAGGTGGATTTTAATATCTGTGAGCCCACTTTGATAGGAAGATCTACTTCTCCATGTACAGTTCTTTTTGATCCATCAAAGGCTCAAACTATGATATCGCTAGGTTTTAGCACAACCCCTTCACAATCCAGTATGTCAAGAGCGCCTTTTGGAAGAACATTCAGAGAAGAGCTAGTATAAACCAACACATGAGACAATGTAATGCCTCTGCATTCAATGGATACATATAGGACTCTATTATGATTTCTCCCCTCTGGAGTCAGGTCAGCATCAGAGAAACCTAATCCATTGTCAGTCATTAAGCTAGTAGCATAACTTCCAAATTGATCGGCGGAAATCTCTTGTGGTACACGAGCAGTCTTTAAAAATTTTATTAAAGCTTGTGCATGAGCTTCGGAACACAACAGTAAAGATAACATGGAAATTTTGGACGGGGTCTTCCCCAACTGTTCAACAATTTTGTAATCGCTTCTACGAATGATCTTCAAAACTTCTTCCATTTCTTGTCCAGTGGTATCCTTGACTGTAGCTTCTTTTGGTGCCTCCGTCCGGGCAGGCTCTATTATTGGCTCTTTTCCTCGAGCTTCAACAGTTGCCTTGGTAACTGTAACTTAAACAGGTGGAGAGATTTCCGAAGATAAAATCCTTCCACTTCTAGTAATTTTACTGGTCCCTGCAATATTGTCAATGTTGAGATCAACCTCTTCATTATCTTCGTCAGACAGCTCTTGTTAAAGGCCATGGTAATAGACGTCAGACCCATAATTCCATGGAATAACCTTCTACGAGGAATATGGGATGGGCCCAGGTTTTGTAATGATTAAGGGAGCAGATTTTAGATTGGCAGTAATCCTTACAGAACCCTTGGAAGTGATCATGAAAGGAATACCAGATATGACAGATAAATCTTGGCACAAATTTTCATCATACATAGCTTTTTCAATCAAAATTACATGTTCATCCATCAGGCGTTGAATGCCTTCCTTCAGTAACCCGCAACCATTAGGTTGAACCGCACAATAATAACATTCTTTAACACAACCCAGAAATAAACCGGCTTGTAGCAAATTCTTCGTGACGGTTGAGAGGGGAGTAACCACATTATTTATAGAGGTATCATACAAAACATCTTCAATGGCACTTATGCCTTTGTCATGCTTTGGCATAGGAGCAGTAATCATGTTCGAAGTCTCAGGAGGGTCAAACTCAATTTCCTTATTATCAATCATGTCTTAAATTTTGTTTTTCAGGGCCCAGTAATTGTTGGTTTCGGGCCCAGGACTGTTCGAATGATTAGGCATACCTTGCATATGGATTGTACTTCATAGAGGATGTGTTGGGATTAGGAGGAGGATCTCAGAGTGTTGTGAGGCCAACCTTTAACAAATTTTGCAACGCTTGAGCTAATGGCATATTAATCCTGGTGAATTGCCTCCTCAGAGCATTTGTCCTACGTTGATTGCCTTGTTGTTGTTGTTGAACAGGTGTCGGATTAGAGATCAAAACTTCCCTACATACTGATGACGATCATTCTTACTATGGATTTTCTGGCCATATACAGTGTTGGCTTCTTTTTCACCAACAAAGGGATTTTTCATAGCATTAAAAGATGTATCCATCGGAATCTTCCCGCTCTTGATACAACTTTCAACTCATTCTCCAGTCAAAATAAGCTCAGTAAACCTTGATGAAGAACTCCTAATCAGCAAATTAAAGAATGGACCTGTCATAGTGCCCATGAACATATCAATTAATTATCGGTCAGTCAAAGGAGGTTGTACCCTTCCATCTAAATCCCTCCATTTTTGTGCATACTCCTTGAATCCTTCATTCGAACCCATGGACACGTTTTGAAATTACACACGAGTTGGCGCTAAGTCAGCATTATATTGATATTGCTTGTACAAAGAAGCAGCCAAGTCTTCCCACGTATGGATGTTGGTTCCCTTCAACTGATAGAACCATTCCAGTTGAGTATCAGATAAACTTTATTGAAAGAAATGGATCCATAATTTCCAATCAACAGTATGAGGTTGGATTTTTCGTACATACGACCTCAGATGAAGTTTGGGATAAGAGACCCCATCATATTTAACAAAGACGAGGACCTTGAAATTGTGAGGGATGACCACCCTCGGGATCAGACCTAGCTCTCCAAAATCCAATCCAGGCATTTTTTGGATTTCCACAACTTTAAGTCAGTCTTCCAACTGCTTGTACTTGTCATCTGTAGGAGGGTACTATTCGTCAGAGTAGTCTTCATCTTCGGAACCCTGATTGTTTTTACCTTCACCCCTGACACTTCTATCATCCTCCTCTTGGTTGTCGTCTTCTTCAGAGGAAACATCTTGAGCTGGTTTAGCATGACCTTTGAATCTTCTCCCCATGTTAAGGATAACAGCCCGCTTCTTAGTCTTCTATTTTGGGGTGAGGAGCGTTGTCATCTCTTATTACCCTTTGGCCAGATTCAGAAGAGTCTCTTGAAATTGTGCATGATGAGTTTGGATATCCTTGAGTGTTTGTTCGAGAGTCATCTTATACTGAAATAAACATTAAATAGATGAGGAAACTTGTATCAGAAAACCTGCTTGTAAAATGATGCATGTTATGTGGATGCAATATTTTCAAGGACCTTAGGAGATTTAGATTTTCTAAACAAAGGGAAACAGTAACAAATACTTTTATTAGTGAGTTCAAGGTTACAATTTTCTCTTAGGCTTACAATGTAAAGCAAAAGGGTCTCAAAGAGACAACAATATGAACTTATAAAACTCAAGTCTCCCATGGACGCTTCCTCTTTGTGTCGATGTATGCATTAAGGCTTTGCTCCTCATGAAGTTGTTTTGTGAGCTCTAACACTTTCTTCTCACTTGCATAGAATTGGGTTTCAAACATGTCCCGCTCTCCCTTGAGTTGAATCTAAGACTTCTGCAATTCTTCGAGGTCAGTGGACATATTTGGATGAAGAATAGTATAAGTAATATCACCCTCAACAACAAGCTCCATGATTATTGGTAAGACAGCGGGATATGGCATCATAAGGTTTTGAGTGTGAGATTGTACCCACTTGAGATATGGCTCCAAAGGAATGGAATTCTTATAACTTAAAGTTTTGCTATCAACCTTGTTTACCATTCCACAAGCACGTATAAACCTTTGACGATAACCTTGAAAATCATTTTCATAGTCAAACACAATACCCTGGATAAGTATGTCATGAGGACCATGTCTTCGAGCATAACCAAATTGTCGTAGAACCACAAAAGGGTTGTAAGTAATACCTCCCCTAATGCCAAAGAGTGGAACATTATGGAATTCCCCGCAACGGTCAATGATAGTAACATCTTCCAAAGATCGGGCACACCAATAGATACCCAAATGACAGAGCGACATCATCCTCTGAGACCACCTCAAACCTTGTTCATTCTTTAATACTAATCGGGGAAGGTGCGAAATAAACCACCTAGATAGCAAAGGTATACAACATATAAAAGTCCCTCGCTTCCTCAGAGTACGAGTGTGATATTAATGCAGAATGTCCCCAAGCAAAGTAGGTACAAGGTTACGAGAAGGAAATTTTTTGATGGTGTTCACATCTATGAGTTGGTCCGAATTAGGGAATAGGACCAAACCGTAGATTAGAAAAGCAAAGATTTATTCGAAAGCTTGAAAACTCATATCATCCAAAAACTGTCGATCCTTTTCTAACAGAAATTTAGCTAGAAAACCCTTGACTCCATTTCTTGTTTCCAAATTAGCTATAATGTCAGACCGCTTCAAATGTAAGGTTGTTGCAAGTTCATCAGGTTGTGGATCTTTCTCTAAACCGGTGAAAGGTATTTGATTGAGAACAGGCACTCCCAGTAATTGAGAAAACTCCTCCATTGTAGGTACAAACTGATAATCATGGATGGTGAAGCAATGATGCATAGGGTCAAAGAACTGGAATAGAACACTCATCATATCTTCTTCAAAACCCGAGGTAACCAAACTGAGTAGTCGACCATGCCTTTTGATGAATGGAGAACTTTCAGGAACCCTTGAGACTAACTCCTTAAGTTGAGAAGGTATCTTCACAAAACTGATTTGGATAGTGTTTCTACGAGAGAAGGCCATAACCTACAAAATAAGACAAAGATAAATCCCTAGGTCCTTGAAATGGTTAGTGAAAATGATATGGTATGATGTCATGATTTCATGTTCGAACAATTAATCAAACGCAAACAAAACACACAAGGCTTTAGGTTTAAGCTTGCATGGAGTTTTTAGGTAAGTATCCTCTTAAAGTTTAGTTGGCTCAACCTGTCCTAAAAGAAGTAACCGGGTTCTAGGAGTCTCAATATCACTGATGTTTCTCTTAGGCATTATTTCAGCATAAGCATCTAAATTGCGAACGAAATATCCCGAAAGTCCAATCTCAATGAGTGTAGCATCGAGTATCAACCAACTTCAGTCTACACCAAAGCCAACTATCTCACTACTTTCTAATAGCTAAGTTATGTCAACTGAGGTTCTACGGTCAGTTAGTGCTTATGGCACCACGTGGTAGCCCAACATTCTCCTTGACTTACTCAAGGGACACCAGTACCAACTAATGTGTCGCACTAACATAGCCATCATTTCAACCATATCAGTCTACATCGTGCAATTTCTACGATCTATTGTTACTTATCTAAAATTCCCCCAGATCTGAGTATAGGATTTATACAAGAAATAAACCCAAACATATCCCGAATTATAAAGCATACAAGGTAAACAAGTAAAGCAATAGAAGTGATCTAGCTCTTAAGGTAACCCCACTTTTAGTTTAGTCAACTTCAAATTCCCCAGCAGAGTCACCAGTTTTATAATATGGTGGGAGAACTGACTTTTGGTTTTGCATTTTATCACAAATGTTGCGGATAGCAAGAGTCGCCACCAACTTTTCTTTTATCCAATAAAGGAAATGGTCAAAAGAACAGGAAAGACCTTTTGAAAATTTTCTTGAGTTCGGGGAATAGGTTATGGAAAGGGAAGGTGTTAGCACCCTTTTCATCCGTAGTTATATACGGGCTCTTAATTTCTAGCTCACTTGGAAAATACTTTATGTTTATATATGTTTGAAAATGTTCTGAAAATGCCTAAGTGCGACAATTTTTTAATGATTCTCGTATCATTGAGAGTGTATACCAAAATGTTTGTTTTGAAAATATTTATGAAGGAGAGTGTTGGTTTGGAAAGTGTTTTGAAGATGCCAATGTAAGGAAGTTTGCTTTATAATAACCCTTGTATCAGTCCTCAAGAGTGTTTATAAAGTGTTTTGAAAGTAGTTATTTTTAAAGTATGAAGTGTGGAAATTGTTTGCGTTTGTGAGAAAGCGATTACGAGTGATCTACCTACTCAAAAAGTCTTTGTTATTTTCCTCCTACTTTATATAGTGCTATCCTATCATTAGTTAGTAGGAAGCCCTATCATTGGATGTGAGGGACAGACGTGGGTCATTGTACAGTCATACAAGGCAACTTGTAGAATGTTTTAGCATTTGTCGTAAGGGACTAAGATCATTTACCGAAGGCAACATCGAAGGGTCGTCGAGGGACTACGATCTTTTAACCAAGGGTCTATGCTAAATCATCCCACGTTCGAGGGACGTGACTGTTTTTATCCGAGATAACAAGTGAGGTTACCCTAGAGGTGTGTGTGTGTGTATGAAGTGTTTTGATTTCAGTTATTTGTTTTGAGATGAGGTTTTCTCCTGTTTGTTTTTTATCTTGTCATACAAACCCTAATTACTAACAGTAATAAGGAAAGCAGTAATCACAGAAATTAAATATCCTACGCTATTACAATGCTTCGGGATGGGGATACAAATTTAAAAATGGGGGAGGAAAGCAATAAACCCTAATTATCTATTACAAACCTTTGACAGTTACATAATTATTTTAATGTGAAAAATAAACAAATGCGCGAAGATAGAAAGGGGACAGGTGTAAAGAAAAACCCTAAAAATTCTAAGTATTTCAAAAAAATATTTTGTTGTTTTTTGTTTAGAAAAAATTTGAAATGTGAAATAAAAATTTAGATCTAATTCTATTTTAATTTACAATTTAAAATAAAAAAAAGTGTAAATAATTTCATTTATAAAAATTAAATTAATCAAAACCTAAAGAAATCTAAGTATTTAGAAAATATTTTGGTGTTTTATTTGATAGTATAAAATGACAAAACCTAATTCTAATTATTTTACAAATTAATTAATAAAATAAAGCAAAATGATTAAATGAAATTAATTTTTATTTGTCAAAAATTAAATTAACAAATTAAAAATCTAAATCTAACTTTTTTTAATCATTTTTTATGATTTTTTTCTAATTTTAAATAAAATTAAATTAAAAAAAAGAAATAATAAAAATAAAATGGGCCTGGTTGCTGCAAAAGAAAAATGAGGGGTATTAGAAAGCAAAAACAAAAAGCCCAAATCAGCGAGGCTCAAGCGCTATTTGGATCCAGTGAGGCTGGCCCTTTGGAGTGTACCATAGGCATGCTTATTGGTGCGTTGGATCAGGATAGTATGATGATCTGATGGCATGGATGAGGGGTTGCATCATTGCGCACTGGGTTTGCATGTACCTAATTCACAAGAGAAATGTTGAAAAATAAAATGCCAGAGGCAAGGATAGAACCCCTGCCCTGGCACACTAACACCCTACACACAAACACACGCTTGCCACTGGGGTGACTGTTTCATCCGATTATGAATCAGGCATCAATAAATGTATTATAAAACGTGTCCACAAATTCAAATTTATGAACTTTATCTTCTTCTTCGCGCCAAAACAAAACTCAACATTTTATTTTTCAAACTCTTCCATTTCTCAACCTTTTTGAAAAATGTAAACATCAAAGTTGTTCTGAATTTCACCACGAATTCAACCATGCCATTAACCTAAGCTAAAACTCAAAGATTAAAATGAATTTTTGCTGGTACCAAACTGAATCCTAATATTTCAGAAATTTTAAATCCAAAATTTTTATCACACGGTCAACATAAATGAAAGCTAAGGACATGGTTAGCTTCAGGGCATTGATATCTACATTTTTGCTTTAGAAAATAAATGCAAATGATGCTTGTACTGAGATTTCAAAGTTTAGAAAACTCACCTCAAAAGTGAGAATTGAGTTTGAAGTTATAGCACTTCTGAAGGTGTTAGGATGATCTGGATAGCTTCACTGAACTCTCAAGAATCTTTTTCAATGCTTACCTTGGATTGAGAGTGCCTTAATTCTTCTGAACAAGTGAAGTTGCAGAGTTCTGTTTTTGAGGTTGGAAGATAATGAAGATGGTGTTACAGTGGTGAAAAAGGTCTTTAGATAAGTTCTATATGAGTTATTGAAACTTTGTAAATGATTTAGAGTGAAAACGCACGAGTGGATTGAGTGTTTGGTGTTCAAGGTCAGAAGTTGCAACAAATGGACTTTTATATGTAGCTTCTGATTTTGAGAGGTTTTTGAGATTGTGAATTTGTGTCCTGGCTTGTGTATTATGCTCTCTATTTATAGGAAGAGTTTTAGAGGGTGAGAGGACTTGGTTTACAAACTATGGAGTTCTGTTTTGGTTGAGATGAAACAAAGTTATGTGAAAATTGGTGTTCCAATGCATAGTACAAAGGGATCTGAAATGGCTAGGAGCTTTAGACATGTTTCTTCTGAGTATTCATGTTGAGTATGATCAGAATAAACAAGTTAGAGGCTCAAGAAGCTGACTTTGTGATTAAAGTTAATTTATCAAAATGGCAATATTAACTTTGTGCCAAAAATGGAATAAGCACTTTGATAATGGCTTAAATACTTGGATAATAGCTCAAAATTTCATGCAATCTTCTGATTATGGGTAGATTTAAGAATTTAGAGGCCTGTAAAGTGAGATTACAAGGCATGGCATGAAGATTTGTTCTTATGTTCATCATAAAATGACTTTTATTTTAAGAATGGATGCCCAACTTCATGCCTTCGAATCTCCTAGCTCAAGCATGATAAAATTGTGTTCTGGGACATTTCTTGAAACGTTGTCTACAACTTTCATGTTGTGAGTTTTGGCTAAATCAAATGGGACTTGGTGAAAAATGGACATGAAGTTCTAAAAAAATTTCTAAGTGTTGGATAAAAAATATCCTAACTTCACAAGCTTATATCTCTTAATCCAAGCACTTTTTGAGAACCATCCAACATTAACAAATTTGTAGAATTCATCAATCCTTACAACTTTCATGTTGGAAGTTTTCCTTAAATCAACTTGCATCTTGAGGAAACTTGCTTGTGAAGTTAGGGTTTTTGTTAAAAACAAAAACACTTAGAATTTTTCTAAGTGTTAGAAAATTTTCCAAATTTAACTTTTGTTGACTTTTTTATTTCTTGATAATCAAGTTTGATAGTTTTGAATGTTTTGATGATTCTTGATTTTTGAATTCCAATGTTGACCAAAAAGTCAAAGTTTGACTTTTGTGTGACTGTTGACTTTTCATCAATTGATTCAAATTTTCAACTATCAATCACTTGCATCCTTGGAAATGTCTTGAGTCATATAATTAGGTCTATATGTTTTGTTTGATTCCTTGAGATCATGCTTCAAGCTATTAGGTCATGCACTAGGTCAACAGTCAATGATCAGTCATCTTCAGTCAAAACCCTAATTTAGGCAGCTTTTGACCTCTAATGATTTGAGGGTTTTCCTTGAGGAATCATGATCAACCTTTGATCAAATTATTAATATCACTTCAAAATTTTGATGTCGACCAAAAATATTTGACTGTATATTAACCAAAGTTGACTTTTTGTCTAATATAATTGATTTTCAATCATCTGAGTAATTGACTGAGCAAACTTGTGATGCAAGGCTTGAAACTTGACATAAACATTGTTGAGGACCTATGATGAACTATGAAAGTCATTTAATACCTTTTCAACCCAATATCCATTGTACAAGATGAAACCCTAGTTGTGGACCCAATGCTTAGGAGGTGAGCTTGTCTGATCAACTCTTGAGAATCCTTGAGTATTTGAAAATCTTTAGGAGAATGCTTTGAAGAAAATGGGAAGGAAAATTTTGGGGTACAACAAATACATATTTTCAATTCACAAATGGTACATTTACCTAAGTTACAACGCTTCTATTTATAACCTATCTCCCAACTGGATTTGGGCTTCAAATCACATCATATTAGTTGTTACACGTATGCAGAAGATTCTGCAACAAAATAGGTCTTCAATCAAATATTTCCTAAAAAGTTTCATTATTTAGAAAGTCAATATTATTCTTGATTCTTCCATACCTTTAAATAAGTGCCACATAAAATTGCATAGTATTCCCATAATATTCTGCATCTGTTAAAACATAAGAGAATTCAACACTCTCGCTCAGCTCAGGCGTGATGTGGTAGAACCTGCATAGGACATCTTATACGACATTTTGCTCCAAATGTTGAAACATTTCAACTCAACATGTTCTTCATCAAATAGGACTTCTTGCTCAACTTGTTCTTTATACAAAGTAATCACATCTTATTTAACATATTGTTGTTATATTTGTTTTACTAAAATTAATGCCAATCCAAAAAACAGAGAGTTAACACTCTCTATCTTGATCAAGCAATCAGCCACCAAGTTCTTAGCTCCACTTTTGTCTTTAATCTCCACATTAATATCTTGGAGCAACAACATCCACCGAATCAATCTCAGTATCTCTTCTGGTTTCTTCAACAAGTACTTTAAAGCTGCATGGTCAGTAAAAATAACAATCTTGGAACCTAGAAAATATGATCTGAATTTATCAAGAGAAAAAAACAATAGGTAGAAGTTTGTTTTAGGTGGTGGTGTAATTAGACTGTGCAGAATCTAAAGTCCTAGAAGCATAATAAATAACATGGGCAGCCTTGTCAACTCTTTGTACAAGGACCGCCCCAACAACATAGTTAGAGGTATCAAACATAATCTCAAAATGGATGGTCCAGTCAGGGGGCTGGATGATGGGAGCGGAGGTCAAAGCTTTATTCAAGAAGTTAAAAGCCTTTTTGCAATTGTCATTGAAGTTGAAAGTGATGTCATTCTTCTACAAGTTTGACGGCCGAAGAGATATCTTTCCAAAATCCTTAATGATACGCTTGTAAAAACCTGCATGACCAAGAAAGGAACGAATATCGCGATTGCAATATGGGTAAGGCTATGTAGAAATCACATCAAAACCTTTTTCAGAAGTTATGTGACCCAAAATAACTCCCTGTTCAATCATAAAATGGAATTTTTTATAATTTAAAACAAGATCAATTTCGATACATCTCTGTAAAACCATATTTAAACTATTTAAACATGCATCAGATGAAGAACCATAAATAGTTAAATCATCCATAAACACTTCCATGCAATTTTCAGTAAAATCAGCAAAAATGCTAATCATGCATCGCTGGAAAGTGTCAGGAGCATTTCAAAGACCAAAAGGCATCCTCCTGTAATAAAATGTACCGAATGAGAACGTAAAAGTGGTATTTTCTTGATCTTCTGGTGCAATATGAATATGAAAGTAACCTGAAAAGGTATCAAGAAAATAATAGTGTGATTTACCAGTAAGTCGTTCAAGCATTTGGTCAATGAACAGTAAAGGAAAGAGATCCTTTTTAGTAGCCATGTTTAATCTCTTGTAATCAATACAAACTCTCCAGATATTCTGAGCTTTAGTGGGAATAAGTTCATTCTTTTCATTTTTTACCACTGTGAGTCCATACTTCTTAGGTACAACTTGCACTGGGCTTACCAATTTACTATCAAAGATAGGATAAATGATACCTTCTTGAAAGAGTTTGGTTACCTCTTTCTTCACCACATTTAGGATCAAAAGATTAAGCCTCCTTTAGGGCTGCCTTATTGCTTTCGCTCCATCCTCAAGTAAAATCATGTGCATGCATAAGGAGGGACTAATACCTAGTGTTGTACCCCAAAATTTTCCCTTTCCTTTCATTCAAAAATATCCCTCCATATCCCTAGGGTTTTAAATCTCCTTAGGCTACCAAGGCTTCTCAGGCCTCGTGACATCTCAAGCTGATTATCTGTTTCATCGGAGGATTCAGAACTTGCAAATATTTTGGAATGAATCACATTTTCCTTATTTATTGGCTCTGGTGCATGGGTTTGATTGTTGAAGTGTGTGATGTCATCCTTTATAAGATATTTGAAGCATTATCGTCCTAATTTTTTAATACACTTTCAATAGTCAACTAAGATTTAGTGGATTAAAGATTCTTACGGACACTCTTATTTCCATGTTTCAAATGATATATTCGTCAAAGGATCCTTCAAGGCTTTGGTTACTATATTAAATCAAGATATCTCTGTTGAATTGAAGTATAAGTGCTAAGAGATTTATTGAGAACCAAGCCTTTTGTTGTTATCTTGTAGATTGTTACTTCTTGATGAAGATTGAAGATTTGGATCATGGCGAATTCATTATTACGAGTGTTCATTAAAAGTGATTATTTTGATTCAATTTGCTAAGATAGTCTCATATTCCAAAGATGGAAGTTTTGTTTGTTTGAAGCGAACAATAAGTTGAATTCAAGTTCAAAGGGCAAGAACGAATGTTAAGTTCAATGGTTCATGTTTCAACTAAAATTCTTTCAAATATTTCAACTTGTTTTAACAAAGCTCTATGGAAAAGAAGAGAGGATCTCAAATTCTAAAATTACAAGAATATAACAATATTTTGAATGATCATTTTTTTAGCATAATACAAGAATAAATTCATCACATTATTCCAAAGTTTCAAACTATCTTACAAGTTCATTTACAAAATTTGAATTACAAGTTTCCTATTTGTTCTAAAGATGCATAAAAGACACTTCATCTTCAATTCTCCAAAATCCTCCAAAGCCATGCCACGATTTCCCTTGCCATCTTTCTCCCCAATCAATCCTTTGTTGCTCACATGAAACAAGAAAAAGAAGTCAGTTAGCAAGCAATTAAAAGTGAACAAAAAAAAAGGTTCACAGTATTTTATCTCATCATTAGGGTTTGGCTTATGGAATCAGATTTTTAGGGCTTAAATCTATTGCAAATCACAAGTGGAGTGGTTCACAATCGGACATATTCAAAGAAATTTAAAACAGAAGTTCATCGCAAAGCAGCCGAAATACAGCAGACACGGTTTCAAATGCCCAAAGAGGCAAAAGTTCAAAAATCATGTTCAAGCATACAAGCCTCATACAAAGTTGTTTCACAAGTCAAAATTATATCATTGGCTAGGAGTAAATCTTTTGCAAATCACAAGACAAAACTCGGTCCACAAAAGATAGAGAAGAATCAAAAGATCCAAATCAGAATCTTAAACTCAACATCATGTTTTAACGCAAACAATCCAAAAAGCCTCATATTTGCTGTTTCAATCAAAATTAGAATTGTAATGTCAAAATCACATGCCTAGCTTTGCTACAAATCTCAAAACAAAACAAAAAATTGTTTGGTTCACAACAAAAAGGCTTCACATTTTGTAAAAGAAAAACCAGAACTGTAATGTATCAATCACAGGCCAAGTTCGATCTCTACTACAAATCACAAATCTAGTTGGGTAACAGTGAGACAAAACCAATGATAAAAAAACTCAGAAAAGGTTCATCATAGTACATGGCTGTCAAAAATTAGTTGTAAAAAGCATCACAGAAAACCAAATTTATCAAGGCCACAAGCAACCAGTACAGCAAGTACAAAGGCCAACAAGAAAAGGTCAACATTGACATATCGAAAAATATGATAAGTCCAACAAAGACAGCAAAAGAAAGTCAAAAGCCAGCAAAAGTACAACAATCAAATCTTATTATGCCAACTCCAACAAGTCAAACCCTTCACACACAAAATCACAGTATAAAAAACAAGCCATAGTTCACCAAAAGGAGGAGAGTTCACAAAAATATACAGAACTGGGGGAGAAACTGATCCATAACACAAAAAAAACCTTCATTATTTCTTTTTATAACACATAAACAGAGCCAAAAAAATCTGTCAAAAAATCATTTTTCAGCAAGACAGAACCGAGTCACAGCATTTTCAAAACAACCTTCATTTTTTTTCTGTAAATAGATCAATAAACCCTTTCAAAAAATTTGGTTTATAGACAGAAAGAGAGAGATACATAACCGAGTGGTAGCACTAACAACAAAAACTCCATTCAAATATACAGAAAATAGAACCATCAAAAGCCTTATCTCGTCATCTTCCAAAACCAAAACCCTTCAGACAAGAAAATATATAAAACCGAACCACAAACCCTAAGCATGCATCATTTTCCCAAACCACCCTTCAGAAATTCTTAAGAGGAAGAACAAAAACAGTCGCAAGCAAATTAGAGAGATCTCACCAAGATGAACTCAGAAGCAGCGTTTTCATCAATGAGCCTCGTCATCGTTACCAGATTTCGTCATATGAGCACTAAGGGTTTCGTCCCTTCCCATCAAGATCTACAAAAAACCATTAAGCATCTAAAAAAGCGAGCCACTGATTAAGATATGGGATAGAAAGACGAACAAAAATATGTAAAAAAAGTTTGAGATCGAAGCATCTCCGCCGTGTGACGGCTGTCGCTGCCACCGCGGGCGATTTTTGGCGAGTGTTCCGGCCAGCTTCAGAATAGAGAGAGACAAGAGAACAAGGGAAGTTATGTTCATTTATTTCTGAAATAATGTTGATTTTTTTATTTATTATTAAGTTTTGTTTTAAAAAAAATAAATTTTATCTAACATGACCTAGGTGGTGACACTTTGTCATACCCCAAATTTGTCCTACCTCAACGATCCTTTTCTTAGAATCATTTAATTAAAGATGGTACAACAATACCTGATGGATTATCTTTATTCAAGATCAAGGGGGTGTATTTTAAAACAAGAAGATTTAGTTGGTATTAAAAAAAGGAGGGGTGAAAATTAAATACGGGAGTAGGCAAAAGAAAGGGGAAGAATTAACGCTAGGCCCAATTGAATTAAAGGAGAAGTTCTTACTGTAAACGAAGAAATACTAGGTTGTATGGATCAAGCACTGACCCATCAAAACTTGAGACAGAAATCCCAGAAGTTCTTCTTTACAGAAATAAATGCAAAAAGCTCTGCAGATCAGAGCCAGAATCACGCACAAGCTAGTGTTGGTACAGAACTGGAATATCAGATCTTCTAGCAGGGTCAAATTGTAAGCGAGGGCAGAATCATATTGTAAGCAAGGAAGATTCTTCCACAACCCAAGCTCATGGTTTCAGAGGCTAAGAAACCCAAGCCCAAATCTGTTGGACGTGCACTGTATCAATTTCAATCAAATCTACCACAGAGAATCAATTTCAATCAAATCTTCCATAGAGGATCAATTCCAATCAAATCTTTTTAATTTTATCCTCAATCTTTTCTCTAGCCATAGTCCAAGCCCAAAAGTTGAACATTATAATTAGAGGAGAAAATTAGCAAACGAAAAAAAAGAAAGGAGGAAAGAATATGAGGAGAGAGACGAATTTGCAGAGAAAAGCAATATAGTAACGCTTGAAGAAAGAGCAAGGAGAGTAGAATTTCTGGAAAACCCAGAAGAAGAACACACAGAAGAGTAACTGATGTTCCAATATCTGGAACCCTAGTTTCAATCATCATCACTCCACCTTTCGTCACTTCTATCACCAGAATCTGCAGAAGAAGAAGAAAAGGACAGCAAAACACGCACCAGAATCAGAAGCAAGAGCGCCAAAGGGGTAACAAATTTTAGCTTGTTTCTTTATTGTTTTCATGCTGGCTTTAAGATGAATAGGGTCAGGAGAACATAGGAAGGGCTGAAACTATAGAAAACAAATTTGTAGATAGGTTTATAATCTAATCTGACATTCATGTTAATTTCTTACGTTCAGATGTAATTCTTCTTTTAGAAGTTTTGACTGGGCTTAACCCAGGTTTCAGATTTTTTTCTTTGTCCAGAATCAGCATTAGACTTATATACTTTTTGTCTGCCCTTTTCCAGAAATTCTGAGTAGTGGGCTTAGCCCAGAAATTAACACCCCTATTTTCTGACTTTACTAACAAGCTTGTAGCGTACCTTTTCAGAAGTTCTGCGACTGGGGCCAAAGCCCAGTCAATTTCCCTACATCCCCTGCAGAACTTATGTTCCTTTCAGAACCTCCATTTTCCAAAACTTTAGCTAGGTCTTAACAACCAGGAGATGCAACCCCCTGTTCATAATTTAATTTGTTCTTTTTCCTTTATTTTTCTATTTTTTGTAATTATTATACTATTATTGATTTTTATTGTGAATATTATTTATTATATCACTTAAATTATTTTTACATCAAAAATTCCATATTATTTTCTTATATTATTTGCATTAAATATTTTTTATATCATGCATTAATAAGATCTTTTATAATTAATATCTATAAAAAACACCCAATAAATCTCAAACTTTTTTGCAATCAACTAATCTAAACAACTATTTTTGCAAAAGGGTTTCAAGCGGATTTTGACTTACTGTGAATTTAGCCAAAATCTCCACGGTCACTACTCTCGGCCAAAATGCGAGGTGATTCAAAGTACGTTTGCAACCCCTGAAAAACAAAAACCCATACGAACTACGAATTAGGACTCTGATTCCTCATAAGAAGATATGTAGGCATACGATCGAAAATCGTAGCGAGTTCCCCTTGTAAAAAATTAAAACCCTTTTCCCCTATTAAAAATTAAAACTCTTTTCCCTTAATAATATTTAAAACTCTGTTTACCCCAACCTAAACCTAAAACCTAATATCCTTGTGAACAAGGTAGATGAAAGGTGCCTAACACCTTCCTTTCGTCTAAAGAAGTCAGAAACCTAGAATCTATGTCTACGAATTATGGTCTTCTGTTAGATTCCCTTTCCTAGAATAAAAACTAATAGTGGCGACTCTGATTTAAAAACAGTCGCAATAGCTGGCGACTCTGTTGGGGACTTCAACTCTAGGTTTTAGGGTTTCTGCTTTGGGGTTTTATTTATTTATTTATTGCTTTATTTATTCATTGCTTTCATTTATTACATTTATTAAATTATTTTCTATCATCATATATATTGTGTGGCGGGTTTTTTATTTCTCAAAATATTCTCAATATAACCCTTAGAAAGAAGGTTCGTATATTAGCTTAGGGGATACGTCATCCCTGCGAGTTTATGTGACGACTTCGCCTAGAGTCTGTGAACTTCCAAAAAAGGAATACTTATCGAGAGATATCCTCTTGAAGAGTAGGACTTTGGAAGATCACCCATGACTCTTTGTAACAGCCTTAACCTAAAAAAATTCATGATGATACCTTTCACAACTTTGAGATGAAAGTCTCGGTCCATAAAGAGGCTACACCTAAGGGAGGCCCTTGTGCTTTTTTCCTCTGGTGTTATTCATGATATCCTTAACGAAACCACCTTCTGGGGGGGAGGGGTAGATTAATCGTAGGTCAAAATTAAGGAACCTACCTTCTAAGGGTACCTAATACCAAAACCTCGCCACTAAACCATACATTCATACATTCATGCATTCATATTTGTCATATATTCATCCGTTGCGTCTTTTATCTGTCTTATTCACAGGGTACCAAAATAAAGGATATTAAAATCAAGTTTTTTGGGGACTGTCTAAACAAAAAAAAATGGATACCAAATGGAAACAACTTGTCCGCGTCAATGCCTTCCAGCCCGACCTTTCGAAATCAAAACTATAAAGGGGAAGTTATTTGAGAGAGCTCTGAAGACGTATACTCGCCTCTATGGGGATACCCTTGACTTGACCAGAGTAGATGTTCAAATAGATCCTATATCTGACCTCATTCAATTTTACGACCCTCCACTGAGATGTTTTACTTTCCAAGACTTCCAACAAGCACCGTGTGATACGGTGGGAGAACTGACTTGAGGTTTGCGTTTGTATTCGCAAATGTTGCGGTTAGCAAGAGTCGCCACCGACTTTTTATTTTATCCTAAGGAAAGGTTAAAAAGCACAGCAAAAACCTTTTGAGATGTTTTCTTGGGTTCGGGGAGTAGATTATAGAAAGGGAAGGTATTAGCACCCTTTCTATCCATGGTTATCCATGGGCTCTTAGTTACTTGCTTAGATCACTTGCCTTTTGTTTTCAATTGTTTGAAATGGTGCTTGAGTGTGTGGGTTTTTGAAAATGTTTCTGAAAAGAGGCCAATGTGGTGGCAACCTTTGTAATGATCCATGTGGGGATGTATACAAAGATGTATGTCTTTTAAAAAAGTTTTCATTTGTTTTTTTTGAAAGTTTTGTTTTGAAAGTGTTGTGATGTGTGATTTTGAAATTAGGCAAGTGTTTTGTTTTGCAAGTTGATTCAAGTAACTAAGAGGTTCTCTACTCCTAAATTTCTCAAAAGATTATTGCTATACTTTAACCCTTTTAAAAAGTTTGCACCACCATTGTATTTGGTGGGCAACCTTGTGTTAGGATGTGAAAGGGACAGGCGCGGGTCATCGTTTAGACCATAATTGTAACGACGTTAAATGTCTTTGGGCAATTTCTTTAAGGGACTTGATCATTTGTTTTGTTTGTTTTGAAAAGTTTTATCGAGGGACTATGATCATTCAAACTGTTTGCTTTGCCCAAAGATGTTCAACATACAATATGGCCCATTTATTTGAAGGCAACAAGTGGAATACCCTAGGGGGTGCAAGTGTGATTTGTGTGTCCATTTTCATGCTTGTTTATCTTGTATTAGGTCAAACTATTTTTTTATCGTTTTTTCGCATACAAACCCTAATTCTAGCATGTTATTATTAGAAAGCAATAAAGTGCGAAATTAAAATTACTAAGCTATTACACAACCAAATATGGGAAGGGGGGTACAAATGTTCAAATGGGGATATTGACAAGAATTTAAATCTAAATTATTACAACAATTGGATATTTTGCAATGCATAATTAAATGTAAATTAAATAAATATGTGAAATGTAAAAAGAAAGTTTCTATGTGTATGAGAAAATATTATTTATGTAAAAGGAAAAAGAAAATAAAAAATGTATTTATTTTTTAGTATTTTGGATTTAGGGTGAAAAACCCTAATTTTTAAATAAAAGGTATTATTATCTAATTTAATTCTACTATTTATTTATTATTCCTAAAAAAATAAAATGAAGTGTATTGTGAAAAAGGTATTTTTGTATCAAATATTAAATACAAATGAAAAAATCAAATATTTTTATATTTTTGTCTTAAATATATTAATAATCATATATATATATATTTTATTAAACCCTAGATATGTATTATACAAAAATAAATATTTATTTAATATTTTAATAAAATAAATAAAAGAGTATTTTTTGTGTGAAATATTTTCAGAAAGTAAATAAAAATAAAAAGTGTATTTACATTATTTTTACATTTATTCCAATAATCAAATATATATATTTATGTACAAACTAAACAAATAAACAAATAAATATGCAATAAATGCAAAAAATGATGGAAAAAATATTTTTAATTTTTAAATGACATGAGAAAAAATAAATGAAGTCAGCAAAAAAGGAAAAAATCAAAAATGTCAAAAAATGAGTAAATGGGCTCAGGGGGGTGTAAGCCAAAAAGGATGGTGTGAAAAGAAAGAACAACAACAGCCCAGCCCAATGACACACTGTCTTCAACCTCCAGCTTCAAACTTTGAAAAAACGCGCGCCTCTTGCTTCAATGTCTAACTCCTGATTCCTTGATTTTTTGAACAAACTTCCAACACAAAAGATGTTAAGCATGAAGAGACGGTTCTAACCATATAAAGAACTTGACCTATCTCTCTAAGATGAGGGAGAATTTCTCTCCCCCTCTTTTCTGACCTAATTTTTCTACCATTTTCAGAGCTCAAATTCTCTCTACTCAGATAAAAGAAATGAAAAGTAAAGCTATGTACATGTTCAGGGCTATGAGTAGGACCTTGTTTCTTCACAAACTTAAGACTAAAGATGCCTAATAAGAGAGATACGAATTCAAACTTTTACCTGTGCAGTTGAACTTCTATGTGGAGAATGAGAGACTTTCAGTGCAATGTAATGATTGGAAAAGCTTCCTTGAGGTCCAGGGATGCTTTTTCAATGCTTACTTTGTCTTGAACCTTCTTGTATCAAGCTGTAGAACTTCACCTGCAAGTCAAAGATGTGAAAATGGTGGAAGTGGTTAGAGCAACTACAGATCGTGCCTTAGCTTCTGGATAGCTTGCATAGGTTGTAAGGAAGGTAGAGGAACAGGTTTTGATCAAAAAGCTTGAAGGGTTTGAGAGATTGCACTCAAACTGCAGGGGCACCCCTGTTTGTGCAGTTTGAGGATGATTCTGAGATGGAGGGTGTTTGAAAGGGAAATGGCTCGTGCCAAAGCTTGAATGTGGTCTATGGAATGTGTTTGATATCTTTTGTGCTGTGTTCTTTTGCTGATATGAGAGATAGCATATGATATGGACCTTTCTTCACACTTAAGCTACCAAAAGCAAATTGGTGTTCTAGGTCAGTATAGGACCCCCTAATGTGCTGCATCAACTCCTCTTGATCAGTGTGTTATGCCCATAATCTTGTGCTAAGCAGATCCTCTATGTACTTGTTTGATTTACCAATTGACATAAAGCTAAACTTTTCAAAAATGGAAATTCCACTTTATCTAGTTTAGGATTAAACCATTATGCAATGTTAGAACACAAAGAACATGACCTTAACACATTGAATATGCATTAAATTATTGAGTATGAAATGGTTCAAGGACCTGTAATCAAGCATAAAGCAAACTGATTTCAAATTGGCAAGGTTATGAACATGTCTTGATGAAGAACAAAAGTGAATTTTTGCCAACTTGTGAAATTCGAATCTCTCAAGTTATGAGGTTGTTTGATGAGTTTTTGGACATTTTGGAAAGCTTGGAATGTGTACTACAATCCATCTTTGAAATGCAATTTGAAATTCCAAGTGGAAGGGTATGAAAAGTGGCCTTGAAGTAGGGTAGAAAACCTTGTCAAAATAGGTCAAATTTCACTAAGTTAAAAGATGGTTTAGTGCCCTTATTCAAAAAATCATAACTTGAGATAAAAGCTTCAAATGAGAAAACTTTGTGAATCAAAGTTGTAGATTATACAACAAGCTACAACTTTCATGTTTTGACTTTTGTTTGAATCCAAATGGATCATGGTGAAAAGATGGGGCAAAGTTGGGAAAAAATTAGGGTTTTTCATAACTTAGAAAAATTCTAAGTTATGAAAAATTCCATTTTCAAACCCTAATTTGCAATTTGTGATTTCTTGGTGAACAAGTTTCATGATTTGGCATGTTTTGATGAAAAATGAATCTTGACTCTTGATTTTGACCAAAAAGTCAAAGTTTGACTTTTCAGTATACAGTCAAAATTGATCAATTGACTGGGAAATTCAACTGTCAATCTTGTGTACTTGGGATCTTTTGAGCTTGATGAACATGTCAAGATAATTCCATGGGGTCCTTGAGTCCATATGTGAGCTTGGTTTGCCATTGGCTAGGTCAAACAGTCAAAAATTGCTTTTGTGCAGTCAAAACCCTAAAAATGACCATTTTACCCTTTTGATGATCTGATCAAATTTCTTGTGGAATTGTGATCCAAACTTGATCAAATGGTCCATGTGAGTTCATAGTGTTGATGTGGACCAAATTTCATGAGGTTTGACTGTCAATTGGCCACAGTTGACTTTTTTCCCCAATACAGCTGATTTCTAGGTCAACTGTCCAATTGACTGGGAAAAACTTGGAATCAAGACTTGAAACTTGGTATGGGTAAACTTGGGAGTCCAATATGAAGCATGAAAGTCATCTTAGGCATTTTAGGTCAAAACATCTTTAGGCAAACACAAACCCTAATTTGAGTCCACAGTACAAGGAGAAGTCTTGAGCAGAAGAAACCCTAACTGGATCTTGATCTTCAAAGGTCTTGTGATGAGAAAATGTTGAGGAAATGGGAGGGCAAATTTTGGGGTACAACAGTTGCCCCTGTTCAATCTTCTTGGACCTGAAGAGTTAGATTGGCAAGTTTGCCTTTCGTGACTCGAGGGTAAAAGGAGATTGGACACTAGAGTGCCCGGAAATTTGCACTCGCATGTTGAAGTATCAGCAATGTGGTGTCGGGAATGGGCTTATAGATGCCATTTGGAAGTGTGGTTGATAGGGAGATGGGCTTATAGATGCCATCTGGAGACGTGACAGAACTTTGTCGGGAATGGGCTTATAGATGCCATTTGGAAGTGTTGATCGCATAAGAGGTTCCTTAGCGAGAACTTGTGTATCTAAGAAAGACAGATGTTTTCCTGACTTGTTACAGGTGTTTGATCTTCAGTCTCCTTATGCAGATATGTCCTGGCTAGATACAGGTATCGAATCTACAATCGGTTGCTCACAGATGTGCCCTGGCTGGATACAGGAGTCGAATCTGGAAATAGTCGTCAATAGATATGCCCTGGCTGGATACAGGAGTCGAATCTTTGAACTCTGCAGACGTGCCCTGGCTAGATACAGGAATCGAGTCTGGAAATGTGGTCAACAGATATGCCCTGGCTGGATACAGGAATCGAATCTGGAGCTGTTGTAGTTGATAGATGTGCCCTGGCTGGATACAGGAGTCGAATCTTTGAACTCTTCAGACGTGCCCTGGCTAGATACAGGAATCGAGTCTGGAAACTGATCACTCTCAGATGTGCCCTGGCTAGATACAGGTATCGAATCTGGAATTGTGACAGTTGAAGGTAGTCGTTTTTGAGATTGTCTTTTTCCTGAAAAAGGCAAAGACGTAAGCTGTATGCAATGTCCTGATGTATGATATGCATGATGTCATGATGTTCAACATTTGATGTTGTATGTGTTTCATCATGTATGTAAGCAAGATGTATGAAAATGTGAAATGTTTATGAGTGTAATTTCATCTTAGGAAAATAAATCCTTGACGAATGGCCGGGAAGCTGCTTTGCGGAAGAGATACTTGGCCGAAGCTCTGATGAGAGGCCTGCTGAGGACTTTAACGATGGATTCCGCTGAGGATAATGATGATAAACTCCGCTGGGGAATACCAAAGATAGACTTCGCTGGGGATTGAAGGAACTTTTGCCGAGAACGGTCTTCCGTGGCTTTTAGCTGAGGATAACCCAGTTATAAGTCCTTGTGAGGAAATAACTCTAAATAAAACTTGGGCGAGATGTTCGTACTTCGCCGGGGATAAGCTCGCAGAATCTACTGGGGATGAGCTTTTAAGACCTGCCGGGGAATGTTGTGCCTTTTTCAGGATCGACGGGGAATCGACTCCTGCTTGGGGGAAGTGCTGCTGAACTTTGTTTTACTCTGCGGGGAGTTAAGATGATTTGGCCACATTCTCAGTTGAACCTTCCTTGGTGCCTTGGTGGACAAAACAACTAGACCGCATTAGACAACTCCACGTTGCCCCTGTCTTTGATGTCACTTGTAATTAATCTCTTTTTTCATATGCAAACATTTATGAATCAGCAATTTAATGTCAAATGCATATATCAAAAATGAACATTGGACGTTCTTCGCAAGACAAAACAGAAAAAGAAAAACAATGGCAATTTGTATGGACAAGTGAATTTGTATTGATTTAAACTTTGCCTGTGAATAAGCGTTTTTTGTACAAGAGGCTGATATCCTAGTAAGAGGACATCGCCAAAAAGTATAGAATTTACAATTTGAAAAAGAAAACAAAACAGCTATGTGAACAATCCCACTGGGTTCCAACTCTGCTATTGCCTTTATGTCTTCGGATGTCTCATCGCTTTGCTGCTTAGTTGAAGATGAAGCCGATTGGTCAATGCTGAAATCTGGAGCCAGATAATTGGTACTGAATTCCGGACGCGAAGTGATCCAATGAGACATAGTGTTACGCTTTTATCCCTAACTTTTGCCTGGACCGCCCTTTCGGGTTTTCGGTCCACCGGGATACCCATTTTTGCCCAAGCCGCCCTTTCAGGTTTTCGACTTGCCGGGTGTACAGATTTTTTTTATTTCATCCCTTATTTTTGCCCGAACCCTTTTGGTTCGCCGGGAAGCCCTTATTTTTTCCTAGGTATGTCAACCTAGCGGGTCTTTTATTTATGCGTAGTATTTTTTCACTATGTCTGCATTGGCGGGGTGAGGAAGGTCGTCACCATCCATGGTGGTTAGGATCATGGCTCCTCCTGAGAACACACGCTTAACCACAAATGGCCCTTCGTAAGTAGGGGTCCATTTGCCCCGGGGATCACTTTGAGGAAGGATGATGCGTTTGATTACCAGGTCCCCAACTTGATACTCTTGCGGTCTGACTTTCTTGTTAAATGCCCTGATCATCCGTTTCTGATACGTTTGACCGTGACAGATAGCAGTGAGCCTCTTTTCGTCAATCAGATTTAGTTGATCAAGTCGAGTCTGGATCCAATCATCTTCATTCAAGTCTGCATCCTTCATTATCCGAAGAGAGGGTATCTGGATTTCAATCGGCAAGACTGCCTCCATGCCGTAGACCAAGGAGAAAGGAGTTGCCCCGGTTGATGTCCTTGCTGAGGTGCGGTACCCATGAAGAGCAAACGGTAACATCTCGTGCCAATCTTTATAGGTCACTGTCATCTTCTGCACAATTTTCTTGATATTTTTATTGGCTACCTCTACAGCCCCATTCATCTTCGGCCGATAGGGGGAAGAATTGTGGTGCTGTATCTTGAATTGTTCACAGAGTTCAGTGATCATTTTGTTATTGAGATTGGTACCGTTGTCCGTAATGATTCTTTCCGGGACACCGTACCGACATATCAGATTATGCCGGATGAAACGCGCCACGACGCTCTTGGTTACCGTGGCATATGAAGCTGCCTCAACCCATTTCGTGAAGTAATCGATCGCCACCAAGATGAAACGATGCCCATTGGATGCTGTTGGTCGGATCTCACCGATCATATCGAGGCCCCACATTGCGAAAGGCCAAGGTGCCGTCAGGACATTCAAAGGAACCGGAGGGATATGCACCTTGTCAGCATAGATTTGGCATTTATGACAAGTTCGGGAGTGTTGGTAACAATCGGCTTCCATCGTGGACCAGAAATATCCTGCCCGAAGGATTTTCTTAGCCATGGTGTGTCCACTGGAATGGGTTCCAAATGTTCCTTCATGCAGTTCCATCATAATTTTCTCTGCTTCAACCTTATCCACACAACGTAACAGAGTTGAATCATGATTCCGTTTGTAGAGAATGCCGTTGCTGAGGAAGAATTTTGCAGCAAACCTCCTCATGAACTTCTTATCATTGACAGATGCGCCTTCAGGGTATTCCTGAGCTTCCAAGTACCTCTTCACCTCGTGATACCAGGGTTTTTCAGTTACCTTCTCAGTCTCGAGCTCACAGCAGTATGCCGGTTCATCCAACTTCCAGATTATGATTTGAGGAGCCTCATTGTCCCATTTAACTTTGAACATTGAAGACATCGTGGCTAGTGCGTCCGCTAGCTGATTCTCCTCTCTGGGGAAATGCTCAAAAGTTATCTCTTCAAAGTGAGGGAGCAAGGTTGACACATACTCCTTGTAAGGAATAAGATTCGGGTGTTTCGTATCCCACTCGCCTTTGATCTGATTGATCACGAGAGCGGAATCTCCGAAGACACTTAGAAACTTGATCCTCAAATCGATCGCAGCTTGTAAACCCATGATACATGCCTCATATTCTGCCATGTTGTTGGTGCAGCTGAAACATAATCGGGCGGTGAGTGGAGTATGAGTCCCCTTGGGAGATATGATTACAGCACCGACGCCGTTACCCAAAGCATTGGAGGCTCCGTCAAAATGCATAGACCATCGGGATCCTTCCTCAGGTCCTTCATCCGGTCCAGGTACTTCACAGTCAGTTACCACCATGATGTCTTCGTCCGGAAAATCAAAGTTCAATGATTGGTAATCGTCCACAGGTTGGTGTGCCAAATGATCAGCCAGTACACTTCCCTTAATTGCTTTCTGAGTTGTATACTGGATATCATATTCTGTTAAGATCATTTGCCATCTCGCTATTCTCCCAGACAGAGCGGGCTTTTCAAATATGTATTTGATGGGATCCATCTTCGAAATCAATAAAGTAGTGTGAGTCAACATATACTGTCTCAGCCGGCGAGTAGCCCATACAAGAGCGCAGCAAGTTTTCTCAAGCAGTGAGTAACGAGACTCACAGTCGGTAAACTTTTTGCTCAAGTAATAAATAGCGTGCTCTTTTCGGCCAGACTCGTCATGCTGCCCCAGCACACACCCCATTGAATTATCAAGCACTGTCAAGTAAAGTATCAGAGGTCTTCCTTCCACCGGTGGCATAAGAATGGGTGGCTCTTGGAGATATTCCTTTATTCTTTCAAAGGCGGCCTGACATTCATCATTCCAGCGTACCACTTGATCTTTCTTCAATAATTTGAAGATTGGCTCACAAGTAGCAGTCAGATGTGAGATGAATCGGGCAATGTAATTCAGTCGTCCTAGGAACCCTCTGACTTCTTTCTCTGTTTTTGGGGTCGGCATCTCTTGAATAGCTTTAACCTTGGCAGGGTCCACCTGGATACCTTTATCACTTACGATGAAACCTAGCAATTTTCCGGATCTCACCCCGAAGGTGCATTTGTTGGGATTCAATCTCAGCTTGTACAACTTGAGTCGGTCAAACAACTTCCTCAGATGATCAAGGTGTTCCTCCTCAGTTTGAGACCTTGCAATCATGTCATCAACGTATACTTCAATCTCATGATGGATCATATCATGAAATAAAGCAACCATGGCACGCTGATAGGTTGCCCCAACATTTTTCAATCCGAATGGCATGACCTTATAACAGAAGGTCCCCCACTGAGTTACAAATGTAGTCTTCTCCATATCTTCAGGAGCCATCTTGATCTGATTATACCCTGAGAAGCCATCCATGAAGGAGAACACCTTGTGTTGAGCTGTATTATCAACAAGGACATCGATGTGAGGTAGGGGGAAATCATCCTTGGGGCTGGCCCTGTTCAGATCCCTGTAGTCGACACACATTCTGACTTTACCGTCCTTCTTCGGCACTGGCACAACATTGGCAACCCACTGAGGGTAAGAAGTTACTGCAAGGAAACCCGCATCAAACTGTTTCATCACCTCAGCTTTAATCTTCTCAGACATCTCTGGACGCATTCGCCGAACTTTTTGTTTTACTGGAGGGCAATCTTCCTTGGTCGGCAAATGGTGAACTACAATGTCGGCATCCAAACCGGGCATATCTTCATAGGACCAAGCAAAGATCTCCATGTAGTCTTGTAGCATCTGGATCAATCGTTGCTTCACGCTGAGCTCTAGATTGGCACCAATCTTGACCTCTTTCCTATCTGTCTCAGTACCCAAGTTAATTGTCTCCACAGGCTCTTCATGTGGTTGAATAGCCCTCTCTTCCTGTAGTAGCAGTCTTGCGAGTTCACCAGGCACTTCGCAATCATCTTCACCTTCGTCTTCGGCCAAATTGATCGGATTTTCGAAGTCATAACTGGCGGTAGCAGAGCTGTTGCCAGTGAGATCCAGAGTGGATTGAAACCTGTATAAGTGAGTGTGTGTAAATATAGCCGTTTTGCAATATGTATAACACAGAAAGAAAAAGAGCACAAGATTTGAAATGCAACAAACGTCCAATGTTTTGATTAATGATATATGAAAATGTCATACAAAAAGCCCTCACAAATGGAGCTACGATGCCCCGGGCAGGACATCGAGCCAACAGAGTTTTAACATATTGTTTGTTACAAATTTGGAAATCAAAAGAAATCAATTACTGCGTGACAAATGTGATAGGGGTAAAATCCTTTGCTGTCCAGTTGCTTGGTCCGTCGCTGGCAGTCGGGTAGATCCAATTATCAAACTCAGCTTCCTCCACATCCTCCTCGATAGCATTCACCCTTGAGCTGGAAATAAACACCGGAGCCTTTCCAATCTTCTCTTTGCGCACTGCCTTCTGAGCCTCTGCAGTAAAGCCTAGCCCAAACTTGTCGTTCTTCTGAGTGAAGTCAGGAAGCTGACCCCAGTTTGTACAATTGCCTTTCTGAACCACAGCCCGGGCATCCCTTAGGGAAGCTATCTTCAAGGAAACATTCTCTTCGACCGCTGCCTCTGCTGCTGCTGAAATTGGATGCACCTCCTCGAAATGCTGAAAGGGGGTTTCAATAAACTCCCCGTCCATCTCAATGTATCTGAAGGAATTCAAATGGCTCACCATATACTCCTCTTCTCCTTGCACAGTGACGATCTTCCCTCTGACAGGGTATTTCAGCTTCTGGTGCAAGGTAGAGGTCACTGCCCCAGCTTTATGGATCCAAGGTCGACCCAGCAGACAAGAGTACGATGGACGTATATCCATTACATAAAAAGTAGAGTCAAACACTTGGGAGCCCACACGAATAGGGATGTTAACCTCTCCATGAACCATCCTTTTGGAACCGTCAAAGGCCCTGACGATGATATTGCTGGGTTTCAACTCCAGGCCTTCATAATCCAGACGATCTAAAGCCTTTTTCGGAAGAACATTCAAGGAAGAACCAGTGTCCACCAATACATGTGCCAGAGTAGTGCCCTTGCATTCAATAGAGACATGCAGGGCATCATTGTGGTCTCTCCCTTTTGCGGTCAGGTCAGCATCTGAAAAGCCTAAGCCGTTGTCCGCTGTCAGATTTGCTATGCAGTCAGTGAACTGAACTGCAGACGTCTCCTGCGGCACGTGGGCCGTCTTGAGAAATGAGATTAATGCCTTAGCGTGAGCCTCGGAGCATAGCAATAGGGAGAGCAGGGAGATCTTGGAGGGTGTATGCCCCAATTGTTCGACAACATTAAAATCACTTTTCTTTATTATTTTCAGAATCTCCTCCATTTCTTGTCGGGAGGCCTCAGCATTTACGGGTATTGGTGCCTCCATCCGGGCAGGCTCTTCTTCAATCCCTTTGCCCCGAGCATTTGATGACTCGGCAGCAGGGGACACAATTTGATCAGCAACAGGACTTGGTAAACTTGCAGGTTTTATGAGGAGGGGTTTTCGAATAGCGGGCGGCGCAATGTCAGGCGAGAAGAGCCTGCCACTGCGGGTGACTTTAGCTGGACCGGTGATATCGCAGATACTGGCACTAGCATCAAATTCTTGCTTGATTCCATTTACATATACGTCTGCCCCATAATGCCAGGGGACAGCTTTATCAGACACGTAGGAGAGGGGTCCTGGAACAGTAATGATCACAGGCGCAACTGTCAAGATTTGAATAGGCTTCTTTGGGGGAGCCTTGATTGGATTTTTGAAGATGGTGATCACGGAAACTTCTTTCATTGGAACCAATTGAACAGCAGTCTTTTTGAATAGAATCTCCTTGCTATCCATTAGGCCTTGGATGCCTAACCTTAGCAAGGGACAATCAGATAGGGAAATAGCACAGAATGGGCAACCTTCGCCGCAACCCGGAAATAAACCGGCCCGCAGTAGGTTCTTCTTAACAGTCTTCAAAGGGGTAACAACTTCATCTACCGAAACAGCGTACACTTCTTCCTCAATGGCATTTACCCTATGCTGGGGCATAGGAGCCGTTACAACATTTGGTCTTTCCTGCGCTTCAAACTGAATTTCTTTTGCGTCAATTAGATCTTGCACTTTGTTTCTCAAGGCCCAGCAATCATCAGTAGTGTGCCCGGGACTATCAGAATGATAAGCACACCGGGCATTCGGGTTGTATTTAGGGGACGCAGTGTTGACGACCTTAGGAGCTTCTTTGAGGGTCACCAGGTTGGTGGATAACAATTGGGGTAAAATTTGAGATAATGTCATACTCAATCGGGTATACTGCCTCTTGGGCCTTTCACTTCTTTGTTGATTGTACTGCTGAGGAGCAGCAACAGGTTTGGAGATGACCAAAGCATTAACGGCTTGGCGACTTTCGGGCTTGACTTGCCTTCTAGGGCCATAAACGGCGCTGGCTTCTTTCTTAAATGGCCTCTTCTCAGCACTTGTAGAGGCAGCCTTCTGTATCTTGCCTGACCTGATGCCAGCTTCAATTCTCTCTCCCGTTAATATCAAATCTGTGAACCCAGCGGAGGAGTTACCAACCAAATGATTGAAAAACGGACCAGACAACATTCCCAGAAACATATCAACCAGCTCTCGATCAGTTAATGGAGGCTGCACCCTGCCAGCCAAATCTCTCCATTTTTGAGCGTACTCTTTGAACCCTTCACCCGTCCCTAGAGACATACCCTGAAGTTGGGTACGCGTAGGAGCGAGATCAGAATTGTATTGGTATTGTCTGTAAAATGCAGTTGCCAAATCTTCCCAGTGTCGGATGCTAGCTCCGTCCAATTGGTAGAACCATTCAAGTTGTGACCCCGAGAGGCTGTCTTGGAAGAAGTGAATCCAGAGGTTTTTATCCGCCGTGTAAGGTTGGATTTTCCTTACATACGACCTCAGATGCAGCTTTGGGCAGGAGACCCCATCATACTTGGCGAAGGCAGGCGCCTTAAACTTGTGTGGAATTACTACTCCGGAAGATAATCCCAAATCTCCGAAATCCAGTCCCGGCACGTTCTGAATTTCCATAGCGCTCAAGCGGTCCTCCAATTGTTTGTATCTGTCAGCAGCAGGTGGGTATTGTTCATCGTTATAGTCCGTCTCGTTGTCGGAGACTGCGGGACTAGGAGCTCCTCCCCCTTGGGGACTGTTTTTCTCAGCAGAAGAAGTGGTTGGATCAGCTTCATTGTGGAGTGTGTTCCCAAATCTGCGTCCGGTGTTGAACATCGTCGTCCTCTTTTTCTTCTTTTTCTTCAGGAGTAGAGTCTTCAACTCTTGCTGACCCTGGGCTAGGCTTAGGACCATCTCTTGAAACTGTGCACTTTGGGCCTGAAGGGCCTTGATTGCTTGCTCACTGGATGATTCCGGATTCATGATGACTGTGCACACAAACAGCGAAGAAAATTAAGCAACCTGTGAAATAGGGTACCTGCTATGCATATGGTGCAATGGAATGCGTATGTATGCAATGCATTCAAGGATTTAGAACATTCAAACTTTGTTGTAGACAAAAAGGAACGCACATCATATTAATAAGGAGAAATTCGTTAGTACATAAATGCCTCATGGGCCAAATATTACAAAATAACCCCTTAAGGTAAAAAGACATTGCGCATCCTTTTTGGCGCGATGTAGGTGTTGAGATTCCTTTCCTCGTGCAGCAGGCGGGTGAGTTCCAGGACCTTCTTTTCACTAGCATGTAGACTGGTCTCAAGAGAATTCCGTTCTTCCTTAAGTTGGATCCAGCTCTTCTGCATCTCTTCCCAGGAGGTGGGCATGTCGGGATGTTGAATGGTGTAGGATGCTTCTCCTTCCAAGATTGGCTCTTTGATTACAGGTAGCATGTGAGGGTAAGGCATTACTAACTTCTGAGAGCGGGCTCGTACCCACTTGAGGTAAGGCTCCAACGGGATGGAGTTCCGGTGCCCCAGTGTTTTGCTGTCTATCCTACTTGGCATCCTCCAAGCTCTGATAAATCTCTGACGAAGTCCTTGAGTATCGTTGTCGAAGTCGAAGACTATGTCAGGAATTAACATGTCATGAGGGCCATCCTTCCGAGCATAACCAAACTGTCTCCAAGCCAGGCATGGGTTGTAGGTTATACCTCCTTTGATTCCAAATAAAGGAACATTAGGGTACTCCCCACAACGATCAATGATAGTGACGTCTTCCCTGGACCTAGGACACCAATGTATATCTGCATGCGTGAGAGTCATTAACCGTTGTGACCATCTCAAACCCCGCTCGTTCTTCAAAACTGATTGTGGAAGATGCGAAATAAACCACCTTCCCAAGAGAGGAGTGCAACACATAAGGACACCCCTTCTCCTCATGGTTCGAGTGTAACATGAGTGAAGGATGTCCCCCAACAGTGTAGGTATAGGATTCCTGGTCATAAAGATCTGGACAGCACTGATATCAATAAGCTGATCTGGGTTAGGGAACAACACCAAACCATAGACAAGGAGGGCCATGACTTCTTCAAAAGCTCGTAGGTCAAGAGAGTTCCAACATTCCTGAGCCTTTTCAAACAGAAATCTAGCTAAGAAACCTTTGATACCACTTCTAACTTCCCAATGTCCCTTGAGGTCAGATGTCTGTAGGTGCAAGGCTTTAGCAATCTCTTCAAGCTTGGGTTCCTCTTCCATACCGTTGTAGGGTAGTTGATCAAGGATAGGGACCTTCAGAAGTCGGGAGAACTCTTCCAATGTAGGCACCAACTGATAATCCGGGAAGGTGAAGCAGTGATGCAGAGGGTCAAAGAATTGGAACAGGACCTTTATCAAGTCCTCCTCAATGTTGGTGTTAACCAAGTTGATGAGTCTCCCATGTCTCTCACTGAATGAAGAACCCTCGGGAATCCTGGACAGAAGCTCCTTAAGCTGAGGAGGGATCTTTACAAGGCTAATCTGAATTGTCTTTCTGCGAGCAGTTTCCATGTCCTATAAAACAAGAACAAAGATGAAGATTCGAAACCCTTGAAACGGTTAGTCAATGCTCATGATGTTTGTATGATGTAATGATGTGATGATTAAATGCACTATAAACATTCACAAAGGCAAACATGGTAAGGCATACAAGTCACACAAACCCTTAGAGTTTAGGCCTGCATGGGGTCTGGGTATTACCCTCTTGAAGTTTTGTGGGCTCAACCTGTCCTATCAAAAGCAACCGGGTTCTAAAGGTCCCAATATCACTGGATTGCTTTCATTGTTCATCGTTTCGATTTAGCCACTGAACTGGCGACCGAAATATTCCAGGAAAGCAACCCTCAATTGAGTGTAGTATCGAGTATCAACCAACCTCGGACTGCACCAAAGTCAGTTATCTCACTACCCTAAAAAGGCCAAGATGGTTCAATTAAGGTTCCTAAGGTCAGTTGATGCTTCATGACACCACGCGGCGGCCCCGTACTCTCCTTGACTGAACTCAAGGGTTACCGGTACACACCAAAGTGCCACATCAACGTAGCAGACTGCTTCAACCATGTCGGTATACCCCACACAGTTCCCTCACAGCCTTGTTGCTACCTAAAAGGGTTTCCCCAGATCCGGGTTAGGATCTATAAAACTCCGATACAAAGCCCACAATATGTAAAAGCAAACAAAGCAAGCAATTGAAAACAAAGGTGATCTAAACCCTAAGGTTACTCCACTTTAAAAGTTCTCCCCAGCAGAGTCGCCAGTTCTGTGATACGGTGGGAGAACTGACTTGAGGTTTGCGTTTGTATTCGCAAATGTTGCGGTTAGCAAGAGTCGCCACCGACTTTTTATTTTATCCTAAGGAAAGGTTAAAAAGCACAGCAAAAACCTTTTGAGATGTTTTCTTGGGTTCGGGGAGTAGATTATAGAAAGGGAAGGTATTAGCACCCTTTCTATCCATGGTTATCCATGGGCTCTTAGTTACTTGCTTAGATCACTTGCCTTTTGTTTTCAATTGTTTGAAATGGTGCTTGAGTGTGTGGGTTTTTGAAAATGTTTCTGAAAAGAGGCCAATGTGGTGGCAACCTTTGTAATGATCCATGTGGGGATGTATACAAAGATGTATGTCTTTTAAAAAAGTTTTCATTTGTTTTTTTTGAAAGTTTTGTTTTGAAAGTGTTGTGATGTGTGATTTTGAAATTAGGCAAGTGTTTTGTTTTGCAAGTTGATTCAAGTAACTAAGAGGTTCTCTACTCCTAAATTTCTCAAAAGATTATTGCTATACTTTAACCCTTTTAAAAAGTTTGCACCACCATTGTATTTGGTGGGCAACCTTGTGTTAGGATGTGAAAGGGACAGGCGCGGGTCATCGTTTAGACCATAATTGTAACGACGTTAAATGTCTTTGGGCAATTTCTTTAAGGGACTTGATCATTTGTTTTGTTTGTTTTGAAAAGTTTTATCGAGGGACTATGATCATTCAAACTGTTTGCTTTGCCCAAAGATGTTCAACATACAATATGGCCCATTTATTTGAAGGCAACAAGTGGAATACCCTAGGGGGTGCAAGTGTGATTTGTGTGTCCATTTTCATGCTTGTTTATCTTGTATTAGGTCAAACTATTTTTTTATCGTTTTTTCGCATACAAACCCTAATTCTAGCATGTTATTATTAGAAAGCAATAAAGTGCGAAATTAAAATTACTAAGCTATTACACAACCAAATATGGGAAGGGGGGTACAAATGTTCAAATGGGGATATTGACAAGAATTTAAATCTAAATTATTACAACAATTGGATATTTTGCAATGCATAATTAAATGTAAATTAAATAAATATGTGAAATGTAAAAAGAAAGTTTCTATGTGTATGAGAAAATATTATTTATGTAAAAGGAAAAAGAAAATAAAAAATGTATTTATTTTTTAGTATTTTGGATTTAGGGTGAAAAACCCTAATTTTTAAATAAAAGGTATTATTATCTAATTTAATTCTACTATTTATTTATTATTCCTAAAAAAATAAAATGAAGTGTATTGTGAAAAAGGTATTTTTGTATCAAATATTAAATACAAATGAAAAAATCAAATATTTTTATATTTTTGTCTTAAATATATTAATAATCATATATATATATTTTATTAAACCCTAGATATGTATTATACAAAAATAAATATTTATTTAATATTTTAATAAAATAAATAAAAGAGTATTTTTTGTGTGAAATATTTTCAGAAAGTAAATAAAAATAAAAAGTGTATTTACATTATTTTTACATTTATTCCAATAATCAAATATATATATTTATGTACAAACTAAACAAATAAACAAATAAATATGCAATAAATGCAAAAAATGATGGAAAAAATATTTTTAATTTTTAAATGACATGAGAAAAAATAAATGAAGTCAGCAAAAAAGGAAAAAATCAAAAATGTCAAAAAATGAGTAAATGGGCTCAGGGGGGTGTAAGCCAAAAAGGATGGTGTGAAAAGAAAGAACAACAACAGCCCAGCCCAATGACACACTGTCTTCAACCTCCAGCTTCAAACTTTGAAAAAACGCGCGCCTCTTGCTTCAATGTCTAACTCCTGATTCCTTGATTTTTTGAACAAACTTCCAACACAAAAGATGTTAAGCATGAAGAGACGGTTCTAACCATATAAAGAACTTGACATATCTCTCTAAGATGAGGGAGAATTTCTCTCCCCCTCTTTTCTGACCTAATTTTTCTACCATTTTCAGAGCTCAAATTCTCTCTACTCAGATAAAAGAAATGAAAAGTAAAGCTATGTACATGTTCAGGGCTATGAGTAGGACCTTGTTTCTTCACAAACTTAAGACTAAAGATGCCTAATAAGAGAGATACGAATTCAAACTTTTACCTGTGCAGTTGAACTTCTATGTGGAGAATGAGAGACTTTCAGTGCAATGTAATGATTGGAAAAGCTTCCTTGAGGTCCAGGGATGCTTTTTCAATGCTTACTTTGTCTTGAACCTTCTTGTATCAAGCTGTAGAACTTCACCTGCAAGTCAAAGATGTGAAAATGGTGGAAGTGGTTAGAGCAACTACAGATCGTGCCTTAGCTTCTGGATAGCTTGCATAGGTTGTAAGGAAGGTAGAGGAACAGGTTTTGATCAAAAAGCTTGAAGGGTTTGAGAGATTGCACTCAAACTGCAGGGGCACCCCTGTTTGTGCAGTTTGAGGATGATTCTGAGATGGAGGGTGTTTGAAAGGGAAATGGCTCGTGCCAAAGCTTGAATGTGGTCTATGGAATGTGTTTGATATCTTTTGTGCTGTGTTCTTTTGCTGATATGAGAGATAGCATATGATATGGACCTTTCTTCACACTTAAGCTACCAAAAGCAAATTGGTGTTCTAGGTCAGTATAGGACCCCCTAATGTGCTGCATCAACTCCTCTTGATCAGTGTGTTATGCCCATAATCTTGTGCTAAGCAGATCCTCTATGTACTTGTTTGATTTACCAATTGACATAAAGCTAAACTTTTCAAAAATGGAAATTCCACTTTATCTAGTTTAGGATTAAACCATTATGCAATGTTAGAACACAAAGAACATGACCTTAACACATTGAATATGCATTAAATTATTGAGTATGAAATGGTTCAAGGACCTGTAATCAAGCATAAAGCAAACTGATTTCAAATTGGCAAGGTTATGAACATGTCTTGATGAAGAACAAAAGTGAATTTTTGCCAACTTGTGAAATTCGAATCTCTCAAGTTATGAGGTTGTTTGATGAGTTTTTGGACATTTTGGAAAGCTTGGAATGTGTACTACAATCCATCTTTGAAATGCAATTTGAAATTCCAAGTGGAAGGGTATGAAAAGTGGCCTTGAAGTAGGGTAGAAAACCTTGTCAAAATAGGTCAAATTTCACTAAGTTAAAAGATGGTTTAGTGCCCTTATTCAAAAAATCATAACTTGAGATAAAAGCTTCAAATGAGAAAACTTTGTGAATCAAAGTTGTAGATTATACAACAAGCTACAACTTTCATGTTTTGACTTTTGTTTGAATCCAAATGGATCATGGTGAAAAGATGGGGCAAAGTTGGGAAAAAATTAGGGTTTTTCATAACTTAGAAAAATTCTAAGTTATGAAAAATTCCATTTTCAAACCCTAATTTGCAATTTGTGATTTCTTGGTGAACAAGTTTCATGATTTGGCATGTTTTGATGAAAAATGAATCTTGACTCTTGATTTTGACCAAAAAGTCAAAGTTTGACTTTTCAGTATACAGTCAAAATTGATCAATTGACTGGGAAATTCAACTGTCAATCTTGTGTACTTGGGATCTTTTGAGCTTGATGAACATGTCAAGATAATTCCATGGGGTCCTTGAGTCCATATGTGAGCTTGGTTTGCCATTGGCTAGGTCAAACAGTCAAAAATTGCTTTTGTGCAGTCAAAACCCTAAAAATGACCATTTTACCCTTTTGATGATCTGATCAAATTTCTTGTGGAATTGTGATCCAAACTTGATCAAATGGTCCATGTGAGTTCATAGTGTTGATGTGGACCAAATTTCATGAGGTTTGACTGTCAATTGGCCACAGTTGACTTTTTTCCCCAATACAGCTGATTTCTAGGTCAACTGTCCAATTGACTGGGAAAAACTTGGAATCAAGACTTGAAACTTGGTATGGGTAAACTTGGGAGTCCAATATGAAGCATGAAAGTCATCTTAGGCATTTTAGGTCAAAACATCTTTAGGCAAACACAAACCCTAATTTGAGTCCACAGTACAAGGAGAAGTCTTGAGCAGAAGAAACCCTAACTGGATCTTGATCTTCAAAGGTCTTGTGATGAGAAAATGTTGAGGAAATGGGAGGGCAAATTTTGGGGTACAACACACCGGGTCTGGAAGAATTTGACAGAATTCTGAACTTTTCCAAAGAGAAGGCCTATGTAGGTATCGGATAAACTATTGAAGTCAAAGTTTTGGCAAAATGCTTAGGGATCCCTTGAAGGAAAATTACGATCAAAAGCGCAGCGGAATTTAAAATTTTCCTTTAGCGATCCTTACGAATGAGCATAGTCAGTGATAGAAATATTTACCTCTTGTGGCGATTTAGAGCTTTGATGTTGTGATCACGAGCGTTGATGAAGAACAACGCCTCTACTCAGTCCACACGAACAGATCGCTTCCGGTCACAGTGCTAGCTGATCACGAACGGAAACCTTATGAGTGAGAGAGAGAATCAAAAACGAAATTGCATCAAGTGAAATTGCTTCATCACAAGGGATCTATTTATAGAATCACTCGTGTGGGCTACAAACTAAAAGCCCAATTAAGGCTATAAGCTAAAAGCCCAATTAAGCTTATGGACATCATACCTTATGATGTACCATATATCACTTATCCACGTGGTACCTTACCACTTTCCGTATTACACTTAAGTGCACCGTACCTTATGGTGTTCCTTATTTATTCTATCTCTCATAAACCTGTCCTTATGTGTGACCCTGTAGGTTTTTGCGACGTTGGCAATTATATTAAATCACATATTTAATATAATAAACAGTGAACGGTATCTAGCAACACATCACTATTACCCAAGTCACGAAAATGTCATGTGATCTGACCAAACCTTTTCCGTGATAATATTTGTGTTGTACAATTACCCTTTTGCCCTCATGTCTATATTGAACACAAGGCATACACTGTGTCACCCTTGTCCAGTTCAATATTGGGCCCTTAGACATTTATCCTGTTATGCAGGATGAGCAAATTCCATCTAGGTCACTCATGTCCCTTAGCATGCTTTGTGAAGTACCCATCAACCGTCTTTATAGTCATCCAGTTACAGATGACATTTGATCAGCAATAAAGTACTTGACTCTACATCTAGGGTCCATAGTGGTTTCAGGTCGAAGGGTGGTATACACCATTATCATCATGAGAATAACTTATGACACTTTGCATAACATTCTAAGTAGTATTCTCATAGCGGGTCAATCCAGTATAAATATTACTCCTAATATTCATACCTATGTCAAGACTTGATAACTCCTTATCTATGATCCATGAGATGTGATCATCAATCTATCTTCATAATAATCTTACTGCTTTAATGTTATCCCACTTCACATTAAAGCTTGACTATGGATACTTTAAGAATAGTGTCTTATGTTTAATGGGATCTCATGATTAAGTCACACTTAACATTTCATTAAACAAATAAACCATTTTAGGGACTTTATTATTTTGGAAAGCAAACATAATAAAGAAATTCCTTTTATTATTAATAAATAATTCGATACAAGTACCAAAATTATTGGCCTCTAGGGCTTACACCAACATCCCTTACCCTGAGTTAGTGGAAAATTACCAACGGGAAGGTCTGATACAAGGAATCAAAAGGATATACTTGGAAGCTAAGGCACTTGAACTTGCTAACTATAAAGAATGGGAGTTTTGTGTTGATTGTTAAGGGCTACTGGTATTTGGTGTAATTTTATTTCCTCGGACCACAGACTATATTAACCTTGCAGCCATTAGCATATTTTGGAGCGCGAAAGTCTTTAATACTGATCCAACTCCTGCTCTACTTGCTGACATTTATTACACTTTGCATATGAAGTATGAAAAGAGAAAAGGCACTTTGAATTGTTGCATTCCACTCCTATATACTTGGTTCATGGCCCATCTTTACAAAGAAGACTATATGATTCTGAAGCTGACCAAATGTGAATGGCCCCAGAAATTAGAGGCTCTCAATGCAAACTCGGTACTATGGTATGCCAGGAAGCTAGATATTGGTGACATCACTATTAGCTGTGGAGACTTTCCTAATGTCCCGTTGATTGGATCACGAGGCTTTATTAACTACAACCCTACTCTGGCCCTGCGACAGCTAGGGTATCCTTTGGAAGACAGACCTACAGACGAACAACTCCAACCATTGATCATCCACGACATGGGTACAAAAGACCAAGAGTTGCTCAACAAGGTTATCCGGGCATGGAATAAGGTTAATAAGAGGAGAGCTGAAAGAAAGAATGCCATAGAAAGAGAGCCTTACACCAGATCGGTCAGAAATAGGGTACAAATTATCAAGCTGCCCTTTGATATAAATCCAGGGTACAAGACAGAGGTCCTAGAGGTCGCGCCTATATCATTGGAAGAATTTGACAATTTTAAAAATGCCCTAAAGAAGGCTCAAAGGGAAAAGAAAGAGTTAGAGCTCGACCTTCGCAATCTGACCAAAGAGAAGAAGCAGATGCAGCTCATACTTGAGTCTAAGGACCTACAAATTGAGAGAGATCAAAAGGTATTGGAAAAAGAGAGTCTCAAGCGAAAGCGCACAACCGAAGGGCTGCTTAGTGCAACCTTCAATTTGGATTCCCACAACCAAACCTTAGAAGATGTTGCTGCTGAAATTGGAAAGCTAACCAGATGGTATGAAAAGGGTACACATGACAAGAAGGTACTAGAGGAGGACCTAAGAGCACAGATCCAAGGTTTAACACAAGCTTCCTTAGACCAAGAAGAGAAAATAAAGTACCTCACCACTAGATTGCGATACAGCCAAGAAGCAGAGAATAAGGAACGCCTCGAGAGGCTGGAGGCACAATGACTCTTGGTTCAGAAAACTAAAGAATACGAGCAAGTATGCCTAGAATTGCAGGGTCTCGAAAAAGACTTCCTTATTCAGCGGAGACTTTATACGGAAATAAGGGGTGAAAAAATGTATTGGGAAGAGCATTATGTCAAGATCGCCCAAGCAGGGAGACACAACCATAAGATAATCCTACATCTTTATCAAGAGTACTGGTATTACAAAGAAAGACATGAAAAGCTTGTCTTCTTAACCAACAACCTTATTAAGGATATCCCTAGAAGTCTGAGAGACGCAGAAAGTGTGATGGTTCCTCTCCCAAAGGATGTTGAAGACTTTCTCCATCTTTGTCGAGCAATAGTTGATGGTTTCAGAGCACACAGCCGCAGGCGCACCTAGAGGATTTATTTCCCTTCATTTATGTTTGTGCAAGCAAGTTGTGATTCAAAGCTGTAATATTTTTCAATATCTGGATTATGTTACTTTAAATAAAGGCATTTTGTTTTTGTATCTCGTTTGCGTATCCATTTCAAAGACAGTCACCAATTAAAATAGTAATAAACAAAAGATAATTGTGTACCCAAGTGAATAATACATTTCATGTTCATATTCATTTCATGTTCATACACATTCATCTGCATGCATGCATTCATAAAACACCTGCATATCATATCAAAACTCATCTCTCGCAAAATCTCTCCAGTAAACCATTGGTAGAAGAAGATCTCCACATCCTTGGCCTCCGTATCAAACAAGGTCCTACCATCAAAAAGCAATGGAACAAATTGAGGAGACTCGGGCTGCATTCAAAGAAGATCTCGACCAAGTGAAGGGTGATGTGAGTTCAATGAAGGGAGATCTGAGCCAAGTTCTTCTAGCTCTGAAGAACATCATTGACAGGCAGAACTAGATTCCCAGGGTAGCTTTCGAAGAAGTAGCCCAAACCATTGGTGCATCAAGCAGTCACCAACTAAGGAAAGAACCATAGGCAAGACTCCAAAAGTACGTCATGGCCCAATAAGAAGCTAAGACTGAAGGGTTTGTCCCATCACCATCAAAAGCAGAGACCCTAGAAATCCCAGTCAATAACACAGACAACTACTTGGACCAGCAATACGGAGACCATGACCCAGAGGATGCCAACCAAGTACCCTTAAAGACGACTGGTACTTAGGTTGTTGATAATCCACTGGTAATGAATCAATACAAAGCTCTGGAGGTAAGATTAAAAGTTGTGGAAGGTTATGACGCTTTCGAGGTAGACCCTCTCGAAATGGGCCTAGTTCCTGATGTGGTAATTCCACCAAAGTTTAAAGTACTTGACTTTGGAAAGTACAAGGGGCTCACCTATCAAAGAAATCATCTACGCATGTATTGTAGAAGATGCATGCCCATGCCCACAATCAGAAGTTGATGATTCATTATTTTCAAGGTAGCCTGAGTGGGGCATCTTTAGACTAGTATATGCAATTGGAGAGAACATATATTCAAACCTAGGCATATCTTGCTAAAGCTTTCTTAAAGCATTACAAATATAACCTGGACATGGCGCCTACGCGCATGCAACTCCAGAATCTGTCCCAGAAGAAAGAAGAGTCCTTTAAGGAATATGCTCAAAGATGGAGGGAGATGGCATCCTGTGTGCAACCACCACTATTAGAGAAGGAATTAGTAGACATGTTCATGGGAACTTTTCAAGGGTTGTATTACGAGAAAATGGTTGGGAGTATCTCTTTGGGATTCTCAGATCTAGTGACAATCAGAGAAAGAATCGAGACTGGAATAAAAAGTGGGAAGATATAAGGGGGATCATCAAACGCCCCGCATAATCCAAAAAGACCTACTTCGAACTACCCGAAAAGAAAAAAGGGAGAAATTAACGTTGTAGCCTCACAACCAAGGGCATCACAACCACTGATGATCCCGCAAGGGCAGCAGCAAGATAGATTTAAAAGGCCACAAAGAAACTTTGATCCACTCCCTATGCCACCCAGACAGTTATTACAACACTTGGTTAAGGCATCATTGGTGGAAATGAAACCTCTAGCTCCTCCAGTCGGGCCACTCCCACGGAGTTATAATGTCGATGACAAATGAGAATACCATGCTAATTCTCTGAGGCACACCATAGAGCAATGCTGGGAATTTAAACACAAAGTGTGGGACTTGTTAGAATCTCAAGATATCACCTTTGAGAAACCTAACATCAAGACAAATCCAATCCCTCCGCATGGTGGGCCGACAATAAATGAAATTGAAGTAGTCACTGGCTTTGGGGCAAACAGACAAGCAGAAACCCCAATCAACTTGTTAAAAGAATATCTGTTTGAATATGGGTTCCTGTTGGAACATAATAAAGCCTTCGAAAGAACTTTGCAAAAGCTAATGGACCAGGGGATAGTCCAATTCAGACCATACCCTAAAGAAAAATATGTAGCCGCGATTAAAGGAAAGAAGCCATTGGTAATCCCTTGCCAAGGCCCAAATCTTAACAAGAAAAATCTAGTGATCCCGTGGGAAGAATCAATGGAGACCACAAGGATGGAACTCAAGAAGACTCTCCTAATACCAACTATTCAAAAGGCCACAATGGTGATTAAGGGACCCTCACCCATCCCTTATGATAATAACAAAGAAGTGCCATGGAGTTATGACTCGGGCGTATACCTTAATGGAGTGAAACAAGAAAGTGAGCCCTCACCAAGCAGGGACCTGCAATTTCTAATATAGCAGGGACAACGGGTATAACTCGAAGCGGTCGAATTTTTGGAGTTGAACCATCAAAGGAGAAAGATGATACTCCAACAAAGGACAAGGGAAAAGAAGTGGTTGACACAAGTCAAGAGACAGAACCTCCAAGCAAAAACTTTACTGGTCAAGAGGCAGAAGAGTTTCTGAAAATAATCAAAAGAAGTGATTACAGAGTGGTGGATCAACTTTACCAAACTCCAGCGAAAATCTCCATACTCTCACTACTCATTAAATCAAGCGCACAGAGACTCTTTGATGAAAGTACTAAGTTCAACTCACGTTGTAGAGGTAATTTCGGTAAATCAATTTGACAATGTCGTAGAAAACCTAACATCCGGATCATATCTAGGTTTCAGCAACAATGAATTGTCGCCACATGGTCGAGCTCATAACAAGGCACTCCACATTACTATGCAAATAGGTACTACCCATTTATCCAGGGTTCTCACTGACACCGGTTCTGCCCTCAATGTGTTGCCAAAGTCCATTCTGATAAAGTTAACAATAGATGACATTGTGATGAGGCCAAGTTCTACAATAGTGAAATCATTTGATGGTTCTCAAAGCTTGGTGTTAGGATAGGTGTATCTTCCAGTTAAAATTGGGCCACATATATTCAAAATCACTTTCCAAGTGATGGATATAGAACCAGCATACACTTGCTTACTGGGGAGACCTTGGATCCATGCAGTAGGGGCAGTCACCTCGACCCTGCATCAGAAATTGAAGTTCCTAGTGGAAGGGAAATTAATCATAATCAATGGAAAGGAAGATATCTTTGGAAGTCACATTGAATCATACATATATATCAGTGTTGGCGAAGACTGTATAGCTACCCCGTTCCAAGCCTTAGATATTGCTTCTATGGTGACTTTACTAGTCGAGAAAGGTAATAAGCCTAAGGTGACATCATGGAGAGATCTGCAAGCAACCATGGGATGTGATGCCTCAAAAGGCCGGGGAAAGCTTCCAGAAATCCCTGAGAAGAAGAATCACTTTGGATTGGGCTATGAATCATCGAAAGTTACTCCAAAAGGAAAATCACGCTTCCATCCGATTCAAGAGACCTTTATAAACAAGGGAACAAAGAATGGCATACACGTGGCAATGATATCCAACAAAGTTCACAACAGAAAGGCAACTGACTTTACAAAGGAGTGCGCTCTAGGAGAAGAAATCAAAAGCTGGACTTCTGTGGAGATTCCCGAGATCTTTTTCTTTCTTAAGTATTTTTTCTTGTTTTTGAAAGAACCTATGTCAAGCCCGAGGCATGGGAGTTACTTGTAAGTGTTCCCCATTTTGTTTCAGACAATATTTACGATCAATAAAAGTTGTATTTTATTTTCAATCAAGATCCTTGTCTTTCTCTTGCATTCATTCTTTAAAAATTAAAAAAGGCAATACTTTCTCTACATATGCATTTTCAAAAACTCATATACTAAAATTTGCACCAAAACATGATAAATGTGTAGATCTATGCCCAAAACCACCGATAATGTTACTGCTACGACCTGATACAATTTTGAGGCTCCTATCAACCAAGCCGAAGAGGAGGATGATGAAGATCTGGAACTCTCTGAGGAAATGACGAGGAAAATAGAACGAAAGGCTGACAGCATACAACCATACCAAGAAGCTGTGGAGACCATTAATCTGGGCACAAAGGAAGATCACAAAGAAATTAAGCTAGGGGCAAGGTTAGAGCAGACCGTCAAGGAAGGGTTAATCAAACTACTTCATGAGTACGTGAACATATTCGCTTGGTCCTACAAAGACATGCCAAGGTTAGATACCGACATCGTGGTGCATAGCATACCTGTCAAAGAAGGGTGTTCTCCAGTTAGGCAAAAACTCAGGAGAACTTGTCTAGATATGCCCAGCAAAATCAGAGAAGAAATTCTTAAACAATTTGACGTAGGGTTCTTAACAGTGGTAGATTGTCCACCCTGGATAGCTAACATTGTGCCAGTACCCAAGAGAGACGGAAAGGTACGCATGTGTGTGGATTATCGAGATCTGAACAAAGCAAGCCCCATGGACGATTTCCCGCTACCCATCATAGATGTTTTGGTGGATAATATGGCTCAAGCCTCAGTATTCTCGTTCATGGACGGTGTGATACGGTGGCAGAACCGACTGTTATATTAGTTTGCATTTTTCATTTGCAAATGTTGCGGTAAGCAAGAGTCGCCACTGACTTTTATTTCATCCAACAAAGGAAAAGGAAAAAGAACAGAAAAAAACCTTTTTTCGAGATGTTTCTGAGTACGGGGGGTAGATTATTAAAAGGGAAGGTGTTAGCACCCTTTCTATCCGTGGTTTTCCACGGGCTCTTAGGTACTTGCTCATTTTTAAATTGCTTGTGTGTGTGCTTGTTTTGAAAAGTTTTTTTGTTTACTTCGTGATAACCCTTGCACCGGTCCTCAAGAGTGTGACGAAGTTGTTTTAAAAACTGTTTTGAAAAGTGTTTGTGTGAGAAAGTTTTTATTTTGAGCAAGTACTTAAGATTTCTACCTACTCGAAAAAAGTCTGTTCATTTTCGTTTCCTTTAGACAGTGCTATCCTATTATTAAGGAGTAGGTAGCTCTGTCGTGGGATTTATAAAGGGACGTTCGAAGGGACAAAATGGTCTCTGATGGCAACGAGTAAAGATACCTTAGCGTTTCGAAAGGACTGTCATTATAAGATCAATTCGTAGGCAACTCGAGGGACAAGTAGGGACTATGACCTTTATGACGATTTTGAATCGCGGGTCATTGCTAAGGTATCCCTTCATTCGAGGGACACGACCATTATTTTCCGAGGCAACCAAGTAAGGTATACCCTAAGGGTGCATATGTGCAAGGTGTATTATGTTCAGTTATTTTAGTCTTGTGTTAAGTTTGCTAATGTTTGATTATTCTTGCCATACAATCCTATTAGTCATACATCTAGCAGTTAATAATTGCAGTAATTTAAAAGTGAAGAAATATAAAACCTAGCTATTACAAGGCTTCGGGGAGAGGGATTATGTACATATCAAAAATTGGGGGAAAAATAAATAAAAGCGGTAAAGGTCCTACTAATCATCTATTACATCTGAATATACAGTTACAATAATAAAAGGAAGTGCGAAAGAATAATAACGCGCAAATTTGAAAATACGTCTAAAAATCCTAAGATATAAAAAATCTTTTTGTTGTTTTTTGTTTTAATTTATGAAAATGATTTAAGTTAAAAAATAATTGATCTAGTTCTATATTTAAAAAAAAGTTAATTATTAAAGAAACATGAAATTTAAATAAAAGAAATTAATTCTATGTTTTTTTTGGTATTTTTGTTACGAAAAGGACAATTAATTAAAATGAAATTAAACCTAAGTTCTATTAATTTTAATTTTAAAAAAAAGTTAAAGTGATTAGTTAATTAATTTATCAAAATTAAAAATTAAGAAAAATCCTAAATCTTTTTTTATGTGATTTTTATATTTGTTTATTGATTAAAATAAAAAAAAGGATTAAAATAAATAAATGAAATGAATAAAACAAGAAAATAAAGATGAGCCTAGTAGCAAAAGTAAACAGGGGGTGCAATCATCAGAAATCCCTAGGCCCAAATCTTCAAAAGTTTCATGCCCTAACCTTGGTGTTTTCAGATTTTTGTGCAGAACCTCTGATTCAACCATCCATAACTATTCTATATAAACTCAAACAAACGTTAGCATGCCATGAAATGTGACTAAAATTAGAGATTTGAAGTTTAAAATTTTACCAAATTGGTGTTGTCAAATGGGAGCGTGATAGGCGTGTGATGGATTGCTCTTGGGCCTTGTAAGACTTCAAGAGGATGGTTTGAGGCTTGATGTCAATCGAGAGAGAGCGGAACCTCGAGATATGACTTGCACCAATTCTTTGATTTCTGGAGAGCTTTTTGAAGAGCTTTTGGAGAGCTTTTTAAAGAGCTTTTTAAGAGTATTTTAGAGATGAATTTTGTGTCTTTCAAGCTTGTATGGCTCTATATTTATAGATGAGAATGAGGAGACAAGAAAGCATGGAAAGAATCTCCCTCATAATATTGTGTTTTAAGACCATGATCAAAATATGAAAAAAATATGCCATATTTGATTATTTTATGCCATTTTCACATGTGGATGAACCTGGACAAATTTGAAGGTTTATTGCATGAAATTAATTGACATAAACCAGCATAAAACTTGCCCAAAATGGATTCACATCAAAATTTACATTATTTCTATTATTTATTTATTTAATTCTGAATTTTAATGAATAAAATATCAAAATAAATAGCATAAATAGTAGAAAAATGTATGGGTTGGCTTAGAGGTTGTGGACCATGTTAGGAATGAGTTTCAAACTTGAAAAGACATGCCCATTTGTAAAAAATCCAAGTTTGGTCAATATTTGCTTCATGCATTTTTTTCAAAAATTGGCCAACTTTGAAAATGCATATCTCTCTCAATTTTAATCTTATGAGGGTGTTCTTGGACTTTTTAGAAATCTTAGGATGTCCCCTAAGCAACTTCTTTCGTTTCATCTTAATTGGATCTTCCATGTTCATGTAAGAAGCTTTGACCCAAAAGGTATTTTTGTTGACTTTTGAAAAGGACCTATAATGTCTGAACTTATATCTTTTCATGAGTGCATTTCTTGAACTTGAGGGATGAATATGAGTTGTAGTTAATTGGATTCTCTTAAAAATGAGCCTTGGCTGAGAAATTTCTGATAAATTAAGAGAAAGTTATGCCTGGTCAAACTTTGGTTGACTTTTCCTATAGGAACCCTAATTTAGCAACTTTTGAGTTTTGATGAATTATGATCATTCCTTGAGGAATCATGATAAAACCTTGATAAAATGATGGATATCACTTCAAAATGTTAATTTTGACCAAAAATATTGAAGTTTGAATGTATGTGGGTCACAGTTGACTTTTGACCTAGTACAGTTGATTTTCAGGCATTTGAGGAGTTGGCTGAGCAAACTGATTGTGCAAGGCATGAAACTTGGCATGGATGATCTTGAGGACATATTATGGCAATGGAAACCACTTAGTACCCTTGGAAACTAAAACATCTTGATGAGGAGTGAAACCTTAGTTTGAGGCTTATTATCTTAGGAGGAAGGTTTGTCTTGTTAATCCTTATGCATCCTTGGGCCAGTTGAGGACCTCTAGGAGTATGTTTTGAGTAAAATGAGAGGGAAAATTTTGGGGTACAACAGCTTCCCCTGTTCAATCTTCTTAAACCTGAGGATGTAGATTGATGGTTCTGCCTTTCGTGATCTGAAGGTAGAAGATGATTGAACACTAGAGTGCCCAGAAATTTGCACTCGCATGAAGTAATACTGATTGGTGATATCGGGAATGGGCTTACATATGGAATTTGGAAGTCGACAGAGAATCATCGGAGATGGGCTTAAATATGCCATCCAGAAAAGATATTGGTTGCATAAGATATTCCTTTGCGAGAATTCCTGTACCTGTCGTTGAGGAGGACTTCGTCGGGGAATGTTGATTTATGTCCTAGGAAATAGAGTATAGGAGCTTCATCTGTCCATTACTCTACTGGGGAATTAACTCCTGATTGTGGAAGTGGAAGTAAACTTCATATCTGGTCAGGGTCCAGGCTTCATAACGACTTACTGGGGGAATGTGAAATCGACCGTATATGGTCGGGTCCAGGTCTTATAGTGTTGTAAAGTGTTGTCTGGAGATAAGAGAGAAGAAACCTGGATGGTAAGGTTATGAGAAGGAACCTGGGTCGTAGGGTTACTTCGAAATGAAATCCTGGATAGTAGGGCTATGAGAAGGAACCTGGGTTGTAGGGTTACTTCGAGATGAAAGCCTGGATGGTAGGGCTATGCGAAGGAACCTGGATAGTAGGGTTACTTCGAAGTGAAAGCCTGGATAGTAGGACTATGAGAAGGAACCTGGAGAGTAAGGTTACTTCGAAATGAAAGCTTGGATAGTAGGGATACGAGAAGAAAGTTGGATAGTAGGGTTACTTCGAAATGAAAGCCTGTATAGTAGGGCTACGAGAAGGAACCTGGATAGTAGGGTTACTTCGAAATGAAATCCTGGATAGCAGGGCTATGAGAAGGAACCTGGATAGTAGGGTTACTTCAAAATGAAAGCCTGGCTAGTAGGGCTATGAGAAGGAGCTTAGGTCGTAGGGTTACTTCGAGATGAAAGCCTGGATAGTAGGGCTATGAGAAGGAACCTGGCTTGATAGGTTACTTCGAGATAAAATCCTGGATAGTAGAGCTATGAGAAGGAACCTGGGTCGTAGGGTTACTTCGAGATGAAAGCCTGGATAGTAGGGCTATAAGAAGGAACCTGGGTCGTAGGGTTACCTCGAAATGAAATCCTGGGTAGTAGGGTTGTGAGAAGGAACCTGGATAGTAGGGGTACTGCGAAATGAAAGCCTAGATAGTAGGGCTATGAGAAGGAACCTGTATAGTAGGGTTACTTCGAAATGAAAGCCTGGATAGTAGGGCTATGAGAAGGAACCTGGATAGTAGGGTTACTTCGACATGAAAGCATGGATAGTAGGGCTTATGGGAAGGAACCTGGATAGTACGGTTACTTCAAGATGATAGCCTGGATAGTAGGGCTTATAGGAAGGAACCTGGATAGTAGGGTTACTTCAAGATGAAATCCTGGATAGTAGGGCTTATGGGAAGGAACCTGGGTCATAAGGTTACTTCAAAATGAAAGCCTGGATAGTAGGGCTTATGGGAAGGAACATGGGTTGTAGGGTTACTTCAAGATGAAAGCCTGGATAGTAGGGCTTATAGGAAGGAACCTGGGTTGTATGGTTACTTCGTGGGGAGTTTGGGTAAAACTGCATCTGAACCGAGAAGGAACCTAGGTATGGTTGCTTCATGAGGAGTTTGGGTAAAACTGCATATGAACCGAGAAGGAACCTAAGGTTGCTCCGTGGGGAGTTTGGGTAAAACTGCATCTGAATCGAGAAGGAACCTAGGTAAGTTTGCTTCGTGGGGAGTTTGGGTAAAACTGCATCTGAACCGAGAAGGAACCTAGGTAAGGTTGCTTCGTGGGGAGTTTGGGTAAAACTGCATCTGAACCGAGAAGGAACCTAGGTAAGGTTGCTTCTTGGGGAGTTTGGGTAAAACTGCATCTAAACGGAGAAGGAACCTAGGTAAGGTTTCTTTGTGAGGAGTCTGGGTAAAACTGCATCAGAACCGAGAAGGAACCTAGGTAAGGTTGCTTCGTGACGAACCCGTGTAAAGCTACATTTGATCGCGCAGATAATTACTCTGTTTAGTTTCAGGAGCTAATCTTGGACCTGCTGGAAATTGTTAATGATAACCACCTTTCATGAAAAAGGTACATGATTAATTTTATGTGATGCATGAAATGCATTGTATGACGATGTTCTCGAAATAAATGAGATTATGTTGTATGCAATATGTATGCAAATGTCATGATGTATGAACATGAAATGCTATTGTGACATATCCGAGTGGGAAAATAAATCTCTGACTGTTGCTGGAGAGTAATGGAAATTGAGTTCCTGACCGTCGTAGAAAAAGTGGTTCTTCTACTTCCGCTGGAGATGGTGACCTGGAGATGACTATGCTGGGGATTTGCCCCTTGTTTACGGATATTCTGCTGAGGAGAGACTCTGCTTGAGAACAACTCTGCGGGGGAATAATTTTGTTGAAGAGAGAAGCTTCAATTGCTGAAGAGATAAACTTTGTCGGGGATTGAGCTTCTGTATTCAGAGAAATAAACTTTGTTCGGGAGAAAACATTATGACCCACTTGCGATTATGAAATTCAGTCGGGGAATATAGATGTCGATTCTGTGAAGGAACTTTGCTGGGGATTGTAGCTCCTGTTTGGGGAAGCCGATGTCAAAGCTTTAGTTGCCTCTACTTTGTGGGGAGTGTAGACGTCACAGGGTCGTATGCTGAGGATACGACAATGACTTTGCATCAGGATTTTTCTGCCCATGTACCTGCTAGAGAAAGTACCCGTGGAGGCTTTGTGGATGCTGATCAGGATGATAAGTCTTCTACTGATAAAAAAGTGACAAGATAACGGGACATAGTCGTACACTTCAAATCTCTAACTTTTGCCTGGACCGCCCTTTCGGGTTTTGGTCTACCGGGATACCCTTTTTTGCTCAAGCCGCCTTTTCAGGTTTTCGACTTGTCGGGTGTACATATCTTTTTTGTTTTTTCCCGAACCATTTTGGTTCGCCGAGATGCCCTTATTTTTGCCTAGGCCAGTCAACCAAGCGACTCTTTGTTCATGCGTAGTATTTTCAGACTATGTCCATGTTCACCGGGTACGGAGAATTGTCATTGTCCATAGTAGTAAGTGTTGTCACACTACCAGAATATGTTTGCTTAATCGTACAGGATTCGTTGCTGGAATTCATGCCTAATGCCCCAAGTGATTCAGAAGGAGATCTGCCTCTGGCTATTTGGCATATTTGAGAGATTCCTTGAATCTTGACTTGACTGCCCCAGATGATGAACAATGATCATGCCATGCCCCTTAGTTGGAAGTGTTTTTCCACTTTAGGTGATCATTTTCATTGAGAAGGTTTTTGTTCACTAGATATTCGTCATGCGAATTTCTCTGTTGTTGAACAAATAGTCATATGCAAACAATGGTATTTTAAGAATGTAAAGCTTATGTCTGTCTTGAAGTTTGAAAATTCATTTTTTAGTAAAACAAACAAATTTTGTAAAAGTGTGATGTCAACTCAGGATTTATAGCAAACCTTATAGGAGTCAGGATACCTTCTGTAACAGTATGCTTTCGAACTAACCCATGCTTCAGCTAGGACTTTTAAGGGTTATAACGTGGCTTGGTTCACGGTTTAAGAAACAAAGGATAAAGGCTCAAATTTTATTTGTACCCACCTGTTCTTCGTGATGTTCTTCGATCCTATGCTCAGTTAATTATGAATTTTGAATCCCAGTTGAGTTTTGGAATGTCCTTGATATTCCGGTGATGGTTTAGAGATTGAATGTTTATTTGGCAGAGGCAGTCATTTTGTAATCTCTTTTTTTTGTCGAGGATTTGTAGTAACATCTTTTTTTTGTGGTTTTCGTTATCCCTTATTTTTCCTGAACTGTTTCTTTTGTAATTACAGTCAACAGGATGCCCCAGTTTTTTTTCTTAAGTCTCCTTCATAGGTTTTGACTTAACAAACTTTTCGTTTGAAAAATAATGAATGCCTGCTTTAATGATTATGCGGAACCATCACCATCTTCTGATTTGGAAGGACGTCTTCGAGGTCATTCATTGTGTGCGAAGCGGAAGATTGCGACTGAATGCGCCTCTGAATTAACTAAGAAAACTACCCTACCCCAGGTTATGATTAAGGGTTTTAATTTGTGTGAAAAGAAAAAATCCTACTTCTTTGGCTCAAAGGGGTTGACTAGGGGTTATCTTCCTTATAACTCCACTATTTAGGATTTTTAAACAATGCCTGTTCATCGTTAGCAGGGTCTGTTCAAAAGCATGTTGTGGGGATTGTGGTATCATTTTCGTCATCCTCCCTCTAAAGGCTCAGCGCTTTTGATAGAGAGTTGAATATCACAAAAAGGAAAGCAGTTTAAATATAGTGAATATGAATGAATTGATTCAAAACAGACATATGCAATGCATTGATAAAGCAACAAAGTTTGACATGAATAAATGTTCGAACAATCAAAAGAAAATTACAAATTGAAAATTCTGATGAACGAAAAGCCCTCTTGCCATAACTTGTCACTTCAAATGGTGGGCCTTGGAGGAATGATAGAAACATTCCAGTTAACCATCTTGTGTGAATTCCAATGCTCCTTCATCAATCAGGTCTTGAATTTTGTATTTCAACCTCCAACTGTCGTCAGTATCATGCCCTGGGCTGTTGGAGTGGTATGCACACCGTGCATCGGGATTGTAGTTAGGGGAAGAAGTCTTGGGATTCGGATGAGGTCCTATCAACATAATCAGATTCATCCTCAACAGGTGTTGCAAAGCTTGAGACAGCAACATGTTGAGTTTGGTAAACTACCTTTTGGGTATATCCGACTTACTCTGATTAACCCATTATTTTTGGCGAGGTTGTTGTTGGACCCGTGATGTGGTAGCAATTTGGAAAAGTCCACTCTTCACAAAACCAACCTCTTGTCTTCTCGGGAGTTGATCAATGATTTGGTCTCCAACCTCAATTGTTTGCTTCATACGGTTGTAGCCATCTTGATGAAGTTTCTTGATAATGGCTCTCAGCTCTTCTTGTCCCCGATCTAGGCCTTGGATAAGAGCCATCTGCCCCAGCATCTCGGTTCTCATCACTTCTACCTCAGCTTGCATTTGTTCCAACCGTTCGTCCTTATTGTCTTCAGGACTTTTCTTGGCCAGGTCTCCAGCAAGGAGTGCTTTCAACTCTTCCTGCCCCTTGAATAGGTTTAGGAACTTTTGCATGAATTGAGCCTCTTGAGTTTGGAGATCTCTGTTGTCTTGTTGGAGAGCCATTTTCCTTACTGAAATAAACAGCGAGAAAATGAGAGACCTGTACTGGAAGACCTGTCATGTAAATGACGTGCATGCAATGTTTTCAAGGATCTCGCGGGGTAAACAAGAAAATGTCAGAAGTTGAAATTTGCAGCTTTGATTGAAGAACTTTGTATCATTGAAAGTCCTTCTACGAGAGGCAAGCTCACCATATCAAGTGGGTCATAGCCCCTGACTCAAGTTGTCGTGTTTTGGTCTTTTGACGGCATTGGCTAGAGGAAAACAAATCCCCTTGCCCCTTGCTAGACGTCTGATTTATCATAACTTGCATCACAAACCCTTGAGATCCTTGAAATGGTTAAGTAAATGCTATGGCATGAGGTTATGATGTGTATGCTATGCGTTAAGCGAAAATGCAGGGTAAGAAACCAATTTATTAGATTTGTACAAACAAGGTCCTGCAAGGAACACAAACAAAGCCCTGCAATGAGTTCAAATTGTTAGGCAAAGAAAGCAAGCAAGTCACACAAGTAGCCTTAGGTTTAGGCTTGCATGAATTCCATAGGTAAGAACCCTCTTGAAGTTTAGTTAGTTTCAAACCTGTCTTAGAAAATTAATCGGGTTCTAAGGATTCTCAATATCACTGATCATCCTTTATTGGGCATTGTTTCAGCTCAGGCAATCTTTTCTTGCGGCCGAAATATCCCGAAAGTCTGATCTCAATGAGTGTAGCATCGAGTATCAATGAATCCTCAGCTTTATACCGAGGCCGTCTATCTCACTACTTTCTAATGGCCAAGTTTATTTAACTAAGGTTCTAAGGTCCTTTAGTGCTTCAAGACACCACGCGGCGGCCCCTTATTCTCCTCGTTTCCACATGAAGGATACCGGTACCAACCAAAGTGTCACACCAACACAACCATCGCTTAAACCATATCAGTCTACGCCGTACGTTCTCCATGATCTATTGTTGTTTACCTAAAGAGTGTCCCCAGATCTGGGTGTAGGATCTTCAACAATACCCAAGCAAAAACCCTTAAAGATAAAACAGGCAAAACAAACAAGAAAGCAATTTTAATAATGACCTAGATCCGAAGGTAAACCCCAATTTATTTTAGTCCCGAGTAGAGTCGCCAGTTCTGTGATACGGTGGCAGAACCGACTGTTATACTGGTTTACGTTTTTTGTTCATAAATGTTGCGGTAAGAAAGAGTCGCCACAGACTTTTATTTCATCCAACAAAGGAAAAGCAAAAAGAACAGAAAAAACCTTTTTCGAGATGTTTCTGAGTACGGGGGTAGATTATAGAAAGGGAAGGTGTTAGCACCCTTTTTATCTGTGGTTTTCCACGGGCTCTTAGGTACTTTCTCATTTTTAAATTGCTTGTGTGTGTGCTTGTTTTGAAAAGTTTTTTTGTTTACTTCGTGATAACCCTTGCACCGGTCCTCAAGAGTGTGACAAAGTTGTTTTGAAAAGTATTTTAAAAAGTGTTTGTGTGAGAAAGTTTTTATTTTGAGCAAGTACTTAAGATTTCTACCTACTCGAAAAAAGCCTGTTTGTTTTCGTTTCCTTTAGACAGTGCTATCCTACTATTAAGGAGTAGGTAGCTCCGTCGTGGGATTTATAAAGGGATGTTCGAAGGGACGGAATGGTCTCTGAAGGCAACAAGTAAAGATACCTTAGCATTTTGAAGGGACTATCGTCATAAGATCAATTCCTAGGAAACTCGAGGGACAAGTAGGGACTATGATCTTTATGACAATTTTGAATCGCGGGTCATTGCTAAGGTATCCCTACATTCGAGGGACACGACCACTATTTTCCAAGGCAACCAAGTGAGGTATACCCTAAGGGTGCATATGTGCAAGGTGTGTTATGTTCAGTTATTTTAGTCTTGTGTTAAGTTTGCAAATGTTTGATTATTCTTGCCATACAATCCTATTAGTCATACATCTAGTAGTTAATAATTGCAGTAATTTAAAAGTGCAGAAATATAAAACTTAGCTATTACAAGGCTTCGGGGAGGGGGGTTATGTACATATCTAAAACTGGGGAGAAAAATAAATAAAAGCGGTAAAGGTCCTACTAATCATCTATTACATCCCAATATATAGTTACAATAATAAAAAGAAGTGCGAAAGAATGATAACACGCAAATTTGAAAAGACGTCTAAAAATCCTAAGATATAAAACATCTTTTTGTTATTTTTTGTTTTAATTTATAAAAAAGATTTAAGTTAAAAAATAATTGATCTAGATCTATATTTAAAAAAAAAGTTAATTATTAAAGAAACATGAAATTTAAATAAAAGAAATTAATTCTATGATTTTTTGGTATTTTTGTTACGAAAAAGAAAATGAATTAAAATGAAATTAAACTTAAGTTCTATTAATTTTAATTTTAAAAAAAAAGTTAAAGTTATTAGTTAATTAATTTACCAAAATTAAAAATTAAGAAAAATCCTAAATCTATTTTTATGTGATTTTTATTTTTTTTATTGATTAAAATAAAAAAAAGGATTAAAAGAAATAAATGAAATGAATAAAACAAGAAAAATAAAGATGAGCCTAGTAGCAAAAGTAAACAGGGGGTGCAATCATCAGAAATCCCTAGGCCCAAATCTTTGAAAGCTTCATGCCCTAACCATGGTGTTTTCATATTCTTACGCGGAACCTCTGATTTAACCATCCATAACTGTTCTATATAAACTCAAACAAACATTAGCATGCCATGAAATATGATTAAAATTAGAGATTCGAAGTTTAAAATTTTACCAAACCGGTGTTGTCAAATGGGGGCGTGATAGGTTGTGATGGATTGCTCTTGGGCCTTGTAAAACTCCTGAGGACTTCAAGAGGATGGTTTGAGGCTTGATGTCAATCGAGAGAGAGCGGAACTTCGAGATATGAGTTGCACCAATTCTTTGATTTCTAGAGAGCTTTTTGAAGAGCTTTTGGAGAGCTTTTTGAAGAGCTCTTTGAGAGCTTTTTAGAGAGGAATTTCGTGTCTTTCAAGCTTGTATGACTCTATATTTATAGAGGAGAATGAGGAGACAAGAAAGCATTGAAAGAATCTCCCTCATAATGTTGTGTTTTAAGACCATGATCAAAATTTGAAAAAAATATCATATTTGATGACTTTATGCCATTTTCACATGTGGATGAACCTGGACAAATTTGAAAGTTTATTGCACAAAATCAATTGACATAAACCAGCATAAAACTTGCCCAAAATGGATTCACATCAAAATTTACATTATTTCTATTATTTATTTATTTAATTCTGAATTTTAATGAATAAAAATATCAAAATAAATAGCATAAATAGTAGAAAAATGTATGGGTGGGTTTAGAGGTCGTGGACCATCTTAGGAATGAGTTTCAAACTTGAAAAGATAGGCCCATTTGTAAAAAATCCAAGTTTGGTCAATGTTTACTTCATGCATTTTTTTCAAAAATTGGCCAACTTTGAAAATGCATATCTCTCTCAATTTTAACCTTATGAGGGTGTTCTTTGACTTTTTAGAAATCTTAGGATGTCCCTTAAGCAACATCTTTTGTTTCATCTCTATTGGATCTTCCATGTTCATGTAAGAAGCTTTGACCAAAAGGTGTTTTTGTTTACTTTTGAAAAGGACCTATAATGTCTGAATTTATATCTTTTCATGAGTGCATTTCTTGAACTTGAGGGATGAAGATGAGTTTTAGGTAATTTGATTCTCTTAAAAATGAGCCTTGGATGAGAAATTTCTGATAAATTATGAGAAAGTTATGTCTAGTTAAACTTTGGTTAACTTTTCCTATAGGGACCCTAATTTAGCAACTTTTGAGTTTTGATGAATTAGGAGCATTCCTTGAGGAATCATGATCAACCCTTGATCAAATGATGGATATAACTTCAAAATGTTGATGTTGACCAAAAATCTTGAAGTTTGACTGTATGTGGGTCACAGTTGACTTTTGACCTTGTATAGTTGATTTTCAGGCATTTAAGCAGTTGACTGAGCAATTCTTTGCAAGGCATGAAACTTGGCATGGATGATCTTGAGGACATATTAGGGAAATGGAAACCACTTAGTACCCTTGGAAACTCAAACATTTTGATGAGGAGTGAAACCCTAGTTTGAGGCTTATTGCCTTAGGAGGAAGGTTTGTCTGGTCAATCCTTAGGCATCATTGGGCAAGTTGAGGACCTCTAGGAGTATGTTTTGAGTAAAATGAGTGGGAAAATTTTGGGGTACAACAGACGGCTTCTCGGGCTATAATCAAATCAAAATGGCGCCCGAAGACATGGAAAAGACTACCTTCATGACACCTTGGGGAACTTTCTACTACAAAGTAATGTCATTCGGTCTCAAGAATGTAGGGGCAACCTATCAGAGGGTAATGGTCACATTATTCCATGATATGATCCACAAAGAGGTTAAAGTGTACGTAGATGATATGATTGCCAAATCCCATACAGAGGAGGAACACATCATACATTTACAAAAGCTATTTGAACGTCTACGTAAGTTCGGGCTGAGGTTAAATCCGAACAAGTGTACATTTGGCATCAGATCAGGCAAATTGTTGGGTTTCATTGTAAGCCAGCGGGGTATCAAAGTGGAGGTCCAATTTAAACAACAAAATGGTGAAGGAACTGTGCGATGACTTCAAAATTGACCATCATAATTCCTCCCCATACTGACCAAAGATGAATGGGGCCGTCGAAGCAGTCAACAAAAATATCAAGAAAATCATCCAGAAGATGGTGAAGACATACAAATATTGGCACAAAATGCTTCCCTTTGCTCTACATGGCTATCGCACTTCGATACGCACATCAACAGTTGTGACTCCTTTCTCACTGGTACATGGCATGGAGGTAGTACTTCCAGTTGAAATTGAGATACCGTCACTTCGGGTTCTAATGGAAACAAAGCTGGAAGAAGAAGAATGGGTGCAGACACAGCTCGATCAGCTCAACCATATTGAAGAAAAATGATTGATAGCTCTGTGCCACAGTCAGCTACATCAGAAGCGGATGAAGAGAGCCTTCGAAAAGAAAGTTTTCCCTCGAGTATTCAAAAAAGGGGATCTGGTGCTTAAGAAGATTCTTCTACCTCTCCTCGATTCACGTGGTAAATGGACACCCAACTACAAAGGTCCATATGTAGTCAAAACAGCATTCTCCGCGGGTGGTCTTATCCTCATAACAATGGATGAGGAAGAACTACCGCAGCCGGAAAATTCAGACGCAGTCAAAAAATACTATGTATAAAAGGCTCGCTAAGCTCGAACCCTAAAATAGGCGACTTAGGAAAAAAGGAGCGTCCTGGTGGATCAAAAACCCTAAAGGGCGATCCAGGCAAAAATTAGGGGCATATATAACTAAAAAAAACTATCCCGGTGGATTGAAAACCCAAAAGGGCAATCCAGGCAAAAATTAGGGATCATACAAAACGAAATAAAGAACAAAAAAACTGCGATCTAAGAACTGTGGCTACGAACCACGAGGGGGGGAGATAGATCTAAATCATACGACTCAGAAGCAAAGGAGATAAGGGCTATTAAAAGGATATTGGGAAATAGCAGTAGCAATTATCATTTTTCATTGCCATTTACAGTTTTAAAACTTTCTGTAATTACCTCTTTCTAGGAATTGCATCTTGTATCCTCGCCTATTCAGAGGCATATCAATAAAATATTTGCTTTCTTTGCATCTTTCAAATTACGTTTTTTCTCTGGCTTTTTTACAAAATACTAGGATTATTACTTGGGAATATTGTCTTGAAATCATTTCGGGGATTAACAAATAAAAGCTTTTGATAAAACATCGAAAAAACATTTTGGTTAGAAAAATATCAAAAGAAAATCCACGTCTACGTCCACGCGTATGTCTACTCCTGCGTCTACAATAAAAATTCTATACACATGTCCACGTTTCACCCATGGTCACAATACAAAGTCAACGTTTAAAATTTTTCGAACACTTTCTCACCCCATTCAAATCAAATTCAGCGAAGCTACGGCGACATAACATACAACGCCAGGGGATTGGCAACTCTAAGTCAATGGTTTAAAGGAGAGAATGCCAAAAATAGTTCGCATTACATTTCAAGGCACACATACAAAACATACACGCATTTTGCATACGTCTTCATACATACATTTTGCATATCTAAAGCATACATACACTATACATTCATCTAAACATTCAAATATGCATCCATATGCATGTATCACACAACAAATAAACAATATAACCCTCGATTCAATCATCCAAGGGTCAATCAACCAAACACTCCTCCTACGATTCAACCTGTCACCTAAGTCTCCATGTCGTGATGAGTTCCTATCAAAGTAGTCTATTACCTAAGTCTCCATGCAGTAATGAATGAAGCTCGATACATTGCCTCTAAGCCTCAATATATCCTCCTAGATCGTACATTGCCTCTAAGCTTCAATGTACGATCTCAGCTCACTACGTTGCCTCTAAGCCGTATTCGTAAAACTCCATACCTTACCTCTAAGCCTCAGTGTACTCTCTCAGCTTACTACGTTGCCTCTAAGCCTCAACGTATTCGCAAAACTTCGTACATTGCCTCTAAGCCTCAATGTACTCTCTCAGCTCACTACGTTGCCTCTAAGCTTCAATGTATTCACAAAACTCTATATTTCCTCTAAGCCTCAATGTACTCTCCCAACTCACTATGTTTCCTCTAAGCCTCAACGTATTCGCAAATCTCTGTACATTGCCTCTAAGCCTCAATGTACTCTCTCAGCTCACTATGTTGCCTCTAAGCCTCAACGTATTCGCAAAACTCCGTACATTGCCTATAAGCCTCAATATACTCTCTCAGCTCAATATGTTGCCTCTAAGCCTCAACGTATTCATAAAACTCTGTACATTGCCTCTAAGCCTCAATGTACTCTCTCAGCTCACTATGTTGCCTCTAAGCCTCAACATATTCGTAAATCTCTGTGCATTGCCTCTAAGCCTCAATGTACTCTCTCAGCTTACTACGTTGCCTCTAAGCCTCAACGTATTCTCAAAACTCCATACATTGCCTGTAAGCCTAAATGTACTCTCTCAGGTCACTTGTTTCCTCTAAGCCTCAACGTATTTGCAAAGCTCTGTACATTGCCTCTAAGCCTCAATGTACTCTCTCAACTCACTATGTTGCCTCCAAGCCTCAACGTATTCGAAAAACTCAGTACATTGCCTCTAAGCCTCAATGTACTCTCTCAGCTCACTACGTTGCCTCTAAGCCTTAATGTATTCGTAAAACTCCGTACATTGCCTCTAAGCCCCAACGTACTTTCATAACTCACTATGTTGCCTCTAAGCCTCAACATATTCTCAAAACTTTGTACATTTCCTCTAAGCCTCAATGTACTCTCTCATCTCACTATGTTGCCTCTAAGCCTCAACGTATTCGCAAAACTCCGTACATTGCCTCTAAGCCTCAATGTACTCTCTCAGCTCACTATGTGCCTCTAAGCCTCAACGTATTCGCAAATCTCTATACATTTCCTCTAAGCCTCAATTTACTCTCTCAGCTCACTACGTTGCCTCTAAGCCACAACGTATTTGTAAAACTCCGTACATTGCCTCTAAGCCTCAATGTACTCTCTCAGATCACTACGTTGCCTCTAAGCCTCAACATATTCGCAAAACTTTAGACATTGCCTCTAAGCCTCAATGTACTTTCCACAACTCACTATGTTTCCTCTAAGCCTTAACGTATTCGCAAATCTCCGTACATTGCCTCTAAGCCTCAATGTACTTTCCTCATCCAACCCACTACTTCAAACCCTGGTGAGGGATATATCATCGGCTTCGCTTATTTTCTCAAGACTCATGAGGGTGCGCTATATCAGTATAACCTTATGAGTGGGTCGCACAAATTTTGGATATTCCAAGTATTCAGTAAACTCCCAATCAAAATGTGCTAGACCTTCGTTTTCTCGCTCTATTTGATTAGAAGATAATTGAATAGGGGCAGCTATCAAACCCCAAATTTGTCCTACCTCGGCGATCCTTTTCTTATAATTATTTAATTAAAGATGGTACAACAATATATGATGGACTATATTTATTCAAGATCAAGGGGGTGTATTTTAAAACAAGAAGATTTAGTTGTTATTAAAAAAAGGATGGGTGAAAATTAAACCCAGGAGTATGCAAAAGAAAGGGGGAAAATTAATGCTAGGCCCAATTAAATTAAAGGATAAGTTTTGACTGCAAACGAAGAAATGCTAGGCTGTATGGATCAAGTGCTGACCCATCAGAACTTCTGAGACAGAAATCCCAGAAGTTCTTCTTTACAGAAATAAATGCAAAAAGTTGTGCAAATCAGAGCCAGAATCACGCACAAGCTAGTGCTGGTACAGAACTGGAATATCAGATCTTCTAGCAGGATCAAATTGTAAGTGAGGGCAGAATTAGATTGTAAGCAAGGAAGATTCTTCCACAACCCAAGCTCATAGTTTTAGAGGCTAAGAAACCCAAGCCCAAATCTGTTGGACGTGCACTGTATCAATTTCAATCAAATCTTCCACTGAGAATCAATTTCAGTCAAATCTTCGATAGAGGATCAATTCCAATCAATTCTTTTTAATTTTATCCTTAATCTTTGCTCTACCCATAGTCCAAGCCCAAAAATTGAACATTATAAATAGAGGAGAAAATTAGTAAACAAAAAAAAGAAAGGAGGAAAGAATACGAGGAGAGAGACGAATTTTTAGAGAAAAGCAATACAATAACGCTTGAAGAAAGAGCAAGGAGAGTAGAATTTCTGGAAACCCCAGAAGAAGAACACGCAAAAGAGTAACTGAGGTTCCAATATCTGGAACCCTAGTTTCAATCGTTGTCGCTCCACCTTTCATCGCTGCTGTCACTAGAATCTACAGAAGAAGAAGAAGGAAAGGATAGCAAAACACGTACCAGAATCAGAAGTAAGAGCGCCAAAGAAGTAACAAATTTTAGCTTGTTTCTTTATTGTTTTCATGCTGGGTTTAAGATGAATAGGGTCAGGAGAACATATGCAGGGCTGAAACTATAGAAAATAGATCTATAGATAGTTTTATAATCTAATCTGATGTTCACGTTAATTTCTTACGTTCAGATGTAATTCTCCTTTTAGAAGTTCTGACTAGGCTTAACCCAGGTTTCATATTTTTTCCTTGTCCAGAATCAGCATTAAACTTATATACTTTCTGTCTGCCCTTTTCCAAAAGTTCTGACTAGTGGGCTTAGCTCAGAAGTAAACACCCTTATTTTCTGACTTTATTAACCAGCTTGCAGCGTACCTTTTCAGAAGTTCTGCGACTAGGGCCAAAACCCAGTCAATTTCCCTACATCCCCTGCAGAACTTCTGTCCTTTTCAGAACATCCCTTTTCCAAAAATTTCACTATGGCTTAACAACCAGAAGATGCAACTCCCCTTTTCATAATTTATTTTGTTCTTTTTCCTTTATTTTTCTATTTTTTTTAATTATTATACTATTATTGATTTTTATTGTGAATATTATTTATTATATCACTTAAATTATTTTTACATCAAAAATTGCATATTATTTTCTTATATTATTTGCATTAAATATTTTTTATATCATGCATTAATAAGATCTTTTGCAATTAATATCTATAAAAAACACCGAACAAATCTCAAACTTTTTCGCAATCAACTAATCTAAACAACTATTTTTGCAAAAGGGTTTCAAGCAGATTTTGACTTACTGTGCATTTAGCCAAAATCTTCACAATCACTACTCTCGGTCAAAATGCGAGGTGATTCAAAGTACGTTTGCAACCCCTAAAAAACACAAACCCATACGAACTCCGAATTGGGACTCTGATTCCTCATAAGAGGATACGTAGGCATACGATCAAAAATCATAGTGAGTTCCCCTTGTAAAAAATTAAAACCCTTTTCCCCTATTAAAAATTAAAACTCTTTTCCCTTAATAATATTTAAAACTCTGTTTACCCCAACCTAAACCTAAAACCTAATATCCTTTTAAACAAGGTAGATGAAAGGTGCCTAACACCTTCCTTTCATCTAAAGAAGTCCAAAACCTAGAATCTCTGTCTGCAAATTAGGGTTTTCTGTTAGACTCCCTTCCCTAGAGTAAAAACTAATAGTGGAGACTCTGATTTTAAAAACAATTGTAACACACTTGTCATCACCATTTTGGTTTCCTTGTAATTATATGCAGGAATATCCACCATAGCTACCATGTGTTAGAACATAGTTTAATTCTACAACCCTTAATTAGAGTTTTGATGATAACAAACACAAAGAACAAATATACACTCTAAATTTGTGTTATTTTTATGCAGAAGTTCTGACTAAAACACCATCAAATTAAGCTACAGAAGATTTCAAGCTGAGGTAATCAGAATGTTAGGATGAATGATGATCAGAATTTGTACTGAAGTGAAGAATACTCTGATTCTGAATAGAAGTCTAATATACCATAAAAATCTACGCTGAAGTGAAGAATACTCTGATTCTGAATAGAAGTTTAATATACCATCAGATCCTCACATCTCTGAGTTATCAATGTTCTGAAGCAATTGCAGCATGCAAGATCCTAAGTTCTGAAGTGTTACTTTTCAATTAATACAACATCATATGCAACGGCTTCATTCAGACAAGAATCTTCTCGATATGGAAATAGCATTGAGTGTCCATTATCACGCTTCATGTTGGACAATATTTCCACGCCTATATAAACAAGCTTAAAGGACAAATCATTTACGATTTTGATACTCTACTGCATATACCTCTCAAACACTGCAATCTTTCATATTCTCGTATAAGCTTAAATTGTGTAAAATATCACAACAGTGATACAGTTTTTGTAAGGAAAAACAACAGTACACAGTTGATTATTTTATTTTGATTAAGCTAGTTTTCCTTGAGATAAACCGGGTTGTGGTTGTACTCAAGAAGACTTTGGCAGTTGTCAAAGTTGTGTTGTAATCAGTTTTGATTAGTGAATTAAGTCCTCGTTAGAGAGAGGCGAAATCACCTTGGCGGGTGGACTGTAGTTTGAGATCAAACGAACTAGGATAAAAATACCGCGTCTACTGCTTTTGAATTTAAGTTTCAATTCAACCCCCCCCCCCTTCTTGTGTTTTTCACTTCTTCAATTGGCATCAGAGCGCCTGGTTCTGAGTTCATACACTTAACCGTGTCAGTACAAGATCCGAGCTTTAGAAAAACAATATGGTGGGACCACGCCAAAACATCATCAATGACTATCATGAGGACAAGGACAGAATCAGCAGCAAACCTCCAGTCTTTGATGGAGAAAATTTTGACTACTAGAAAGACAAAATTGAGAGCTTCTTTCTGGCTCATGATGCTGATCTATGGGACATGGTAATTGATGGATACACACATCCTATGGATGAAAGTGGTCAGAAGATAGATAGAAAAAGGATGTCTAACCAGCAAAAACGTGATTTCTGAAACATCATAAAGCCAGAACAATACTTCTCAGTGCCATCTCATACTCATAATATGAGAATATCTCAAACAGAGAGATAGCCAAAAACATGTTTGACTCTCTAAGAATGACGCATGAAGGCAACATACAAGTCAAAGAAGCCAAGGCCCTTGCGCTCATTCAAAAATATGAAGCATTCAAGATGGAAGATAGTGAATCCATAGAAGCAATGTTCTCAAGATTCCAGATTCTTGTTGCTGGGCTGAAAGTTCTTGACAAAGGATATTCTAATGCTGATTACGTAAAGAAGATCATCAGAACTCTACCCAATAAATGGAGGCCAATGGTCACTACACTTAAGCTAGCTAAAGATCTCAACAAGATATCTCTGGAGGAACTTGTCAGCTCCCTCAGAAGTCATGAGATAGAGTTAGAAGAAGACGAGCCTCAAAAGCAAGGTAAGCTTCTAGCATTAAAATCTAACAAAAAAATTGATTCTAAGGTTTTGCAGGCTATGGAAGAAACCTCTGATGGATCCTCATCAGAAGAAGACGAATTGTCTCTTCTCTCCAGAAGGGTCAATCAACTGTGGAAGCAGAGACAAAGAAAATTCAGAAACCCGAGAAGATCATAGAATCAAAATGAATCCTCCTCCAGATACAGAAAGTCTGAGTCCTCCTCTGGACACAGAAGATCTGAAGCTTCTTCAGGATACAAAAAGTCAAATAACAAAGACATCATCGGATATGAGAGCAATGAACAAGGGCACTACAAAAGTGACTGGCCAAGGCTTCAGAAGGAGAAGCCCAAAAAGAAGTTCTTCAAGGAGAAGAAGAAAAGCCTCATGGCAACATGGGACGATTCAGACACTTCTGATGCTGACTCAGAGTCAGATGATGAAAGAGTCAACATAGCTCTCATGGAAAATGTGACAGAAGACAACGAAGCTTCTGGTTCAGACTCAGAATCAGACACATAAGAGGTATTCCCTGATTTCACTGTTAATTATACTAAGGCTAAACTTGTAGAAAGTCTGAATGAAATTCTAGAAAGGTATCAACAGATCAGAGTCAAATTCAAGAACTTGAAAAGGGAACTTGTCTCTGACTCTGAAAGAACTGAGAGTCTCAGATTAGAGAATTTTGAGTTAAAAGAAAAGATTTTAAAATTAGAAAATGATTTATAAAACTCTTAGAAAGAAACAATCTCAGAGACTCCCAGTAATGCTGATAAGATCATCAAAGAGTATGATCACAACTTTCAGAAGTTTCTGGCTAAAAACATAGATAGAAGCAAGATGGCTTCAATGATCTATGGAGTTAGCAGGAATGACAGAAAAAGAATAGGATACCAAGGTAAGGTATCTCCACCTAAGAAAATCATGGACCTTTTTATAAAACGCACACCACTAAAATCACACTTCACATATGGGCACACACATGACCTAAAATACACTAGTAACGATTACTCTGTCAAACCAAAATTCAACCAGAATTTTGGTAAAACTAACAAACCAGGACCCAAAAAGATATGGGTACCTAAGGACAAAATTATATATGTAGCAGATATCTTTAGCAGCAAGGCTAAAACACCAGTCATGGTACCTGGACTATGGATGCTCTCGACACATGACGGGAAGAAAGCATATGTTCCAAAGCCTGGAACTTAAACTTGGAGGCTATGTGGGCTTTGGAGGCAACCAAAGAGGAAAGATCATTGGCTCTGGAACAGTAGGTAATGGTAATCTTCCTTCTATCAATAATGTGCTTTTAGTTGATGGATTAATGCATAACCTGTTATCCATAAGTCAATTAAGTGATAATGGTTATGATATAATCTTTAATCAAAATTCATGCAAAGTTGTTAGTCAGAAAGATGGAACTATCCTTTTTAATGGAAAGAGGAAAAATAACATTTATAAGATAAAACTTTCTGAACTAAAAAGTCAGAATGTAAAATGTCTTCTCTCTGTTAACAACGAGCAATGGGTCTGGCACAGATGATTGGGGAATGTTAGTATGAGAAGAATATCTATGATTAACAAACTCAATCTGGTTAGAGGACTTCCTAATCTGAAGTTCAGCTCAGATGCTCTGTGTGAAGCATGTCAGAAAGGCAAATTTACAAAACCTACTTTTAAATCTAAAAATGTTGTTTCCACCTCTAAGGCATTAGAACTTCTGCACATAGACTTATTTGGACCAGTGAAAACTGTGTCTGTTAGTAGCAAGAAGTATGGGTTAGTGATCGTAGATGACTATAGCAGATGGACATGGGTAAAGTTCTTAAGACACAAGGACGAGTCGCATTCTGTGTTTGTTGCATTCTGTAACCAAGTTCAGAATGAAAAGGATCTTAGAATTGTCAAAGTAAGAAGTGATCATGGTGGAGAATTTGAAAATAAAAAATTTGAAACATTTTTTAATGAAAAAGGCATCTTGCATGACTTCTCTTGTCCTAGAACTCCCCAACAAAATGGAGTTGTAGAACGAAAGAACAGAACATTGCAAGAAATGGCCATAACCATGATTAATGAGACTAACATTGCTAAGATCTTCTGGGCAGAAGCAATTAACACAGCATGTTACATTCAGAATAGAATCTCAATAAGACCTATTCTGGAAAAGACTCCATATGAATTGTGGAAGAACAGAAAGCCCAACATTTCTTATTTCCATCCTTTTGGATGCACATGTTTTATTTTGAATACTAAAGACCATCTGAACAAGTTTGACTCTAAAGCACAGAAGTGTATTATGTTAGGATACTCTGAACGCTCAAGAGGATACAGAGTATACAATACAGAAACACAGATCGTTGAAGAGTCAATCAGTGTTAGATTTGATGATAAGCTTGACCCTCAAAAGTCAAAGCATAATGAATCTTTTGCAGATATAGAAGTTGAATTCACATGTACTGAAGACAACTCATCAGAAGTTCCCAACAGAGACGCTCTAACAACTTCAGGAAGAAATGTTACAAGTGATACAGTACCTTTTGTTGATCAACTCTAGAAAAGGTTATCCAGAAGCAGCATAGCTCACCTAGAAGATAAGATCCTGGGAAAGAATGATGATCCAATCAGAACAAGATCAACATTCAGAAACTCTGAAGAATCCATCATGGGATTGGTATCACTGATTGAACCAACAACAATTGATGAAGCTCTTCTGGACAATGACTGGATTCTAGCAATGCATGAGGAATTAAATCAGTTCACCAGAAATGATGTATGGGATTGGGTTCCCAAACCAATAGGATTCAACGTCATTGGAATAAAGTGGGTGTTCAGAAACAAACTGAATGAGCAAGGAAAAGTCATCAGAAACAAGGCACGACTGGTGGCACAAGGTTATAGTCAGCAAGATGGGATAGACTATAGAGAAACCTTTGCTCCAGTCGCCAGGTTAGAATCTATCAGACTCCTAATCTCCTTTGTTGTAAACAATGGCATCCTTCTGTATCAGATGGATGTCAAAAGTGCATTCTTAAATGGTTACGTAGATGAAGAGGTATATGAGCACCAGCCCCCTGGATTTGAAAATTCCAAACACCCAGAATATGTTTTCAAACTAAACAAGTCACTCTATGGTCTAAAACAAGCTCCCAGAGCTTGGTATGAAAGACTGAGTAACTTCCTGTTAGAAAAGGAATTCACCAGAGGGAAAGTGGACACAACTTTGTTTCGTAAGACATTTAAGAATGACATTTTAGTTTGTCAGATTTATATAGATGATATCATTTTTGGATCCACTAAACCTTCTCTGGGAAGAGAATTTTCTAAGTGCATACAGGAAGAGTTTGAGATGAACTTAATGGGGGAACTCAAATTCTTTCTGGGAATTCAGATAAACCAAACTCCCAGAAGGAACTTACATTCATCAGAGAAAATATGTCAGAGAACTTTTGAAGAAATTTGACCTCTCAGAATGTAAAACCTCAAAGACTCCAATGTATCCCACGTGCATTCTGGAAAAGGAAGAGGTAAGTAAAAAGGTAGAACAGAAAATCTACAGAGGTATGATTGGATCTCTCCTTTATCTGACGGCTTCAAGGCCTGATATTTTATTCGGTGTTTGCTTATGTGCTAGATTCGAATCAGATCCTAGAGAATCTCACTTAACAGCAGTTAAGCTAATTTTCAAGTATTTGAAAGGTACTACTAATCTGGGTTTGTTTTATAGAAAATCAAATGAATACAGCTTACTAGGATATTATGATGCTGACTTTGCTGGAGACAGAGTAGAGCGTAAAAGCACTTCTGGAAGCTTCCAGTTTCTGGGAGACAACCTGATCTCATGGACCAGCAAGAGACAGTCCACAATAGCACTGTCAATAGTAGAAGCTGAATACATAGCAGCTGCTGGATGTAGCACTCAAATGCTCTGGATGAAAAGTCAACTTGAAGACTTCAACATATTTGAGAGTAACATTCCTATCTTCTGTGATAACACTTCTGCCATATGTCTATCCAGAAATCCCATTTTGCATTTTAGGGCTAAGCATATAGAAATAAAACATCACTTTATTAGGGATTATATTCAGAAAGGAATTCTTACTTTGAAATTTATTGACACAAAGCATCAATGGGATGATGTATTTACAAAACCCCTTTCTGAAGATAGATTCAATTTCATTCTGAAACATCTCAGCATGAAATTGTGTCCAGAATAAAATGTTTTATTTGCATATCCTAACCCTCAGAACTTTATTATTTTCTATGAACATCTGATCAACTTTTCTTCAGAAGTTAGGAGTACAGTTGCCTCAGAATCTATTTATAAAGATCTGAACTTTTCATTTCAAAGGATAGAGGCGTGCAGTTCACACCATCAAACATTTGTCATCCTCTCAAAAGCTACCTTCTGAGACTGAACACGCGTTCAAATTCTGAAGGGTTCCAAGGCTCTGATTGGATGCATTGAGACACTAGTCATTGGTAACTGTTCAATATCTCTCTAACTCCCCTAATTTCAAGTTTCATTAATTCAATATAATCATTACTTATTTTCTCTTTCTTACTGATTACGTTTTCTAAAAGAACTTATATAAACTCAATTTACTATTTCATTCATTCACGTTTTACCATCTTCAATATTCTCTCTTGTTCTAATTTCTTTTTCAAAAACCCTTTCTATCAATTTTCTTCAAAGAATCCGTGTGAACAATGGCATCATCATCAAGTCTCAAGAATCTCAATAGTGTTCCTGACTCTTCATCTACTGAACAATATGAGGAGCCCATTAGAACGCTACTCACTCTGGTTAACAACCTTGAAGTTCTCTGTGAATTGATCATTGATTTTGAAAGCTTACAAGAAAATGGGTTTAATCTGTATGAAGATGTAACTGCACAGGGATGGAATAGATACTTTGATCTTCTGTTGGGTCCAACTTTTCCCATTCTTGTTAAAGAGTTTTGGATTCATGCTACTTCATCCAACCACCAGGTCACATCATATGTTATGGGGAAGAAGATAGTGATTACAGAATATTTGATTGGGAATCTCATTGGATACAATGGCGGTGGAGTCAGATGCATTGATATGGCTGATAAGTGTTCTGACCTAAAATCCATTGCTAGGGAAATCTTCACTTCTAGACAGCCATCCAGCAAGATCAGAGACTTGAAGGATCCTTACAGAATCTGGGCTAGAATAATTCTGGGATGTATCAATCACAGGAAGCCTACAAGCTCTCCTGATTACATCAACATTGATCAGCAGTTTCTGATATACTTCATTGCAAAGAAGACCAAGATAAACCTTCCACATTTGCTCTTCAACCATCTCAAAACAAGTGTGAAAGAGACAAGTGAAGAAGAAAGAACTAAGAGGGATTGGATTCCTCTAGGAAGATTGATTTCAGATATTCTAACAGAAAACAGGCTGATAGAACATCTGACAGAGGCTCAAGAAATTAGTACTCTAGAAGCAACTGTTGGGAAACCCTTGAATGCCAAGAATCTGAAGAAAATGAAGATTATTGAAAACATTAAGAAGGAACCAACAAATGCTTCTCATGAGGTCATCACTTCCAGGAGAATCCCTCTGAAGGATTTTCCACTTTTCTCTAAGATAGATGCCTCTCCAGAGATTATAGTCAGATACCTTGAAGCTTGCAAGGCTGATGGGACTATTCCAGAAATCAACATCCAAGATCTACACAAGTCAGCTCCAGAAGTTGTGCTAAAGAAATCCAGAAAGAGGAAGGCAGCAGGAGAAGGATCCTCTCAGAGGACACCCAAAGCTGCGAAAAAGAAAGGTAACACATCTTTTGTTTCTGTTGCAGAATCAATAGTTATTCCAACATCTGAAACCATTCCCCCTCAACCAACAGAAAATCCTTCACCCCAAACATTTAAGGATTTTGACATAGAGTTTAACCCATATGTAACTCTTGAAAATTTCTTGAATGAACCTCACTCCCCCAATCCAAATCCAGAATAACACCAACATAACTTGCAAGAGTTCTCTCTGATATTGAACTGTTTGATCAAGACTTTTCCTCACCACTCCCAGAAAATCCAAATACTCAACCTCAACATCCAGAACATCAAAACCTCAACTCACCCCAACCAGAAAATGAAAACCCTCTCACTCCTTAATCTGAAAATCCATCTTCTGAAATACCTGAACCAGAAATTCAACACGCTATCATAAACCAATCAGAAGACTCCCTTTCAGACTCTGATACCACTACCCCAATTCCTGGGATAACAGAACCTCTTACGGTTCGTTTACCTCTCTCCATTCATGATATTCTAGAAATACCTTCACCATATGAATCCACTCCACCAAACACCCCTCACTCACCAATCTGATTTCTGACTCTTCCACTCCCTCACATATCAACCGTCCAGCTGACAACCTCAGACTTGTCATTGATCTACAAGCGCTGGACCATCTAGCTTCCACCTCAAACAAAATTGCCACCCCCAAACCTAAACCAACCTCAACCAAATCAGATGTTGGTAAGAATCTGTTGATTTTTGAAACAAAAATACAGGAATGGATTACTTCCTTGAAGCAAGCAAGTCAAGAGATTTCTAATCCTGCTGCTTTTGATTCTCTGTGGGAAAGATTCAGAAAATGGTTCAACTCTGAAACCCAGAAGCTGAAAGAATTGAGCTATGAAAGGGCTCAGTAGAACTTCAGTGATCAGCTGAAAGCCTTCAAAGATCAAGTTCTAAGCCACTGGGACAAGAAAAAAATTCTTCTGCTGGATAATGCTCCCTAGAAAGAACACCAACCTTCAGAAGCCACTGAACCAGATTCTGATAGTCACCCTCTGACTACTGCTCCAGAAAAGGTGATTGCAATAGAAGAAGTTGTTCAATCAGAAGAGGCTGCAGAGTGTTCTTAAGAACATGCAACCCCTAAAGATACACCAGCTTCATCTCTAGTCATACAAACTCTAGAAGAGTTGAAGAAGGAGAATTCCTTAATCCATGCCAGACTGGATAAGCAAGAAGACACAAACAAAGAGATCAGGGATATATTGGATAAACAAGAAGATACAACAAAAGAAATCAAAGGCATTCTGGGAAAATAGGAAGAATCAAGCACTCAGATTAAAAGCTTGTTGGAAGCGTTGTTCACACGACTTCCCCCTCCTTCTTAGATTTTCTTTAACTGCTTATCTGTATTTTTCATCTTATCCTCCTCATTTCTGAAAAATGTCATTGCATTATGTTTTCAATATAAATCATCTTTTTGACTCTGATTATATTGCTTTTTGATACCTGACAAAAATGGGGAGAAAGTAAGATATTTTCAATAACAATATATCGGGACAAAGTGTAAAACATTCTGAATATCTTAACCTCTATGTTTTTCTGAAAAGCTTGAACATGAACATATTCTGATAAGGACAGAAGGAGATGCATCAAAAGCTCTGACGAGAAGGGACTTCAGGGAAGTAACTCATCTTTATCTGAATAATCAACTCATGGGGAGACTCTCTTAAGCTTTTTGTTCTATATTTTTTAATTAAAAATCCTAGTTTTTGTCATCATCAAAAAGGGGGAGATTGTTAGAACATAGTTTGATTCTACAACCCTTAATTAGAGTTTTGATGATAACAAACACAAAGAACAAATATGCACTCTAAATTTATGTTATTTTGTATGCAGAAGTTCTGACTAAAACATCATCAAATTAAGCTACAGAAGCTTTCAAGCTGAGGTAATCAGAATGTTATGAAGAATGATGATCAGAATCTGCGCTGAAGTGAAGAATACTCTGATTCTGAACAAAAGTCTAATATACCATCAGAATCTGCATTGAAGTGAAGAATACTCTAATTCTGAACAGAAGTTTAATATACCATCAGATCCTCACATATCTGAGTCATCAATGTTCTGAAGCAATTGCAGCATGCAAGATCCTAATTTCTGAAGCGTTACTTTTCAATTAAGACAGCATCATATGCAACGGCTTCATTCAAACAAGAATCTTCTCAATATGGAAATAGCATTGAGTGTCCATTATCACGCTTTATGTTGGACAAGATTTCCACGCCTATATAAACAAGCTTAAAGGACAAATTATTTACGATTTTGATACTCTACTGCATATACCTCTCAAACGCTGCAATCTTTCATATTCTCGTATAAGCTCAAATTGTGTAAAATATCACAGCAGTGATACAGTTTTTGTAAGGAAAAACAACAGTACATAGTTGATTATTTTATTTTGATTAAGCTAGTTTTCCTTGAGATAAATCGGGTTGTGGTTGTACTCAAGAACACTTTGGCAGTTGTCAAAGTTGTGTTGTAATCAGTTTTGATTAGTGAATTAAGTCCTCATTGGAGAGAAGCGAAATCACCTTGGCGGGTGGACTGGAGTAGTTTGAGATCAAACGAACCAGGATAAAAATACCGTGTCTACTCCTTTTGAATTTAAGTTTCAATTCAACCCCCCCCCCTTTCTTCTGTTTTTCACTTCTTCACCATGCACTTTCATTCCACATCGTTTGATCGTCACCAGGAAGTTCAGATCTGCACGTCCACAGTGCACCCCCACTCAAGTCACGCATGGGATCCAGCGTGGGAAGCTATTGGGTCCAGTCTCATTTTTCCTCAAGCTCACCCCCTCTTTCTTGCCAACACAGCCAGGCCCAGTTAATTTTTTTTCTTCCTTTTTGTATTTTTATTTTTGCTGAATTCAAACAAAAAATCACATTTTGGGCCCAACGCCTTTTTTTACCGTTTTAACCCTCATTTCCATTTTTTAACCCCTTGTCCAACTATTTCCCTTTCCTTTGTATTTTATTATTTCTCATTTATATATTTATTTTACTTAAACCAAAATGCCAAAAATAATATATTTTCTTGAATATTTAAATTATTAAATACTTTAGTTTAAATACTTATTTTATTTTGTTAATATTTAGAATTAGGTTTTATTTATACTTTAAAATATTTTTTCTCTAAATTAGTATTAACATTCAATTTTATTTTCTAAACAAAATTATTTAGACTTAGGTTTATTTTCTTCTTATATTAAATCAACTTAGAATTTAGGAATTTTAATTAATTAATTATTTTCTCTTGGTTTAAAAAGGTTAACTTTAAAACCTTTCCATAAAACATAAAACCCTAAAAATATTTTCTTAACCAATTTAAATTCTTTTCTTAATTTAAATAAATTTAAACTTAGGTTTTATTTTTAATTTTCTCTTTTAATTAATTCACAGTTTAGAAGTTTAATTTAACTAATTCCTTTCTTTTTGCCAACATTAAAACCTTTCATAAAAAAACTCTAAAAAGTTGTTTTCTTAATTAATTTAATTTCTTTTTCTTAAATAATTTAAGTTTAGCTTTATTAAATCAACTTAGGCTAATTATATATTTTCTTTCTCTTATTTAGTTTTATTAAAGATTAAAACCTTTCCATACAAAAACTCAAATAAAAAACAATTCTCTTCTTGTACATTATTTTCATATTCTTGTATATTTGATTTTGCAATATTCAATATGGTTGTAATAGTAATTAGATATTTATTGCTTTCATCCCCCATTTGTGATGTGTATCCCCATCCCCAAAAAAATATGTAATAGCGTAGAACTTTAAATTTCCGTAATCTATCGGTTTCGATATTATTGCTAGTAATTAGGGTGTGTGTGGCAAGACGTAAAACCAACAAGTAGAAAATCTTAATTCAAAGACAAAGAAGCATGAAAATTAACACTTTGCACACTTGCACCTCTAGGGCTAACCCACACTTGTTGCCTTAGAATAAAATAGTCATGTCCCTCGAACGTGGGATACTTTAGCAAAGACCCTCGATTATAAGATCGTAGTCCCACGATGACCCTTCGATGTTGTCTTCAATAAATTATCTTAGTCCCTTACAAAAAATTGCTAAAGTATCCTACAATGTTGCCTTTTATGACTGTACGATGACCCACGCTTGTCCCTTCACATCCAATGATAGGGCTTCTTATCAATCAATAGTAAGATAGCAATATATAAAGAAGGAGGAAATGAACAAAGACTTTTTGAGTATGTAGAACGTTCATAGTTGTCTGCTCACAACCATTTTCAAAACTTCTTTCAAATACACCAACATTTTCCATGAAATATTTTAAAAGCCAACACTTTATATGCATTCGTATAGAGACGAGAATCATTACAAAGTTCGCCTAAATGAAGACACTTTTCAAAAATACATTCAAAATCTATCACAAACACATTTCAAACAAAGCATCTCAAAGTGATCTAGCAACTAAGAGCCCATAGATAACTACGAATGAAAAGGGTGCTAACACCTTCCCTTTTCATAACCTACCCCTCGAACTCAATAAAATTCTCAAAAGGTCTTTACTGTTCTTTTCACCCTTTCCTTTATTGGATAAAAGAAAAGTCGGTGGCGACTCTTTCTATTCGCAACAATTACGATAAAACACAAAACACCCAAGTCAGTTCTCCCACCGTATTACAGAACTGGTGAATCTGATGGGGACAATAAGACTTAAAAGTGGGGTTACCTTAGAGACTAGATCACCTTTAAATTCTTTTATTGTTTGACTTGCTTGCTTTACTCTTAAAAGGGTGTTTGGGTTTTGTGTTGATCCTCTACCCGGATCTGGGAACATTATTAGGTAAGTAGCAAAGGTCGTGGAGACTGTACGACATAGACCGATATGGTTAAAACGATGGCTACATTAGTGTGACACATTTTTTGGTACCAGTATCCCTTATGGTGAATCGAGAAGAATATGAGACTGATGTGTGGTGTCATGAAGCACTAACTGACCATAGAACCTTTAGTTGAACAACTTGGCCATTATTAAGTAGTGAGATAGCCGGTTTCGGTGGAAAGCTGAAAATTGGTTGATACTTGATACTACACTCATTGAGATCAGACTTTTGGGGTATTTCGGTTGCCAATAAAGAGGCTTGCATTGAAACAACGCCTGATGAAGAAAGATCAGTGATATTGAGATTCCCTAGAACCCGGTTACTTTGTAGGACAGGTTGAAACAACTAAACTTCAAGAGGGTACTTACCTATAAACCCCATGCAAGCCTAAACCTAAGGATTTTTCTTGTATATGTTTATTTGTACATAGCATCATGACATCATACCATAGCATTTCCAATAACCATTTCAAGGGTCTCAAGGGTTTGTGATGTAGGGTTCTATTAAACCAGACGTCTATCAAGGGGTAAGAGGATTTATTTTCCTCTAGACAAATGTTGTCAAAAAACCAAAGCACGGTAACTTGAGTCAAGGGCTATGACCCACTTGACATAGTGAGCTTAATTCTCGTAGATAGGCATTCAACGATACGAAGTTCTCCAATCAAATATGTGATCAAAGTTTAACTTCTGACATTTTCTTGTGTTTATCCCGTGAGATCCTTGAAAAGATTGCATCCACATATCATGCATCATATCATGACAGGTTTTCCCCATATAGGTTTTCTCATCCGCTTATTGTTTATTTCAGTAAAAAATGGCTCTCGAGCAGACTGCCCAAGATCTTCAGACCCAAAATGATCAGCTTCAAGATTTGTTCCTGAATCTATCCAAGGGGCAAGAAGAAGTGAAAGAACTTATCATCGAGAGCATGACCAATAACAATCATGAGGACAACAAGGAGGTCCAGATGAGATAATTGTAAGCGGAGATAGCAACGATGAGATTCCAGATGTTGGGACAGATGTCTCTTATCCAAAACTTAGCTCGGGGACAAGAAGAGTTGAGAATTCTCATCAACAAGCTTAATCAAGAAGGATGCAACCGTATGAAAAAAATAGTTAAGATTGGGGATCAAGTCATTAATCATCCCCCAATAAGACAAGAAGTTGTTTTGGTCTAGAGAACACCTTTCAATATGGTTATTACACCGCGAGTCCAACAACGACCTCGCCAACAACGACAGGATAGTCAGTGTAAGCAAGATATGCCCAAAAGAAATTTACCGAGATCAACATGTCCTTGGCTCAAGCATTGCATCAAATGTTAGAGGCCAATCTGGTTACATTGAAGGAGCCTCCTCAAAAACCTAATACTGCTGCTCCTCGTTAAAAACATGAAGAAAGGTGTGCATACCACTCCAACAGTCGCAGACATGACACTAACCATTGTTGGGCGTTGAAAAACAAGATTCAAGACCTGATCAACGAAGAAGTATTGGAATTCACATAAGATGTTCAAATTGAGTTTTTCTATCACCCATCAAAGGCACACCATCTGAAGCGACAAGTTTAAGCAAAGAAATTTATGTTCATTCGAATTTTTAGTTGTAATTTCTTTGTTAGTTTAAACATTTATCTTTATGTCAGACTTTGGTTGTTCTCTCTAATGCACTACATATGTTTGTCTTGAGTTAATCCATTCGTTTTCACTATATTGAAATTATGCTTTTACCTCTTTTTGTATGATATTCAACTCTCGACTACAATCCCTAAGCCTTTATAAAGAGGATGACAAAAATAATATCATAATCTCATACAATATGCTTTTGGATAGACTTTGTTGACGATGTAAAGATGTTGTTTCAAATCCCAAATAGTGGAGTTATAAGGAAGATAATCCCTAGTCAACCCCTTTGAGCCTAAGAAGTAGGAGTTTTCTTTTTCGCACAAATTGAAACCTTTAAGTCATAACCTGGGACAGGGTAGTTTCTCATTTAATTCAAATACGCGTTCAGTTGTAAGCTTTCACTTCATACACAAACATCCTTCTAAATCAAAAGATGGTGTTGGTTCCCCATAAAATATGCAGTCTTTACCTCTCAAAAGAAAAGCCCACTAGGTCAAAACCTATGAAGGAGACTTAAGAAAAATTGGGGCATCTTGCTGGCTGTAATCTCAAAACAAGAGCAGTCAGGCAAAAATTAGGGATAGTAGATCAAAAAAAGAAGTCACTACAAATCCTAGACAACATGAAAAATGTTACAAAAAATGATTGCCTTCTCAAATATAAACTTAACCATCATCAAGATATCATTCCAGATTCTATTGGGAGATAAACGCGCAATTAACTGAGCATAGGGCTGAAGAACATCATGGAGAATGGGTTGGGTACAAATAATATTTGAGCCTCATCCTTTGTTTCTTAAAACCGTGAATCAGGACACATTATAACCCTTTGAAAGTCCTAATTGAAGCATAGGTTAGTTCGAAAGCATACTGTTACAAAAGGTATCTTGACTCCTATAAGGTTTACTGTAAATCCTGAGTTGAATCCATATTCTTACAATTTTTTTGTTGCCTATTAAAAGCGCATTTTTCAAATTTTTTCTCAAGACAGACAGAAACTTTACATTGTTTGAATACCACTGTTTGCATATGGCCAATTTTTCGACAACAGAGAAATTCGCACGATGAATATCCAATGAACAGAAATCCTCTCAATGAACATAACCACTTCAAATGGAAAGACGCTTCCAATGAAAATTTTCTCATAATCAAGGGGGTGTGACATGATCATTGTCCAACACATCTGGGGAAGTCAAGTCGAGATTCAAAGAATCTCTCAAAAAGTGCTGGATAGCAAGGGGCAGATCTCCATCCAAATCACTGGAAGCAATAAAACCTTGATCATGGGTTCTAACAAAAGCCACTTAATCAAAAAGAGCTTCGGTACCATCAAATTGCTTGTTTGTACCAGTAGTATCAGATGGGATCAGTATCATGTCTTCGGATCCTTCCATGACAGTTCTTAGAAAATAATAAGGAAGACTATCAGAAATTTGATCAAAATTAAGCTTTTGGTGCCACCAAATTGCTTGTCTGTACCAGTAGTATCAGATGGTGTCAGTATCATATCTTTGGATCCTTTCATGACAGTTCTTTGAAAAGACACCTAGGAAATTCTAGACTATCCGAAATTTGATATCAAGTACGCCAGACTAACCCTGGGGGGACCGGGCTCCCACATATGAAAGGTCACATGCGATCAAGCAAACATTTTCTGGCATTTCTACAACACTTGTTGTCATAGACAGTGACAATTCTCCACACCCTATGAACGCGTACATAGTCGAAAAATACTACGCATGAAAAGAGACCCACTAGGTTGACATACCTAGGCAAAATTAAGGGTTTCTCGGCGAACCAAAAGGTCCGGGCAAAAGTTAGGGATGTATAAAAAAGATTGTACACCCGACAAGTCAAAAACTTTAAAAGGCGACTTAGGAAAAAAAGGGTATCCCATTGGACTAAAAATCTGAAAGGACGGTCTAGGAAAAGGTTAGGGATTAAAGCGTACGACTATATCTTGTTACCTCATTATTTTATCTATCAGTAAAAGATTTGTCACTCTGATCAGCATTTACCAAAGACTCTAGGAGAAGACAGGGTCAACCTATCCACAAATCCCCATAAGGCCAAATTCATGGATATCCCCACAGAATCACTTCAAAAAGATTATTCCCACAGAGTTGAATTCATACAGTCTCCATCCTAAGTTCTAATCTCCTGAAAATCCTCTCCCTAGCTGAGTGTGGCCTTAACTGAAAAATGAACCTTGCATGAAAGAATTCATGTCCCCAGTAAGGTCTCAAATATATTCTTCTCAACAGGGTTTATTTCCCCAACAAGCTACGAATTCCCCAGTACGAGTCTTTCTCTTACAAATCAATGGATAAAACCCCTTATCCCCAACGGAGTTGATACTATCCCCAGTAAGTTGCTGCGAAGCCTGGAATCTGACCAGATAATAGTTAACTTCATCCTCACCAATAAGTTGTTGCGAAGCCTGGAATCCGAACAAATAACAGTTAATTTCATTCTCCCCAGTAAGTTGTTGCGAAGCTTGGAATCCAACCAAATAATAGTTAACTTTATTCTCCCTAGTAAGTTACTACAAAGCCTGGAATTCGACTAGATAACAATTAACTTCATCCTCCCCAGTAAGTTGCTGCGAAGCCTGGAATCCAACCAGATAAAAGTTAACTTCATCCTCCATAGTAAGTTGCTGCAAAGCCTTCAATCTGACCAGATAACAGTTAACTTCATCCTCCCCATAAAGTTGCTACAAAGCCTGGGTTTCGACTAGACACCAGACAACTATCCTCTCCAAAACAAAAGTTCAACCATCTCTTTTATCCCCAGTCAGGGTAAATAAGAATTAAATTCCTCAGTAGAGCGATGGACAACCAAGGATCCCCGAACCCTACTTCCCAACAGAAATCAACATTCTTTGTAGTTGTTTAGTTATTGGCTTGCATTTTTGGTAAAACCCAAGTGTGTGTGTGAATGTAATGACTGATGTCATAACATTCTAGTTTAGTTTGTACTGATTCATTAGGTACCTTTGCAGAAAAATATTGTCATACAGGTATTGATGTTTATAAGTGTGTATCTGAGCATTTTGCAAAATGATCACATTTTCCTAAATCAGTAGACAGGTTTTTTCAGATGTCATAACAGATGTTAAGACATCCTGTTCTGAACTAACAGGTTTGTAGTTTGGTTAATTCTGAGTTTTTTCAGGAAAATGACTTAGTCTTTCCAGAACAGAATCCTACGTTTTCTCTGGGTTAACCTAGCTCAACCCTAACCTGGTTGATAAAGTCCTGTGACCTAGTCTTAAGGTCAAATGGAATTAACCCTAGCTTTTTGTGGAAACCCTAACTGAAGATGCAGCTGCTATATATTCAACAGAGCTGCTGTTTTGAAAGTAATCCCTTTTTGGTCAGAAGATCATTTGTAAGCTGTATAGTTTTAACAATTGTAATTCAAGCAATTATCATTGTGATAAGTGACTTGGAATAGGTTTTTAATTGTAAGGGTTGTGTAGCACTCAAAGCTTTGAAGCAAGAGTGTTTGTATGTTTCTTGACTAAAGCTGTGAAGCAGAGTCAAGTTAGGTGTGTGTATCACTCAAAGCTGTGAAGCAAGAGTGGTTGTGTTGCTTGATTAAAAAGCTGTGAAGCTTAATCAAGTGTATGTTTTTGAAGAGTGTCTTCATCAATTCATTAGTCAAATTGTTTTATGTATCACTGCTGTGATTGAGGGGGAGTGAGTAGGAACTCAGGTTTAAGTTGTACTTGGATTGAAATTGCATTGGGTAGGTCTTAAGTGAAGGAGATAAACTGGTTGGTTTATTCCTGAATTAACATCTCTTATAGTGGATTTCCTCCCTGGCTTGGTAGCCCCCAGAGTAGGTGTTGTTGCACACTGAACTGGGTAAACAATTGACTGTGTTCTTTACTGTTTTTCTATTTACTGTCTTATAGAAAGTCAGATACGGTGTCATAACATTGAACGTGACATTGAGTATCTGCAGCTAGAATTTCAATTGGCATCAGAGCAGGCACCCTGCCTGTATTACTGGGTGAGATCTAGGGATATCACTTTCTGGCACTATGGACAAAGAAGGAGTTTTTGGAAATAGACCACCCATTCTGGAATGAACTAATTATGACTACTGGAAACCTCGTATGATTGCCTTCTTAAAATCTCTAGACAAAAAGGATTAGAGAGTTGCTGACAAAGGATGGATCCATCCCACCATAACTGAGAAAGATGGGACAATCAGTCTGAAGCCTGAGGAAGATTGGAGTAAAGAAGAAGATGAGTTAGCCCTGGGAAATTCCAAAGCTTTATATGCCTTGTTCAATGGAATTGATAGAAACATTTTCAGACTAGTACATCAATATGAACTGGCCAAGGAAGTTTGGGACACTCTCAAAACTACTCATGAGGGCACTTCCAAAGTAAAATTGTCAAGGCTTCAGATGTTGACTACCAAGTTTGAGAATCTAAAAATGATGGAAGATGAAACCATTCATGAGTTTCACATGAACATCTTGGAGATTGCCAACACCTCAGGAGCACTGGGAGAAAAGATGTCAGAAGAAAAACTGGTGAGAAAGATTCTCAGATCCTTTCCTAAAAGATTTGCAATGAAGGTAACTGCCATAGAGGAAGCCCAGGACATCAGCAAATTGAAAGTGGATGAACTTATTGGGTCTCTTCAGACTTTTGAGATGGGGATCACTGATAATGGTGACAAGAAGAACAAGAGCATAGCACTTGTATCCAACACTGATGTTGAAAACAAGGAGGATGAAGAAGAAAATATTTCAGAAGCTATAGCCATGCTTGGAAGACAGTTCAACAAGCTCATCAAAAGAATGGATCCAAAGTCAAGGTCTAATGTTCATAACATTCCCTCTGACATTGACAGTTCCAGCAGAAGACCAAGGTCAGAAGAAAAGGGAAACCAAGGCAGAGGTATTCAATGCCATGGCTGTGAAGGATATGGGCATGTTCGAGCTGAATGTCCTACCTTTCTTAAGAAACAAAAGAAAGGAATGACTGTTACTTGGTCTGACTGTGATTCAGAAAGTAATTCTGAAGAAGAATCTGCCAAACTAGTTACTGCTCTAACTAGTGTTTGTACCTCTGAAAGTGACACTAGTGATGAAGAAGTGACATTTGAAGAACTGGCTGATACCTACAAGAAATTGTGTATCAGAAGTGCTGAAGTCTGTGTGTAGAATGAGAAACAATCAAAACTCATTATAAAGCTGGAGGCTGAAAAAAGGGCAGATTTTGAAACTATAAGTCATCTAGAAGGGGAAGTTCAATTGCTGAACTCACAACTGAACCAAATGACCAAATCTGTCAAGATGATGTCCAATGGAACAGATAAATTGGAAGAGATTCTTCAAGTTGGACAAAATGTGGGAAACAAATCTGGACTAGGATTTGTGGAAGCTAAGAAATCTGGTGCAGACAAGAAGATCAGGCATGTTAAACAATTGTCAAAGCAGATGTCTCAACACAACTCTCAACATCAGAAACAGAAATACATGAAGAAAAAATACCAAAGATGGAGATGTCATCATTGTGGGAGGTATGGACACATAAAGCCCTTCTGCTTCAAATTGCATGGATACCCTAATCAAAACTCAGGTGCTAAACCTAAGCCAAAAAGGGTACCACATACTCCTCATTGGAAGAAAAAGGCTACTGCCCTGATAGCCCATACTTCCCTGAGAGTGTCTGCAAAGGAAGGCTGGTACTTTGACAATGGGTGTTCTAAACACATGATTGGAATAAAGAACATTCTCAATCAGGTTAAACCTCACAACACTAGTTATGTGACCTTTGGAGATGGTGCTAAAGGTGAAATCAAAGGAGTTGGTAATTTGGATTGCCCTGAAGTTCCAAGTCCGAGTGAAGTCTTGCTGGTAAAAGGGCTGACTGCTAATCTCATTAGTATCAGTCAATTATGTGATCTAGGATTCAAGGTCAACTTCTCAAAATCTGAATGTCTAGTAATTAATGAAAAACTAGAAGTTGTAATGAAAGGAATCAGATCCAGAGATAACTGCTACTTGTGGCAGCCTGAGAACACTAATAACTCCACTATGTGTCCAATTACCAAAGAAGAAAAAGAGATGAAACTGTGGCATCATAAGCTTGGTCATCTTCATCTAAGAAGAATGAAAAGAGCTATCTCTATGGAAGAAGTCAGAAGGACTCCAAAACTACAGGTTGATAATGTCTATGATATGGTGAATAAACTTGAAGAAGGATGTGTTGTCAGAACCAGAAGTAATCATGACAAGGATGTTGGAAACAACAAGTCTAATAAATTCTGTTTCCCTGAAGAAATGAGGCGTGAAGTCTCCTCTCCTATAACTCTCCATCAAAATGGAGTGGACAAAAAGAAAAACATTCAAGAATCAGCCAGAACTATGATTCATGTCAAAAGAATGCCTTCCCAACTCTGTGCGGAAATGGTTGCAGCTAGGAATAATTGTTCTCAAAATATCTGGACAAAACAGATGCTCACTGAGTATAATGTCTCACAAGATGTTGTGACATTGTATTGTGACAATCTGAATACAATCAATATTTCCATGAACCCTATTCAGCATAACAGGACCAAGCACATTGACTTTGTAGAGAAGAAGTCATTTAAACTGGAACATGGTATCATTAAGCTTCAGCTGACTGATTCTTCTACCAAGGTTCTTGTTGGAAATAAACTTGAAAACTTGAGGGGCAGGTTAGGTATTTGCCAACATGAGAAATTATAGAAATTAATTTTGCTTAAAATAAGGGTTGAAGGAGTTAATTTTGTTAAGTCTATTTTTAGTGGGTTAATCATATGTTTTCCCAATTCTTTCAAAATCTTTAAGAAGTTGAAAAGACTCTCTTTTGCCTCCTACCTCTCTCGTCTTTGCAACCTGTTCCCTCCTCTCAATCAAAGTTTTTTCTCAAATTGCTACTGTTGCTCTAAGTCAATCAAAATGTCTCAGACATCATCTTCAACCAAGGCGACTTCATCATCTGACCAAGACTCTAGAGCAATCACCACATGCATAGAATCTGAAGTTCTTGAGGTCACTCCTCTCAGAGAGATGGCAACTGACCCCTCCAAAGTAAAAAAGCTAAGAACTAGACATGCAGGAAGAGCTCAAGCTGCAGCCTCTGGTAATCCTTCTCATCCTTCTTCTTCTGTACCAAATAGAGAAGGATCAGTTCAAGTTCATCAAGCTATTGCTAGGCTTGTTACTAGTATACTAAGCGGAAACCAACTTGTACCGGGGATTTCTGTCCCTTTAAATCAATCAGGAAGCCCAAATGTGGACGTCTCTGAGAATGTAGATGTCTCTGAGAATGTTGTGACACAAAATGACAACATTCAAAACCCTTCAGAAAAGACTGTTGATCCACCTATCATTGATGTGGATGAGGATTACTCAGATAATGATCTGATTGCCAATGTAAACCCTAGCATAGCTAGGAGATTGATGAAAAGAAAGGGTAATTAGAATGATGCAAAATGTGTGTCCAAAGATAAACCTGCTGTTAAGAAATCCAAGGCTGAAGGCATGGCTGAGGTAGAATCTGTGAAAACTATTCAGTCCAAAGGGAAGGTGAAGGCCCAGGTGCATACTGCTAGACAACCAATCTCAAAGAAGAGAAAAGAACCTGAATCTTCTGATTCTGATGAGGAATCAGAATTTGAGATTGATGCTGAAGAAATTCCTATCAGAAGGAAGCTCCCCTCCAGCAAAATTGCTAGAGTTCCTGAAGTCCCAACAGACAACATCTCTTTTCATCATCCTGACAATGCAAACAGATGGAAGTATGTTTGCTTAAAGAGAATAGCTTTAGAAAGAGAACTCAACAATGATGCCATGGAGTGCAAAGACATCATGGACCTGATCAAGAATGCTGGACTGATGAAGACAGTGATAAAATTTAACAAGTGTTATGAAAATATGGTCAAGGAGTTCATAGTGAACTTGTCTAATGATTGTGCTGATGGAAGGTCAGCTGACTTTGAAAGTGTTTTTGTTAGAGGAATAAGGGTCAAGTTCTCTCCATCAGAAATTAACAAATTTCTTGGAAGAACAAATGAGGATTGTCCTGATCTGGAAGTCACTGACAATGATGTTTGTCAAACCATCACAGCAAGGCAAGTGAAGTGCTGGCCCTTGAAAGGCAAGCTGAATGCCAGCAAACTCAGCATGAAATTTGCCATCCTGCACAAGATTGGTGCAGCCAACTGGGTGCCTACAAACCATAAATCAACTATCTCCACAGGATTGGGGAGATTTATTTATGCTGTGGGGACCAGGACTGCTTTTGACTATGGCAGGTATATTTTTGAACAAACTTTAAAACATGCTGGTAGTTATGTTGTCAAAGGACCAATTGCCTTTCCCTCCCTCCTTTGTGGAATTATCCTTGCACAATACCCTGATATCCTGGTGGCAAGAGATACAACCTGCAAAAGAGCTCCTGCCCTTGGGTTGCACTACAAACTGTTTCAGGGATCTCATGCTCCTGATATTGTCATAACATCAGCTGAGACATCATCTGTGAAGACCCAGTCCAAGACATCTGATGTCATAGCTGTATTAAAAGAGACCTGCAAAGAGCTGGAAGCTAGGAAAAAGACCCTAGAAATCCTAATTGCCAGGTTAGAAAAGGAGGAAGTTGAAGGAAACAGGAGGGAAGAGGGTGTAGAAGCTGAAGGTCATCTCAATACTGAAGAAACTAGCTCCTCTGAGTCTGATGACAGTGCTTGAAGGTTGGTTGCTGTTTGGTGGTGTTGCTGATTGGTGGTGGTGATACCAGGGGGAGTTTGGAAGTGTGTTCAGTTTTTTTTGCTGCTGCTCTTACTACTTTTTTCTGGATAACTGTATAATTTTTATGAACATGTATCTTTGGCCCATTTGTGGCTAAAGAGGGGGAGAATATTTTGGTACTTACTTAATTAGACATTCTATTTTTCTGCAGTCATTTCTTTCTGCTGCTATCTATCTATGATTGCTTAGGGTCTTTAGCCAAAAATCTGCCAAAGGGGGAGTTTGTAGTTGTTTAGTTATTGGCTTGCATTTTTGGTAAAACCCAAGTGTGTGTGTGAATGTCATGACTGATGTCATAACATTCTAGTTTAGTTTGTACTGATTCATTAGGTACCTTTGCAGAAAAATATTGTCATACAGGTATTGATGTTTATAAGTGTGTATCTGAGCAATTTGCAAAATGATCACATTTTCCTAAATCAGTAGACAGGTTTTTTCAGATGTCATAACAGATGTTAAGACATCCTGTTCTGAACTAACAGGTTTGCAGTTTGGTTAATTCTGAGTTTTTTCAGGAAAATGACTCAGTCTTTCCAGAACAGAATCCTGTGTTTTCTTTGGGTTAACCTAGCTCAACCCTAACCTGGTTGATAAAGTCCTGTGACCTAGTCTTAAGGTCAAATGGAATTAACCCTAGCTTGTTGTGGAAACCCTAACTGAAGATGCAGCTGCTATATATTCAACAGAGCTGCTGTTTTGAAAGTAATCCCTTTTTGGTCAGAAGATCATTTGTAAGCTGTATAGTTTTAACAATTGTAATTCAAGCAATTATCATTGTGATAAGTGACTTGGAATAGGTTTTAATTGTAAGGGTTGTGTAGAACTCAAAGCTTTGAAGCAAGAGTGTTTGTATGTTTCTTGACTAAAGCTGTGAAGCAGAGTCAAGTTAGGTGTGTGTATCACTCAAAGCTGTGAAGCAAGAGTGGTTGTGTTGCTTGATTAAAAAGCTGTGAAGCTTAATCAAGTGTATGTTTTTGAAGAGTGTCTTCATCAATTCATTAGTCAAATTGTTTTATGTATCACTGCTGTGATTGAGGGGGAGTGAGTAGGAACTCAGGTTTAAGTTGTACTTAGATTGAAATTGCATTAGGTAGGTCTTAAGTGAAGGAGATAAACTGGTTGGTTTATTCCTGAATTAACATCTCTTATAGTGGATTTCCTCCCTGGCTTGGTAGCCCCCAGAGTAGGTGTTGTTGCACACTGAACTGGGTAAACAATTGACTGTGTTCTTTACTGTTTTTCTATTTACTGTCTTATAGAAAGTCAGATACGGTGTCATAACATTGAACGTGACATTGAGTATCTGCAGCCAGAATTTCATTCTTCGTAGAGTTTCTTCAAACAGCAAACAGGAATTCCCAGCGCAAGCATTCTAAACAAGGTTGAAGATACACATACTCTTCATCTCCAGCAATAGTCCGGGATTTAGCTTCCCAAAACTCCCCAACACTTGTCAAGGATTTATTTTCCTAGACAAGGATACACTGCAACAACATTTCACATTCATACATCATAACATACATGGCAAATGAATATAGTATAGTCTCATTTATTTTGAGAATATCATTACACCATGCATACATCTGCATGCAACTAACCCTCTTCCTTGCAGGAAAAGTCAATCAACAAAACATAAGGCCTCTTCTGGTTAGATTTATTTCTTCCAGTTAAAGATAGGAAAATGATAGACCTCTTCTGGTTAGATTTACTTCTTCCAGTTAAAGACAGGCAATCAACGGACCTCTTCTGGTTAGATTTACTTCTTCCAGTTAAAGACAGAAAAACGACAGACCTATTTTGTTTAGATTTACTTCTTCAAATTAAAGATAGGCACAAAAGACCTCTTCTTGTTTAGATTTATACTGATTTGTTATCCAATTAAAGATTATTCAAAACCTCTGCTATTTCAGTTTAAATCGATCAATGGTTTATCCTGATTCCATTCTGGTAGATGCTTTCTCTGGTTCAGTTAAATCACTCTGAAGATTTGTAATGATTCATTATGCAGTTAAAGATCATTACAAACATCTTTTGTTTCCGTATAAATCAACCAAAGATTTATTCTGGAACTTCTTCCAATCTCTACCCACAGTCGCTTTGGATGGCATCTATAAGCCCATCTTCGACGACTCCCTATCACTTTTGGATGGCATCTATAAGCCCATCTCCAACAATATTTCGTTGCTCTCTAAATGGCATCTTTAAGCCCATTTCTGGTGCAATCAACTAACACATTACTTTGTGCATAAAAGAGTGCAAATTTCAGGGCACTCTAGTGTTTAATCATCTTCCACCTTCAAGTCACAAATGGTGGACCCGCAAATCTAACTCTTCAGGTTTAAGAAGATTGAACAGGGGAAGCTGTTGTACCCCAAAATTTTCCCTCTCCTTTCATTCAAAAATATCCCTCCATACTCATAGGGTTTTTAATCGCCTTACGCTAACAAGGCTTCTCAGGCCTCGTGACATCTCAAGCTGATTCTCTGTTTCATTGGAGGATTCGGAACTTGCAAGTATTTTGGAATGAATCACATTTTCCTTATTTATTGGCTCTGGCGCATGGGTTTGATTGTTGAAGTGTTTGATGTCATCCTTTATAATATCTTTGAATCATTATCATCCTAAGTTTTGAATACACTTTTAATCGTCAACTAAGATTCAGTGGACTAAAGATTCTTACGGTCACTCTTATTTAAAGGTGTTGGTTATTATATTAAATCAGGATATCTATGTTGAATTGAAGTATAAGTGCTAAGAGATTTGTTGAGAACCAAGCCTTTCGTTGTTATCTTGTAGATTATTACTTAGTGATGAAGATTGAAGATTTGGATCATGGCGAATTCATTATTATGAGTGTTCATTAGAAGTGATTATTTTGATTCAGTTTGATAAGATAGTCTCATATTCCAAAGATGGAAGTTTTGTTCGTTTGAAGTGAACAATAAGTTGAATTCAAGTTCAAAGGGAAAGAACAAATTCTAAGTTTAATGGTTTATGTTTCAACCAAAATTCTTTCAAATATTTCAACTTGTTTTAACAAAGAACTATGGCAAAGAAGAGAGGATCTCAAATTCTAAAATTACAAGAATATAACAATATTTTGAATGATCATTTTTTTAGCATAATACAAGAATGAATTCATCACATTATTCCAAAGTTTCAAACTATCATACAAGTCCATTTACAAAATTTGAATTACAAGTTTCCTATTCGTTCTAAAGATGCATAAAAATACTCTTCATCTTCACTTCTCCAAACTCCTCCAAAGCCATGCCACGGTTTCCCTTGCCATCTTTCTCCCTGATCAATCCTTTGTTGCTCACATGAAACAAGAAAAAAAAGTCAGTTAGCAAGCAATTAAAAGTGAACAAAAAAAGGTGCAAAGTATTTTAGCTCATCATTAGGGTTTGGCTTATGGAATCAGATTTTTAGGGCTTAAATCTATTGCAAATCACAAGTGGATTAGTTCACAATAGGACAGATTCAAAGAAATTCAAAACAAAAGTTCATCACAAAGCAGCCCAAATACAGCAGGCACGATTTCAAATTCCCAAAGAGGCAAAAGTTCAAAAATCATGTTCAAGCATACAAGCCTCATACAAAGTTGTTTCAAAAGTCAGAATTATATCATTGGCTAGGATTAAATATTTTGCAAATCACAAGACAAAATTTGGTTCACAAAAGATCGAGAAGAATCAAAAGATCCAAATTAAAATCTTAAACTCGGCATCATGTTTCCATGCAAACAATCCAAAAAGCCTCATATTTATTGTTTTAATCTAAATCAGAATTGTAATGTCAAAATCACAGGCCTAGCTTTGCTACAAATCTCAAAATAAATAAAGTTGGTTTAGTTCACAACAAAAAGGCTTCACATTTTGTAAAAAAACCAGAACTGTAATGTATCAATCACAGGCCAAGTTCCATCTCTACTACAAATCACAAATATAGTTGGTTCACAGTGAGACAAAACCAAAGATAAGAAAACTCAAAAGATTCATCATAGTACATGGCTGTCAAATATCAATTGTAAAAAGCATCACAGAAAACCAAATTTATCAAGGCCACAAGCAACCAATACAGCAAGTACAAAGGCCATCAAGCAAAAGTCAGCATTGACATATCAGAAAAAGATGATAAGTCCAACAAAGAAAGCAAAAGTATAGCAATCAAAGCCTGTTATGCCAACTCCAACAAGTCAAACCCTTCACACACAAAATCACAGTATAAAAACTGAGCCATAGTTCACCAAAAGGAGGAGAGTTCACAAAAATATACAGAACCGGGGGAGAAACTGAGCCATAACACAAAAAAACCTTCATTCTTTCTTTTTCTAACGCATAAAAAGAGCCACACGAAATCCATCAAAAAATCATTTTTCAGCAAGACAGAACCGGGCCACGGCATTTTCAAAACAACCTTCATTTTTTTCTGTAAATAGATCAAAAAGTTTGGTTCATAGACAGAAAGAGAGAGATACATAACTGAGCGGTAGCACCAACAACGAAAAATCCATTCAAATATATAGAAAACAGAACCATTAAAAACCCTTGTCTCATCATCTCCCAAAACTAAAACCCTTCAGACAAGAAAAATATATAAAACCAAACCATAAACCCTAAGCATGCATCATTTTCCCAAACCACCCTTCAGAAATTCGTAAGAGGAAGAAGAAAAATAGTCGCGAGCAAATTAGAGAGATCTCACCAAGATGAACACGGGAGCAGCGTTTTCATCAACGAGCCTCGTCATCTTTACCAGATTTCGTAATATGAGCACCTAGGGTTTCGTCCCTTCCCATCAAGATCTACGAAAAATAATTGAGCATCTAAAAACGAGCCACAGATTAAGATATAGGAGAGAAAGACGAACAAAAAATTTATCTAACATGACTTAGGTGGTGACACTTGTCATCACCATTTTTGTTTCCTTGTAATTCCACGCAGGAATATCCACCATAGCTACCATGCATTTTCATTCCACATCATTTGATTGTCACCAGGAAGTCCATATCCGTGCGTCCTTAGTGCACCCCCACTCAAGTCAAGCATGGGGTCCAGCGTGGGAAGCTATTGGGCCCAGTCTCATTTTTCCTCCAGTGCACTCCCTCTTTCTTGCCAACACAGCCAGGCCCAGTTAACTTTTGTTCTTCTATTTTGTATTTTTATTTTTGCTGAATTCAAACCAAAAACCACATTTTGGGCCCAGCGCCCTTTTTACTATTTTGAACCCCCATTTCCATTTTTCAACCCCCTGTCCAATTATTTCCCTTTCCTTTGTATGTTATTATTTCTCATTTATATATTTATTTTACTTAAACCAAAATACAAAAAATAATATATTTTCTTGAATATTTAAATTATTAAATACTTTAGTTTAAATACTTATTTTATTTGGTTAATATTTAGAATTAGGTTTTGTTTATACTTTAAAATATTTTTTCTCTAAATTAGTATTAACATTCAATTTTATTTTCTAAACAAAATTATTTAGACTTAGGTTTATTTTCTTCTTATATTAAATCAAGTTTAGAATTTAGGAATTTTAATTAATTAAATATTTTTTCTTGGTTTAAAAAGGTTAACTTTAAAACCTTTCCATAAAACATAAAACCCTAAAAATATTTTCTTAATCAATTTAAATTCTTTTCTTAATTTAAATAAATTTAGACTTAGGTTTTATTTTTAATTTACTCTTTTTATTAATTCACAGTTTATAAGTTTAATTTAACTAATTCCTTTCTTTTTGCCAACATTAAAACCTTTCATAAAAAAACCCTAAAAGTTTGATTTCTTAATTAATTTAATTTATGTTTTCTTAATTAATTCAGTTTTAGTTATATTAAATCAACTTAGGCTAATTAATTATTTTCTTTCTCGTATTAGTTTTTTTAATGATTAAAACCTTTCCATACAAAAACTCAAACAAAAAACAATTTCCTTGTACATTATTTTCATATTCTTGTATATTTTATTTTGCAATATTTAATATGGTTGTAATAGTAATTAGAACTGTATTGCTTTCATCCCCCATTTGTGATTTGTGTCCCCATCCCCAAAAAAAGATGTAATAGCGCAGAACTTTAAATTTCTGCAATCTATCGCTTTCAATATTATTGCTAGTAATTAGGATGTGTATGGCAAGACCTAAAATCAACAAGTAAAAAACCTAATTCAAAGACAAAGAAGCATGAAAATAAGCACTTTGCACACTTGCACCTCTAGGGTTAACCCACACTTGTTGCCTTAGAATAAAATAGTCATGTCCCTCGAATATGGGATAATTTGGCAAAGACCCTCGATTACAAGATCGTAGTCCCTCGATGATCCTTCGATGTTGCCTTCGGTAAATGATCTTAATCCCTTATGATAAATTACTTAAGTATCCTACAATGTTGCCTTCTATGACTGTACGATGACCCACGCTTGTCCTTTCACATCCAATGATAGGGCTTCTTATCAATCAATGGTAAGATAGCAATATCTAAAGGAGGAGGAAATGAACAAAGACTTTTTAACTAGGTAGAATGTTCATAGTTGCTTGCTCAAAACCAGTTTTAAAATATCTTTAAAATATACCAACACTTTCCATGAAATATTTTAAAAGCCAACATTTTTTATGCATTCTTATACATATGAGAATCATTATATAGTTCGCCTAAACGAAGGCACTTTTCAAAAATACTTTCAAAATCTATCATAAACACAATTCAAACAAAGAATTTTAAAGTGAGCTAGCAACTACGAGCCCGTAGATAAATACAGATGAAAAGGGTGCTAACACCTTCCCTTTTCATAACCTACCCTCCGAACTCAAGAAAATTCTCAAAAGGTATTTCCTGTTCTTTTCACCCTTTCCTTTATTGGATAAAAGAAAAGTCGATGGTGACTCTTGCTATCCACAACAATTTCAATAAAACGCAAAACCCCCAAGTCATTTTTCTCACCGTATTACACCTGGGATGTCAGCTAATGTCCATCCATTCGCCTTCTTATGCTTCTACAAAACCTACAAAAGCTTATTTTCTTGATCCAAATCAAGGTTAGAAGAAATTATAACAAGGAATTTTTCATTACTCTCCAAATAAGCATATTTCATATTTTCAGGGAGTTGTTTCAACTCTAAGGAAGGTGGTTTCTTGATGGATGGAGTGTTTGGGGCATCCAGAGTGTTAAGAGCTTCAGCTGCATAAATAGCTTCATTGACAACACTTTCACCTGTAGGAAACATGTCACCCTGCAAGGAAACATCAATCTCAGCACATACAATATAAAGGTTAGTGTCAATACAATCAACACATGAGTAAACATCATCAAAACCAGATAAAGATGGAAATTTAAGTGAAAACAATTTAGAACAAGTGTCATCAACCAATTCAGAGATCAATTCAATATGAAAAATAAAATGATCTTCCAAGGTTTGTTTCATGGCATCAAAAATGTTAAATTTAGTGACAATGTCACCAAATTCCATGGACATGGTTCCACCGTAAACATCAATTTTTATTTTCACCGTTTTCATGAACGATTTTCCTAAAATGATGGGGGTTGCTTGACTTAGTTTCTCCTTCCATGTCCAGAATGTAAATATCTGTATGAAAAATTAGGTCATTAACTTGAACAATTACATCTTCCACTACTCCAGTGGGTAGGGCCTTGCTTTTATTTGCCAGCTGAATGATTAAACATGTATACTGCAAAGGACCAAGATTAAGGTTATTATAAACATAAGTAGGCACCACATTAATTCCCACTCCAAAATCAAGCATTCATTTCTCTAATTTACTATCCTCGATGGTACAAGAAATATCAAAAGTTCTTGGATCCTTGCACTTTTATGGCAAGACCTGAGTGAGCGTTAAATTATTTTGCTCATTTGTAGCTTTTTCAGATGAAGTCTTGAGCTGAACAAAAGCAGAAATATTTATTCCCAAGTTAACTCTCTCATTTCCTTTCATACTCATCTTATGTGTACACAAATCTTTTAGAAACTTTGTGTACTTCGAACCTGCTTAATCACACCAAGAAGCGTAATGTTTATCGCAACCTTTATGAATACATCTAATCTCTCTCTCTCTCTCTCTCTCTCTCTCTCTCTCTCTCTCTCTCTCTCTCTCTCTCTCTCTCTCTCTTTCTCTCTCTCTCTCTCTCTCTCTCTATCTCTCTCTCTCTTTGTCTCCCTCATCAATCCTTTTATTTTTCAAAACTCTATTGGAAAAGGGACTGGTGGTACATATTCCTTTTCTTTATCTTTTTCAGTTTCTACCACAACAGAAGAAGGTTCATATGTTACCTCAAGACTTTTTTTCAGGGGATGGTTCTGCAATTTTTCCAGATCTCAAGGAAATTGCACTCACATTAGGGCCTTTTGGATTTACCACTGTTTAGGTAGTAAGTTGGTTCCCTCCATGGGCTTTCTACGTGGCATTCATTGAAGTGGAAAGTTGTCTAATTTGTGTCTGCAAGGTCTGAATGCTAGACTCAATTCTTTGTTGGAACTGGAGATTGTTGACAGCCATTTTCTTGATACAATCCTCTAAGGAAGGTCTGGAAAATGCTGAGGTGGTAACCCAGGGAGGGTTCTGTTGTTGGCTGGACTGCTGATTCCCATATCTAAGGTTTGGATGGTTCCTCCAATTGGAATGGTATTTGTTAGTGGGAATTCCAGGAGTGTTATACACGTTTTAATTGTTCCCTTGATTATAAAAGTTTGCTGCATAAGCTTGAGGCAACTTGGTGATCGACTCATCTTGCAAAATAGGACATGTAGCGGTGGGGTGTTTAGGAGAAGTACAAATACCACACAAGTTTGTTGCTTGAGTCTTACCTACTGCCAAATGTTTCACTAAATAAGTAAGCTCGTCAATTCTGGTTTCTTAAGCTTTGTTGGAAGAAATCGGAATCTTATTAACACCCTTGGTTTGGACAAAATTGTTTTGAGTGGTGAACTGTTAGAAGTTGAGAGAGATGTTTTCAATCAAGGCTTTGGCAAAATCTAGAGTTTTATCAACAAGTGCTCCACCACTAGCAGCATTAAGAATGTTTCTATCTGTCGGTAACAATCCCTCATATAAGTATTGGATAAGTAACTGATCGGTGATCTGGTGCTGAAGACATCTGGACACTAACTACTTGAATCTCTCCCAATACTTATCTAATGACTCATTGTCTTGTCTAATTCCCCATATCTCTTTTCTAATTGATGCAGCTCTAGAGGCAGGAAAGTATCTCTCTAAGAACACTCTTTTCAGAGCATTTCAGCTTGTAATGGAATTCGGTTCAAGGTAATATATCCAATATTTTACTGCATCTTACAATGAGAATGGAAAATCTCTAAGTTTGATGTGATCTTCAGTGATTCCTTCAGGCCTCAATGGTGTAGAATACACAACCTGGAATTCTTTCAAATGCCTATGTGGATCCTCACCTGCAAGACTATTAAACTTTGGCAACAAGTGTATTAAACCAGATTTCAATTCAAAGGGCGAATCAGCTGCAGGATACTCAATACATAAACCTTTATAGTTCACATCAGGGGAAACCAATTGTCTCAAAGTTCTTTGTTCAACCATGTTATCAAAAACAATTTCAGAATCTGAATCAAATAAGTTGTGCAAATAATCAGAATCAGAATCGATAACGGGTGGTGAACTAGTGCTAGCCTGATTTTCTATGCGGCGTGTGTGAAAGGTTCTTTCAACTTTAGGATTAAAATAAAAAAGATCAGAACAACCAGACCTAGTAGCCAGGGCTAATGCAGCAATGTAGCAATAAATGCGAAAATGCCAACAATGTCCCTATTAGGCAGAAGCAACTAGAATGAAGGGAAACAATTAAAATATATTTAAAAAAAAAACAAATTTTAATCTAATTAGATGAAATAAGAATTTTGAGAATTTTTTTTGGATTTTTTCGAAACTATGAAAACAGTAAAAAATTCATTAAAAATAGAAGAAAAAAAAGGAATTTGGCGATTTAGGGTGGTGTCTCGTAATCAAGGCGAAGTCCCCCAAGAAGAACCATGTGTATATACATGATTTAGACTCAGAGACTGATGAAGATTGGATCAGATTCCTTGACTTGGGAGGTTGTGTAGGATAGCTTGTGTCTGTTATCTGCTTACAAAAAAATGTGTTTTTTATTATTATGTCATTTTTTTTCTTTCTTTGGGTAAGTCTTTTTTATGTTCTTTCTTTTTTTTTTGGTTTGTTGTTTCCTTTGAGTCAATTTGGTGTTGTTGGTTTTGCATCAAGTTATCGAGTTATTTTATTTTAGGTCCTCTTTTGTTTGTCTTGAATCAATTCTTACTTCTATTGGTTCTTTTTGTGTCAGTTTCTTTCTACTAAGTTTTTTGTCAATTTTTGGCTAAAAAGGGGGAGGGAGTGTCATTGAGTCTAGTCAAGTGTTGTTTTATTTATGATGCACTTTAGGGGGAGCATAATTGTTTGTCATGTGTGTATTTTGTATAGTTTTATTTTTGCTACTTCTACTGTAGTGGTTTGCAGGATGTCCTATATGATGTTCTAACATCCTGTCTGTTGTGTCTTGTGTTCTGAGTTATGAGAATTGTTGTGTCTTATGCTCTAAGTTATGTGTGCTACTTCTGTTGCACATGCTTCTAATGTGGTGTGTTCTTGAAGGGGAGATTTATCTCTCTGTGACAAGAACTAGTTTTGTATTTGAGGGGGAGTAATTCCCATCTTCTTCCTCATGTACAAAGTTTACATGTTTAGCACGTAGCTTATGTTGTGTAAATGTTGTATCTTTGATATATGTTTTGTGCAGTTTGGTTTGTGGTTTTATTCCTCGGTGGTTCTATTCCTTTGTGGTGTTATTCCTCTCTCCAAGTGTATTAGGTCTTTGGTTGTTTTAGCCAAAATTTTCCAAAGGGGGAGATTATTAGTTCCAAGGTTTTAGGGTTGGCACAATTTTGCTAAAATATGGCTATATATTGTTGTTGATCAAGATGTTACATCATTTTTATCAACTATCATAACAGGTTTGATGTTATGAGTTTTTCAACCAGATGTCGATGTAGATTCATGACATCTTGGTCTGGTACAGTAGGCGTTGTTGTTTTAAATCTTGGATGATTTAATTTGATTCTATGATATTTCTTTTGGATATATCTTAGCAAATTTCACAGATCAAGAAGGTTTAATCTGGAACAGGTTTTATATCTCCAACTGTACATTAGTTACTAAATTGGGCCTTTAGACAATTTAGGAAACTGTATATGTTGTTTCAAGATTTAAGGAGATTTAGCTGCACAATTGGTGCATCACTCAACTTATGGATCAAGAAACATCTGGACACATAATTTGAAGCTAGTGGACTGCAGAGGTGTATTTAAAGAGTCTCTTGTAAATAAGGGGAAGCTTAGAGTCTTAGGTTTTGATAGTCTCTTGTGTAGTTGTAAGTCACCCTTGTATCTTTTCATACTTGTGGTAGATGTGATGTTCTCACTCAGAAGTATTTAGGTAATGAGTTGAGTATTGTTCTTGGTTGAAGATTTTAAGCAAAACCAAGTATTGTTCTTATTCAAGAGTCTTGACTAAGTATTTTTGTATTGGAAGTGTAATTTTCTTATTGAGTTGTTTTTGGTACTGTCACTGGGATTGGGACTGTTAGATATCACCGAGGTGATTTACGGAGTGAGATGACGATTTCTCATATCTAGGAGGTGTCGTGGTAGAAATTATGTTGGGTAAGGATTAAGCGAGAAATTGTAAACTGGGACTGTTTAGGCTTTGAATTAATACTAAGTGTAGTGGATTTCCTTCCTGGCTTGGTAGCCCTCAGAGTAGGTGAGTTTACACTGAACTGGGTTAACAACTTTATGTGTTATTTATCATTCTACGCTTTTAATTTCAATATCACTTGCATCTTGATAAATCTGTTCAGGATGTAAAATCAGATGTTGTAACATCTGCCTTGACATTATTTTGATGTGGGAATATCAGTATTACCATGTGTTTCTTGTACTAGAGAAAATTTCAATTGGAATCAGAGCAGGCGCCCTGGTTTATTGGGTGAGCTTTAGGGAGTATTTTTCTGGTTTGAATGATTGTTTTCACCTGCATCTTATAGGAAGGATGAAATGATTGTTTTCTGATTATCTATGGATAGTAGATCTTGAAGAATTATCAGGATATGAGATTCCCGGTTATGAAGCGATAAAAGAGAAGAGTTTGAGTTGGCTCTTTGTCACTCTGAAATTATCAACTTCATGGTCTATAAAATTGGTAGATTCTCTGCATCACTTGTGTCGTAGCCAAAGATACTTGGGAATTTCTCAAGTCCACTCATAAAGATACATCTAAGTGTGTTTGGAAGAAAAGAATTCAGATGATGATCAAGAAGAAGGTTGTAAGTGTTTGTTGGCAGAAATTTTGGTTAAACAATGTGTTGTTAATGTTTTGCTAGATGTCTTGACATTTGTAGCAAACTATTTTGAATGATGTCAAAGCATATGTCTTGACATCTGCCTCCTAAACTGATTTCAGCCAACATCAGTATATCTTTTTCTGTTTTTTTATTTCCAACACTCCATACTTCAAGATTTGTAACTCACTGGTAGCGAAAAATATGGAGCAATATTTTTCAAAGTGAATGGTTTTTATCTTGACCTTATTTTATGGAAATATTCAACAGAATTGAATATTGGTTTTTAAAGCCCAAACCCACAGTTGCGCATATATAAGGAATTGCTTCCTTGTTCAAACGACTGCAACTTTTGAAGAAGAATACTTTCTTTCTGTTTTAAAAAGTCTAAGTCTTTTAATTGTCAAACACTCTAGTATTAATTAAATACTTGTGTTGTTATTTGTGTTGTTAATTGTGTATCATTCATAAGCTTTTAAGCATTGAATGATTGAAGTGTTTTAAACTTATTGTTTCTATTAGTTTTTCACTGTAAGTGATTGAAGGGATTTGAGGAGGGCCTCATACCTAGGTGAGTCTTAGGTAGAAGTATAGCACGGGTAGTGATTAAGTGATTAGATCATAAACTGGTTGTTTACTGAGGGTGTATGAATTGATACTATTTAGTGGACTTGTCCATGGCTTGGTAGCCCCCAGAGTAGGGGTTGTTGTACACTGAACTGGGTGAAAAATCTCTTGTGTTATTACTGCTTTTGATTTTACTGCACATTACTTGCAAACAGATATTTGTGTCGTGACATCTCATTCCACATCATATATCTGATACCAGAATTTCAATTGGTCTCAGAGCAGGCATCCTGCTCTTATCTAGGTGAGATCCATGGAAGATACTTTCCGGTACTATAGACAAGGAAGGTGGATTTGTGAACAGACCACCCAAACTGGATGGAAGCAATTATGACTACTAGAAACCATGAATGGTTTCCTTTTTAAAGTCCTTAGACAGTAGAGCTTGGAAAGCTATTTTAAGAAGATGGAAACACCCTATCAAATTGGGAGAAAATGGAGAACTTAATTCTGAATTAAAACCAGAAGAAGATTGGTCTAAGGAAGAAGATGAAATTGCTCTTGGAAATTTTAAAGCCTTGAATGTTATATTCAATGGAATTGACAAGAACATTTTCAGATTAGTGAATACATGTGAAGTTGCTAAGGATGCATGGGGGATTCTTCAATCTACTCATGAAGGCACGTCCAAAGTTAAGATGTCAAGACTTCAGTTGCTCACCACAAAATTTGAGAATTTGAGGATGAAGGATGATGAAAGTATAAATGACTTCCATATGAACATTCTTGAAATTGTTAATGCCTCCAGTGCTTTAGGAGAGAAAATTCCTGAAGACAAATTGGTGAGAAATATGCTCAGGTCTCTTCCCAAGAGATTTGATATGAAAGTGACTGCTATAGAAGAAGCTCAAGACATTGACAAAATGGAAGTGGATGAACTTGTTGGATCCCTTCTAACATTTGAATTAAGCATCAATGAAAGATCTAAAAAGAAAAACAAAAACATAGCGTTTGTATCAAATACTAAAGATGAAGAAGAGGACTGTGATCTGGATACATATGTAGGAATATCAAATGCATTGGCTATGCTTGGAATACAATTTAACAAAGTGATAAAAATAATGGACAGGAACCAAAGATCAAATGTCAAGAACATCTCATATGACATCCATAAGTCAAATGAGTTTGGAAGAAAAAGGGCTGAAGAAAAATATACTCAAGGGAAGGGAGTTTAATGTCATGAATGTGAAGGATTTGGTATCATTAGAGCTGGATGCCCTACATATCTTAAGAAACAGAAGAATCTATATGTTACTTGGTCTGAAGAGGACTCAGAGAGTGATCTTGAAGAATCTTCCAAATATGTTAAAGCATTGACATGAAAATATGTTTCTGATGAAGATTCTAGTGATGGGGAACTAACCTTTGACGAGTTAGCTGCTTCATACAAAGAATTATGTCTCAAAAGTGCAGAAGTGTGTCTTAAAGAGGAGAAACAAAAATCCCTCGTGACTCAGCTGAAGGAGGAAAGGGAAGAGCATCTTAAAACTATTTCTGATTTGGAAAGTGAAGTGTCTTCTCTGAATTTAAATCTTGATAGAATGGTCAAATCTCTCAAGATGAGGAATTATGGGACTAACACATTAGATGAAGTTCTCCAAGCAGGAAGAGCTACAGGAGACAAGAGTGGTCTAGGTTTCAATGAGAAAAAGGAACCTAACTCAGAAAAGCCTTCATCAGTTTCCACTCATGCCAAGCCTAAACCAAAGATGTCGAAGCAAATGTCTTAACATATTGGCAAACATCACGGGAAGAAAGGACATCATGAAAAATATCATGGGAAGAAAAAGATTAATCACACTAGAGAGAATCCCCAGCCCTGGGGATGTCATCACTGTGGAAGGCTTGGTTATATAAGGCCCTTCTGTTTTAAGTTGTATGAGTATCCTAAAAATACTTCCTTTCCCAAAACTGATAAGATTCCCAAAAATAGAAAAAAGAAGAAACAGTGGGTTCCCAAGTCCATTGTTGTAGTTTCATTGCTCACACCTCTCTCAGAGTATCAACCAAAGACGACTGGTACTTTGATAGTGGTTGTTCTAGACACATGACAGGTGTCCAGAATCTATTGGTGGATGTCAAATCTCACTCCAGCAGTTATGTGACCTTTGGTGATGGGGAAAAAGGTGAAATCAAATGTGTTGGCAAGCTTGACTGTTCAGGAGTCCCTAAGCTTGATAGTGTGTTACTTGTTAAAGGGTTAACAGCTAACCTGATAAGTATAAGCCAATTTTGTGATCAAGGATTCAAAGTTAACTTCACCAAGGAAGAATGTCTTGTGTGCAATGAAAAGAATGAAGTTATTATGAAAAGGATCAGATCTAAAGACAACTGTTATTTATGGGTTCCTCAAGAGTTGAACCTCTCCTCAACATGTGTTTTATCCAAAGAGAATGAAGTTAAACTATGGCATCAAAAATTGGGGCACTTGCATCTGAAAGGTATGAAAAGAATTATATGTGAAGAAGCAGTGAGAGGGATTCCTAAGATCAAAATAGAAGAAGGAAGGGTATGTGGTAACTGCCAAATTGGAAAGCAGACTAAGATGTCACATCAGAAGATTCAACATCTTACTACATCAAAAAATTTAGAACTTCTTCACATGGACTTGATGGGACTTATGCAGGTTGAAAGTCTTGGTGGTAAGAAGTATGCATATGTTGTTGTAGATGACTTTTCCAGATACACATGGATAAGATTTATTAGAGAAAAATCAGAAACTTTTAAAGTGTTCAAAGATCTTTGTCAAAAAATTCAAAGGGAAAATAAAAGCCATGTCATAAGAATCAAAAGTGATCATGGAAAGGAATTTGAGAATAACAAATTTGTTGAGTTTTACTCCTCTGAAGGAATAGGCCATGAATTCTCTTCTCCCATTACTCCTCGACAGAATGGGATTGTAGAACGCAAGAATAGAACTCTCCAAGAATTTTCCAGAGCCATGATTCATGCTAAGAAGTTACCCTACCATTTTTGGTCTGAAGCAATGAATATTGCGTGCTATATCCATAATAGAGTCACTCTAAGGAAAGGCACTTTAGCTACTTTGTATGAAATATGGAGGGGAAGAAAACCAATTGTTAAATACTTTCATGTTTTTGGAAGTAAATGTTACATCTCAGATGATCGTGAACAAAGGAGGAAGATGGATCCCAAGAGTGATGAAGGAATATTCCTGGGTTACTCTACAAACAGCAGAGCTTACAGAGTTTTTAATTCCAAAACTAAAGTTATGATGGAATCAATAAATGTTAATATTGATGATAGAGGATAGAATGTTGAAGAAGGTGTCTCAGAAGATGTTGGAACATCTTTTCATGATATCCCAACTGAAACAAATGACACAAGTATTGATTCTAATCCTCCTCAAGAAGATCCCCAACCTAGTCACCTCAATAAAGGACCTTCAATTAGAACTCAGAAAGACCATCCTAAGGAGCTTATCATAGGAGATCCAAATAAAGGAGTTACTACCATATCAAGAGAAGGGATTTCAAACTCTTGCTTTGTATCAAAAATTGAGCCTAAAAATGTCAAAGAGGCCCTAACTGATGAATTTTGGATTAATGTTATGCAAGAGGAGCTAGAACAATTCAGTAGGAATGAAGTTTGGGATCTGGTTTCAAGACCTGAAGGGACAAATGTGATTGGCACTAAATGGGTATACAAGAATAAATCTGATGAAAAAGGGGAGGTCACTAGAAATAAGGCAAGGTTAGTTTCACAAGGATACATTCAAATTGAAGGAGTGGACTTTGATGAAACCTTTGCTCTTGTGGCCAGACTTGAGTCAATCATACTACTATTGGGAGTTGCATGCATACTGAAATTTAAATTGTTTCAAATGGATGTAAAAAGTACCTTCTTAAATGGCTATTTGAATGAATAAGTCTATGTGGAACAACCAAAGGGATTTGTTGATCCAAGTTTTCCTAAACATGTCTACAAACTGAAGAAAGCTCTGTATGGATTGAAGCAAGCTCCAAGAGCTTGGTATGAGAGATTGACAGAATTACTTGGGGAGAATGGATATAGGAAAGGTGGCATAGAAAAAACCCTCTTTGTCAAAGAAGAAGAAGGGAAGATTATGATTGCTAAAATTTATGTTGATGATATTGTATTTTGTGGGATGTCAAAGGAGATGGTTCAACATTTTGTCAAGCAAATGCAGTCTGAATTTGAGATGAGTCTTGTTGGTGAACTAACATATTTTCTTGGTCTGCAAGTTAAACAGATGGAAGATTCCATATTTTTATCTCAGAGCAAGTATGTCAAGAATATAGTAAATAAGTTTGGGATGGAGAATTCCAGTCACAAAAGAACCTCTGCTCCCACACATCTGAAGTTGACTAAAGATGAAAAATGAGTAAGTGTAGATCAAAGTCTCTACAGAAGTATGATAGGTAGTCTTCTATATCTCACAGCTATCAGACCAGACATTACCTCTGTTGTAGGTGAGTGTGCAAGATATCAAGCTGATCCTAAAGTTAGCCATGCCAACCATGTGAAGAGGATTCTTAAATATGTGAATGGGACAAGTGACTATGGTATGGTGTACTCTCATGGATCAAACTCTGCCTTAACTGGTTTTTGTGATGCTGATTGGGCAGGAAGTGCTGATGATAGAAAAAGTACATTAGGAGGATGCTTCTTTATGGGAAATAATATCATATCATGGTTCAGCAAGAAGCAAAATTGTGTGTCTCTGTCCATTTTTGAGGTTGAGTATATTGCTGCAGGAAGTCGTTGTTCTCAATTGGTTTGGATGAAACAAATGTTAACAGAATACAATGTCAAACAAGATGTCATGACATTATTCTGTGACAATTTAAGTGCCATAAACATATTAAAGAATCCCATTCAAAACAACAGGACCAAGCATATTGACATTCGTCATCACTTCATAAGAGAGCTTGTTGAAGAAAAGATTGTTGCCTTAGAACATGTAGACACTGAATTGCAATTGGCTGACATCTTCGCAAAGGCTTTAGATGCTAATCAATTTGAGAATTTAAGAGTAAAATTAGGGATCTGTTTATATAAGGGTTTGTAGCAATTAAAAGTGTGTGGGAATATCATTAAAGTGATATTGTATTATTTGTGTTTCCAACAAATAAAATTTAGAAAGAAATAATTACAAGACTGCCTCAAATTGTTTCCCACACGCTACGAAATTTCTTCTCTCTACTTTCACAAACTCTTCATTCTCCTCCATAGAAAAAGGACCCTTGCCATTCTTCATCACCTTGCTCAAAAATTCTCAAACATGTCTCAACATCATACATCATCTTCCTCAAAATCTGTCAACCTCCCTGAAAATCTTTTCCTTGACAGAGTACTCGATGTTACTCCTCTAACAACCATCCCACCTCTTGATAAAAAGGTCAAGAAACCAAGATCATCACCTGAAAAGAAATCCAAAGATGATAGAGGTAAATATTCTACTGCAACTGATAATAGGACAGAATAAGAGATTGTCAATGTTCATAGAAGCATTAGAAGGCTATTAGACATAGTATTAAATGAAGGGTTCTTTGTGCTTGGGATTTCTACTCCCCTTTTTGGCATGCCTCCTCCTGCTGACAGAGGAAGTAACCTTAAAAGTGATGCTACTGAATCATCAACCTTCAAGAAAGATATTGTTGAAAGCAAACTTGAGAAGCTTGCTATCTTTTCTCTGAAGGAAGTGGAAGAAGAAAATGTTGAACAAAATGTTGAAGAGAACTCTCTTTCTAAAGAAGATGTTGCTGCCTCCAAGGATGGAGAAGGTCACAATGCTGAGAATGTAGTCAATGTTGAGTTGTCTGACAATGAGCTCATTACTAATGTGGTACCTGGTATTACAAGAAGGTTAAAATCCAAGAAATTGAAGGATGCAAGTGTCACACCCCCTGCCAAAACAACCAAGAAGAAAATCATGTATGGACCCCTAAATCTAGGAAGTAAAGTGGTTCCTCCCTCTAGCAAAAGAAAAGATAGACCTGTTAGCTCCACAGATGATGAAGAGGATACTATAAAAATATCCAAGAGTAAGAAGAAAGTTGTGATTGTTGAAGAAGTTGACTCATACTATAATGTCGAGTAAGATGTCCAGGACATCTCTCATATCAAAAAGTATGCAAGAAAGAAGATATTTGTTAGGGTTCCTGATTCCCCACTTGACAACATCTCCTTCTATTCTATTGGGAATGCTGAAAAGTGGAAGTATGTGTATCAAAGAAGGATTTCCCTAGAGAGAGAATTGGGAGTTGGTGCTCTAGAAGGCAAAGAAATCATGGAGCGGATCTCTTATGTTGGATTGATGAAAATAGTTACCAAGTTTGCCAATTGCTATGAAACTCGTTTATTGTTAATATTCCTGTTGATTGTGTTGGCCATAAAAGTAAGGAGTATAGAAAGGTTTTTGTTAGAGGAAAGTGTGTAGAACTTTCTCCTGCCATCATAAATAGATTTCTAGATAGGTATGAAGATGTCTGATGTGAGCTGGAAGTTACAGATAATCAAGTGTGCAGAGCCATCGTTGTTAATCAAGTAAGTGAGTGGCCCATGAAAAACAAACTTCCTGTCAGCAAACTGAGTGTGAAATATGCAATTTTAAATAGGATTGGAGTTGCAAATTGGGTTCCCTCTAATCACACTTCAACCATCTCCATTGGTTTAGAAAAGTTCATTTATGCTATTGAAAACCAAAAAAAATTTTATTATGAGACTTACATATTTGATCAGACCATCAAACATGCAGGAACTTGTGCCATTAAGATATCAATTGCGTTTCCTTCCCTCCTCTGTGGAATTATCCTAAATCAGCATCCTGGAATCCTAAGTAGAAATGATATAGTGTGCAAGAGGGAGTCTTCCTTAACCCTTCATTTTAAGCTCTTTTCAGGAAAACATGTCCCAGACATTGTTTTAACATCTGCACCTGCTGAAAAGACCTCCACAAAGGATGATATAATCAAAGAGTTAAGAGAAGCCTGCAAGGAATTGGATGATGTGATCAGAGTTAGCTCAGCAAGGAAGCTAACCTTTGAAAAGATGATCAAGGACCTGCAAAAGGACATCAACCTTGATGACATAGTGAACTCTAAAATTGAAGACTCTAGTGAGGAAGAAAGTTCTGGCTTAGACAAGTCAACTGGTCCTGATGACAGTTAGACTAATAGATGTTTCTTGATATGATCCTTTTGTTATTTTTTTTGGCACTTACATGTGCTTGACATTTGAATTCTATTTCTTTACCCTAACTCTGATATTCTCTTAAATGCATCCTTATATTTGGCATATTATGACTAAAAAGGGGGAGAGAAAGTGAGTGACTGAATGACTAACCACTTACCACTGACTGACCACTGACCATTTATTAAGGGGGAGCTCAACACTTGAGAGGGAGTCTCATGTCTATTAAGATATTTTGACATCTTCCTTGGCTAACAGCTAACTGCCAACTGATTTTATGTTTTGATTTCTTTGCTTATGATGTTGCTCTGATAATATGCTATGATGATTTTTTAGCCAAAATTTGCCAAAGGGGGAGTTTGTAAGTGTTTGTTGGCAGCAATTTTGGTAAAATAAGGTGCTTTTAATGTTTTGCTAAATGTCATGACATTTGTAGCAAATTGTTTTAAATGATGTCAAAGTAGATGTCTTGACATCTGCCTCCTGAACTGATTTCAGCAAACATCAGTATATGTTTTTCTGTTTTCCTGATTTCCAGTACTCCATACTTAAAGATTTCTAACTCACAGGCAGCGAAAAATATGGAGGAATATTTTTCAAAGTGAAAGGTTTTTATCTTGACCTGTTTTTATGGAAATATTCAAAAGAATTGAATATTGGTTTTTAAAGCCCAAGCCCACAGCTGCGCATATATAAGGACTTGCTTCCTTATTCAAACGACTGCAAATTTTGAAGAAGAATACTTTCTTTCTGTTTTTAAAAGTCTAAGTCTTTTAATTGTCAAACACTTTAGTATTGATTAAATACTTGTGTTGTTATTTGGGTTGTTAATTGTGTATTATTCATAAGATTTTAAGCATTGAATGATTGAAGTGTTTTAAACTTATTATTTCTATTAGTTTTTCACTGTAAGTGATTGAAGGGATTTGAGGAGGGCCTCATACCTAGGTGAGTCTTAGGTAGAAGTATAGCACGGGTAGTGATTAAGTTATTAGATCGTAAACTGGTTTTTTACCGAGGGTCTATGAATTGATATTATTTAGTGGACTTTTCCCTGGCTTGAGAGCCCCTATAGTAGGTGTTGTTGTACACTGAACTGGGTGAAGAATCTCTTGTATTTTTACTGCTTTTGGTTTTACTTCACATTACTTGCAAACATATATTTGTGTCCTGACATCTCATTCGACATAATATATATGATACCAGAATTTCAAAGGTTTCTCAGGTTTCTAATCAAGTGGTTTGACATGAAAGTGACAAGTCATTGAAGAACAACAAGAGTAGCCTTTTTATTTCCAACATTTGGGAATTTGTTCCCTGGTCTCTAATGTAAGGTTTCTTACTATTATTGTGTTCCTTAGAAGGAAATATAATCAGGTGTTGAAGATATTGGACAGGATGTCTAGACCAAATGTCAAGAACATTTGAACTGACTTCAGCATGTCTGTGATGCTAAAGGAAAGGCTGGAACTGGAGTATAGATCAATCAATATCAAAGCATTCATATGAGTGTGAATACGTTGGATATTTGTAGAGAAAAATGCCCTACTTATTTTAAGAACAATTGTATGGGTTTTCTATTTCATGGCTTAATTAGGAAAGTGATCCTAATTATGAACGTTCCAAGGATTTTACTGGTTAGAATGGAAGATGGACTTTTGATGAAGATTTATGTTTTGAAGAATTATCTCATGATGTGCTGGATATTTTATTCAAAGATATGAGTATCTAGAATAAAAAGTGTTATCAACCATGAAGAAATAGGAGGTGATTTATTTCTAATCTTATGTCTTAAGAGAATGAAGGATTGTCTACCATCTATGACTTACAAGGTGAGGTGACTATATTATTCCTAAAAATTCGATATCTTCATCAAGTATTTAAGGATATCTTCAGAACAGTTGGAGAGGTTTCTTCTAGTGGAAATATAATTGGAAGGCTAAAGAAGATGGAGTTTTCAAGCTATAACTAGCAAAGAGAAAACTCAAGTGACAAAAGGTTGTTTGTAATAAAAGGAAAGTTGAGTCAAGGATGTCAACCTTAATGTCTCAACATTATGCTAGACATCATAATACTTACGCTAGAATTATATACTTGTATTGAAGATGTTTCTTCTGTGAAAAGTTGATCTTAACATTTCTCTTTGTTTTCTTTGACTTCCTCAAAGGTCGAAATCAACATAAGTTAACCAAGCAGTGGTTAATACTCAGAGAAGGTGATAATTGCCTTATCTCTCATAATTTTCTTAGAACTTTAACTAAGGTGATTGGTATTTTTGAACTAACTGTTCCAGACACTTGACTGCAGGAAAAGTATTTTTGGTTGTGTGTTTAGTCTCATTCTATCAACGGTTTCGTGTGTTGTTGATGATGAAAGGGAAGAATAAGGGAAATGGATAAATAAGAAATTCAAGATGGGTTCTCTAAGTTTAGATAATTTTTCTTCTTACTGAAGTACTGATGGCTAGTGTGTTTCACATAATTCAGTTTTGTGATCAAAGTCTGAAGGTATTTGTCATCAAGGAAGAATATTTTGTCTCTAACGAGATGTTTGGAGTTCTTTGAGGATTTAAAAATAATTTATATTTTTGGACTCCAAAATTATTTAATTTCTTATCCTTTCACTTGGTGTTCAAGAAAGAAGAAGTCAATATGTCACACCAGAAGATGCAACATCAGACAGTTGCAAAAGTTCTAGAACATGTTCTGTGGTTATTTATTCCAATGCAATATGAGTATCCTGGAGGATAGAGACATATATATATATATATATATATATATATATATATATATATATATATATATATATATATATATATATATATATATATATATATATATATATATATATATATATATATATATATATATATATATATATATATATATATATATATATATATATATGATTTTATTTTATGTTATATAAAAAAGTAAATATATAATTTGTGAAGTCTTTGAAGGTTCTTATATCTCCTTAAATGGGAACAAGGTATGTTTATGAGTTATTCTACTGAGAGAAGTACTTTTAATTATGTTATCTTTAGGACCGAAATCAGTTATGTGTTCATTGATAAAGATATTGATGTTCAACCAGATGTTGGAACATCATCACATCAGTTTATTACTCCAAAGATTATGGAAGATTCTAAAGGGCTAGGAGGCACTAAATAAGAAAGCTCTCAAGAAAACATTTGGAGTTCATTTTGGTCTATGATCATCAACTATTTCAGAAATGAAATATGTAATGATTGCGAGTCTTGGAGTATGAAAATGTTGGCAAAGTCTGAAGAAGATTGTACTATTGGAGGATATTTTGGTCCCCTGGATTAGAATTTATTGAATCCTAGTATATCTTGAAGATCAGATTTTGCTGAAGGAATATTTAACTTCAATTGGGTGGATTACTAAAGGAGTGCAATGTAAAACTGGATGTCATGACGTTGTACTGTGACATGCTATTACTATCAAGGTACAATCATTTTATTCTACCTCTAGAACAAAGTCATTAGTTATGACATCATTGTGTCAGGGGTCTTGCTACAGGCTTATATTGACACTCTTAACCTTGGTATGGATAAAGAAGATCAGGAAGTATTTTCATCATAACTTGAGGTGCAAGTTTCATTGAGAATATAAGGGGTAATTTTGGAATTGCATTACTGAAAAGTTATAATAGCAACTATTTAGACGGTCTGCCAACTATATTCTTTCACCTAGTGGAGTATGAAATCTCAGAACAATCATTTTCAATGACATGGAAAATGTCATTTCAAATGTTGTAACATTTTCAAGCAGACAAAGCTTGGAAAAAGAGAAAGTTGATCAAGAACATGTCTCTCTCCTACTGTGAGTGATTCACCGTTACTAAAGAAGACTTTATATCCTACCAATAACGCTTTTATTGACTATATTATAGTTAAAATCAAGATTTTGTTACAATCTAAGTAACTCTTCCTTGTATTTAAAGACCTTACAACCTCACCATCCTCACAAGTTGCGTTTCAACATGAGAAAATCTTCAAAAATTGTTGATGCAAAGAAAGCTCTTCTGCTGAAAACCAAGAAGGAAGTGGGTTTTGGTTCAAAGAAAGTAGTGTCCAAAACAGTAACAAATGTTAGAACATCTGTTGCAACATCCAAGACAGAGAAAACACTTGTTTACAAAAAAAGTGTGTTTTTTTGTGTTTATTGTGTCACTTTTTTATTTCTTTGGGTAACTCTGTTTTTTTGTTTGTTTTTTGTTCTTTATTTTTGTCTAGTTTGTTGTCTCCTTTGAGTCAATTTGGTGGTGTTGGTTCTGCATCAAGTTATTGAGTAAGTTTCTTTTAGGTCCTCTTTTGTTTTTCTTGAATCAATTTTTGCTTCTATTGATTGTTTTTGTGTTAGTTTCTTTCTACTCGGTTTTTTTTTTAATTTTTGGCTTAAAAGGGGGAGAAAAGTGTCATCGAGTCTAGTCAAGTGTTGTTTGCTTTATGTAACACTTTAGGGGGAGCATGATTATCTTCCATGCGTGTCTTTTGTGCAGTTTTATTTCAGTTACTTCTGTTGTAGTTGTTTGCATGATGTCCTATTGAATGTTCTAACATCATGTCTGTTAAGTCTTGTGTTATGAGTTTTGAGCATTATTGTGTCTTGCGCTCTGAGTTATATGTGTTTCTTTTGCTGCATGTGTTTATAATATGGTGTGTTCTTGAGGGGGAGATTTATATCTCTATGACAAGAACTGGTTTTGTGTTTGAGGGGGGAGTAATGCCCATCTTCTTCCTCATGTATAAAGTTTACATGTTTAGCATGTAGCTTTGTTGTGTAACTGTTGTATCTTTGATACATATTTTGTGAAAATTGGTTTGTGGTTTAATTCCTCTGTGGTTCTATTCCTATGTGGTGTTATTCCTCTCTCCAAGTGTATTTGGTCTTTGGTTGTTTTAGCCAAAATTTGCCAAAGGGGGAGATTATTAGTTCCATGGTTTTAGGATTTGCATAATTTTTCTAAACTATGTTCTATATCGTTGTTGATCAAGACGTTGCAGCTTTTTATCAATTGTCATAACATGTTTAGTTTTATGAGTTTTTTAGCCAGATGTTGAAGCAGATGTCATAACATCTCAGTCTGGTACACCAGGCACTACTGTTTCAAATCTTGGCATATTTGATTTGTTTCTGTGATATTTCTTTTGGATATATCTCAGCAAATTTCCCCTGTCACGAATATTTAATCTGGAACATGTTTTATATCTCCAGTTGTACATTAGTTACTAAATTGGGCCTTCAGACAATTTAGGAAACTTTGTATTGGTTGTTCCAATATTTAAGTAGATTTAGTTGCACGACTGGTGCATCACTCAGCTTATGGATCAAGAAACTTCTGGATGCAGAATTCGAAGCCCATGGACTGTAGAGGTGTATTTGAAGGAGAAAACCTAAACCTATTGTATCAATTCTTTCAATTAATTTTTTCATAATTTATAAATTAGGGAAAGCTTAGAGTCTTATGTTTTGAGAGTCTCTTGTGTAGTTGTAAGTTACCCTTCTATCTTTTGATACTTGTGGTAGACGTAATGTTCTCACTCAGAAGCCTTTAGGTAATGAGTTGAGTATTGTTCTTGGTTGAAGCTTTTAAGAAAAACTAAGCATTGTTCTTAGTCAAGAGTCTTGACTAAGTATTTTTGTATTGGAAGTGTAATCTTCTTATTGAGTTGTTTTTTATGCAGTCATTGGGATTGGGACTGTTAGATATCATTGAGGTGATTTAGGGAATGAGATGGAGATTTCTCATATCTAGGAGGTTCTTAGGTAGAAGTTTCACTGGGTAGAGATTAAGCGAGAAGTTGTAAACTGGGATTGTTTAGGCTTTAAATTAATACTCCTTATAGTGGATTTCCTTCCTGGCTTGGCAGCCCCCGGAGTAGGTGAGTTTGCACCAAACTGGGTTAACAACTCCATATGTTATTTATCATTCTGCAATTTTAATTTTAGTATCATTTGCATCTTGATAAATTTGTTCAGGATGTCAAATTGGATGTTGTAACGTCTGCCTTGACATTGTTTTGATGTGGGGATATCAGTATTACCATGTATTGCCTGTACTAGAGAAAAGTTCACTTTGTTTGCCTATAAAAAAAGATATTGAAGAAAAAAACTTATTAGTAACTAATAATTAAAGTTCATTTTTGCTAATTTTTAATCCCAATATAAAGCAAATACATTTTAGTGTGAAATGTCAAAAAAAAAAGTCCAAAGAATCGGAAAAGCTTAAGACATATTTGAGACTTCTCAAATGCTTCATTTTAGTAATTATAGGCGCCACAACATTTCTATTTGGCTTCAGCAACAACTACTCAAATCAAAAGTACAATAAAGTGAATTTCACTGTGGCTAGAGACAGGAGAAGATTAATCATCTTTAAAGGATGTAACTTTAGTGTATTTAAATGATAGATGGATGAATAAAATAAATTATTTAAGTGAGAAAAAACAATTAATTAGAGAGAGAAAGAGAGAAAAATGCCAAATGTACAACTTCTCAAAGGTGGTCAATCCGTTGGAGCATAAGGTTGAAGATGAAGATGAATATAGAAGAATAGAGAAAGATATGAGAGAGAGAGAGAGAAAGAGATAACGGTTGTAACAAACTTTTAGAGGGAGAAACTCAATTGTGAAAAACTTGTAAGTTCTCATTTTTCTAAATCAATTACACCAAGGTGTTTAAATACACCAATGAAACATGCCACATAGGAAAAGCTAAAATTCTAAAGAAAGTTAGTTTCCACATAGGTATAACAAACTATTACTACTACCCAGAAGCTAAACACCATTTCTGGAACAATCACCTCAGAAGTTAAGCAACACAACTTCTAGAACCACAACAACAACCTCAGAAGCTTCTGCATCTGAGTCAGAACATTGCTTCTGAATATAAATTATTTCTAACACTATCCCTTGATTCATATTCAACTAGATGAACTCTATAACATCAATTTCATCCCACAAATGGACAAAGTGTTCAATCTTGAAAGCTTTTGTCCGAACATCTATAAGTTGCTTCTAGGTGCTACAGTAAACAACTTCTAGCACTCCATTCTAGACTTGATTCCTCAAAAAATAGAACTTTATGTCAATGTGATTGCTTATCCCATGTAACACTGGGTTCTTGGCAAGGCTTGTGGCATATTTGTTGTCAATCATCAACTTCACAAGTTTTCTCACCTTGATCTTCAGATCCTGAAACAAATTTATCAGCCCAACAGTTTGACACGTAAACAAAGCACCTGCAATGTATTCATCTTCACAAGTTGACAACATAACCATAGATTTCTTCTTAGAGCACCAAGAAATGAGATTTCTCAGATATTTGAAAAATATCCAGAAATACTTCTTCTATCAACTCTGTCTCTATAGCAATCAGAGTCTGAATAGCATATCAGCTCTGAATCAGATTTAACACTAGAAGGGAACAAAACTCCATACCTCAAATTCCCCTTAACACACCTCATTATCTTGACAGCAGCTTGGTAATGTGACCACATTGGCTTGTTCATAAACCTACTCACCATTTCAACCGCTTAGCAAATATTAGGTCTGGTGTTACACAAATATCTCAATGAGCCAACCAACTGTTTAAAAGTTGTAGCATTTGCATCATCACCCTTAACATTAGAGTCCAACTTGTGATTCGTCTCAGCAGATGTGATTGCAGTATTGCAATTTGTTAACTCAAATATTTTCAGAAGTTCAAGTTCATACTTCAGTTGATGCAAAATTATACCTTCTCAGTGTACAAAATCTCCATCCCTAGAAAATATACCATATTTCCCAGATCAGTCATCTCAACCCCATTCATCACACCTTCTTAAACTTGACTATCTCATCAAAACAGCTCCCTCTTAGCAATATGTCATTAACATAAATACACACCATAATCATATTGCTTCCAAAAGTATGATAAACATAAACTCCATACTCCATATCACACTTTTTGAATCCTTACAGCTTGAAAAATGAATTAATTTTCAGATTCCGAGCTCTAGGAGCTTGTTTTAGTCTATATAACACTTTATATAACATGTACACCATCCCTTCCTGATTCTTTTTCACAAATTGAGGAGGTTGTGACACATATACCTTTTCTTGTAATGCACCATTAAGAAATTCATATTTCACATCCAGATGCATTAGAGGCCAATTTCTATTAGCAACTATATTAATCACCAATATAATTGTTTTGTGCCTATCTACAGGCGCAAACACCTCAAAGTAATATAATCCAGATTTCTGTAGAAATCCTCTAGCTACCAACCTTTCTTTGTGTTTGCCAATTGATCTTTCTGGCTTCAACTTTATTTGAAAACCCACCTGATGTTGATGGATTTCTTCTTCTTTGAAAGCTCAGCCAACTTGTTGCACCCCAAAATTTGCCCTCTTTTTTTTTACCTAATATGGCTTATGTTTCATCATACACATTCATACATTTTTTGATAGGATCAAGGTACTTTGGTTCTCATGGTCTTCTTCAAGACAATAGAAGTTAGTTGTGTTGACAATCAGAGAAAAAAGGGTCTCATGCCCTCACTCTTTTGATCACTCAAGCTACAAGGGTTTCTCATACCTCAAGACATCTCATTTCTTTCATTGATTCATCATAAGATTGAGAGTTGCAAGTTTGTTGAATCTAGTCAATTCATCTTGTCTCGTTGATCTTTTAGCCCTTTTGTGATTAATCAAGTGTGTGGTATCTTCAAAGAGCAATACTTGTGAAGCATTATCATCCTATCAACATGTAAGGCATCTTGGTTCAATGGATTCTCCCTCATGCTCAGAGGAACTAGGGTTTGGAATCTAAGAAATCATCTCATATCTTTTCATTTGAAAATTAGTGTTTTGGTCAAAGTCAATATCCCATTTAATTTTTAAGCAAAACTTGATTTCATGGTTCTCTATATGTTATAAGGTGCCAAAGGGTGGAAAATTGGCCATTGATTTTGATTAGAAGATTCTAAATTACAGAGATGAATTCAACTCTAGACATTTTAAGGTCAAAATCATCATTTACAAGTCAAATGTGGTCAATGTGCAAGATTTGATCAAAACTTTTCAAAGGATTCATTAAAAATCAAGATTTGTGCAAAGTTACCCAAATCAGAAATTAGGGTTTTATGAGAAGTTTCTAAATTTGGAAAGTTCTATTTGATTGATCAATCATTTTCTTGCCGATTTTTCACCATGATGTAAGCTCCAATTTGATTTCAACTCTTAATCAATGTTGTTCTTTGTTTAAAGATCTTTCTAACCATGGTTGATTCATCATCATTGGGTTAAAATTAAGAGAGATATGATGGTTTGAAGTAAGGAATTTCAAGTTGTCAAGCTTTCAACACTTAGTAAAATTTTCACTAAGTTCTTGATTAACCAAAATTGCCAGATTTTCGTGCCAGGTTTTCATCAAGTTGCAAGCTTCAATTTAATTTGGTTTCTTCACCAATATTGGAGTACATAACTAGGGATTTCCATTGATCACAAGAGCTCCTCAAATGATTGAGAATTGAGGGAGAAATTGGCTTAAGCCTGGAGAGATTTCATGGGCGTTATAACTAGCACATCTGGTCAGATTCTTGACACACTCAAAATCACCAAACCCAGGCTCATTTTTATGGAAGATACAAGCTGCATCTCAATTTGTTTTCGTCACAAACATTGTTGTGCATAAAGAGAGCTTTCCAAAGAGCTAAAATTCAGCTTAAATGATGGAGATGAGTGAGAAAATTACATAAGGTTGAAGCAATTTTTATAGGGAACGATGCATATAATAGGTCAGGTCACGACTTGAGATTTTATGCATAAAGTGTGATTCTTGTTGCACCAATTTCTTGCTACCACTCAGTTCATACGTCTTAGCCTTTAGCTTGCATCATATTTTCCTAAATAAGCCAAACAAACTCAACATCACATACATAATCACACTTTCCTTGTGCCTTACCAAAAATGGAAAAATTATTTCCGCTCTCTTTTTCACTCCATGTGCAAGCTGACAGCTCATCACACACATATTGCACTCACTCTCCACTTTCTATTTCATCCTCAAAACGACCCTCAAACTTACAGCAACACAAGGAAAAACGCAAGCACCCATGTGATTTCATTTTTTGATCAAACTTGTTGAGCACACTTTACTTAATCGTGGCCACTCTTAACCTCACTCTCAACGGTTATAAATTAAGCTCTCTTCTCTTCATTTAACACAGACAATCGATTCACACTGAAAGCACAAGCTCGTTCTCTCTCTCTCTCTTTCTCTCTCTCTCTCCATCTCTCTCTATCTATCTATCTCTATCTCTCTCTCTCTCTCTCTCTCTCTCTCTCTCTCTCTCTCTCTCTCTCTCAAGTTCTCAATTTCTCAATTTGCAAGTTTCGGGTTCAGAATTTTCTTTAAGAGATCTTGCTTGTTTGTTGCTGGTTTTTCATATTGGAGCATGAACAAGTGTTTATGGGTTTATGAAGTTTTCTCACACGATTTGAAGAGCCAATGGAGTTGATCCACTAGGTAACTCTTCAAACTCCATGGATCTGTTTTCATGAGCTTTCATTTGTACTTACAATTGATTTTAATTGTTGAATGTGTGTTCATGATGTTGTTAGCTGGCCAAACGATAGGTTTGATGTATAAGTTTTCTTGAATATGAGCTTGCATCGTGTTCTAAATTTTTGTGTAAAAAGTGATAATCTGTGAAAGTTTGATCCATTTTTGTTGTGAATTAGATCTTGTTTGATTTGATTCTTGGTATCACCTTGTAGATCTCCATGAGATCTACAACTTTGCTTCAGATTTTATTCAATTTCATGGAGAAACAAGGTAGCTACATGGATCTGAAGTTCACATGCACACACTGAGTTAGGGTTTCGTTTTGATTGTTTAAACGAAGAAGATAATAACTATTGGTCCATTTGAATTTTCTGGTCCCCACCACGCACGCCATTTTCAGTTGTTCTATATTATTTTGAATTTTTTTATTTTCCCTCTTTTATTTCAATTGACTTCTTGATTTTATTTTAAATAGTTTTTTGATTTAAAAATTATGGAAAGAATTGACAAGGATCTTAAGTGAGTCTATTTTTTTTCCATGATTTTTATTTCAGTTTTTGAAAATCAAAAAAACATTAATTAAATTAATTAGTTAAATGTGTTTTTCTTGTGAATTTTCTTATTTCATTTGAATTTTGATTTTATTTCTGATTTTCCTTCAACCTAAAAATTGTGAAAAAATATGTGTGTTGATCCTTAGAGTTTTCTCTAGTTTTTAGGGGTCTTAAACCAAATTTATTGGAATTTTAGCTTTGGTAAATAAATATTGAAGTTAATTTCCTAATTTCTAGGGTTTTGGTTGATCATTTGCAATGGTTTCTTTCAAATTCCAATTTCCTTTGTCTCTAAATTCAAGATAAAATTTGTTTAAGGTTCTCGGATGAATTAAGATCATGAAAACAATTTTTAATGAATTTTAAGTTCTGATATTATATTTTTCATAAAATATTTTGTTAAACATGCCTAGTTTGAGCACTTTGCTAACTAGCCTTGATGTTTGCAAATCATTTTCCCTCTTTCATGTTGATCTAAGAACTTTAACTATTGTTTATGACTTTTAGAGACCTTAAGGAAGTTAGAATTAAATTGGTGTGAATTTAAAATTCCTCTTTCTATTTTTAACCTAATGTTGAATAAAAGGTGTCCATAGAAACTTGCTTGAGCTTATTGCTTTTCATTTTCTATCTTATGAAAATATTTTGGGGCTGAGTCTTGGACACTTAGTGATCTTTGGTCTCATTTAGCATCACATTAGCTTGGAACAATTTATTTGATCCTTTTTAGCTATTGATGATCATTTTGTTTTGAACTCCTAATTGACCAAGTTTTAAATCCTAATTTGAATCTTTCTTATGTTTTGTGGTTTGTTCTTGAGGAATCTTGAGATCCAATTATCATAATTGGTGGATGATAGGCTCAAGCATAGTCTCTTGAGGACTTGAGAACCATATGATTTCATTTGATCAATTCTTCTTTTGCCTTGTTATTTTGAATATGTTTCTTGCATAGGTGATTTGTTGCTTAAGACACAAGGTATACACTTGTGTCTCATCACATGTTAGAGGCTTGAGTCCATATTTCTGAACCATTCAAGTACTCTATCATTTCCCCTTTTTTTTAAAGTTATTTGTTCATCTTTTGTGATCATGGTTTAGGAGAATGCTTTTGTGCACTTCTACTTGAGGACCATTGATCCAAATTAATTGAGATCTCTTGAACTTGCTTCTGACCTATAGAGGTATTAAATTATTTCATGCATAGATCCTTTGATTCTTTGATTGACATTTCATTGTCAATTCCATGATGACAAGATACGATCCACATCCTTGTTTTGACCTAGTTTGTGTGTGATGGTTTTTGGAATCCCCTAAAGGAACATGGGTCCAACATCTTTGTGCTTAAGTATTGATCTTAACCTCTCTTATAATATTAATTCTCCATGCTTATATAATCTTTTGGTTATGCACTCATTTTCTAACCAACTTGGTGACACATTAGAAGCTACATTTGCTTTCTTACTTGTGTTTTGAGCCTCATTAATTGGTGATTTCCTCGTGAGCTTTTGTGATATGTCTCTTTAATGTATCTTGATGTTGGCTACTTCCCATAACCTCTAAGTACATTAACTTTGATCTATTTGGACCATAATTCTTGATTGCATTAGAGACTACATCTTTTGCTAGTTTATCATGATACTTGAGCATGTTATATTGATGACATTGTTTGAGGCTTCAAGTTCATGATGGATACTTTAAGAGGGACCTTTCTACTTCCCCATGACCTATAAGTATCAACTTATTTCATTTTATCTTTATCAATCTCATTTGGTTTAAGACAAATGATATACATCTTTGAATTATGTTGTTCATCAAGTAATGTGACTTTGTTTGTGCATGAAGTTTCATATTATTATTTGTTGCTCTTGAACCTCATCTTGAGTTAACTTATTACACAAGTCATACATTCCATAATTCTTCAATTATGATTTCATAATTTGATCTTTACTTGTTTAATTTCAACATGCTTGCTTGTCCCCTTTGGTCACTTCCCTTGTGTGTTATGTATACAACTTTCTCCATATGCTTGTGATGTTTTAATATGTGATATTAGAGGTCATTTTATAATGACCTATGTGCTTTAACACCCTCTAATCATTTTCCCTCTTCATTTATCCCTTTCGTGTGCTTCACTTGCCTTTAGGAGTATGTTAGGGTGTTGTATTGACCAATTCTTGCACTAACCTTTGTATGTGCTTTAATAGTGATACCCTAGGGATGTCTATAGTTCAATGGTGTGTGTTTACCTCTAGTGTTTTCTTCTGACTTCACTCTTAATTGACACATTATGCCATGTTCAATTGATCACACACTTGTTTCCACTTTACATCACAACTTTGATTGGTGCTAGTTTGTGTACCTTGGTGTTTGAATAATGTTTTCAATCAATAATTGAACTTCTTCTTGACCATAAGGTTTGTTCTAAGTATATAAAATTTATATGTTTACCTCTTCTTCTTCTTCTTCGCATTACCACTTCTTTTCTAATTTGTTTTCTTGTTAGCAATGCATTAAGACTTATGTCCACTTAGGGTTGATTGTGATCTTTTCCTTGTATGACTTTGATGTGAATATTTCCCAAGTATACTTGTGTAATAATGATGAGTATTTTATGTGTTTACTTCTGACTTGTACACTTCTCCATCTATCTCACTTCATTTCACCTTCTTATACCATGCATGGTTAGACACTTGACACATGAATGCTCATATGCTAGTGTGCTTGCCTTTTTGCCTTTTTCTCGTGATCTTTAGATCCATACCCTTGAAGCATGACCCTTAGGGATTTTTTCACATCTTCTTTATGTCTTATTGATTCCATCATTTCCTATCCATGGCTTTCCACTTACGTGAGATACATGTCTTATCTTGTCACTTATCTACACTTCATCTCTTTCTACTATGCCTACTTGTTTGTTTAAGAGGATGTTTTCTAACATGTAATCTCTTGGTGATAATTTGTGATGTATTGAAGAATGTTTAGACTTAGGAATCCACCTCTTGTCTCTCATTTTGATTTAGGATTTTGACATGTGTTGAATTTTTGTCTTATAAATGCACACTTGCACTTCTACTTGCATAGTTAGGTAAATTCTTCTACTTCTTGACCCATGTTACTATGATTAGGGTAGTCTAAGTTTTATATAATGTTAGGACCAGAACTAACACCCTACTTTGATGTGTTGTTATTCCATTCCTCTTTGATTACTTATCATTGCTATCTTACTTTCCTTCTTCACTTATTCAAGTTTGTTTGTGAGTTCTCCATCTCTTTTGTGTTTTATCACATTGACTTGTGTGTTTATTTTTGTTTTATAATCCTTTTATTTTCTTTGAGACTTGATGTTTTTTCATCTTAATACATGTATGCCTAATTTTTTACCATCTATCCCTCTTCATCTTCTATTTTAGTGTGTTACCATCATTATTATCCTTTTAATACTTGATGTGCTATCATACTTGTTTGATATTTTATAATTTCTTCTCCTACTTGCTTTCTTGTTTAGGTCTCCACCTATGTTATTGCTTACTTGATATTTTTACATCTCTTTCTCTTATCCCACTTTGATGACATGATATCATTGTTAGGTGTTGATGTTTTTATCATCTCTTTTCTATCCTACTTTGATGACGTGATATCATTGTTAGGTGTTGATATTTTATCATCTCTTTTCATCTCTCTTTTATATCTTACTTTGATGACATGATATCATTTTTAGGTGTTGATATTTTATCATCTCTTTTCTATCCTACTTTGATGGCATGATATCATTGTTAAGTGTTGATGTTTTATCATCTCTTTTCATCTCTCTTTTCTATCCTACTTTGATAACATGATATCGTTGTTAGGTGTTTATGTTTTATCATCTCTTTTTATCTCTTTTTTATCCTACTTTAATGGCATGATATCATTGTTAGGTGTTGATGTTTTATCATCTCTTTTCATCTCTCTTTTCTATCCTACTTTGATGACATGATATCATTGTTAGGTGTTGATATTTTATCATCTCTTTTATATACTACTTTGATGGCATGATATCATTGTTAGGTGTTGATGTTTATCATCTCTTTTCATCTATTTTTTATCCTACTTTGATGGCATGATATCATTGTTAGGTGTTGATGTTTTATCATCTCTTTTCTATCCTACTTTGATGACTTGATATCATTGTTAGGTGTTGATGTTTTACCATCTCTTCTTCTATTCTTGATTAATATTAGGTTTCTACCTAATTGTATGTGTGTTTATGTGTTACTTTTTTTTATCTAAGTAGGTATTTATTTTGTAACTTGTCTAAGTACCTCATGTGATGTTTACTTACTTTCTCTCTTATCTAAGTTTATGATTAATTGCTTGCTTGCTTTTTCTTCTTCTCTTTTATGATATTGCCATGTTCCCCATAGGACCTTTAGCTCATTCTTCTCTAAGATTGAACTGAATAGAACTTAGGTTTCCTATCCATGCATGACAACATTAGGTATATCTCCCTCTCATCCCAGCTTTAGGTCCACGAGCATGACAACTTATAGGATTGAGATCCCCTTTTGTTTAGTCTTTCCCTTTTGCATCCATGTTAAAACTAAAACTTTTTTCTTTAAAAATGTCAAAACAGTTAACAATAATGATGCGAACCATGTGGCACGAGCCTTAAGCCATTGAGAGGAGCATGAGGGGGTCCATTCCTGAACCTTATGTTTCTTTCAATCATAGTCTTTAATATGGTTCAAACCACATATCCTTTTTCAAAGTAAAAAACACCAACCAATTCAAATCTTTTTGTCTTCAGACTTTTCTTTTAAAACCTTTTCAAAAAGGACATACTTCACTAGCATCGTTAATAAAAAAACACACAACAAACCAAAACACCTTTTTAGGTGAACTACGAGTCCCCTAATCCCCATTGCACGAAAGGTGGTACATAGGTACAAAGGTTCACAATCGCGACAGACACAACTAATAAATCTTTATTTTTTGTATATACTTTGAAAGCATTCCCTTAGCATTAGGCTTTAGATTTTTATACACCCTTAGAATATAACAAACTTAAGTGGATCCTGAGGAGTACCACAGTGTAGCGATAGAAATGTTCAGACCAAGCCATTGGATTAACTTGACTCACACAGATCAAAATAAAAATCGCCACCGTGCTTTATTGTTTCCAAAGGGATGGGAAAAGAGCGAATTACTCAAAAATAGGGGGAGAGAATCTAAGTTTGGGGGTTGGTTATGCAAAGGGAAGGTATTAGCACCCTAAACATCTATGGTACTCCGTAGGAACCTCTTTGTAAATCTATGTATTTTGGCTATTAATGTTGTATATAAATGGATTGTAGAGATGAGAAAAGAAATATATTTTTATAATTTTTGCACCAGTCACGATTGAGAACCTTTAGTGTCTATGTACCACCTTCTGTGCAATAGGGGATCAGGGTACTCGTAGTTCATATTTTAAAATTTTAAAACACAAGTGTGTTGGTTAAATTTTAAGAGACGAGACATCATCGTCATTATCCGAGTGGAAAATATACTTACTACCCACAATTATGAGAAAGGATAATTTGCATCATCTCAAAGTGGAGGATATAGCTTGGATTTTAAGATCAACAAAGCCTCACTCAACATCCAAGTGGAAAATATCTCACTTCACTACATATCGTAGAAGTATAGTAGCTCGCATCACTACAAGGATTGACAAGAGTCTAATCTTTTTAGAAAAGTTTAAAGTAAAACGCCAAAATGGCTAAATGGTTTGAATGAGATTGATTGACTTTTGGTCTTCTCACAAAAATGTCAAGGTTTTATTAAGTTTATTAAAGTTTAATTAAGAAAATGTTTTGAAAATGAATGGACATAAGTCCAAATTTATTATGAAATTGGTTCAAGTTTTGAAACAAGAAGAGTTTTTAAAAGGAGGGAGAATATTTTTTGAAATTAAAGAAGATAGGAGGAGATGAAGGCACTATCCTAAAGCATAAAGTAAAAGCTAGGGAAAAGAACCGTCTAACCAACGAGAAGCCAACTCTTGACACAATGAGTCAATGTAGAATTCTCATCCTTTGGATTTGAAACCAAACAAGCAAAGACAATAAACCTCTTAAGAAAACCAAGCTTTAATTGCATTAAGTCTTCACAAAAACTGGGCAGAGTAACGACTGCATGCAGATGAATTCCCGATCACAAAAAAAGCATTTAATCACAATAACCTGCACACAAATCAAACAAACAAACAACCTAATGTATTGGGGTAAACCCCAAGAACTCTAGAAAAAATAATAGTTGAGGTTACAAGGTCTCAAAGTAGGCCACGACTTTTAATCTTAAGTCCAAGAAGTCCATAATCTCCATAATGCCAAGGATAGTAACCAAGTAGTCCAAGTAACATTAAAGTTTTTTATGGTTCAAGTTGATTATTAGGTATCTTCAAAAAGAAAATGAAAGCTCAAATGAGCAAAATAAAAATGACATAAAAGAAAATGCTCAAATGAGCAAAGACAAAAATAGCATGAAATGTAAATGCCAAAATAAATGTGTTTAAAGTAGAAGCATAAAATAAAAGAATAAAATAAAGTCAATTGTTAATGAGTTAGAAATTAGAGGTTAGTTGAATGACCATCTTGAAACTTGCATTTGAAAATCCATTAGAAGATTGATAGAATCAAAGCCTCTCAACAACAAGTTTCATTTGATTTTTGTCAAGTATATCATTCATTTCAAAATCTCAAGGCAACAATAAATGATCAATGATGTTTAAGTGACCCAATTTGACCAAAGTTGATCAAAATTTATTAGAGGATTGGTAATACCAAAGCCTCCTAATAATGAATCTCAAGGTTATTGGATCAAAGGGTTCAAATTAACATACTTGGGCTTACAAACATGGGTTTGGGCAACGAATGATCATTTTCTAAAATCGGGACAAAATTTAGCGCTATGTTAAGCAGTCGTAAGTGGACTTATATAGAAGTCGCAACTATTTGAGGTTGGTCAATAGCAATCTATGTACCATATGTTTTGAGAAATGATATGGAAGTCATTCTCTAATAACATTTAGTACAATAAGAAAGGGGATAAGATAAAGAGGGATGGGGTAAGAATTAAACCATATTTGAACCAAAAATTTAATCAAGCTATTATTAAAATCATTCATCCATTTTTTGTGGAGTTAAACTCAACACTATGGGTCCAATGATGTTAATAAAGCTCATGATCAAAATCTCATAGTCCAAGATCAGCCAGAATATATACAAGATAAAATATATTTAAAAAATAAAGAAAAATATTTTTTAAAAAAAGGGTTTAAAAATGGGAATAGAAGTAGAAAATAACAACTATATTCAAAACATTCAAGAAAAATCAAACAAGGCCATACAAAAATCAGAAATGAGCTCAAATATTTATATAAAAATTTTGGTAATTTTTTAAAGTCAAACTATTTTTAAAATTAAAAGAAATTGGCAAAACAAACCAAAAATTGTAAAAAAAATAGTAAAGTCGGGAATAAAAATAAAATGAGGTCACCAATATTTGTCAAAATGTCATTAGATCCTTCCATATTTTTTTTTCAGAATTTAAAAATTAAGAAAAGTATTTTTAAACATTTAAAACAATTCAAATAAAGTGAAAAATTATTTAAAAAAAAATATCAGAACACAAAATAAAATTATGATAAAATAATAATCAAAAAGTGAAAAATTAAAAGTATTTTTCATAATTTTTTCAGATTTTTTTAAGTTAAAATGAATTTTCTATGATTTTTTGAAGTTTAAAACAATTTAAACATAAAAATCATAAAAATAAAGTCAAAAAAATATGGACCAATGGATGAGAGTCAAAATGTAGTTAGTAAGTTAATCTAATGGATCAGACGCGGTGTGCATATCATGGTCTTTAGTGAATAAAGCATGGAATCAACTATTTAAATCAGATTTTAAAAAAATGTGTGGCACGCCTTCATTGGTTGATAGATGACACGTTGGTCATCTTTAACCTCCAGCCGACGAACCTGCAGGTTCTAGAAACTGTAAAGTTAGGACACGAGACAGGTACCATTTTCTTCGTCTCTTCAAGATGATTCCAATGGTACCTTCGCGAAAAATTTATATAAATTATAACTCTGTCATTTTTGAAAAGAAATTCTAAAAAGGGATTTGAAATTTCATGGCCAAAACGTACTTCAAGTTGAAAATAAGTGTTGCGACTAGAATCAGGATGATTAGAGCTTCATAACAGTATCAAAGTTTGAGAGAATTGGTGAAGGAATCTACCTATTGACGTTAAGTTGCAGAGCTCTGAAACTGGACTTAGATAGCACGATTTAGGAAGTCTTAGAGCTTAATTCTTCTTCTATTAGCTTCAGTGAGGTTCAAGGAAGGTGAATTGACAAAAAAATGATTGAGAAAGATTGTAAGAGCAAATTCGAAGTTAAGGAAAATTGAGTTCAAAAGGAAGTTTGGCAGGGTGATTCTGGATCTCTAAGCTTGAGAAAATGAATGAGGTATGATCCCTATTTATAGGGAAGCTGGTTGAATGCTCAAGTGTGTGAAATGATGAAGTTTGGAGGGAAATCATATGAAGTTGCAAACAAGAAAAGTATGACTTCTAATTTGATAAAAACTCATCCAAACCTTGTTTTTTAATATGCTAATTATTTCTGGAGGTTCATTAAACATGTTTAGAAGCAAAAGCGCACAGAAAAAATGTGTTTAGAAGCTAAATCAAGGATTTCAAATTCTGACTTTTGAAGAAACTTCAGTTTCAAGTTACCAAGTTCAAATCAAATGAATTATCAGCTCAAGGAGTATTAGGACATGATTCTTGAAGCTTTAGAAAGATGAGATCACAAGCTTTACAATGTGCAAAGAATGGAATAAAATGGATGTTTGAGCTGAAAATTGTGATGAGTCAAAGTTGAGAAAAAGAGGTTGAATTTTGTACTTTGAAAAATTCAAAGTTTTTTCTTCAAAAATGACTTATAATGTCTTGCATCCAAACACGGCCTTCCATTTGAAATTTTCTCTTGACCAAAAAAGGTGGCATGAAGTAGATCTCCTGAATGAAATTTTGAGACTTGAACCATTTAAAATATCCAAAAAATGAGAAAGTTATGACTTGTTGAAATTGACAAAAATTCATAGAATGGCCTATAATCTTTTGCATCCTTAGAGCATCTTCCATTCATTTTCACACTTTTCACTTTAAAGAAGGGTTGAACTTCACATTTTTAAGATCAATGTGGAAAATGAATGGGCTCAAGGTGATAAAAATTGGCCAAGTTATGATCTTTTGAAGTCACATATGGGAATTTAATGGTTTATTTAGAGGACTTGTAATATTTCTACATCATTAGGTATCTTCCTCACAAAATTTCCTTGAAACTTTTGAAGTTATTTGTTGATATCCCTTTGAAGAGAAGGATTTCTTTGGAATCACCAAAAAATACCAAAATATGAGCAAGCTATACCCCTTTGAAGTTCAAAACCCTAGCTCTTAAAGTAACAAAGTGCCTTGGGAAACCTTTGCAATTTGGACAAACTTCCTTGTACAAATACTTTTGTCATGTAAATAGAAGTTGTTGAAGATGATAAGGAGACACCATAGCAACCAAAACCACTTCCAAATCAAGAGAATTGAGGGAGATATGCACTTGTGATCAATGAAACCAAAGACTTGGCCAACTAGGTTAAACTTCTTCAATCAACCCTTGTACCTTTGAACTATTTTTGACAACTTGAGACATGATGAATCATAATAGACCGTGTCATGATATTATTTCAAAATATCTTCATTAATGAAGCTTGAATCTCAATGAAGCTTTATTGAAGAAGGCATGGAAATAAACTCATGAACCTATGGGTCAACTTGATGGAATGTATTGTGCTTTCACCTATGATACCAACAATTAGAGAAAATATTCATTGTACTTATTAGTTAAAAGTTAATCAATACAAAACATAGATGATCACAAAATACAATTTAAGGTGTTTGGTGATTCCCCATGAGCAAAGTTAAAGATAAGGAGAAGAACAAAACCCTAGTATGTGATTTTGTATCATTGTGATGGTATGAGATGATAGATGAATCTTAGGGGGGAAATTGGGGTACAACTTCTGCCCTTATTTAAGTGTCTTCTATTCGGAGATGCGGAGGTTTAAAAATCTTCGTGTCGATGCGATTGAAGATACTTAAATATAAAACAAGCCCTATTTTTGGCCCTAAGATGCCATACAGTGCTTATGATTATGAATGCACGTGAACATATACAAAAATGACGTAAGACCTCACTAGGGATATAGTAAGATAAAAACAAAGATCAAATGGAAAACCTGACCAGGGAAATAAATCACTGGTGAACAAGAGACCTGACTCTATTGGGGTAAAGCCCAGATAGGAGATAGAGGATAACCGTAATCGACATATGATTGTGAACTATCCACTCACTAAGGAGATAGAAAAAAGCAACATCAACCCACCGGGGAAAGAAGAGGTAAGATAATACCGATAAATACCAATGTTAGAGTAAGCGGCAGATGATTAGCATAAGTGCTCCCGACTGGGAACAAATGAACTTCTTCAGAGCAATAGAAACTCAACGAAAAACTAACTTCCATAATCACAAGACTACCATTCATTGGAAAAGGATCTCAACAACAAACTACCTTCCATAATGACAAAGCTACCATTCGTGTAAAAAAGATCTCAACAACGAAATACCTTCCATAATGACAAGGATACCATACATTGGAGTAACAAATCTCAACAACAAACTACCATCCATAATGGCAAGTCTACCATTCATTAGAGTAACAAATATCAATAACAAACTACCTTCCATAATGACATGGCTACCATTCATTGGAGTAACAAATCTCAAGAACAAACTACCTTCCATAATGACAAGGCTGCCATTCATTGGAGTAACAAATCTCAACAACAAACTACCTTTCATAATGACAAGGCTACCATTCATTGGAGTAACAAATCTCAACAACAAACTACCTTCCATAATGACAAGGATACCATTCATTAGAGTAACAAATCTCAATAACAAACTACCTTCCATAATGACAAGGCTACCATTCATTGGAGTAATAAATCTCAATAACAAACTACCTTCCATGATGACAAGGCTACCATTCATTTGGAGTAACAAATCTCAATAACAAACTACCTTCCATAATGACAAGGCTACCATTCATTGGAGTAAAAATTTGAATCTTCTCTGGGAACTGTCAAACTTATTGGGGAAGTACAGGTTGTTTAAATAAAGAGACCTGTCACTTGTTATGAGAAATAATTGCAATATTCATTTCCTGGGGAAAGTAATGGGACTTCCTGGGGAAGTATAATGTATTCCTGTTTGAGGAGATAAAATCTTCACGTGCAAAATAAATTCACATTCTCAAACTAGGGCTTGAAGCTTACAGAAATAATAATACTGTTGGGGACTACCCATTCGGACCAAAAATAAATCGGGATGAAGCAGTCAATTAAAATATCATCTCATAAGCAATAAACTCAAGAGGGAACTACATTCCATCCAGACAATGAGTTGAATAAGAAGGCTAAAGCAAAATTATTCCACGAGGGATAACTCATTGGGGAAATTGAAAGAATATACACTTTCTGCTTAAGGTTGACACTCTATTAGAGAGAGGATAACACAACTCTGCAAAACAGAGTAATATGTCAATAAAATATTAATGAATTCAAATGAGAAATAATTTGCTAAATTCAACTATGCATGATGTATGTATGAATGTATGAATGTTATCATGTATATGCTGACAAAACAGACATATAACACTGGGGATAACCAGACAAAACCAACTTGGATACAGTCAATACTCGGCTAAAACATATCCAAGATGAAAATTTCATGAGAAAGTAAGCACCGGTTGAGGAAATAACTTCCTACTTCATGGCTTAACTCCACTGGGAAGGAACATAAACCGAAAATAATCAAGTCATAGCAATAAATCAGCACAGATACAGGGGTATAATATCCTCCTCCAGGCTTCACCAGGGAATTTCACACAGACTTCAATGGGGAAAATGTTTCATGGTCTGTACTTCTACTAGGGATTGCGATACTGATTTCAATGGGGGAAACAATACCATATTGTTCAAACATCAATTGTGGATATTGTACTGACTTCATTGGGGAGGGAAATAACACATCGCCAAGGGGAAACCAAGATACATTCTTCAATATTGAGAGTGAGGATTGCACCAACTTCTCTAGGGAGAACTTATGAAACTTCACGGGGATAGCCTTATCTAGGGATTTAAGAAGTCAAATATTACAGTAATAAATCAAACTTATGGGGATTTTAAATCAAATCCAGCACTTGGCGGGAGAAAACCCAAAAAGTTGACAATTGTTTTAACATTTCTTAGAAAAGACATTTCCCTGGTCTGGTTGCCTCACTAGGGAAAACAGGATCACAAACCCAACACCATACCATACATCAATTGGTATCATTTTCAACTATCTGAGAAAAACATGAAGAACATACTCAATCCAACAAAAGTGCCTTGGGAGAACCTTCCTGGGGAAATCAGACTTCCAAAATTTATGAGTTCGTCCGTCCCTGGAGTCACTATTTTTCTTCTTCTTGAGTCACAAAATCTAAAGCAATAAGTAATATGTAAACTCTTTTCAAAAAATAATTTTGTTATTAAATTTGTTTGCTTTAAAAATTACTATCAATAATAAATGAAGTCTTTGTAAGCTGAATAAAATAAGAATTACAAAGAATTGGACAAAAGCTCCAACTTTATTAATAGAATGGTAGTCTGCGAATGGCGAGACTCCATAGATGATTACAAAGTTTGGAAATTTGTAATATGTGTTGGAAAAGATACATTGAAATACAATGACCATTATTCTTCCTAACAACATTGAATTCCTGAGCAGCGACTTTGGTTAAAGAGTGGTGAGGATTCAAGAAGATTGTTGCTTAAAATGATCGAGTCTTGTCTGATACAATTACTTGCCAAGAAATCCCTAACGTTTTCCTAGGTTGCCCTTGCGGGTTTTCAACCTAGCGGGAGAATTTATTCTGTTTATGTCTCTAATTTTTTCCTAGACCGCCCTTTTGGGTTTTCGGCCTACCGAGACCCTCCTTTTTGCCTAAGCCGCCCTTTTTGGTTTTCGTCTTAGCAAGTTGTTCTTTTTATTTTTCTAGGCGAAGTATTTCTTGACTGCATCAGCAGTTACAGGACGTGGGAACTCCTCACCATCCATTGTTTCAAGAATCAATGCACCACCAGAGAAGGCTTTCTTGAAAACATATGGGCCTCCAAAATTGGGAGTCAACTTTCCCCTAGAATCAGCATTGAAAGACAGGGTCTTTCTAAGCACGAGGTTGCCTTCTCTGAATTCACGGGGCTTGACTTTCTTATCAAAAGCCTTCTTCATTCTCTTTTGGTATAGTTGGTCGTGACACAAGGTCGTCATTCTTTTCTCTACAATCAAATTCAACTGGTTAAACCTGTTATTGACCCATTCAGCCTCTGACAACTTGGTTTCCATTATCACGCGTAAAGAGGGAATCTCAACTTCAATGGGGAGCACTGCTTCCATGCCCTACACAAGAGATGTTTGATACCCATGCAAAGAAAAATGTAGCATCTCATGCCAATCTTTATAAGTGACAACCATTTTCTGGATGATCTTCTTGATGTTCTTAATAGTAGCTTCAACAACCCCATTTATCTTTGGCATGTAGGGAGATGAATTATGATGGACAATCTTGAATTATTTGCAAAGTTCTGTCATCATCTTATTATTCAGATTTAAGCCATTGTCGGTGATAATCCTGCTTGGCACACCATACCGACATATGAGATTGTTTTTGATGAAGCGCACCACCACTTGCTTAGTGACATTAGCATATGAAGTTGCTTCCACCCATTTGGTGAAGTAGTCAATTTCCACCAAGATGAAACGATGTCCGTTTGACTCCTTAGGTTCAATCATTCAAATCATGTCAATACCACACATAGAGAAGGGCCATGGGGAAGAAATAACATTGAGAAGTGTCGGAGGCACATGGATTTTGTCAGCATAAATCTGGCATTTATGACACTTCTTTACAAATTTGTAAGAGTCAGATTCCATTGTCATTCAATAATAACCTTCCCTAAGCATCCTTTTCACCATCGAATGTCCATTGGCAGGAGTACCAAAGGAACCTTCATGGACTTCAAGCATCAACATGTCTGCTTCGTGTCTATCCACGCATCTGAGCAAGACCATGTCATAATTTATTTTATACAACACATATTCATTGAGGAAAAAGATACTTACCAACCTTCTCAATGTCTTTCTATCTTTATTCGATGCACCAGCAAGGGTATTCTTGAGTCTGGAGAAAATGCTTGATATCATAATACCAAGGCTTTTCATCTGCTATTTCCTCCTCCGCGAACACATGAGCTGGTCTATCCAAACGTCACATTGTGATATGACACACATCATTCCAAGTACTCACTTGATACATAGAAGCCGGAGTTGCCAAAGAATTTGCCATCTGATTTTCATCTCTAGAAATATGATGCAATTCAACTTTGTTAAAGAAGGGTAATAATCTTCTAACATAATCTTTGTAATGGATCAAGCCAGTGTGACGAGTATCCCATTCTCCTTTAATCTAGTTAACTACTAAATCTGAATCACCATATACATCTAGAACTTTGATTCTGAGATCAATGGCTTCCTCGAAACCCATGATACAAGCCTCATACCCAGCCATATTATTGGTACAATCAAATGTCATCCTTACAGTAAAAGGAATGTGTGATCCATGTGGAGTGATAATCACAGCGCCAATTCCTTTTCCATAAGCGTTCACAGCTCCATCAAATACCATACCCCACCAGGATTTAGGATCAGGAACTTCCCCAAGCAAAGGTTCATCACAATCTTTCGCTTTCATAAACATAACAACCTCATCAGGGAAATCATATTTAACAGACTGATAATCATCTACCAGTCGGTAAGCAAGATAATCCTCCAGGACACTGCTTTTTATAGCCTTCTGAGTACGATATTCAATATCATATTCATACAACAACATCTGCCAATGGGAAATTCTTCCAGTAAGAGCAGGCTTTTCAAAAATATACTTAATTGGATCCATTTTGGAAATCAACCAAGTAGTATGATTCAACATATATTGCCGCAACCGCTTTTCCGCCCAGGCCAGAGTACAACATGTCTTTTCCAACATAGAATACTGTGACTCATAGTCAGTAAACTTCTTGCTGAGATAATAAATGGCATATTCCTTCTTCCCTATTTCATCTTGTTGACCCAAAATACAGCCCATAGAATTATCTAACATTGTCAGATACATGATCAATGGTCTTCCTTCAACGGGAGGGAGCAAGTTAGGAGGTTCAAGCAGATAATCTTTAAAACTTTCAAATGCCCTTTGGCAATCATCTGTCCGCACACAACCTTGATCTTTCTTTTACAACTTAAAGATCGGTTCACATGTTGCAGTCATATGGGAAATGAATCTGGAAATGTAATTCAACCGCCCAAGGAAGCCTCTAACTTGATTTTCAGTTCTTGGCGCAAGAATTTCTTGAATTATTTTGACTTTATTAGGGTCAACTTCAATTCCTTTTTGGCTGACAATGAAACCTAGCAGTTACCCTGATCGGACACTGAAGGTGCATTTGTTTGGATTCAAGCGGAGATGATACTTCCTCAATTGCTGAAACAATTTCAATAAATCTTCTACATGCCCTTATTCGGTCTGTAATTTGGAAATCATGTCATCAACATATACCTCAATTATTGTGTGCATCAGATCATGAAATGGGGTTGTAATAGCCCTCTGGTACGTTGCACTAGTGCTCTTCAACCCAAAGGGTATCACTCTGTAATAGAATGTTCCCCATGGTGTGATAAACGTTGTTTTTTTCCATGTCCTAAGGAGCCATTCTTATTTGATTATATCTGAAAACTACGTCCATGAACGAGAATACTTTGAATTTGTTGTACTATCAACCAATATATTAATATGCAGCAAAGGAAAATCATATTTTATACTAGCTTTATCTAAATCTCTATAATCAATGCACATGCGAACTTTTCCATCTTTTTTTGGTACTGGGATAATATTGGCAATCCACTGAGGGTACACTGATGTCACAAGAAAACTGGCATTAATCTGTTTTAAAACTTCTTCTTTAATTTTAACTGCCATATTAGGGTGAGTTCTTTGCAATTTCTGCTTGACTGGCGGGCACGCTGGCTTCAATGGCAAATGATGCTCCACAATATTAGTATCTAGACTAGGCATGTCTTGGTAAGACCAAGCAAAGATGTCCATATACTCTTTCAACAATTCAATAAACTTGCTCTTCATGTTGGGGTGCAGTAAAGCTCCAATCTTGACCTCCTTTGGCTCTTCCTGTGAACCCAAATTGATGGTCTCCAATGGCTCTTTATATGGCTGAATGGCACTTTCCTCACGGTCGAGCAACCGTGAAACCTCTTCTGGAATGTCATCATATTCTTCTTCTTCGGCCCCATACACAGGATATTCAAAGTTGAGAGAGGGTGCATGTGATACGGTGGGAGAACTGACTTGAGGGTTTTGCATTTTATCGCAAATGTTGCGGTTAGCAAGAGCCGCCATCGACTTTTCTTTTATCCAAAAGGAAAAGTTAAAAAGCACAGGAAAGACCTTTGAGATTATTTCTTGAGTTCGAGGGGTAGATTATGAAAAGGGAAGGTATTAGCACCCTTTTCATCCATGGTTTTCCATGGGCTCTTAGTTACTTGCTAGATCACTGGCTTTTGTTTGAATTTGTGCTTTGTGTGGTTTTTGAAAGTATTTTGTAAAGAGGCCAATGTTTAGGCAATGTTTGTAATGATTCTTGTTTGTAAGAATGTATACAAAGATGTTGATCTTTTGAAAATGTTTTCAAGTTTGTAAGATGTCTGAAACTGTAGGTGTTTGTTTTTAAAAAAAATATCATGGATGTTTGTTTTGAAATGGAGCAAGTAATTAGGAGCATTATACCTACTCAAAAGTCTTTCTTGTTCATTTTGTTTTCCTTTGACATTGTTGTCTTACCATTGACTTGGTAAGCAACCCTATCTTTGGATGTAAACGGGACGGGCGTGGGTCATCGTATAACCATGATTAGCAATATTGCAAGGTATCTTAGCATCTTTTTTTTTGAGGGAGTAAGATCATTTGTAAGGAAACTTAGATAGCGTCATCGAGGGACTATGATCTTGTATTTGCTTGTTTTTGCCAAGATACCTCACATGCGTAATATGGCCATTTTGTAAAAGGCAACCAAGTGGAATAACCCTAGTGGTGCTTGTGTGTAAATGTATTGTTTTCGTGCTTTTTTTGTCTTGAATTAGGGTTTTATAAGCATTGGTTTTGGTCTTTCCAAACAAACCCTAATTACTAGCATGTTATATAAAATCGATAAATTGTGAAATTTAAAGTTACTACGCTATTACAACATTTGTGGGGAGGTGTACAAATTGAATGGGGATTGCAAGAATTTAAACATAATTAGTCTATTGCAACCATATTGAATTGGTATAAAATATACAAGGAATAAAAATAAATACAAAGTATAAAAATGAATAAATGTACAAGGATGCAAAATGTAAAGAAAATGAGTTTTTATTTGATTTTCATGAAAAAAGGGATTTTATCTTAACCTAATTAAATAAAGAAAATAATTAATTAAGTTTAAATTTAATAAGAAAAGATTTTAAATGAAAACCTAGCTCTATTAATTAATCAAAAGAAAATAATTTTAAGAAAAGTATTTTGGTATTTTTATCTTAAAAATATTTAAAGCATTATAAAATATTTTAGTCTTTTTTAATATTAAAATAATGTATTTTAAATGGTGTGAAAAATAAAAAAAATAATATTAATTGAGTTTACAAGATTGGTTAATAAAATAAATAAAGTATAATAAATAAAAATATTTTTTTATAGAAAAATAAAATAAAATAAGTCAAGATATAAATCTATTATTTTTTTGTATTTTATGGTTTTTAGTATTTAGAAAATATATTTAAGAAAAATAAAAATGGAAATAAAAAGAAAATAAATAAATTTGGGCCAGGGTGCCAATAGGAAACAGGGAGGTCAGCTAGCAAAAAATGAAAAAAGATAAGCCAGGCCCAAAGAGGCTTAGCGCCCCGCAAACAAAAAAGTGAGAATTGTAAAAATATGAAAAATGAAAAGGGTACCACTAGGGCTCGAACCCAGGTCCCATAGGTTACAGGCGCGCGCTTCTACCACTGGGGTGGCTATACATCCGTTAATACAAATAAAACAATAAATATGTAAGGCAAAACGCGCCTTGAAGACTTCATCTTCAACCTCGAGCCAGACCAACTGTAACTTGCTCATTTCTCATCAAAAATGAAAACTGTAAACATGAAACTTGTAGTAAATTTTCTCACGATTCCAGAAATAGTAAAGTATTAAAACTATAGATCAAAGATAAGCAATAATATTGATGGCCCTAATCTGAACCCTAAAAATTTCGGAAATTTCAGTTTCAAAATTCTCTAAGCTCAAGCAAAATTAATGGAAACTAAGGACATGGTTAGCTTCAGGGCAATGATATCTACATGTTTTATTCACAAATAAACTATTGATGATGCGTGTATGAAGAGTTCCAAGTTAAGAAAACTTACCTCAAAGCTAGAAATCGTGTTTTGAGTTTGAGCTTGTTTCAAGGTGCTGCAATGATCAGGTTAGCTTCCTTGAGGTCCTAGGAAGCTAAAGTAATGAATAGCTTGAAGAATGGATGGCTGAAATGGCCTGGAGAAGTTAAGTTGCAGAATCTGTTTTTTGGTTATGGAAGTTATGGTAAATGGTGTTACAGTTCTGGAATAAGGATAGGGATGAGTTGTATTTGATGTAAGGAAGCTTTAGAAACTAAAAGGCCAAGAAACGCACGAGGGAAATGGGAGTTTGGTGTTCAAGGTCAGAAACTGTACAACAATGGATTTTTTGGGAAATTTCTGATTTGAGAGAGTTTTGGTGTATTTCAGGATGCTCAAGCTCGTTTCCTAGCTCACAAATAGTGACTCTATTTATAAGCAACAAGTTTGGAGACTGTGATCGGTGGATCTGGAACTGACTGTTTTAAAGCTGGTTTCGCGAAATGTCGCGGTAAGCAAGAGTCGCCACCGTCTTTTATTTTCTCCAAATGGAAAGGACAAAAGCACAGAAAAATTCCTTATAGAGATATGCTCTCGGTTCGGGAGGTAGGTTATAGAAAGGGAAGGTGTTAGCACCCTTTCTATCCATGTTTATCCATGGGCTCTTAGATACTTGCTCATTGTGTTTTCAAAATGTTTGCTTTTCAATTGTGAGTGGGTTTTAAAAAAAAGTTTCGTTTGAAAAATTTTCTAAGTAACTCTTGTATCTGTCCTCAAGAGTGTATGAAAAATTTGTTTGAAAACTTTTAGAAAGTGTAGGTGTGAAAAGTATTTTGTTTGTTTTTGAGATGAGCAAGTATCTATGAGAATCTACCTACCCTAAGGAATAAAGCTGTGTAATTGTCCTTTAGGTAGTGCCATCCCACCATTGAGAGGTAGGTAGCACCACCGTTGGAGGTGTTCGGGTCAATTCGAGTTTGTAGGGACATGGTGATCACCAGAGCAATGGGAAGACACCTTAGAAGCTACCCTCATGCCAGGTTCCCGGATCATGAGGACTTACTAAGACATCCTCTACTCGACGACCACCTTTCGAGGGGCAAGGCAACAGTGAAGCGTACCCTAGGGGTGGTGTGTGAATTGTGTGTCATTTTCAGTTTATTGTTTGTCTTGTCATGCATTGGTGATCTACGTTTCGATTTTATTTTTGGGCATTCATTCTTTCATGTTATTGTTTAGCAGTTAAAAGTGCGGGAATTTAAAGTGCGGAAAAGATAAAGGGTCCTACGCTATTACAAAGGCGCGGGTCTACAACGCCAAATTAATCCAGACCCGATTTAAAATAAAGTGCAGAAAATAAATATCTAATAGCTATTACATGGCTTTGGAGCAATTACATTATATTTACAACAGAAATAAATAAAACGCGCGAAAAAAGGAAAATATGATCGAATGCGAGGGCGTTGGACCCTTTAAGGAATTAAAATAAAATTAATAGAATAATTAAATTAAATAAAAAGAAAGAACTTGTTTTTTATGTTTTTTTTTTGTATTTATGACATTAAATTAATTAAAAGTCAAATGATTAATTCTAAATTCTAATTGTTTTTAATTTATTAAAGAAAATGCATTAAAGTTAAAACCTAGAATTAAAACTAAATTAATTATAAATTTTATTTACAAAGTTAATGGTTAATGATACTTATAATAAAAATATTTAATTAATTAAAAAAAGGTAAAAAGTGTTAAAGATCTATTTTTTATTATTTTTGGTTTATTGTGAAATAGAATTAAATTATAACCTAAAATTAAATCTAAATTAATTAAGGGATTTATTTACAAAATTAATACTAAAATAAAATTATTATTTATTTTTTGTCTTTTCTGATTTTTTTGTGTTTTTGATTTTATGTTGATTAAAAAAAAGAAATAAAAATAGTCAAAATAAGTATAAGAAAAACGACGGAAACAGGCAGCAAATAAAAAAAGCATAATTCTGGAGGCCTGGGAAGCTTCGATCCAGAGAAGGTGTCTCCTTCGATCTGGGATGCTATATCTGCAAAAGTATGTTAGCAAAATAAACTCAGGGCCTGGTATCGAACCCCAGGCCCTTCGATCCTACGTGCGCTGAGTCTTTTCAGGATAAATCTGCAGCAAATGTTAGCAAACGAAGAACATGACCTGGGGCCAAACCCAGGCCCTTTGATCCTGTCTAGGATAGTAAATTGAAGGTAACAACAAGCACGAATGTGTAATACAAATACAAGGTTGGACAGTTTACCCTCTCTTACCAGTAGATTGGACCTTCGATTTGGGCGCTTCCTGAATGTAGGCACCTTCGATCTGGGCTTCTGGGCTTGGCTACTTTTGCTGAAGGGTGGCTTTGCTTGGAAAATTCTGGCAACCTTTGATGGATTTTGTGGGCAGCCTCTCTCCAATGTTTCTTTCGTTCTCCTGTTGTGTGTTTTTTTTGTCCGTTGTAATGTGCCACTGGCCCTTGTATTTATAGGAGTGTGAGGGTCTTGTAACGGTAAGAGACAGCCATTTAACCAGGCCTTTAATGCCATGAGACAAGAATCAGACACATTAAAAGTTTTCCTTTTTTGAAATATGCATGTCTCTTGAATGAACCTGGACACTTTCACTTGTACATGTCTTATGCAATGTGTATGAATGAAAATTATGGCCAATAATGCCTTGCATTGATGTTTAGGATTTGGCATAAACCACCATTATCACACTTTCCACTTTTGATTCAAATTTGAATTTTTGCCTTGTTTAAGCCTTAGCACGAAAAATGGTAGGCACATAATGATGCTTCAAGGTTAATCAAAGCAAAATATCCCTTTAAATTAATTTTTTTGAATTTCTTTTGATTTTAAAAGATTTAAAATTAATTAAATCCAATAAAATCAATAAAAATGAAAAAATTAATAAAAAAATCTGAAATAAAAGATGGGACACGTGGGAAGCATGGCCAAGTCAATTCAAGTGGAAAAAGTGGGCCCCTTTTGTCAAAAATGGGTTTTCAAGGATAAATGATTTTGGCCATTTCACAAAAATTTCCCAACTTCTCCAATGCATAACTTGCTCAATTTTTAAGATTTGCTCATGTTCTTGGACATTTTAGAAAGGTCTTTGAGTCCTATAACCAATTCCTTTGGTCCCATGTCATTTTGATTTACCAATCTCAAGTTATGGCCTTTGACTTAAAGTCCCTTTTTGTTGACTCTTGAAAATGACCTATAATGTTGAAATTGATAACTTTTTGAGAGAGCATTTCTTGGACTTGAAGTATGAAGATGAGTTGTAGGAAATGTCTTTCTCTTCAAAATGAGCTTTGGATGGAATTTTTCTGATAATCCATGTGAAAGTTATGCCCTGGTCAATTTCAGTTGACTTTTTCAGCTGTCCAAATAAGGAAACTTTTGCATCTTGATGATTTCTGGGCCAAATTTTGAGAATCATGATCAAGCATTGATAAAATGATGTTTGTGGCTTCAAAATGATATGTTGACCAAAAATTTGAACTTTTGACTGTCAAATGACCATTTTGCCCCTACATTTGACTGAAGTGCAATTTAGGGTTTTGACTGTGCAATTTTGAGCTGAATGCCTTGAAACTTGATATGAAGATGCTTGACCACATTTGTAGGCATGTGAGGCTTGATTGGGCCTTTGAAAACTTCCTTTTCTTGATCAGAACACAAACCCTAATCTTGACTGTATAGGAGACCTTTGACTGTGCAACCCTTGGGGAATTTTGCAGCTTGATTTGGCAATTTCTTGAAGAATATGGGAGGGCAAATTTTGGGGTACAACAGTTGCCCCTGTTCAATCTTCTTAGACCTGAGGATGCAGATTGGCTGACGTGCCTTTCGTAATCCGAAGGTGGAAGATGATTGAACACTAGAGTGCCCAGAAATTTGCGCTTACATAGTAGCGGTGATGATGGAATGGGCTTACAGATGCCATTTGGGGATTGATGAATTAGGTGATGGGCTTATAGATGCCATCTGGATGTTGATCGCGTCAGAGATTCCTTAGCGAGAACCTGCATACCTGCAAAAGAAAAATGAGTACCTGACACGTTGCAGGAGCTGGTTTTCAGATGCTCGGTATAGATGTGTCCTGACTGGTTACAGGAGCTGGGTCTGGAGCTTCAAATGATGATGAATGAACCAGGGATGGTTACTACCTTGCATGAACGGTAAGAGAACCTTGGGTGACTTTAACTTCAACAACGCTCGTTGAGAAAAACCTTGGGTGTCTTCTACTGGGATAAGAATCAGGGAGATCTTAGGGTCGATCTGACTGAACCAGAGAAGGCCTTTGACTGGATAAGCATCAGGAAAATCTTAGGGTCGATTTAACTGAACCGGACAAGGTCTTGAAATATCTTCAACTGGATAGGCATCAGGGAGATCTTAGGGTCGATCTGACTGAACCAGAGAAGGCCTTTGACTGGATAAGCATCAGGAAAATCTTAGGGTCGATTTAACTGAATCGGTCTAGGTCTTGAAACATCTTCAACTGGATAAGCATCAGGGAGATCTTAGGGTCGATCTGACTGAACCAGAGAAGGCCTTTGACTGGATAAGCATCAGGAAAATCTTAGGGTCGATTTAACTGAACCGGTCTAGGTCTTGAAATATCTTCAACTGGATAAGCATCAGGGAGATCTTAGGGTCGATCTGACTGAACCAGAGAAGGCCTTTGACTGGATAAGCATCAGGAAAATATTAGGGTCGATTTAACTGAACCGGACAAGGTCTTGAAATATTTTCAACTGGATAAGCATCAGGGAGATCTTAGGGTCGATCTGACTGAACCAGAGAAGGCCTTTGACTGGATAAGCATCAGGAAAATCTTAGGGTCGATTTAACTGAACCGGTCTAGGTCTTGAAATATCTTCAACTGGATAAGCATCAGGGAGATCTTAGGGTCGATCTGACTGAACCAGAGAAGGCCTTTGACTGGATAAGCATCAGGAAAATCTTAGGGTCGATTTAACTGAACCGGTCTAGGTCTTTAAATATCTTCAACTGGATAAGCATCAGGGAGATCTTAGGGTCGATCTGACTGAACCAGAGAAGGCCTTTGACTGGATAAGCATCAGGAAAATCTTAGGGTCGATTTAACTGAACCGGTCTAGGTCTTGAAATATCTTCAACTGGATAAGCATCAGGGAGATCTTAGGGTCGATCTGACTGAACCAGAGAAGGCCTTTGACTGGATAAGCATCAGGAAAATCTTAGGGTCGATTTAACTGAACCGGTCTAGGTCTTGAAATATCTTCAACTGGATAAGCATCAGGGAGATCTTAGGGTCGATCTGACTGAACCAGAGAAGGCCTTTGACTGGATAAGCATCAGGAAAATCTTAGGGTCGATTTAACTGAACCGGTCTAGGTCTTGAAATGTAGCTTGAGAACTTTAACTGGATCTTTCCTGAAATGTAAAGGTCAGCCATATGCAATGCATGATATGGATCAAGCAATGATGTTCTCAACATAAATGAGATTGTAAGGTATGATGCGTTTATGCATGTATCATGATGTATGTGATGTTTAGGAATGTATGTTTTTGTCTAGGAAAGTAAATCCTTGACGGGTGTCGGGAAGTCATATCCTGGGCTGATGTTGAAGAATAGATTTCGCTTCCGCTGGGGATGATAGTTGCAAGAATACCGGTATGAGAAGATAACTCCGTTGGGGAATAGACTTGGCGAATGGATTACTCTGCGGGGAGAAAATTAATCTAGCGATCTTGCTGGGGAGCAATATTCTGTGGGGAGAGAGGTACTCTTGTTGAGATGTTGGTAGTAACTTCGCTGGGGATACCGTTGTCATGTTGGAAGTGTTAATAGACTTCGCTGGGGATAAGAAGGCTTCGTTGACGACGCTCTTTCCGTGGCTTTTGGCTGAGGATAACCCAGTTATATCCTATTGAGGAAACAACTCTTTAAATCAAGCCGGACGACGCGTTCGTGCTCTGCGAGGGTAAACTTCCAGAATCTACTGGGGATAAGCTTACTGCTTGGGGATATAAATTCCACTTTCCTGGAGAAACTGGATTGGATTCTTCTGGGGAAGTTTTGAGATGTATCGGGGGAAGTGATTCCTTTGAATGCTTGTATGCTGCCGGGGAACAATCTTTAGACCGAGACTGCCGGGGATGCTTGTTAAGAATATATGCTGCTGGGGAATGTTGAGATCTGCGGGAGGATACCCAACTTCCTTAAGGTTGGTAACTGCTTGGAGAGGAGTGCACTGACTTGCTGGCTCACTCTCTGGGGAATTAAGGTATACTGGTTATGTTCTTCAGCTGAACCTACCTTGATACCTTGATGGACAGAGCAATTAGATCGTTTAGACCACTCATCATTGCCCCTGTTTCTGATGTGGGAGAGGAATACCTATGAGGTGCTGATAGTTGTTGAGGGTCAAACCTTCTTCAGGTAGGCAGGTGACAATATGACAGGACATAGTCGTACGCTTTGATCCCTAACTTTTGCCTGGACCGCCCTTTCGGGTTTTCAGCCCACCGGGATACCCATTTTTGCCCAAGCCGCCTTTTCAGGTTTTCGACTTGCCGGGTGTACAGATTTTTTTATTTCATCCCTTCATTTTGCCCGAACCCTTTTGGTTCGCCGGGAAGCCCTTATTTTTCCTAGGTATGTCAACCTAGCGGGTCTTTGATTTTGCGTAGTATTTTTTCGACTATGTCCCCGCTCTCAGGAGGTAGGGAGGTGCCCCTGTTAGAAGTGTTTTGGTCATGCCACCAGAAGGTGTTTGATCAGGCAAGATTCGTTGCTGGAGTGCCCCAAGTGACTTAGGCGGAGGTTTGCCCCAGGCTATTTGGCCTTTGAGAGATTCTCCGAATCTTGATTGGACTGCCCCAGATGATTGGACCATGATCATGTTGTGCCCCTTGATTGGAGGTACTTCTGTTCATTAGGCATTCGTCGTGCGAATTTCCCTGCTGTTCAAACAAAAAGTCATATGCAAACAAAGTTATGTCAAAAATGCAAAGCTTATGTCTGTCTCGAAGATTTTGAAAATGCATTCTTTTTCATAAAACAAGTGAATGTTTGTAAAACGTGATGTCAACTTCGTATTTACCGTAGGCCTTCAGGAGTCAGGATACCTTTCGTAACAGTATGCTTTCGAACTAACCCATGCTTCAGCTAGGACTTTTAAGGGTTATAACGTGGCCTGGTTCACGGTTTAAGAAACAAAGGATAAAAGCTCAAATTATTTGTACCCGCCCGCTCTTCGTGATGTTCTCCAAACCTAAACTCAGTTGATCATACGTTAGACTTTGTTTGAGTCTTTGCTCTGATTTTCCGGTGATGGTTCGGATATTGACAGTTTATTTTGAATAGGCAGTCATTCCTTTTTTTGTTGTTGAGGGTTTGTATGACCTCTTTCTTTTTTGGTTTTATTATCCCTGTTTTTTTTTTGCCTGAACTGTTTCTTTTTGGAATTACAGTCAGCGGGATGCCCCAGTTTTGTAAGTCTCCTTCATAGGTTTTGACTTAATGGGTTTTTATTTTGAGAAGTAATGACTGCCTGTCTGTATGATTGTTCTGAACCATCACTGTCTTTCTTTGTTTTGTAAGGACCTCTTTGGTGCCATTCGTTATGCACTTGGATCAACTGAGAGACTACCCTGCCCCAGGTTATGATTTTGGGTTTTAAATTTCGAAAAGAAAAACTCCTACTTCTTTGGCTCAGAGGGGTTGACGAGGGATTATCATCCTTATAACTCCAGTGTTTAGGGATTGAAACAATGCCTGTAGCTCATCAGCGGGGTCTGTTCAAAAGCATACTGTAGATTATGGTATCGTTTTCGTCATCCTCCCTCAAGAGGCTTAGAGTTATTGATTGAGAGTTGACATCAGAAAAAAAATATGAAAATAATTTGCGTATAGTGAATACGAATATATTGATTCAAAATAGACATAAGTGATGCATTAATGAAATAACAATGTTTTAACAATGAGTAAATGTTTGAACAAGAGAAAATTGCAACTTGAACATTCGAATGAACAAAAGTCTTATAGTCTCAGGGCTTGTCATTTCAAATGGTGAACCTCGCATGGATAGTAGAAGAACTCGACCTGACCATCTGGGGTGAATTCCACAACTCCTTCATCAATCAGGCTTTGGATTTTGTACTTCAACTTCCAACAGTCATCAGTATCATGCCCCGGGCTGTTAGAATGGTATGCGCACCTGGCCCCAGGATTGTAGTTGGGTGAAGAAGTCTTAGGATTAGGGTGAGGTCCTATCAACGTCACCAGATTCAACTTCAACAGGTGTTGCAAAGCTTGGGACAGCGACGTGTTGAGCTAGGTGAATTGCCTTCTGGGCTTTCTCTGATCAACCCGTTGCTCTGGGCGAGGTTGTGGTTGGAGCTGTGAAGTAGTAGCAGCTTGGAGAGGTCTATTCATTGAACCAAGCCTTTGACTTCTAGGAGGTTGATTACCGGTTTGGTCTCCAGCCTTGGTTACTTGCTCCATACTGTCTTGCTGAAGCTGGTTGATCACAGTTCTCAACTCTTCTTGTTCCCGAGCTAAGCCTTGGATAAGGGCCATTTGCCCCAGCATCTGAGTCCTCATTACGTCTATCTCAGCTTGCATATGTTTCAGCCGTTCATCTTTACCGTCTTCTAGACTGTTCTTGACCAAATTCCCCATGAGGAGCGTTCTCAACTCTTCCTGCCCCTTGGATAGGCTTAGGAAGATCTCCCTGAACTGAGTCTCTTGAGTAGGGAACTCCTGGGTGTTTGATTGGAAAGCCATTGCTGAAATAAACAGCGAAAAGGGTAAGTGGCCTGTAACAAGGGTACCTGTTATGCAATGATGTGTATGATATGCATGCAATGTTTTCAAGGATCTCGCAGGATAAACAGGAAATTTTGTTAGCATTTGGATCCGGTAGCTTGATTGAAAGAGCTTCATGTTTGTTGGGAATCTTTCTTCCAAGGGTCAAAGGCTCACCATATCCAGTGGGTCATAGCCTCTGACTTTAGTTATCATGTCTGGTTTTGATTTCCAAACAACCTTGGTTAAAGGAACTTTCTTCAAGAGTCAAAGCTCACCATATCCAGTGGGTCATAGCCTCTGACTTTCTTTGGCTAGAGGAAAATAAATCCTCTTTTCCCCTTGCTAGATGTTTGATTCATCATGACCTGCATCACAGACCCTTGAGATCCTTGAAATGGGTTAGGATGTATGCAATGGTATGATGTTATGGTATGCATGGGGTAATGTGAGTAGCCCTGTTATGAGTCCCAATTAAGGACTGCAAACCAAAACCTGTAAGAAACTTAGTACACTCTTGTTATGAGTCCCGATTAAGGACTATAAACAAAACCTGCAAGAAGCTCAAGTAAAAACTGTAATGAGTCTCAATTAAGGACTAAAATAAAACCTGCAAGACCTTGTTATGAGTCCTAATTAAGGACTATAAACAAAACCTGCAAGTAGTTCATGTGTCAGCTAACAAGCATGCAAGTAGTCAAATACGAAGGCACACAAGTCACACAAAAGAGCCCTTAGAGTTTAGGCCAGCATGGGGTCTAGGTATTACCCTCTTGAAGTTGGTGGGCTCAAACCTGTCCTATCAAAGTAACCGGGTTCTAAGGATCTCAATATCATTGGATTGCTTTCATTGTTCATCGTTTCGATTTAGCCACTGACTGGCGATCAAAATATCCCAAGAAAACAACCCTCAATTGAGTGTAGTATCGAGTATCAACCGACTTCGGAGTACACCAAAGTAGTTATCTCACTACCCTAAAGAGGCCAAGATGGTTCAATTAAGGTTCCTAAGGTCTGTTGATGCTTCACGACACCACGCGGAGGCCCCGTACTCTCCTTGATTGACTCAAGGGTTACCGGTACACACCAAAGTGCCACATCAACGTAGCAGACTGCTTCAACCATGTCGGTATACCCCGCACAGTTCCCTCACAGCCTTGTTGCTACTTTCTAATAAGGTATCCCCAGATCCGGGTTAGGATCTATAGAACTCCCAAGACAGTACCCACAATAATAAAGCAAACAATTCAGACAATTGAAAACACAGTGATCTTAGTCCTAAGGTACACCTCACTTTAAGTCTCCCCAGCAGAGTCGCCAGTTCTGTGATCGGTGGATCTGGAACTGACTGTTTTAAAGCTGGTTTCGCGAAATGTCGCGGTAAGCAAGAGTCGCCACCGTCTTTTATTTTCTCCAAATGGAAAGGACAAAAGCACAGAAAAATTCCTTATAGAGATATGCTCTCGGTTCGGGAGGTAGGTTATAGAAAGGGAAGGTGTTAGCACCCTTTCTATCCATGGTTATCCATGGGCTCTTAGATACTTGCTCATTGTGTTTTCAAAATGTTTGCTTTTCAATTGTGAGTGGGTTTTAAAAAAAAGTTTCGTTTGAAAAATTTTCTAAGTAACTCTTGTATCTGTCCTCAAGAGTGTATGAAAAATTTGTTTGAAAACTTTTAGAAAGTGTAGGTGTGAAAAGTATTTTGTTTGTTTTTGAGATGAGCAAGTATCTATGAGAATCTACCTACCCTAAGGAATAAAGCTGTGTAATTGTCCTTTAGGTAGTGCCATCCCACCATTGAGAGGTAGGTAGCACCACCGTTGGAGGTGTTCGGGTCAATTCGAGTTTGTAGGGACATGGTGATCACCAGAGCAATGGGAAGACACCTTAGAAGCTACCCTCATGCCAGGTTCCCGGATCATGAGGACTTACTAAGACATCCTCTACTCGACGACCACCTTTCGAGGGGCAAGGCAACAGTGAAGCGTACCCTAGGGGTGGTGTGTGAATTGTGTGTCATTTTCAGTTTATTGTTTGTCTTGTCATGCATTGGTGATCTACGTTTCGATTTTATTTTTGGGCATTCATTCTTTCATGTTATTGTTTAGCAGTTAAAAGTGCGGGAATTTAAAGTGCGGAAAAGATAAAGGGTCCTACGCTATTACAAAGGCGCGGGTCTACAACGCCAAATTAATCCAGACCCGATTTAAAATAAAGTGCAGAAAATAAATATCTAATAGCTATTACATGGCTTTGGAGCAATTACATTATATTTACAACAGAAATAAATAAAACGCGCGAAAAAAGGAAAATATGATCGAATGCGAGGGCGTTGGACCCTTTAAGGAATTAAAATAAAATTAATAGAATAATTAAATTAAATAAAAAGAAAGAACTTGTTTTTTATGTTTTTTTTTGTATTTATGACATTAAATTAATTAAAAGTCAAATGATTAATTCTAAATTCTAATTGTTTTTAATTTATTAAAGAAAATGCATTAAAGTTAAAACCTAGAATTAAAACTAAATTAATTATAAATTTTATTTACAAAGTTAATGGTTAATGATACTTAAAATAAAAATATTTAATTAATTAAAAAAAGGTAAAAAGTGTTAAAGATCTATTTTTTATTATTTTTGGTTTATTGTGAAATAGAATTAAATTATAACCTAAAATTAAATCTAAATTAATTAAGGGATTTATTTACAAAATTAATACTAAAATAAAATTATTATTTATTTTTTGTCTTTTCTGATTTTTTTGTGTTTTTGATTTTATGTTGGTTAAAAAAAAGAAATAAAAATAGTCAAAATAAGTATAAGAAAAACGACGGAAACAGGCAGCAAATAAAAAAAGCATAATTCTGGAGGCCTGGGAAGCTTCGATCCAGAGAAGGTGTCTCCTTCGATCTGGGATGCTATATCTGCAAAAGTATGTTAGCAAAATAAACTCAGGGCCTGGTATCGAACCCCAGGCCCTTCGATCCTACGTGCGCTGAGTCTTTTCAGGATAAATCTGCAGCAAATGTTAGCAAACGAAGAACATGACCTGGGGCCAAACCCAGGCCCTTTGATCCTGTCTAGGATAGTAAATTGAAGGTAACAACAAGCACGAATGTGTAATACAAATACAAGGTTGGACATTTTACCCTCTCTTACCAGTAGATTGGACCTTCGATTTGGGCGCTTCCTGAATGTAGGCACCTTCGATCTGGGCTTCTGGGCTTGGCTACTTTTGCTGAAGGGTGGCTTTGCTTGGAAAATTCTGGCAACCTTTGATGGATTTTGTAGGCAGCCTCTCTCCAATGTTTCTTTCGTTCTCCTGTTGTGTGTTTTTTTCGTCCGTTGTAATGTGCCACTGGCCCTTGTATTTATAGGAGTGTGAGGGTCTTGTAACGGTAAGTGACAGCCATTTAACCAGGCCTTTAATGCCATGAGACAAGAATCAGACACATTAAAAGTTTTCCTTTTTTGAAATATGCATGTCTCTTGAATGAACCTGGACACTTTCACTTGTACATGTCTTATGCAATGTGTATGAATGAAAATTATGGCCAATAATGCCTTGCATTGATGTTTAGGATTTGGCATAAACCACCATTATCACACTTTCCACTTTTGATTCAAATTTGAATTTTTGCCTTGTTTAAGCCTTAGCACGAAAAATGGTAGGCACATAATGATGCTTCAAGGTTAATCAAAGCAAAATATCCCTTTAAATTAATTTTTTTGAATTTCTTTTGATTTTAAAAGATTTAAAATTAATTAAATCCAATAAAATCAATAAAAATGAAAAAATTAATAAAAAAATCTGAAATAAAAGATGGGACACGTGGGAAGCATGGCCAAGTCAATTCAAGTGGAAAAAGTGGGCCCCTTTTGTCAAAAATGGGTTTTCAAGGATAAATGATTTTGGCCATTTCACAAAAATTTCCCAACTTCTCCAATGCATAACTTGCTCAATTTTTAAGCTTTGCTCATGTTCTTGGACATTTTAGAAAGGTCTTTGAGTCCTCTAACCAATTCCTTTGGTCCCATGTAATTTTGATTTACCAATCTCAAGTTATGGCCTTTGACTTAAAGTCCCTTTTTGTTGACTTTTGAAAATGACCTATAATGTTGAAATTGATAACTTTTTGTGAGAGCATTTCTTGGACTTGAAGTATGAAGATGAGTTGTAGGAAATGTCTTTCTATTCAAAATGAGCTTTGGATGGAATTTTTCTGATAATCCATGAGAAAGTTATGCCCTGGTCAATTTCAGTTGACTTTTTCAGCTGTCCAAATAAGGAAACTTTTGCATCTTGATGATTTCTGGGCCAAATTTTGAGAATCATGATCAAGCATTGATCAAATGATGTTTGTGGCTTCAAAATGATATGTTGACCAAAACTTTGAACTTTTGACTGTCAAATGACCATTTTGCCCCTACATTTGACTGTAGTGCAATTTAGGGTTTTGACTGTGCAATTTTGAGCTGAATGCCTTGAAACTTGATATGAAGATGCTTGACCACATTTGTAGGCATGTGAGGCTTTATTGGGCCTTTGAAAACTTCCTTTTCTTGATCAGAACACAAACCCTAATCTTAACTGTATAGGAGACCTTTGACTGTGCAACCCTTGGGGAATTTTGCAGCTTGATTTGGCAATTTCTTGAAGAATATGGGAGGGCAAATTTTGGGGTACAACAGAGACCTCTTGTTGATCAGAATTCAAAATCATAAGTTTATGCATAACATGTGATTTTTGAGAAATTCAAGTTTCAAAGCCTTGTGTACTTGCTAAGATAGATTGGTTATGCTTTAAACAAGCTTGCTTCTGACTTTATGGATGGAGTGTGATCAGAGGGAACAAGTTAGAGGCTCAATGTGAACTTTATGCAAAAAGCTTGCTTTACAAGAATGGCAATGTTAACTTTGTGCCATTAATGGAAATGCAACTTGGATAATAGTTCAATTGCTTGGATCAAAGCCATAACAGCCGTGTAAACATTTAATTATGGAGTGACAAAAGTCAAAATGAGCTGTGTAAAGTCAAATGTATATTGAAAAGTCAAACTTTGACTTTTTGGTCAAATTCAAGTGCCAAAGATCAAAATTCATCAAAACATGTCAAAATGAAACTTATTCATCAATAAAACAAAAAGTCAAGATTTAATTTTGTTATGGCTTCATAATGATCCATGAAAGTCATATGAGGCATTGAAAGTTCAAATTTCCTTGTGCAATCTCAAACCCTAATTTTGGTCATCAGTGCATAAGGAGGTGTCTTGTGTTGATCAAACCCTAGTGCAGTCTTGAGCCCAAGGAGATCTTGTAAGCAAAATTCTTGATAAGTGAGAGGGCAAATTTTGTGGTACAACAGCTTCCCCTGTTCAATCTTCTTAAGCCTGGAGAGTTAGATTGGTAAGCTTTGCCATTCGTGACTCGAAGGTGGAAGATGATTGGACACTAGAGTGCCCAAAAATTTGCACTCGGTGATGTGATGGTAGAGGGAATGGGCTTAAAGATGCCATTTGGAGAGATGATAAAAATTTGTTGGAGATGGGCTTGTAGATTCCATCCGGAATTGATTGCTGAGTTGTGTTTGTAGTCTGAAACAGAATGAGTATCAGAATGGCGTTCGTGTCTGGAGCGTATCTGAACTGTATCTTGAAAAGTTAACTCTGAATGAGTATTAGAATGGCATCCGTGTCTGGAGCGTATCTGAACTGTATCTGAGAAGCTGGATCTGAATGAGTATCAGAATGGCATCCGTGTCTGGAGCATATCTGAACTGTATCAAAAGTTGAGTTTGAATGAGTATTAGGATGGCATCCGTGTCTAGAGCGTATCTGAACTGTATCTGAGAGCTGAATCTAAATGAGTATCAGAATGGCATCCGTGTCTGGAGCGTATCTGAACTGTATCTTGAGAATTGCGTCTGAATGAGTATCAGAATGGCATCCGTGTCTGGAGCGTATCTAAACTGTATCTTGAGAATTGCATCTGAATGAGTATCAGAATGGCATCTGTGTCTGGAGCATATCTGAAATGTATCTTGAGAATTGCGTCTGAATGAGTATCAGAATGGAATCCGTGTCTGGAGCATATTTGAACTGTATCTTTAGAATTGCGTTTGAATGAGTATCAGAATGGAATTCGTGTCTGGAGCGTATCTGAACTCTATCTTGAGAATTGTGTCTGAATAAGTATCAGAATGGCATCCGTGTCTGGAGCGTATCTGAACTGTATCTGAAAACTTTGAACATTGTCAATGGTAGCTATTAACTTTATCCTAAAAAGGGTAAAATGTTAGCTAAACTTCAAATCCATGTTGTATGAAATGCATGGTATAATGTATTTGTGTTATCAATGTTTATGTTATATGGATGCAATGTATGCGCATGTGAGCTAATTTTTTGCGTTGTTTGTTGGATTTGGGGAAAATAAATCCCTGACCACTGCTGAGGATATGTAAGTCTTCATGTTGTGAAGTTGAAGTATTGATGAATTTCCACTTAGAGAAATAAATTTTGTTGTAAGAGGAATGCAGCGTATTGCTTGAAAAATCCTGCTTGGGGAATCAGGAGAAATTTGGTAACTTTTACTGGGGATTGATAGCCGGGAGCTTTGTTCCGCTGGGGATTAAACTGCATACTGCGGGGACTTATGGAAATAGCATAGAGATTTCCCTACCCCTTAAAGCCATCAGTGATTGTCTTTCTATTTTGTTTATTTGTAAACAGTAATTATGTTCAAATGCATATGTTCAAAAATGAATAATTTGGACGTTTTTGTAAACAAAACACAAAAGTAAAGAAAAACAGATAGTTTTGCACTTTCAAAGGGATATCTTTGTATTGAATTTGAGTAAGTATTTTTGTACAATGAGACAAACATTCTAGTAAGATAATGATATCGTAAAAGATGAAAATTTTAATACAAAGAAAAGATAGATATGTGTAATAATCCCATGGGGTTCCCATTCTGCTATAGCCTTTGTATCTCTGAGCACCTTGTCTATTTGTTGCCTTGCCTGAAGATCGTTGAATTGATCAGAACCTCTAAGTTTGTAGGTTGTCCGTAAGGTGATCCAATGGGACATAGTCATATGCTTTAATTCCCTAACTTTTGCCTGGACCGCCCTTTCGGGTTTTCAGTCCACCGGGAAACCCTTTTTTGCCCAAGTCGCCCTTTCGAGTTTTCAACTTGCCAGTTGTACATATTTTTTTGTTTTATCCCTAATTTTTGCCCGAAATTTTTGGTTCGCCGGGATGCTCTTGTTTTGCCTAGGTGTGTCAACCTAGCGGGTCTCTTACGCGTAGTTTCTTTTGACCATGTCTGCGTTTGCAGGGTGCGGTAGGTCGTCATCATCCATGGTGTTCATGATCATTGCTCCACCAGAGAAAATGTTTTTGATTACAAATGGTCCTTCTATGTAGGAGTCCATTTTCCCCTGGGGTCACCTTGCGGTAGTATGATACGTTTGATCACCAGATCCCTAACTTGATACACTTGGCGTCTGACCTTTTTATTGAAAGCCTTGATCATTTGTTTTTTATACATCTGACCATGGCAGACAGCAGTAAGCCTTTTCTCATCAATCAAGTTTAGTTGATCAAGTCGAGTTTGGATCCAATCTTCTTCATTCAGCCCCTCATCCTTCATAATTCTTAGAGAGGGAATCTGGACCTCAATAGGCAAGACAACCTCCATGTCGTATACTAGAGAATGGGGTGTTGCCCCGGTTGATATGCGTGTTGTAGTACAATACCCGTGGAGAGCGAATGGTAGCATCTCATGCCAGTCTTTGTATGTGACTATCATTTTCTGTATGATCTTTTTAATTTTCTTATTTACGGCTTCGACAGCACCATTCATCTTCGGCCGATAGGGGAAGAATTGTGATGCTGGATCTTGAACTGCTCGCATAGGGAGGTGATCATAGTATTGTTCAGGTTCGTACCATTGTCTTTAATGATCCTCTCCGGTATACTGTAATGACATATGAGATTCTGCTTGATGAATCGGGCGACAACATTCTTGGTAACGGAAGCGAAAGAGGATTCCTCCACCCACTTTGTGAAATAGTCAATGGCCACCAGGATAAAGCGGTGTCCATTGGAGGCTATTGGCTTGATTTCCCCAATCACATCAATTCCCCACATAGAAAAGGGCCACAGAGCCGTCAAGACATTCATAGGAACCAGAGGTACGTGCACCTTGTCAGCATAAATTTGACACTTATGGCAAGTTCGATAGTGTTTATAGAAATCTGCTTCCATGGTAGACCAGTAATAGCCTTCCCGTAGGATCTTCTTTGCCATCGTATGCCCACTGGAATGGGTGCCAAAAGTGCCCTTATGTAGATCAACCATGATCCTTTCAGCTTCAATCTTGTCTACGCACCAAAGTAATACAGAGTCATGGTTGCGTTTGTAAAGAACACCATTACTAAGGAAGAATTTAGCAGAGAATCTCCTTAAGAACTTCTTATCATTGACTGAAGCTCCTTCTGGATATTCTTGAGCCTCGAGATACCTCTTGACTTTGTAAAACCAAGGTTGGTCCACTACTTCTTCAGTATTAATCTCATGACAGTGTGTTGGTTAATCCATTCATTCAATGGTGATCTGGGGAGCCTCGTTATCCCATTTTAAACATAGATGACATTGTGGCTAGTGCGTCTGCTAGCTGATTTTCTTCTCGCGGGAAGTGCTCGAAGGTAATCTTCTCAAAATGTGGGAGCAATGTCAAAACATGTTCTTTGTAAGGGATAAGGTTAGGGTGTTTGGTGTCCCATTCCCCTTTGATCTGGCTAATAACCAAAGCTGAATCTCTGAATACATTCAAAGATTTGTTTCCCAAGTCTATGGCAGCTTTGAGACCAAAGATGCATGGTTCGTATTCCGCCATGTTGTTTGTACAATTGAAGCAGAGTCTTGCCGTAAATGGAGTATGACATCCTTTAGGAGATACGAGCACAGCACCAATACCATTGTCGAGTGCGTTAGATGCCCCATCAAAAACCAGGGTCCATCGGGATCCTTGTTCAGGTCCGTCATATGGCCTGAATTCTTCACAGTCGTTTACCATCATGATGTCCTCATCTGGGAATTCGAACTCCATGGACTGGTAATCTTCCACAGCTTGGTGAGCAAGGTGATCAGCTAGTACACGGCCCTTTATTTCTTTTTGGGTATGTTGTACCCCAAAATTTTCCCTCCCGTATTTCTTAAAACATTTCAAGAAAGATCCTCAAGTTGCTCAAGGTAGTCCAAGGGTTGGCCAGACAAGCTCTCTCCTAAGGCAGTCTACCTCAAATTAGGGTTTCATGTTGCATCAATATACTTCAGTACAAGTGATCCCAAGTGCTCACCAATGTCCTAATATGTTCTCAAGATCATCCATGTCTGGTTTCAAGCCTTGTAGAGAAAGTTTGCTCAGTCAATTGCTCAAAGGTCCAAAAATCGACTGCTAGGGCAAAACTCAACTGTGACCTACGTACAGTAAAATTTCAAGATTTTTGGTCCTCATTTTGAAGGATATTTCATAATTTGATCAAGGGTTGATCATGATTCATCAAGGATTGCTCATAATTCCTCAAGAACCAAAAGTTGCTAAATTAGGGTTTTGCAGGAAAAGTCAACTCAACTTTGACCAAGCATAACTTTCTCATACTTTATGAGAAATGACCCATACAAAGCTCATTTTGAATAGGATGCAATTATATACAATCCATCTTCATCTCCCAAGTTCAAAATATGCACTCACAAGAAGTTATGAATTTGGACATTATAGGTCATTTTGAAAAGTCAACAAAAACACCTTTTTTTTCAAAGCTTCATACATGAGCATGAAATATCCAATTGAGATTAGATCAAAAGGGTTGGTTATAAGACATCTCAAGCTTTCTAAAAAGTCCAAGAACATCTCCAAAGAGTCAAAATTGAGGAAGTTATGCATTGTTGAAGTTGACCTTTTTTGAAAAATTGCCAAAAGTCAACTATCCCCAAAACTTCAAATTTTGCCAAATGAGCCCAATCTTTTTCACTTGTTTTTAGTAGGCAACATAGCCCACGAGCTCTAGCCTTTTCCACTTGTCCATATCTTATTTTTATTATTTATTTATATTTTTTATTTGAATTAATTCAATTTAAATCAAAATAAATCAAATAAAATTCAAAACATTGATAACAAGAGATTTTGTGATTGTTTCAGGTTCCAATTACAGCTAGCAAAGCATTCAAACTGGTGTAAAGGCTTGTGTGCACAAAAATATTGAAAAAAGCCATGTTTGAAAGATCTTAAAAGGAAATCAAATCAAATCAAAAATCATTGAAGAAGAAAGATTTGGACCAGTTTTTCAACCCTAATGCATTCACTCATACATATAGAACGAAGCCAGACCTAAAAAGAGGTTAGAAAGAGGCGCAAGAGTGAGAACCATGCTTGAAAAAAAGTAAGAAAAGTGTGAGATCAAAATCCCACTTAGAGGCATCCTCAAGACCTTTGAACGATCCTAATTGCTTCCTGGGACTCTCTGCAAGCTAAAGCAATCAAGAACAAGTCCATTCCAGTCCCAAATCGTTCTGTAAGTCCATCACGACATACCCCTGTTCTTGAATTCGTATCTCATAATATAGGCATTTTTAACATGAATTGATGACATATTCTTGATTTAGGAGGCATTTGCAAGCTTCCTGCATCATTTTATTTTATTTATATGACCTGTAGCGAAATCCACCATTGTTAGGGTTTTGGAGTTGGTTTTAGGGTTTTTAATTATAGGGACAATTAGCCTTTGTAAGTGGTACGGTTTTGATCAGGAGGACAAAACGAACACAACCATGGCATTGGATGTCATTTATGTTGCCCGTAGAAGATTTTGGAATGGACACGGCCTATAGCGACGGACAAAACGTCCATAGGTAAAATTGTTTTGCTTTTACCCACGGAGAGAGGAATGAGACGATTAACTGTCATCCCTCTATTGGCTTGTTTGAATTTGCACGCAAAAATCCCATTACTGTACTTGTTTCATATATTATGTTTATTATTTATATTATGTACAATGAAAACGCAATGGCGTAGTGGTGGCCACGTGAGCGTTTAAGGCGTTAGAGGCTGGAGGTCAGGGATTTGATCCCTGCCTCCAGCATTTGCTATTTTCTTGTTTTATTTCAGGCGATCCAGTGTGCTTACCAACCAGGGGTCTACCATGCGTCTTCATCATCAATCATGCCAGATGGCCAGATGGCCAAATCTGATGGCCACCACTGAAGGAACACCATAGACCAAGTCAAACGCATACGTACTGGATCCAAAAAGTTAAAACGGATCTCATATCATTGTGCCCAAAAGTTGATATCCACACCCCTCCAAAAATACACTCAGGCCCATTTTCTCTCTTCATCCTTTTTTTTATTTAAATTGTTTATTTATTTACTAACCAATAAATTAATTTTCTCTTTTTATCAAAAAATCACCAAAAATATTTTTATGTCCAATTAAAATTAGAATTTTATTTTCATCAATAAATTAATTAATTTAATTAGGTTTAATTAATTAAATAACTTTAATTTATTTTGCAAGGAATTAAAATCAATTACAATAAATAGGATTTATTACTAACTTAATTGTATTTTATTTTTTTCCTAAAATAGCCACACAAAAATCAAAAATAGGTCTTTTAATTATTTTCATTAATTAATTTAATTAACTAATTAATTTATGCATTTAATTTAGAAAACTTATTTCTTTTATTAAAAACAACAAAAAACATTTTTCTTTTAAATTAGGATAGAAGGGTCAAAACCCTAGTTTCGCATTCGATCTAATTTGACATCGTGCGCTTTATTTTTACTTTTTATCCAATTATTGTATCTGCTCCCGGTTTGTAATAATTTAATTAAGACATTTATTTACTTTTACCGCTTTTAATTTCAAAGGGTTTGTTTTTGGCTATGTAAATACCCGAAGCCTTGTAATAGCTTAGTTTAAATTCCGCACTTTAATTTCTGCAAATATTTAACTGCTAGATATGTGAATAATTAGGGTTTGCATGACAAGAATGTATGACTAATTTTAAAACAGTTAGATCACCCTAAATGTGCAAAGATAAATAATTTGAAACTGAATCACTCGCACATGCGCACTCCTAGGGTACACTCCCACTCGGTTGCCTTTGTTAAAACGGTCATTGAGTATAGGTTGTTTTAGAGGTCGTCCTCTTGTCTAAAAGATCAAAGTTGCCTCGGAAATGTTGTCTCAGACATTGTTGCCTCGGATAAATGATCTAAGACATTAGGGTTACCACTAAGATGTCCTAACATTGCTTTAGTGACCGTATGTCCCTTTCGAATTGACCCTCAAACTCCAACGACGGTGCTACCTACTCACTAATAGTGGGATAACATTGTCTAAAGGAAACAAATACAAAACGATTATTTTTTCGAGTAAATAGATTAGCTCTTAAGTACTTGCTCAAACAAAATAAAACCTTTTCCACGCTTACACTTCTTTACAAAACAAAGTTTTCAAAAAACACTTCATTACACTCTTGAAGACAGAAGCAAGAGTTAAATCGAAGTTAAAACAAAGACTTTTCAAAGCCCACAAACATAAAGAAAACAATTTTGAAAATGATGAGAAAGTACCTAAGAGCCCATGGAAAACCATGGATAGAAAGGGTGCTAATACCTTCCCTTTCTATAATCTACCCCCCGTACTCAGAATATCTCGAAAAAGGAATTTTTCGGTGCTTTTTTCTTTCCTTGTTGGATAAAATAAAAGTCAGTGGCGACTCTTTCTTACCGCGACATTTTGCAAAAACAAACGCAAAACACAAACCAACATTCCAAAAAACGTCCCGGTTCTGGCCACCATATCACAGAACTGGCGACTCTGCTGGGGAAGTAATAAGTGGGGTGTACCTTAGGATTAGTTCACCATATTGTTTTCAATTGTTTGATATGTATGCTTTATCTTTGTGGGCTTTGTATCGGAGTTACTATAGATCCTAACTCGGATCTAGGGACACCTTTTAGGTAAGTAGCAATAGACTGTGAGGGAACTGTACAGTGTAGACCAATACGGTTGAAGCAGTAGCTACGTTGGTGTGACACATTAGTTGGTACCGATATCCCTTGTGGCCCAACAAGGAGAGTACGGGGCTGCTAATGGGTCATTAAGCATCAACTGACCTTAGAACCTATAATTGACCAACTTGGCCATAGAAAAGTAGCAGTATGCTACAGTCATTGAGACCATACTCTCGCGATGATTTCGGCCGCAAGAAAAGGTTACTAAACTGGAATTATGACTGATCGAGGATGGTCAGTGATATTGAGAACCTCTAGAACCCGGTTACTATTACTAGGACAGGTTGAACCATTGAACTTCAAGAGGGTATTACCTAGACCCCATGCAAGCCTAAACTTAAGGCTGTTTGTGTGACTTGTGTGCCTTCAAACTTGAACTACTTGCACATTCTTGTTATCTGACAACATGAGTTCCTTGCAGGTTTTGTTTACAGTCCTTATCCAATAATTTGGATTTATTGCAGGGTTTACTTACAGCACCTCACACTTTTGCTTAAACGCATAGCATATACATCATAACATCATGCCTTAACATTTCCTTAACCATTTCAAGGATCTCAAGGGTTTGTGATGCAGGTTATGGTAAATCAAACGTTTAGCAAGGGGCAAAAGGGATTTATTTTCCTCTAGCCAATGTCGTCTAGAGATTAAAACACGATGATTTGAGTCGGTGGCTATGACCCACTCGATATGGTGAGCTTGACTCTTGAAGAATGACTCTCATGACATGAATCTTCTTCAATCAATCTGCAAACAAATTCTAACAGTTTCTTGTTTACCCCGCGAGATCCTTGAAAACATTGCATACATACATATCATTGCATAACAGGTCTTTCAGTACAGGTCTCTCATCTTCTCCGCTATTTATTTCAGCCATCATGTCTTCTGAAACACCTACTGATCAAGCCATCAAGGCTCTGCAAGCTCAGAATGCTCAGTTCCAGGAAATGTTCATGAACTTGGCCAAGGGTCAGCAAGATCTAAAGACTCTTATCTTGAAGGATAAGAAGAATAAGAAGAAGAAGAAGACGGTCCTCCTTGTTGTACCCCAAAATTTTCCCTCTCATATTTCTCAAAACATTGCAAGAAAAATCTCCAAGTTGCTCAAAGTAGTCCAAGAGTTGGTCAGACAAGCTCTCTCCTAAGGCAGTCTACCCCAAATTAGGGTTTTGTGTTGCATCAAGATCCTTGAGTCCAAATGACCTCAAATGCTCACCATTGTCCTAATATGTTCTCAAGGTCATCCATGTCAAGTTTCAAGCCTTGCAGAGAAAGTTTGCTCAGTCAATTGCTCAAAGGTCCAAATATCGACTGTGCTAGGGCAAAAGTCAACTGTGACCCACATACAGTCAAAATTCAATATTTTTTGTCAACATTCTCATTTTTAAGTATATTTCATCATTTTATCAAGGTTTGATCATGATTCATCAAGGATTGCTCATAATTCATCAAGATTCAAAAGTTGATAAATTAGGGTTTTGCAGGAAAAGTCAACTCAACTTTGACCAAGCATAACTTTCTCATACTTTATGAGAAATGACCTATCCAAATCTCATTTTGAATAGGATGAATTTTCCTACAATCCATCTTCATCTCCCAAGATCAAAATATGCACTCACAAGAAGTTATGAATTTGGACATTATAGGTAATTTGTGAAAGTCAACAAAAACACCTTTTTTGTCAAAGTTTCTAGCTTGATCATGGAATATAAAAATGGAATGAGACCAAAAGGGTTGATTAGAGGACATATCAAGCTTTCTAAAAAGTCGTAGAACACCTCCAAAAGTTAAACATTGAAGAAGTTATGCATTGTTGAAGTTGGACTTTTTTGCAAAATTGCCAAAAGTCAACTATCACCAAAACTTCAAATTTTGCCAAATGGGCCCATTCTTTTTCACTTGTTTTGAGTTGGCATTGTAGCCCTCGTGCTCCAGCCTTGGCCATGTGTCCATATCATATTTTTATTAATTATTTTGATTTTATTTGAATTAATTTTATTTAAATCAAAATAAATCAAATAAAAATCCAAAAGCATTGATAACAAAGATTTTGTGGTGATTTCAGGTTTCATTATACAGCTTGCCATCATCAAACTCGTATCAAGGCATAAGTGTACAAAAATATGTGATTTGGATCAAATTTGGAAGGTGGTTAAAGGAGGATTAAATCAAATATCCAAGCATTGATAGAAAGAGATTTGGACAGCAAAGACAATCTTAATACATTGTGCAATACATAAGGTTCGTGTGCAGACCAAAATAGGGGTTAGAGATCAATTGGAGAGCAAGAACAAAATTTGCAAAAACACCAAAAAAGTGTGAGATCGAAATCAAGTCTAGAGGCAGTTTCAAGGCTTAGTGTTGGTCTCAATCTCTTCCTGACAATCTCCACAAGCGAAAGCAAGCGAAAGCAAGCAAAGCCACGCGTTTTCAGACCCCCCAGAGCATTGTAAGTCACTCACGAACTCACCCTGTTTTTGATTTCGTATTTTGAAATTTAGGCATAGTTAGCATGAATTGATGGCATATTCTGAATCTACAAATCATTTGCAAGCTTTTTGTATTATTCAATTGCATTTATATGACCTGTAACGAGACCCACCATTGTTAGGGTTTCGTTTTTGTTTTTGGGGTTTTTCGTTTCAGGAACAATTAGCCCTAATAATGGCCATGGTTGTGATCAGAAGAAGGAGATGAACTCAACCATGGTCTAAGAATCCATTTTCATGGCCTGTACAAGATTTTGAGGGTGGACAAGCTTGTAGAGACGGACCTTTGTCCGTTGGTATAGGTACTTTGATTTTTAGCCACGGTGCAGAGGACAGGGACGATGTGTTGTCACGCTACCACTCGTCCATTCAAATATTGGCGCGTTTTTTTTTATATTTATCCAATAATATTTGTTTTTTATATTATATTTAATTTGTATTATATTAACAAAGCAAGTCAAGTGGCGTGGTGGCAAGCATTGCGTGGATATACCTTCAGGACCTGGGTTTGAATCCCAGGTCCCCCTATTTTCTTCATGATATTTATTTTCAGGTGATTCAGTGCGCACTTAAGCCTAAGACCCATCATGGACACTCACCAATCAACGTGCCAGATGGTCAGATGGCCAGATCTGGTGGCCAACATTGAAGGCACACCATAGGGCCAAGTCAACGTTTGCATACAGGATCCAAAAAGTCAATCTTGGTCAGCATCATTGGGCTAATATTCTTGCTTCCTGCACCCCCCAAATCAAGCCCACTTTCTCTACTTTTCTTACATTTTTATTTATTTACATTTAATTATTTTTAATTAATTACTAACCAATAGCATAATTTCTTTGTATCAAAAAATCACAAAAAACATTCAGGTCCAATTAAAATTCAAAACTTTATTTTTATTAATAAATATTAACTAATTAATTAGGTTTTTTTAATTCTAGAATAACTTTAATTTATTTTTGTAAATATTTAAAACTAATTAAAATTAATAGGTTTTAATCATTAATTTAATTATTTTCTTTTCTTTTCCTAAAATAACCAAAACTCCAAAAATATGTCATTAATTATTTTTTTCATTTAATTAATTTAATAATTAATTTAGTATTTAATTTTAGGATTTAATTTCTTTTCTTAAAAATAATAAAAACAACAAAAAAAACATTTTCTTTAATCAAATGGGTCAAAACCCTAATTTCACATTCGATCCAATTCACTCGCGTGATTTATTTTTCCTTATTCAATTATTGATGTATCTGCTCCTGGCTTGTAATAGTTTTAATAGGACATTTATTTATTTTTCTGCTTTTTTTATTTTCAAAGGGTTGTTTTTGGCGATGTAAATACCCGACGCCTTGTAATAGTTAGGTTAAATTCTGCATTTTAATTCCGCAAATTATACAACTGTTAGATGTTTGATAATATGGTTTACATGACAAGAATGAATGCCTAATAGAAAAAAAAAACAATTAGATCACCCTTAACATGTGCAAAGATAAAAATAACCGAAATCAACACACTTGCACATGCGCACTCCTAGGGTACACCCCACTTGGTTACCTTCGTAAACGGTCATTGAGTATAGGTCGTTTTAGAGGTCGCCCTCTTGTCTAAAAGATTATAGTTGCCTCGAAATGGTTGCCTCGGATATTGTTGCCTCGAATAAATGATCTAAGACATTATGGTTACCACTAAGACATCCTAACATTGCTTTAGTGATCGTATGTCCCTCATTCGAATTGACCCTCAAACTCCAACGACGGTGCTACCTACTCACTAATAGTGGGATAGTATTGTCTAAGGGAAACAAGCATTGAACGATTCCTTTTTCGAGTAGGTAGATTAGTTCTTAAGTACTTGCTCATTCAAAACAAAACTTTTTCACACTTACACTTTTACGAACAAGTTTTCAAAAACACTTCATTACACTCTTAAGGATAGAAGCAAGAGTTAAATCGAAGTTAAAACAAAAACTTTTCAAAACCCACAAGCACAAAGAAAAAAAAATTGAAAATGATGAGCAAGTACCTAAGAGCCCGTAGATAACTACGGATAGAAAGGGTTCTAATACCTTCCCTTTCTATAATCTACCCCCCGTACTCAGAAATATCTCGAAAAAGGAATTTTTCTGTGCTCTTTTCCTTTCCTTGTTGGATAAAATAAAAAATGGTGGTGACTCTTGCTTACCGCGACATTTTGCAAAAACAAACACAAAACGCAAACCAGCATTCTAAAAAACAGTCAGTTCTTCCCACCGTATCACAGAACTGGCGACTCTGTTGGGGATTTAAATAAGTGGGGTGTACCTTAGGAATAGTTCATCATATTGTTTTCAATTGCTTGACTTGTATGCTTTATCTTTGTGGGTTTGAATCGGAGTTACTATAGATCCTAACCAGATCTGGGGATACCATTTAGGTAAGTAGCAATAGACTGTGAGGGAACTGTACCGCGTAGACCGATACGGTTGAAGCAATAGCTATGATGGTGTGGCACTTTAGTTTGTACTGATATCCCTTGAGGTGGAACAAGGAGAATATGGGTCTTCTAAGGGGTCATTAAGCACCAAATGACCTTAGAACCTATAATTGACCAACTTGGCCATAGAAAAGTAGCAGTATGCTACACTCATTGAGACCAAACTCTCGCGATGATTCCGGCCACAAGAAAAGGTTGCCAAACTGGAATTATGACCGATCGAGGGTGGTCAGTGATATTGAGATCCTCTAGAACCCGGTTACTATTACTAGGACAGGTTGAACCAACTAAACTGAAAGAGGGTAGTACCTAAACTCCATGCCAGCCTGAAATCTAACGGCTACTATGTGACTTGTTTGCCCTTACCATGTTTGCTATCTGTGAATACTTGTGGTGTGTTTCTATCATGACATCATTCATCATGACATTGCATGTATATTTCATCAGAATAACCCATTTCAAAGGCAGAGGGTATTCATCTTTGTTCTGTTTTGTAGGTCATGGCCTCTATGCGTAGAAACACTATTCGGATCAGCTTTGTACAGATTCCTACTCAGCTTAGAGATTTGGTCGCAAAAGTTCCAGATACTTCCTCCTTTATCAGAAGACATGGGCACCTCCTTGGTTTGGTCACTTCCAGATTAGATGAGCAGATGATGAGTGTTTTGTGCCAGTTCTTTGATCCATTATACCACTGCTTCACTTTCCCGGACTATCAGTTGGTCCCTACTCTGGAGGAGTTCTCTGATCTACTTGGTATTTTTCTTCTAGAGCAGACGCCATTTACAGGTTGGGAGGTAGCCCTTAGGCCAAAGGATGTTGCTACAGCCCTACATCTGACAAAGGCTGAGGTAATGTCTAACTGGGAGACTCGGATTGGGACAAAAGGCTTCTTGGCTAAATTCTTGGTTGATCGGGCTAATCAGTTCTGGGACAGTTTGGACTTTCAGGCATTCGAGGATATCCTGGCTCTTCTCATATATGGTTTGGTTATTTTTCCAAATTCAGATTCCTTTGTTGACGTGAATGCGGTGAGGATTTTCATGTCCCGTAATCCGGTGCCCACTGTCTTAGGTGACATTTTGCACGCTCTTTATGCCCGTACTGCTTGAAAACGGGGAACCCTTATGTGTTATGCACCATTGTTGGCGAGGTGGTTTATTTATCACCTCCCCAAATCTGTTTTGAAGAACAAGGAAGGCATGGGTTGGGCCTACAGGATTATGTCCCTTGCTCACACGGACATCATCTGGAGCACTAAAGGCATGGAAGAAGTAGTTGTTATTGACCGCTGTGGGGAATACCCCAATGTTCCACTACTTGGAATTAGAGGAGGAATCACTTATAATCCTTGTCTGGCCTTGCGATAGTTTGGGCGAGCCCGAAATCACGGTCCTCATGAGTTGCTGATTCCGAGTATTGTCTTTGACTCCCAAGGGGATAGTGAGGAGCATCGCCGCAGGTTCATACGAGCTTGGAATAGGGTACACAGGTCTGATCCGCATGAGTTGGGGATGAAGACCTCTCTTCCGATGGAACCGTATCTCCGGTGGGTTCGAATCTGTGCCCAAAAGCTGGGAATGCTATATGAAGTTGTCTTGCCGGTAATTGTTGAGAGTGTTGATGAAGAAGGGGTTCCACCTACCATCCTCCACCCACACATGCCTACTGACATTGGGGCATTAAAGAGGTCTTGGATGCAGTTGAGAGAAGAATGGGATACTTACAGAGAAAAGTATCACGAGCAGGAGCGGAAGATTCTAAAGCTTACAAGGCAGCTGGAGAATGAGAAGGTCCTCAACGACTATGTCAGCACAGGAGGAAAACGACCATGGCAGCGCTGATGTCTTTTGTTATTTCTAGTTTTGATTTACTTTTCAGTATTTCTTTTTGTAACGCCTTAAAGGCATTTATCAAACATTGTTTCAAATTTATCTAATAAAAGTGTGTTTCATTTTGGTTTACGAATTTGAATCTCTCGATGTCTTTGAAATCATATCATACGCATTTCATTACCATGCACCTCATTACAGGTACCCTTACAGGTTTCTCATCTTCTTCGCTGTTTATTTCAGCATATCATGTCTTCTGAAACATCAACTGAACAAGCCATCAAGGCTCTGCAGGCTCAAAATGCCCAGTTCCAGGAAATGTTCATGAACTTGGCTAAGGGTCAGCAAGATCTGAAGACTCTTATCTTGAAGGATAAGAAGAAGAAGAAGAAGAGGAAGACGGTCCACCTGAATATGGGTTGCAGATTCGGAAACAATTTGCGGGAAGATGTTGATTTATCTCACTCACCTGGAGGGGGAGAGAATCAGGAAGAAAGGAGGGCTCCTAGCCCTGTGGTTTCTGACAACGAGACTGACTTTGACGAAGACCAGTATCCTCCGGCTGAGGATAGGTATAAGCAACTCGAAGACCAGTTGAGTGCAATGGAGGTCCAGAAAGTGCCTGGTCTAGACTTTGGAGATTTGGGTTTATCATCTGGGGTGGTGATTCCCCACAAGTTTAAATAACCAATCTTTGCTAAATACGACGAGGTCTCCTGTCCAAAGCTACACCTCCGCTCGTATGTTAGAAAGATTCAGCCATACACTGCTGATAAGAACCTCTGGATCCACTTCTTTCAGATAGTCTTTCAGGGACTCAACTTGAATGGTTTTACCAGCTGGAAGGAGCTAGTATCCGTAATTGGGAAGACCTTGCTACTGCTTTTTACAAGAAGTACCAATACAATGCCGACCTCGCTACCACGCGTACCCAACTTCAGAGTATGTCTATGGGTGCGAGCGAAGGTTTCAAAGACTACACTCAGAAATGGAGGGACCTTGATGGAAGAGTATAACCCCCTTCTGGCTGACAGGGAGTTGGTAGATATGTTTCTTGGGACGCTGTCTGGTCCATATTTTAATCATCTGATCGGAAGTTCATCGTCATGTTTTACCGAGTTAATTATGACTGGGGAAAGAGTTGAAGCCGGTATTAAGAGAGGCAAGTTAGAGAAAGGTGTTTCATCAAGCACGGAGAAGAATCCTTTTAAGAAGGAGTCTAGTGCAGTTTACAGCTTAAAAATCCAGAACCGACCCAAGCGCCGCCAAGCGGTTAATGCGGTAGTTATTTCAAGACCAATTGTTGCCACACAATGTAACAATCAGCCAAGGGCAGAGAGGCCTCAAAGACAGTTTACTCGACTCAGCATGTCTTTATCTCAAATTCTGCCACAGTTGTTGAAGACTAACTTGGTGATTCTGAGGGAAGCCCCAAAGAATCCCAACACCACCTCACCGCTGTAAAATCAAAACGCTCGATGTGCTTATCATTCTGATAGCCCGGGCATGATACCAATAATTGTTGTGCCTTGAAGAATAAGGTACAAGATCTGATTGACGCTAAGGAGATTGAGTTCGAAGTGCCGGAAAAGCCTAATGTCATAACAGCTCCTATGCCAAAGCATGATACGGGAGTAAATGTTATTGGAGATGATGATGAAGAGTTTGATATTGACACCTGGATTTACCCAACTGCTGATGGTGGACTAAGCAATTGGATGACAAAGGACTCTATGCTTGTTTCTGTTATTACCCAGTAATGAGATTTTTGTTTTGAATTTGTAACAGACAATTTTTAAACTTTACGACCCGGTGTCTTACCCGAGGCACCGTGGCTTTGTTTGTGAGGGCTTGATATTTGTCATCTCCATATATCATCAATAAAAGCATTGGACGTTTTCTTGCATTACAAATTTTGCGCTCCTTGTTTTTCTTTTTTATCTTGTAAAACAACTATTTTACACACACTCACATATACAGGTCTGCATCCACTCTGGATCCCACTAATAACGACTCTGCTACTGCCGGTTATGACTTCGAAAGTCTGGTCAACTTAGCCGAAGACGAAGGTGAAGATGATTGTGAGGTGCCTGGTGAACTTGCTAGACTGTTACTTCAGGAAGAGAGGGTCATACAGCCGCATGAAGAGCCAGTGGAATCAGTGAATCTGGGCACAAAGGAAGACAAGAAAGAGGTCAAGATCGGTGCAAATCTGGAGCCTAGTGTTAAGCAACGGTTAATTCGGATGCTGCGTGACTACGTTGAGATCTTTGCCTGGTCTTATGAAGATATGCCTGGGTTGGATACCGATATCGTGGTTCACCGCCTGCCTACCAAGGAAGACTTTCCTCCAGTGGAATAGAAGGTCCGCGGAATGCGCCCGGAGATGTCTGAGAAAATCAAGGCTGAAGTTATGAAACAGTTTGACATCGGCTTTCTAGGAGTTACTTCTTACCCACGGTGGGTGGCCAACGTGGTTCCAGTGCCGAAGAAGGATGGTAAGGTTCGAATGTGTGTTGACTATAGGGATATGAATAAGGAAAGCCCTAAAGATGATTTCCCTCTGCCTCATATCCACGTTCTGGTTGACAACACTGCACAACATAAGGTCTTCTCCTTTATGGATGGTTTCTCCGGTTATAATCACATTAAGATGGCTCCCGAAGACATGGAGAAAACAACCTTTGTTACTCAATGGGGTACCTTTTTCTACAAAGTCATGCCTTTTGGATTGAAGAATGTTGGGGCAATGTATCAGTGTGCCATGGTCGCTTTGTTCCATGACATGATCCATCATGATATTGAGGTATACGTCGACGACATGATTGCAAGATCCTAGACTGAAGAAGAGCATCTTGACCACCTTCAGAAGTTATTTGACAGGTTGAAGTTGTACAAGCTGAGGTTAAACCCGAACAAGTGCACCTTCAGGGTGAGATCTGGTAAGCTGTTGGGTTTCATCGTAAGTGATAAAGATATTCAAGTGGATCCTACAAAGGTGAATGCTATACAAGAAATTCCAGCTCCCCGAACAGAAAAAGAAGTCAGAGGCTTTCTGGGACGTATGAACTATATTGCCCGATTCATCTCACACCTGACTGCTACTTGTGAGCCAATCTTCAAGCTGTTGAAGAAAGATCAAGTGGTAAGATGGAACGATGAATGTCAGGCTGCTTTTGAAAGGATTACAGAATATCTCCAAAAGCCACCTATTTTGATGCCTCCAGTTGAAGGGGGACCTTTGATCTTATACTTGACAGTACTCGACAATTCAATGGGGTGTGTGCTGGGGTAGCATGACGAGTCTGGCCGAAAAGAGCATGCTATTTATTACCTTAGCAAAAAGTTTACCGACTGCGAGACCCGATACTCGTTGCTCGAGAAAACTTGCTGCGCTTTGGCATGGGCTGCTCGCCAGTTGAGACAGTATATGCTGACTCACACCACTCTATTGATATCAAAGATGGATCCAATCAAGTATATCTTCGAGAAGCCCGCCTTATCCGGAAGAATAGCAAGATGGCAGATGATCTTGACTAAGTATGACATCCAATACACGATCCAAAAGGCAATCAAAGGAAGTGTGTTGGCAGATCATTTGGCACATCAGGCAGTGGATGATTACCAGTCTATGAACTTTGAATTCTCAGATGAGAACATCATGTTAGTGACCGATTGTGAGACACCTGGAGTGGATGAAGGACCTGAGGAGGGATCCCGATGGTCTATGTAATTTGATGGAGCTTCAAACGCTTTGCGTAATGGCATTGGCACCGTGATCATATCTCCTGAAGGCTCTCATACTCCATTCACCGCCCGACTATGTTTCAACTGCACCAACAACATGGCGGAGTATGAAGCGTGCATTATGGGTCTTCGAGCAGCTATTAACCTAAGGATTAAGTTCTTAAGTTTTTTCGGAGATTCCTCTCTCGTGATCAGTCAGATCAAAGGCGAGTGGGATACGAAACACCCTAATCTTATTCCTTACAAAGAGTATGTATTGACGTTGCTTCCACACTTCGAGGAGATAACCTTTGAACACTTCCCTAGAGAGGAAAATCAGTTGGCGAACGTGCAGGCTACGATGTCTTCTATGTTCAAGGTCATATGGGACAATGAAGATCCCCAAATTACCATTGAGAGGTTGGACGAACTTTCACATTGCTATGACATTGAGACTGAAGAGGTAGCAGATAAACCCTGGTTTCATGAGGTAAAGAGGTATCTTGAAGCTCAGGAGTACCCCGAGGGTGCATCTGTTAACGATAAGAAGTTTCTGAGAAGATTCGCGGCGAAGTTCTTCATCAGCAATGGCATTCATTACAAGCGTAACCATGACTCGACCTTACTATGTTGTGTGGATAAGAACAAAGCAGAAAGGATTATGGTAGAGTTACATGAAGGTACTTTCGGAACTCATTCCAGTGGACATACCATGGCAAAGAAAATCCTACGGGCAGGATACTATTGGTCTACCATGGAAGTCGACTGTTATAAACATTCTTGGACCTGTCATAAGTGCCAAGTCTATGCTGATAAGGTGCACATACCTCCAGTACCTCTGAACGTCCTGACGGCTCCGTGTCCTTTTGCAATGTGGGGCATCAACATGATCGGCAAGATCAGACCTATGGCATCTAACGGGAATCGTTTCATCTTGGTAGTTATTGATTACTTTACGAAGTGGGTTGAAGCAGCTTCCTTTGCTACCGTAACCAAGAACATCGTGGCACGGTTTATTCGGCACAATCTGATCTATCGATATGGCGTACCAGAGAGGATCATTACGGACAATGGTACAAATCTCAATAAAAAGATGATCACCGAACTCTGCAAGCAGTTCAAGATACAGCATCACAACTCTTCTCCCTACCGGCCGAAGATGAATGGGGCTGTTGAAGCGGCTAATAAGAACATTAAGAAGATTGTGCAGAAAATGACAGTGACATACAAATATTGGCACGAGATGTTACCATTTTCTCTCCATGGGTACCGCACTTCAGCGTGGACGTCAACAGGGGAAACACCCTATTCCTTGTTATATGGCATGGAGGCCGTCTTGCCCGTTGAAGTTCAGGTACCCTCTCTTCGGATTATGAAGGATGCAGGTTTGAGCGAAGATGACTAGATTCAGACCCAGCTTGATCAGCTAAACTTAATTGACGAAAAGAGACTTACTATTATTTGTCATGGTCAGACATACCAAAAATGGATGATCAAGGCATTTAACAAGAAAGTCAGACGACAAGAGTATCAAGTTGGGGACCTGGTCATCAAGCACATCATATTACCTCAAGGTGATCCCAGGGGCAAATGGACCCCTACTTACGAAGGGCCATTTGTGGTTAAGAACATTTTCTCAGGAGGAGCTATGATTCTAACCACCATGGATGGTGAAGACCTTCCTCGCCCCATCAATGCGGACATAATGAAAAGATACTACGCATAATCAAAGACCCGCTAGGCTGACTGGCCTAGGCAAAAATAAGGGCTTCCCGGCGAACCAAAAGGGTTCGGGAAAAAATAAGGGATGAAAATGAAAAAACTGTACACCTGGCAAGTCGAAAACCTAGAAAAGGCGGCTTGGGCAAAAAAGGGTATCCCGGTGGACTGAAAACCCGAAAGGGCGGTCCAGGCAAAAATTAGGGATCAAAGCGTAACACCATGTCTCATTAGATCACCTACAACCAGACTTCGGTATCGACTATCAAGCTCGAACGACATTAATCAATCTGAACTACCTTCAACCAAGTAGCAAAGTGATGAGATGCTCGAGGACATAAAGGCAATAGCAAAGTTGGAACCCAGTGGGATTATTCATATAGCTGTTTTTCTTTGTTTTTTACAAAATTGCATAAACTCAATTGTTCTACGGCGTTCTCTTATTAGGACGTCAGCCTCTTGTACAAAAACGCCTATTTACAGGCTAAACTTCAAAATTAATACAATTCATCTTCAAATAAATTTCAAACTGTTTTTCCTTTATCTGTTTTGTTTTGCAAGGAACGTCCAATGATTATTTTTGAAATATGCATTTGACATTAATTGTTGCTCATTAATATTTACATGCGAAACAAAAGACGATTACTTGTAATATCAGAAACAGGGGCAAATAAGATTTGTCCAAGCTTTACGGTTGCTCTATCCACCAGGTACAAAGGTAGATTCAGCTGAAGAATATGGCTAAGGTATATTCACTCCCCGTAGAGCAAGAAAAAGATAGTAATGTTAACTCTCCCTAGATGAGGCTCGTAACTGTGGATGAATCGGTAATATTCTCCCCAAGTAGAGTTTATCTACCATCAGCACTAAAAGGTCTTAATATTCCCCAGCGGAGTATATAAAATATCCCCAGTGGAGTTTGAAAATTATCCCAGCACAGTCCGAAAAAGCTTCCTCAGTGGAGTATGGAGAATCATCCCCAGTAGACTTTGGAAGATTGTCCCCAGTAGAGTCTAAAAGGTTATCCCCAGTGAAGCCGCAACTGAAAGATCATCCCCAGCGGAGTTCATTCCTTTCACAAACAAAAACTCGAATCCCCAACAGGATTCAGTATCACCAGCAATGGTAACTCATCCCCAGCTAAATTTATCAGTGGAATCCTCTACAGAGCATCACTTCCCCACAGAGCCATTTCTTCATCAGCTTATTCCCCAGCGGAGTTATCCTCTCCTGCAGGTCTATTCTCACAATCATCTTCATCCACTATCTCCAGCGAAAACAAAGAATTCAACTCTTTTCTCCAGCAGCTATCCGGGATTTATTTTCCCTAGCTAAAAACATTACATTTCCATACATATCATGCATTACATACAAATAACCTTTACCTTTCAGGAAGGATGCAGTTAAATTCTCACAAAATTCAAAGTTATGAAGCTTTTACCTCAGTCGAATTATGGACAAGTTCTTAAATCTCAGCAGAGATGTTTTTCTCAGTTGAATTACGGGCAAGTTCCTAAATCTCGACAAAGATGTTCCTCCGTTGAATTACAGACAGGTTCCTAAATCTCAGCAGAGAAGTTTTCTCAGTTGAATTACGGGCAAGTTCTTAAATCTCGACGAAGATGTTTCCCCAGTTGAATTACGGATAAGTTCTTAAATCTCAGCAGAGATGTTTTCTCAGTTAAAGTACAGCCGAGTTCCTGAATCTCAAAAAAAATGTTCCTTTGTTGAATTACAGACGAGTTCCTAAATCTCAGCAGAGAAGTTTTCTCAGTTGAATTACGGGAGAGTTCTTAAATCTCGACGAAGATGTTTCCCCAGTTGAATTACGGACAAGTTCCTAAATCTCAGTAGAGATATTTTTCTCAGTTGAAGTACAAGCAAGTTCCTAAATCTTGACAAAGACGTTCCTCCGTTGAATTACAGACAGGTTCCTAAATCTCAGCAGAGATGTTTTTCTCAGTTGAAGTACGGGCAAGTTCTTAAATCTCGACGAAGATATTCCTCCGTTGAATTACAGACAAGTTCCTAAATCTCAGCAGAGAAGTTTTCTCAGTTGAATTACGGGCGAGTTCTTAAATCTCGACGAAGATGTTTCCCCAGTTGAATTACGGAGAAGTTCTTAAATCTCAGCAGAGATGTTTTCTCAATTGAATTACATGCGAGTTCCTGAATCTCGACAAAAGTGTTCCTCCATTGAATTACAGACGAGTTCCTAAATCTAAGCAGAGAAGTTTTCTCAGTTGAATTACGGGCGAGTTCTTAAATCTCGACGAAGATGTTTCCCCAGTTGAATTACGGACAAGTTCCTAAATCTCAGCAGAGATGTTTTTCTCAGTTGAAGTACGGGCAAGTTCCTAAATCTCGACAAAGATGTTCCTCCGTTAAATTACAAACAGGTTCCTAAATCTCAGCAGAGATGTTTTTCTCAGTTCAAGTACGGGCAAGTTCTTAAATCTCGACGAAAATGTTCCTCCGTTGAATTACAGACAAGTTCCTAAATCTCAGCAGAGAAATTTTCTCAGTTGAATTACAGGCGAGTTCTTAAATCTCGACGAAGATGTTTCCCCAATTGAATTACAGACAAGTTCTTAAATCTCAGCAGAGATGTTTTCTCAGTTGAAGTACAGGCGAGTTCCTAAATCTCGACAAAGATGTCCCTCCGTTGAATTACAGACAAGTTCCTAAATCTCAGCAGAGAAGTTTTCTCAGTTGAATTACGGGCAAGTTCTTAAATCTTGACGAAGATGTTTCCCCTCAGTTGAATTACGGGCGAGTTCCTAAATCTCGACACCTCAGTTGAATTACGGACGAGTTCCTAAATCTCGACACCTCAGTTGAATTACGGGCAAGTTCCTAAATATCGACACCTCAGTTGAATTACGGACGATTTCCTAAATCTTGACACCTCAGTTGAATTACGAGCAACTTCCTAAATCTCGACACCTCGGTTGAATTACGGACGAGTTCCTAAATCTCGACACCTCGGTTGAATTACGGATGAGTTCCTAAATCTCAACAGATATGCTTCCTCAATTGAATTACGGACGAGTTCCTTTCCCTCAACAAAGATCAGACTTCCCCAGAGGAATCTTCCTCAATGGCAGGTATGCAAGCTCTCGCTAAGGAATATCTTATGTGATCGACACTCCTCCAAATGGCATATATAAGCCCATTCCCGACATCACAAGACAATTACCACTTCATGCGAGTGCAAATTTCTGGGCACTCTAGTGTTCAATCATCTTCCACCTTCGGATCACGAAAGGCACAAAAGCCAATCTACATCCTCAGGTTTAAGAAGATTGAACAGGGGCAGCTATTGTACCCCAAAATTTTCCCTCCCATATTTCTCAAAACATTGCAAGAAAAATCTCCAAGTTGCTCAAAGTAGTCCAAGAGTTGGTCAGACAAGCTCTCTCCTAAGGCAGTCTACCCCAAATTAGGGTTTTGTGTTGCATCAAGATCCTTGAGTCTAATTGAACTCAAGTTCTCACCATTGTCCTAATATGTTTTGAATGTCATCCATGTCAAGTTTCAAGCCTTGCAGAGAAAGTTTGCTCAGTCAATTGCTCAAAGGTCCAAAAATCGACTATGTTAGGGCAAAAGTCAATTGTGACCCACATACAGTCAAAATTCAAGATTTTTTGTCAACATTATCATTTTGAAGTATATTTCATCATTTTATCAAGGGTTTATCATGATTCATCAAGGATTGCTCATAATTCATCAAGATTCAAAAGTTGCTAAATTAGGGTTTTGTAGGAAAAGTCAACTCAACTTTGACCAAGAATAACTTTATCATACTTTATGAGAAATGACCCATCCAAAGCTCATTTTGAAGAGGATGAATTTTACTACAATCCATATTCATATCCCAAGATCAAAATATGCGCTCACAAGAAGTTATGAATTTGGACATTATAGGTCATTTGTGAAAGTCAACAAAAACACCTTTTTTGTCAAAGTTTCTAGATTGATCATGGAATATCAAAATGGAATTAGACCATTAGGGTTGATTAGAGGACATCTCAAGCTTTCTAAAAAGTCCAAGAACACCTCCAAAAGTTCAAAATTGAAGAAGTTATGCATTGTTGAAGTTGGACTTTTTTGCAAAATTGCCAAAAGTCAACTATCCCCAAAACTTCAAATTTTGCCAAATGGGCCCATTCTTTTTCACTTGTTTTGAGTTGGCATTATAGCCCACGTGCTCCAGCCTTGGACATGTGTCTATATCATATTTTTGTTAATTATTTTGATTTTATTTTAATTAATTTGATTTAAATCAAAATAAATCAAATAAAAATCCAAAAGCATTGATAACAAAGATTTTGTGGTGATTTCAGGTTTCATTATACAGCTTGCCATCATCAAACTCGTATCAAGGTATAAGTGTACAAAAAGATGTGATTTGGATCAAATTTGGAAGGTGGTTAAAGGAGGATCAAATCAAATATCCAAGCATTGATGGTATATTCTGAATCTACAAATCATTTGCAAGCTTTTGGTATTATTCAATTGCATTTATATGACCTGTAACGAGACCCACCATTGTTAGGGTTTCGTTTTTGTTTTTGGGGTTTTTTGTTTCAGGAACAATTAGCCATAATAATGGCCATGGTTGTGATCATAAGAAGGAGACAAACTCAACCATGGTCTTAGAATCCATTTTCATGGCTTGTACAAGATTTTTAGGGTGGACAAGCTTGTAGCGACGGACCTTTGTCCGTTGCTATAGGTACTTTGATTTTTAGCCACTGTGCAGAGGACAGGAACGATGCATTGTCACGCTACCACTCGTCCATCCAAATATTGGCGCGTTTTTTTTTATATTTATCCAATAATATTTGTTTTGTTATATTATATTTAATTTGTATTATATTAACAAAGTAAGTCAAGTGGCGTGGTGGCAAGCATAGCGTGGATATCCCTTCAGGACCTGGGTTCGAATCCCAAGTTCCCCTATTTTCTTCATGATATTTATTTTCAGGTGATTCAGTGCGCACTTAAGCCTAAGACCCATCATGAACACTCACCAATCAACGTGCCAGATGGCCAGATGGCCAGATCTGGTGGCTAGCATTGAAGGCACACCATAGGGCCAAGTCAACATTTGCATACAGGATCCAAAAAGTTAATCTGGGTCAGCATCATTGGGCCAATATTCTTGCTTCCTGCACCCCCCAAATCAGGCCCACTTTCTCTACTTTTCTTACATTTTTATTTATTTACATTTAATTATTTTTAATTAATTACTAACCAATAGCATAATTTCTTTTTATCAAAAAATCACAAAAAACATTTTGGTCCAATTAAAATTCAAAACTTTATTTTTATTAATAAATATTAACTAATTAATTAGGTTTTTTTAATCCTAGAATAACATTAATTTATTTTTATAAATATTTAAAACTAATTAGAATTAATAGGTTTTAATCATTAATTTAATTATTTTATTTTATTTTCCTAAAATAACCAAAACTCCAAAAATATGTCATTAATTATTTTTTTGATTTAATTAATTTAATAATTAATTTGGTATTTAATTTTAGGATTTAATTTCTTTTCTTAAAAATAATAAAAACAAAAAAAAACATTTTCTTTAATCAAAAGGGTCAAAACCCTAATTTCACATTCGATCCAATTCACTCGCGCGATTTATTTTTCCTTATTCAATTATTGATGTATCTGCTCCTGGCTTGTAATAGTTTTAATAGGATATTTATTTATTTTTCTGCTTTTTTTATTTTCAAAGGGTTGTTTTTGGCGATGTAAATACCCGACGCCTTGTAATAGTTAGTTTAAATTCCGCATTTTAATTTCGTAAATTATACAACTGTTAGATGTTTGATAATAGGGTTTGCATGACAAGAATGAATGCCTAATAGAAAAAAACAATTAGATCACCCTTAACATGTGCAAAGATAAAAATAACCGAAATCAACACACTTGCACATGCGCACTCCTAGGGTACACCCCACTTGGTTGCCTTCGTAAACGGTCATTGAGTATAGGTTATTTTAGAGGTTACCCTCTTGTCTAAAAGATCATAGTTGCCTCGAAATGGTTGCCTCGGATATTATTGTCTCGAATAAATGATCTAAGACATTAGGGTTACCACTAAGACATCCTAACATTGCTTTAGTGATCGTATGTCCCTCATTCGAATTGACCCTCAAACTTCAACGACGGTGCTACCTACTCACTAATAGTGGGATAGCATTGTATAAGGGAAACAAGCATTGAACTATTCCTTTTTCGAGTAGGTAGATTAGTTCTTAAGTACTTGCTCATTCAAAACAAAACTTTTTCACACTTACACTTTTACGAACAAGTTTTCAAAAACACTTCATTACACTCTTGAGGACAGAAGCAAGAGTTAAATCAAAGTTAAAACAAAAACTTTTCAAAACCCACAAGCACAAAGAAAACAATTTTGAAAATGATGGGCAAATACCTAAGAGCCCGTAGATAACTACAGATAGAAAGGGTGCTAATACCTTCCCTTTCTATAATCTACCCCCCGTACTCAGAAATATCTCGAAAAAGGAATTTTTCTGTGCTTTTTTCCTTTCCTTGTTGGATAAAATAAAAAACGGTGGCGACTCTTGCTTACCGCGATATTTTGCGAAAACAAACGCAAACCAGCATTCTAAAAAACAGTCAGTTCTTCCCACCGTATCACACTCCTGAATATGGGTCACAGGTTTGGGAACAGATTGAGACAGGATGTTGATTTATCTCACTCATCTGGAGGGGGAGAGAATCATGAAGAAAGGAGGGCTCCTAGCCCTGTGGTTTCTGACCATGACACTGACTTTGATAAAGACCAGTATCCTCCGGTCGAGGATAGGTATAAGCAACTTGAAGACCGGTTAAGCGCGATGGAGATCCAGAAGATACCTGGGTTGGACTTTGGAGATCTGGGATTGGCATCTGGGGTGGTGATCCCTGACAAGTTTAAAGCTCCTGTCTTTGCTCAGTATAATGGGGTATCCTGCCCGAAGCTACACCTCCGCTCATACGTCAGAAAGATTCAACCCTATACTGCATATAGAAATCTCTGGGTTCATTTCTTTCAAGATAGTCTGTCAGGGACTCAACTTGAATGGTTTTGTCAACTGGAAGGAGCTAACTTTCGCAACTGGGAGGACCTTGCTGCTACTTTTTACAAGCAATACCAGTATAATGTCGACCTTGCTCCCACGCGTACTCAGCTTCAGGGTATGTCTATGGGTACAGGCGAAGGCTTTAAGGACTACGCTCAGAAGTGGAGAGATCTTGCTGGAAGAGTCCAACCCCCTATGTCTGATAGGGAGTTGGTGGATATGTTTCTTGGGACTTTGTATGGTCCCTATTTCAATCATTTGATCGGCAGCTCGTCAGTGGGTTTCACCGAACTGATTTTTACTGGAGAAAGAGTAGAAGCTGGGATCTTGAGTGGTAAGATCCACAAAGATACCTCTTTGAGTACAGAGAAGAAGTTATTTGGTGGCAAGAGGGAAGCCAATGTTGTGCACGGCCAGAAGAGGCATGGCAAGGCAGACTACCACCAATCTGTGGGGGCAGTGTTGATCTCTAATTCGGCACGCACACAACGACCACAACAACGAAATAATCAGCCAAGGGGGGAAAGACTTCAAAGGGAGTTCACCCAAATCAACATGCCATTGTCACAAGCGTTGCAGCACATGTTGAAGATGAATCTGATTACGGTGATAAACCCTCATCTGAACCCTAAGACTTCTTCTCCTAACTACAACCCAGATGCAAGGTGTGCTTATCATTCTGGTAGCCCGAGGCACGATACTAACGATTGTTGGGCATTGAAATACAAGATTCAGAATATGATTGACGCCAAGGAGATCGAATTCGAGCCTCCTGAGACTCCCAATGTGATCACTGCTCCCTTTCTAAAACATGGCTAGGATTGAAAGCATTTTTGTTCATTTGAATTTTAAAGTTGTATTTTTCTTTGCCTATCCAAACAATTATTATCATGTCAAACTTTTTATTTCATTAATGCATTACACGTGCCTGTTTTGAATTAATTGTTTTCACTATGCTTAAATTGCTTCATATTTCCTTTTTGTGATGTTCAACTCTCGATTAAAAAATTCTGAGCCTTTAGAGGGAGGATGACGAAAATGATATCAAAATCTCTACAGTATGCTTTTGAACAGACCCTGCTGACGATGTACAGGCGTTGTTTCAAATCCTAAACAGTGGAGTTATAAGGAAGATAATCCCTAGTCAACCCCTTTGAGCTGAAGAAGTTAGAGTTTTTCTTTTCACACGAATTAAAATCCTTAATCACAACCTGGGGCAGGGTAGTTTTCTCAGTTAATCCAGGTGCACAATGAATGGCATCGAAGACGTCCTTCCAAAACAGAAGACAATGATGGTTTCATATAATCGTAAGGACAGGCAGTCATTACCCTTCGAAATAAAAGCCCATTAAGTCAAAACCTATGAAGGAGACTTAAGAAAAAACTGGGGCATCCCGCTGATTGTAATCACAAAAGAAACAGTTCAGGAAAAAAGACACGGATAACAAAATCAAAAAGAAAGAGGTCCTACAAACTCTCAACAAAAATGACTGCCTATTCAAAATAAATTGTCAGTATCCGAACCGTCACTGGAATATCAGAGCAAAGACTCAAAATGGGGTCTAAATGCACAACTAGTTGAGGTTAGGATCGAAGAACATCACGAAGAACGGGTGGGCACAAATAAAATTTGATCCTTTATCCTTTGTTTCTTGAACCATGAACCAGGCCACGTTATAACCCATAAAAGTCCTAGCTGAGGCATGGGTTAGTTTGAAAGCATACTGTTACAAAAGGTATCCTGACTCCTGTAGGGCTTAATGTAAATCCTGAGTTGACATCACATTTTACAAAATTCGCTTGTTTTATTGAAAACTGCATTTTCAAAGAACTTCAAAACAGACATAAGCTTTGCATTCTTAAAATAACCTTGTTTGCATATGACTATTCATTCAAACAGCAGAGAAATTCGCATGACGAATATCTAGTGAACAAAAAACCTTCTCAATAAAAAGGAGCACCTCAAGTGAAAAAAACACTTCCAACCAAGGGGCACGACATGATCATTGTCCATCATCTAGGGCAGTTAAGTCAAGATTCAAGGAATCTCTCAAAGATGCCAAATAGCCAGGGGAAAATCTCCATCTGAATCACTTGGGGAATTGGACATAAATTCTAGAAACGAATCTTGCATGATCAACAAACATTTTTTGGTAGTATGGTAACACAACACTACCGACAGTGACAACTCCCTACTCCTTGAGAGCGTGGACATAGTCAGAAAATACTGTGCATGAATAAAGACCTGCTAGGTTGACTGGCCTAGGAAAAAATAAGGGCATCCCGGCAAACCAAAAAGGGTTCGGGCAAAAATTAGGGATAAAAACAAAAGAAGATTTGTACACCCGGCAAGTCGAAAACCCGAAAGGGCGGCTTGGGCAAAAAAGGGTATCCCGGTGGACTGAAAATCTAAAAAGACAGTCCAGGCAAAAATTAGGGATCAAAGCGTACGACTATGTCCCGTCATCTTGTCACTAGCCTACCAAAAGAAGATTTGTCATTTCAATCGGCAATTACCAAGCACCTCATAGGTTGGGATAATACTCGATCCACAAGGCCTCCGCAGGCATCTTCTCCCGTAGAAACAGGGGCAGAAAAGTCTCGATGCAAAGCCATCGTCATATCCTCAGCACGCGTCCCAGTAACATTCACTCCCCGGAGAGTAAGAAAAAGACAGTGATGTTAGCTGTCCAAAACAGGACACCACTCTCCCCAGCTGGGGCTCGCAACCAAGAATGAGTCGGCGATATTCTCCCCAAGCAGAGTTTATCTATCATCAGCACTGGAAAATTATCCCCAGTAGAGTTTGGAGAATGATCCCCAATGGAGGCCGGAGGATTATCCCCAGTAGAGCCTACAAGGTTATGCCCAGTGAAGTCGCGACTGGAAAATTATCCCCAGCGGAGTTCATTCCTTTCACAAACAGAAACTCAATCCCCAACAGGATTCAGTATCACCAGCAACGGTAATTCATCCTCATCTGAATTTATCAGTGGAATCCTCAACAGAGCATGTCCTCCCCACAGAGCCATCTCCTCATCATCTTTATTCCCCAGCGGAGTTATCCTCTCCTACAGGCTTATTCTCACAAGCATCTTCATTCACTATCCCCAGCGGAAGCGAAGAATTCAACTTTTTTCTCCAGCAGTAATCCGGGATTTATTTTCCCCAGCTAAAAACATCACATTTTCATACATCATGACATGCATACGCATCATACAACACAATCTCATTTATTTTGAGAATATCATTGCTTGATACATATCATGCATTACATGCAGCTAACCTTTACCTTTCAGGAAAGATACAATCAGATTCTCACAAAATTCAAGCTATGAAGCCTGACTCCTCAGTTGAGTATGGACGATCGAAGTTCCTAAATATCAGTAGAGATGATTCCTCAGTTGAGTACGGACGATCGAAGTTCCTAAATATCAGCAGAGATGTTTCCTCAGTTGAGTACGGACGATCGAAGTTCCTAAATATCAGCAGAGATGTTTCCTCAGTTGAGTACGGACGATCGAAGTTCCTAAATATCAGCAGAGATGTTTCCTCAATTGAGTACGGACGATCGAAGTTCCTAAATATCAGCAGAGATGTTTCCTCAGTTGAGTACGGACGATCGAAGTTCCTAAATATCAGCAGTGATGTTTCCTCAGTTGAGTACGAGCGATCGAAGTTCCTAAATATCAGCAGAGATGACTCCTCAGTTGAGTACGGACGATCGAAGTTCCTAAATATCAGCAGAAATGTTTCCTCAATTGAGTACGGACAATCAAAGTTCCTAAATATTAGCAGATATGATTCCTCAGTTGAGTACGGACGATCAAAGTTCCTAAATATCAACAGAGATGACTCACCAGCAGAATAACAGACAACCAAAGTCCTACCTCTTTCAATAAAGATCAGCTTTCCCCAACGGAATCTTCCTCAACGACAGGTATACAAGCTCTCGCTAAGGAATCTCTTATGCGATCGACACTCCTTCGGATGGCATCTTTAAGCCCATCTCCCATCATCAATCTCCAAATGGCATCTGTAAGCCCATTCTTGACATCACAAGACAATTACCACTTCATGCGAGTGCAAATTTCTGGGCACTCTAGTGTTCAATCAACTTCCACCTTTGGATCACGAAAGGCACGAAAGCCAATCTACATCCTCAGGTTTAAGAAGATTGAACATGGGCAGCTGTTGTACCCCAAAATTTTCCCTCCCATATTTCTCAAAACATTTCAAGAAAGATCCTCAAGTTGCTCAAGGTAGTCCAAGGGTTGGCCAGACAAGCTCTCTCCTAAGGCAGTCTACCTCAAATTAGGGTTTCATGTTGCATCAAGATACTTGAGTCCAAGTCATACCAAGTGCTCACCAATGTCCTAATATGTTCTCAAGATCATTCATGTCAAGTTTCAAGCCTTGCAGAGAAAGTTTGCTCAGTCAATTGCTCAAAGGTCCAAAAATTGACTGTGCTAGGGCAAAAGTCAATTGTGACCTACGTACAGTCAAATTTCAAGATTTTTGGTCAACATCCTCATTTTGAAGGATATTTCATCATTTGATCAAGGTTTGATCATGATTCATCAAGGATTTCTCATAATTCCTCAAGAACCAAAAGTTGCTAAATTAGGGTTTTGTAGGAAAAGTCAACTCAACTTTGACCAAGCATAACTTTCTCATAATTTATGAGAAATTACCCATCCAAAGCTCATTTTGAAGAGGATGCAATTCTATACAATCCATATTCATCTCACAAGTTCAAAATATGCACTCACAAGAATTTATGAATTTGGACATTATAGGTCATTTTGAAAAGTCAACAAAAACACCTTTTTTGTCAAAGCTTCATACATGAGCATGGAATATCAAATTGAGATGATACCAAAAGTGTTGGTTAGAGGGCATCTCAAGCTTTCGAAAAAGTCACAGAACATCTCCAAAGAGTCAAAATTGAGGAAGTTATGCATTGTTGAAGTTGACCTTTTTTGCAAAATTGCCAAAAGTCAACTATCCCCAAAACTTAAAATTTTGTCAAATGGGCCCAATCTTTTTCACTTGTTTTGAGTTGGCAACATAGCCCACGAGCTCTAGCCTTTGCCACTTGTCCATATCTTATTTTTATTATTTATTTATATTTTTTATTTGAATTAATTCAATTTAAATCAAAATAAATCAAATAAAATCCAAAACATTGATAACAAGAGATTTTGTGATTGTTTCAGGTTCCAAGTACAGCTAGCAAAGCATTTAAACTCGTGTAAAGGCTTGTGTGCACAAAAAGATTGAAAAAAGCCATGTTTGGAAAGATCTTAAAAGGAAATCAAATCAAAAATCATTGAAGAAGAAAGATTTGGACCAGTTTTTCAACCCTAATGCATTCACTCATACATATAGAATGAGGCCAGACCTAAAAAGAGGTTAGAAAGAGGCGCAAGAGTGAGAACCAGATTTGAAAAAAAGAAAGAAAAGTGTGAGATCGAAATCCCACTTAGAGGCATCCTCAAGACCTTTGAACGATCCCAATCGCTTCCTGGGACTCTCTGCAAGCTAAAGCAATCAAGAACAAGTCCATTCCAGTCCCAAATCGCTCTGTAAGTCCATCACGACATACCCCTGTTCTTGAATTCGTACCTCATAATATAGGCATTGTTAACATGAATTGATGACATATTCTTGATTTATGAGGCATTTGCAAGCTTCCTGCATCATTTAATTTTATTTATATGACCTGTAGTGAAATTCACCATTGTTAGGGTTTTGGAGTTGGTTTTAGGGTTTTTGATTACAAGGACAATTGGCCTTTGTAAGTGGTACGGTTGTGATCAGGAGGACGAAACAAACACAACCATGGCATTGGATGTCATTTATGTTGCCCGTAGAAGATTTTGGAATGGACACGGCCTATAGCAACGGACAAAACGTCCGTAGGTAAAAGTGTTTTGCTTTTACCCACGGAGAGAGGAAGGAGACGATTAGTTGTCATCCCTCCATTGGCTTGTTTGAATTTGCGCGCAAAAATACCATTACTGTACTTGTTTCATATATTATGTTTATTATTTATATTATGTACTATGAAAACGCAATGGCGTAGTGGTGGCCATGTGAGCGCTTAAGGCGTTAGAGGCTGGAGGTCAGGGGTTCGATCCCTGCCTCCAGCATTTGCTATTTTCTTGTTTTATTCCAGGCGATCCAGTGCGCTTACCAACCAGGGGTCCACCATGCGTCTTCATCATCAATCATGCCAGATGGCCAGATGGCCAAATCTGATGGCCCCCACTGAAGGAACACCATAGGCCAAGTCAAACGCATACGTACTGGATCCAGAAAGTCAAAACGGATCTCATATCATTGGGCCCAAAAGCTGATATCCACACCCCTCTAAAAATACACGCAGGCCCATTTTCTCTCTTCATCCTTTTTTTTATTTTTTTTATTTAAATTGTTTATTTATTTACTAACCAATAAATTTATTTTCTCTTTTTATCAAAAAATCACCAAAAATATTTTTATTTCCAATTAAAATTAGAATTTTATTTTCATCAATTAATTAATTAATTTAATTAGGTTTGATTAATTAGATAACTTTAATTTATTTTGCAAGGAATTAAAATCAATTAGAATAAATAGGATTTATTACTAACTTAATTGTATTTTATTTTTTTTCCTAAAATAGCCATAAAAAACCAAAAATAGGTCTTTTAATTATTTTCATTAATTAATTTAATTAACTAATTAATTTTTGCATTTAATTTAGAAAACTTATTTCTTTTATTAAAAACAACAAAAAACATTTTTCTTTTAAATTAGGATAGAAGGGTCAAAACCCTAGTTTCGCATTCGATCTAATTTTCCATCGTGCGCTTTATTTTTATTTCTTATCCAATTATTGTATATGCTCCCGATTTGTAATAATTTAATTAGGACATTTATTTACTTTTACCGCTTTTAATTTCAAAGGGTTTGTTTTTGGCTATGTAAATACCCGAAGCCTTGTAATAGCTTAGTTTAAATTCCGCACTTTAATTTCTGCAAATATTTAACTGTTAGATATGTGAATAATTAGGGTTTGCATGACAAGAATGTATGACTAATTTTAAAATAGTTAGATCACTCTAAATGTGCAAAGATAAATAATCTGAAACTGAATCACTCACACATGCGCACTCCTAGGGTACACTCCCACTCGGTTGCCTTCGTTAAAACGGTCATTGAGTATAGGTTGTTTTAGAGGTCGTCCTCTTGTCTAAAAGATCAAAGTTGCCTCGGAAAGGTTGCCTCGGACATTGTTGCCTCGGATAAATGATCTAAGACATTAGGGTTACCACTAAGATGTCCTAACATTTCTTTAGTGACTGTATGTATCTTTCGAATTGACCCTCAAACTCCAACGACGGTGCTACCTACTCACTAATAGTGGGATAGCATTGTCTAAAGGAAATGAATATAGAACGATTCTTTTTTCGAGTAAATAGATTAGCTCTTAAGTACTTGCTCAAACAAAATAAAACCTTTTTCCACACTTACACTTCTTTACAAAACAAAGTTTTCAAAAAACACTTCATTACACTCTTCAAGACAGAAGCAAGAGTTAAATTGAAGTTAAAACAAAGACTTTTCAAAGCCCATAAACACAAAGAAAACAATTTTGAAAATAATGAGCAAGTACCTAAGAGCCCATGGAAAACCATGGATAGAAAGGGTGTTAATGCCTTCCCTTTCTATAATCTACCCCCCGTACTCAGAATATCTCGAAAAAGGAATTTTTCTGTGCTTTTTTCCTTTCCTTGTTCGATAAAATAAAAGTCGGTGGTAACTCTTGCTTACCGCGACATTTTATGAAAACAAACGCAAAACGCAAACCAACATTCCAAAAAACATCCCGGTTCTGGCCACCGTATCACAGGGTAGTATATTGTATGTCATATTCTGTCAGGATCATCTGCCATCTCGCTATTCTCCCAAAGAGTGCAGGTTTCTCGAAGATGTATTTTATTGGATCCATTTTAGATATCAACAAGGTAGTATGAGTCAGCATATACTGTCTAGCCGGCGAGCAGCCCATGCCAGAGCGCAACAAGTTTTCTCGAGTAGTGAATATCTTGTTTCACAGTCAGTAAACTTTTTGCTCAGGTAATAAATAGCATGCTCTTTTCAGCCAGACTCGTCATGCTTCCCCAGCACACACCCCATTGAATTTTCCAAAATGGTCAGATACATGATCGATGGTCTTCTCTCGACTGGTGGCATCGAAACAGGAGGCTCTTGCAGGTAGTCTTTGATCTTATCGAAAGCAGTTTGGCATTCATCATTCCATTTGACTACTTGATCTTTCTTTAGTAGTTTGAAGATTGGCTCACAAGTTACCGTCAGGTGAGAAATGAATCTGGCAATGTAGTTCAAACGTCACAAGAATCCTCAGACTTCCTTCTTAGTACGAGGAGAAGGCATCTCTTGTATCGCTTTCACCTTGGCGGGATCCACTTCAATACCTTTATTGCTGACGAAAAAACCTAGGAGTTTCCCATACCTCACCCCAAACATGCATTTATTTAGGTTCAACCTCAGCTTGTACTTCTTTAGTCTCTCAAACAGTTTCTGTAAATGATCAAGATGCTCTTCTTCTGTTTGAGATCTAGTTATCGTGTCGTCCACATAGACTTCTATTTCGTGATGTATTATGTCGTGAAATAGAGCGACCATGGCATGCTGATAGGTTGCCCCAGCATTCTTCAGTCCGAATGGCATAACCTTGTAGCAGAATGTGCCCCACTGTGTGACAAAAGTTGTCTTCTCCATGTCTTCAGGCGCCATTTTGATTTGGTTGTAACCTGAGAAACCATCCATGAAGGAAAACACTTTGTGATGTGTCGTATTGTCAACTAGGATGTCTATGTGGGGAAGTGGGAAATCATCTTTAGGGCTTGCCCTATTCAAATCTCTGTAGTCCACGCACATTCGTACCTTGCCGTCCTTTTTGGGTACGGGAACAACATTGGCAACCCATTGCGGATAGGAGGTGACGGCCAAGAATCCAGCATTGAATTCTTTCATGAATTCTGCTTTAATCTTCTCCGACATATCTGGTCGCATACGACGGACCTTTTTCTTTACTGGTGGGCAGTCATCTTTTGTAGGCAGTCGATGTACCACGATATATGCATCAAGTCATGGCATGTCTTCATACGACCAGGAAAAGACCTCAACATACTCATGTAGCAACTAAATCAGACGCTCTTTGACACTGGGTTCCAGATTGGCACCCACCTTGACCTCTCTTTTGTCTTCTTCGGTACCTAGGTTGATTGTATCCACGGGTTCCTCGTGGGGTTGAATGGTTCTCTCTTCTTATTGTAGCAATCTGGAAAGTTCCCCTGGTACTTCACAATCTTCCTCACCTTCCTCTTAGGCTTGGTAGATTAGATTTCCAGAGTCACAAAAGGCCATAGCAGAACTGTTACCCATGGGATCCCGAATGGATGTGGACTTGCATTGTGAGTGTGAGTGTGTGTAAGAATATAGCTATCTTTGAAAGAAATGAAAATGTAAAAGAGAAAAACAATGAGCACAAAGTTTGTATGCAAAAACGTCCATGATTCATTGATGTCATATGGAAATGAGATGATAACCCTTACAAATGGACCATTGTGCCTCGGGTAAGACACAAGGTTTTAAGAGTCTGAATTGTTTTAATATTACAGATCCAACAAAATATAAAGACAAATTACTATGGGATAAAAGTGATCGGGACAAAATCTCTAGCCTCCCAATTGTTGAGCCCTCCACTGACAGTTGGGAAGATCCAATCCTCCAGATTGTAGCCATCTTCCTCATCTTCTACCGTATTGACTTTGTGGTTGCTGATCTTCAAGGGTGGTCCTCCGGCACGAGCGCGGTGTACAGTCTTTTGAGCACCTGAAGTGAAACCCATGCCAAACTTATCAAACTTGTATGGGATATCTGGGATTTGTCACCAAATAGTGCATCCACCTTCTTCTATCAACGCCTTGGCATCATTTAAAGATGACATCCATAGTGGAGGCCTTGTGATCTTGGGAACTTGAGACACAGTCTTGGTTACTGCTACATCTTGCAGGACTTCTTCAAAGTGCTGGAATAGAGTTTCAATAAATTCATCATCTAACTCCACATATCTGAAGGAATTGAGATGGCTGATCATATACTCTTCTTCTCCATGAACGGTGATAATATTCCCTTGAATCGGATGTTTCAGCATTTGGTGCAGCGTAGAAGTAACAGCGCTAGCATTGTGGATCCATGGTCGACCTAACAAGCAGGAATATGAAGGGTGGATGTCCATTACATAAAAAGTTGAATCAAATGTTTGGGTTCCAACCTTTATGGGGATATCCACTTCCCCATGCACCACCCTTTTTGAGTCGTCAAAGGCCCTCACTACTATGTTGCTTGGCTTCAATGTCAATCCCTCGCAGTCAAGCCTATCAAGAGCCTTTTTAGGCAATACATTCAGAGACGAGCCAGTGTCAACCAATACATGAGCCAAGGTTGTGCCCATGCATTCAACTGAGACATGTAAGGCCTCATTATGCTTCCTCCCTCTTGGCGTTAAATCAGCATCTGAAAAACCTAGACCATTATCTACAGTCAAGCTGGCTACGCAGTCTTAGAACTGATCGGAAGATGTTTCTTGGGGTACATAGGCAGTTTTTAGGAATTTTACCAAGGCCTTTGCATGTGCCTCGGAACATAGTAGTAAAGCCAGCATGGAAATTTTAGATGGAGTTTGCCCCGGTTGCTCAACTACATCGTAGTCGCTTCTTTTTATGATTTTTATAATTTCCTCCACCTCTTTCTGGGAGGTCTCAAGGATGGCCAGTGATTGTGTCTTCTTCTTGACAGACTCAACCAGAACACCTTTTCCTCGAGTCTTGGTTAACTCGGCAGTAGGAGTGTCAATAAGAGTGATAACAGGAGTTGTAACAGCTTTGTCAGTTGGAGTATCAGTGGAGATGATTGTAGGACTGGGAATAGCCTTTGGAGGAGCAACAACAACAGGAATGATTACGGATCCAGAAATAATTTTTGGAGGAGCTATCTCTGGAGAGAAAATCCTTCAGCTTCGAGTGATCTTGCTAGTTCTTGCAATATTACTTATATCAGAGTCAATCTTCTCAGAACTTGAATCTTCAGTGGTTGGCCAATCTTGCTTGATACCGTGGTAGTAGAAATCCCCTCCATAATTCCATGGTACGGTCTTGTCTGACAAATACGGGACTGGTCCAGGCATTGTAATTATCAAAGGAGCTACTTTTGGAACTGATGTAATTCTAACGGGTCTTTTGGTGAAGACCCTGGAAGAATTGTCGGAAATGGTCACGATGGAAACATACTTATAAGAAACAGTTGGAACAGAAGTCTTTTAGAACAAAATTTCCTTGTTATCTATTAGGCACTGAACGCCTGTTTTCAACAAAGGACAGCTGGTTAGTAAGGACAAACAGAAATGACAGCTTTCATCACAGCCCGGGAAAACACCGGCATTCAACAAGTTCACTTTAATAGTCAGGAGTGGGGTCATAAGTTCATCAACTGAAGTAACAAACATATCTTCCTCAATGTCGTTGGTATTATGGCCATGTTTGGGCATAGGGGCAGAAATGACATTTGGCTTTTCTGGTGCATCGAATTCAATTTCTTTGGCTTCAAGGAGGTCTTGTAATTTGTTCTTTAGAGCCCAACAGTTGTTAGTGTCATGGTCGGGACTCTCAGAGTGGTATGCACAGCGGGCATTAGGATGATAGTGAGGAGAGGTTGTGTTAGGGTTCTTTGGAGCTTCTTTCAAAGTCACTAGGTTGGATCTTAACAGATGTGGCAATACTTGAGATAGGGTCATGTTAATTCTGGTGAACTGTCTGACTGGTCTTTCCATTCTTGGATGGTTGTTTCTTTGCTGATCAGGCGCAGGTTTAGGAATCATAACAGCCCCCATCATTGGACGACGTTCGACCCTATCTTGATTTCTCTGAGGATATACATCAACCACTTCCTTCTTTCCAATGAGTGGATTCCTTACAACAGCAGAGGATGCATCTTTCTGAATCTTCCCATTCTTTATCCCGGCTTCTACCCTTTCTCCGGTTAATATCAGTTCAGTAAAACCTGCCGATGAACTTCCAATTAAGTGATTGAAGAAAGGTCCGGACAAGGTTCCCAAGAACATATCAACTAACTCTCTTTCAGATAGGGGAGGTTGAACTCTTCCAGCCAAGTCTCAGCATTTTTTGCGCATAGTCCTTGAAGCCTTCATTTGAAACCATGGCAATACTCGGGAGTTGAGTACGGGTAGGTTCCAGATCAACGTTGTATTGGTATTGTTTGTAAAAGGCTGCAGCAAGATCTTCCCAGTTATGAACATTGGCTCTTTCTAACTGATAAAACCAATCAAGTTGAGTTCCAGACAGACTGTCTTGGAAGAAGTGTACCCATAGATCCTTGTCAGCGGTATGGGGCTGGATTTTCCTCACATAGGACCGGAGATGCATTTTAGGGCATGAAACCCCTTCATACTTGGCAAATACAGGTGCTTTTAAATTTGGAGGAATGACAATCCCCGATACTAACCCCAACTCCTCAAAGTCCAACCCAGGCACTTTTTGGATTTCCATCGCACTCAACCGCTCTTCTAGATGCTTATACTTGTCGTTGGTCAGAGGGTATTGTTCTTCAGAATAGTCTTCTTCTTCCTCTTCCTCTTCTGACTCTGACTAGACAATTGTTTCTTTGCCTTTCCTATCTTGATTGTCTCTCTCACCGGATGTTGTTGCAAAGTCTAGGGTCCTTCTTGTCTGTCCGTGGAATCTTCTTCCCATGTTTGGAACTCCGATTATCTTCTTTGTCTTCTTTTTCTTCTCCTCAGCCAGCAAAGTCTTCAACTCTTCTTGTCCTTTAGCTAGGTTCAAGAGCAACTGTTGAAACTGGGCATTTTGAGCTTGGAGATCCTTCACTGTTTGCTCGAGATCTATCTTACTGAAATAAACAGTAGAGATATGAGGAGACTTGTTGCAAGAAATCTGCTTATGTTATGATGAATGGTAAATGCGTATGTAATGATTTCAAGGATTTTAAGATTCAAATTTGTTTTAGTCAAAAAGGAAACTCACGTTATATTAATATATTAAAGCCTGAGTACATTAATGCCTCCTTGGGCAACAAATACAAGAAACTCTAAGATAGAAAGGTAGTGTGCATCCTCTTTGGTGCAATGTAGGCATTCAGAGTTTTCTCCTCATGAAGTAGCCTAGTGAATTCCAAAACCTTCTTCTCGCTTGCGTAGAATTGGGCTTCAAAAGTATCTCGCTCCCCCTTGAGTTGTATCCAATCTCTTTGTAGATCTTCAAGAGAGGTGGGTATGTCAGGATGTAGGATAGTGTAGGGAACATCTCCTTCCATGACAGGCTCAATGATTACCGGGAGAATGGAGGGGTAAGGCATCATAAGACTCTGAGCACGAGTTTGTACCCATTTGAGGTAAGGCTCAAGAGGGATGGAATTCTTATTCCCCAAAGTCTTGCTATCTACCTTGTTTAACATCCTCCAAGCTCGGATAAATCTCTGGCGAAGACCTTGATCGTCGTTGTCGTAGTCAAATACCAAACCTTGAATTAACATCTCGTGCGGGCCATCCCTTCGGGCATAACCAAACTTTCTTAAGGCTAAGCAGGGGTTGTAGGTGATACCTCCCCTAATTCCAAGTAAAAGTACATTAGGAAATTCTCTACAGCGGTCGACAATAGTAACATTCTCTATGGATCGGGAGCACTAATGAATATCTGAATGTTTGAGCGTCATCAACCTTTTTTACCACCTTGAACCTTGCTCGTTCTTTAATACAGATTGGGGAAGATGCAAAATAAACCATCTTGCTAAGAGAGGAGTGCAACACATAAGGACACCTCTTTTCCTCATTGTGTGAGTGTGAAAAGAGTGTAAGATGTCTCCTAGCAATGTATGCACTAGGTTGCGGGATATGAAGATTTTGATGGTGTTCACATCTATGAGTTGGTCAGGAATTGGAAACAAAACCATCCCATAGATGAGGAGAGCCACAATTTCCTTAAAGGCTTGTAGATCCAAGGAATTCCAACAGCTTTGGGCTTTCTCAAATAGGAACTTTGCTAGGAAACCTTTGACACCACTCCTTGTTTCCCAATGAGTTGTGACATCAGATGAGTGCAAGTGTAGAGCTTGAGCAATCTCTTCTGGCTTTGGATCTCTTTTCGTACCGTTGAAAGGTAGTTGATTGAGAATGGGAATCCTCAAGAGTTAGGAGAATTCTTCCAAAGTTGGCACAAGTTGATAATCGGGAAATGTGAAGCAATGGTGTAAAGGATCAAAGAACTGAAAGAGCACCTTTACCATGTCATCATCAGTGTTGGAAGTGACCAAGTTGAGTAGGCGACCATGTCTCTCGATGAATGAAGAATTTTCAGGAACTCTTGAAGCTAGCTCCTTAAGTTGTGGAGGGATCCTTACAAGGTTGACTTGAATAGTTTTCCTGCGAAGAGAATCCATATCCTAAAAAACAGAACAAAGATAAATCCCAAGATCCTTGAAATAGTTAGTGAATATGTATGATGTTATGATGTTCATGATGTTATGTACAAGCATGTATATACAAACAAAGCAGATAAGTCCTTAGGTTTAGGCTTGCATGGAGTCTCATAGGTAAGTACCCTCTTGAAGTTTAGTTGGCTCAAGCCTGTCCTAGTAATAGTAATCGGGTTTTAAGGAGCTCAATATCACTGGTTTGTTTCCTTGGTCATTGTTTCAGCACAAGCCTCTTTAATGGTGACCGAAATATCCCAAGAAACCAAACCTCAATGAGTGTATTATCGAGTATCTACCAACTTCGGACTGCACCAAAGCCGGTCATCTCACTACATCCTAAAGGCCAAGTTGGTCAAGTAAAGGTTATAAAAGTTCATTAGTGCTTCATGACATCACTCAGCGGCCCCGTATTCTCCTTGATTAACTCAAGGGCTACCGGTACCCACAAATATGTCGCACTAACGTAACTATTGCTTAGACCATGTCGGTATACCCCGCATAGTTTCCACAACATATTGCTACTTACCTATAAAGTATCCCAAATCCGGGTATAGGATTCAAACCCAAACAAAGAACCATAATGTAAAGCATTCAAGTCAAACAATGAAAGCAAATAAATGTGATCTAACACTAAGGTAACCCCACTTTTAGAATATTCCCCAGCAGAGTCGCCAGTTCTGTGATATGGTGGGAGAACTGACTTGAGGGTTTTGCATTTTATCGCAAATGTTGCGGTTAGCAAGAGTCGCCACTAACTTTTCTTTTATCTAAAAGGAAAGGTGAAAAAGCACAGGAAAGACCTTTGAGATTATTTCTTGAGTTCAGGGGGTAGATTATGAAAAGGGAAGGTATTAGCACCCTTTTCATCCATGGTTTTCCATGGGCTCTTAGTTACTTGCTAGATCACTTGTTTTTGTTTGAATTTGTGCTTTGTGTGTTTTTTGAAAGTATTTAGTAAAGAGGTCATTGTTTAGGCAATCTTTGTAATGATTCTTGTTTGTAAGAATGTATACAAAGATGTTGATATTTTGAAAATGTTTTCAAGTTTGTAAGATGTTTGAAACTGTAGGTGTTTGTTTTAAAAAAATATCAAGGATGTTTGTTTTGAAATGGAGCAAGTAATTAGGAGCATTATACCTACTCAAAAGTCTTTCTTGTTCATTTTGTTTTCCTTTGACATTGTTGTCTTAGCATTGACTTGGTAAGCAACCCTATCTTTGGATGTAAACGGGACGGGCTTGGGTCATCGTATAACCATGATTAGCAATATTGCAAGGTATCTTAGCATCCTTTTTTTTAGGGATTAAGATCATTTGTAAGGCAACTTAGATAGCGTCATCGAGGGACTATGATCTTGTATTTGCTTGTTTTTGCCAAGATACCTCACATGCGTAATATGGCCATTTTGTAAAAGGCAACCAAGTGGAATAACCCTAGGGGTGCTTGTGTATAAATGTATTGTTTTCATGCTTGTTTTTGTCTTGAATTGGGGTTTTCTAAGCATTGGTTTTAGTCTTTCCATACAAACCCTAATTACTAGCATGTTATATAAAAGCGATAAATTGTGAAATTTAAAGTTACTACGCTATTACAACATTTATGGGGAGGGGTGTACAAATTGAATGGGGATTGCAAGAATTTAAACCTAATTAGTCTATTACAACCATATTGAATTGGTATAAAATATACAAGGAATAAAAATAAATACAAAGTATAAAAATGAATATATGTACAAGGATGCAAAATGTAAAGAAAACGAGTTTTTATTTGATTTTTATGAAAAAAAGGGATTTTATCTTAACCTAATTAAATAAAGAAAATAATTAATTAAGTTTAAATTTAATAAGAAAAGATTTTAAATGAAAACCTAGTTCTATTAATTAATCAAAAGAAAATAATTTTAAGAAAAGTATTTTGGTATTTTTATCTTAGAAATATTTAAAGCATTATAAAATATTTTAATCTTTTTTAATATTAAAATAATTTATTTTAAATGGTGTGAAAAATAAAAAAAATTATATTAATTGAGTTTACAAGATTGGTTAATAAAACAAATAAAGTATAATAAATAAAAATATTTTTTTGTGGAAAAATACAATAAAATAAGTCAAGATATAAATCTATTATTTTTTTGTATTTTATGGTTTTTAGTATTTAGAAAATATATTTAAGAAAAATAAAAATGGAAATAAAAAGAAAATAAATAAATTTGGGCCACGGAGGTCAGCTAGCAAAAAATGAAGAAAAAAAAATAAGCCGGGCCCAAAGAGGCCCAGCGCCCCGCAAACAAAAAAGTGAGAATTGTAAAAATATGAAAAATGAAAAGGGTACCACTGGGGCTCGAACCCAAGTCCCATAGGTTACAGGCGCGCGCTTCTACCATTGGGGTGGCTATACATCCGTTAATACAAATAAAACAATAAATATGTCAGGAAAAACGCACCCTGAAGACTTCATCTTCAACCTCCAGTCAGACCAACTGTAACTTGCTCATTTCTCATCAAAAATGAAAACTATAAACATGAAACTTGTAGCAAATTTTATCACGATTCCAGAAATGTAAAGTATTAAAAGTATAGATCAAAGATAAGCAAGAATTTTAATGGCCCTAATCTGAACCCTAAAAATTTTAGAAATTTCAGTTTCAAATTTCTCTAAGCTCAGGCAAAATTAATGAAAATTAAGGACATGTTTAGCTTCAGGGCAATGATATCTACATGTTTTATTCACAAATAAACTATTGATGATGCTTGTATGAAGAGTTCCAAGTTGAGAAAACTTACCTCAAAACTGGAAATCATGTTTTGAGTTTGAGCTTGTTTCAAGGTGCTGCAATGATCATGTTAGCTTCCTTGAGGTCCGAGGAAGCTAAAGCAATGATTAGCTTGAACAATTGATGGCTGAAATGGCCTGGAGAAGTCAAGTTGCAGACTCTGTTTTTTGGTTATGGAATTTATGGTAAATGGTGTTACAGTTCTGGAATAAGGATAGGGATGAGTTGTATTTGATGTAAGGAAGCTTTAGAAACTAAAAGGCCAAGAAACTCACGAGGGAAATGGGAGTTTGATGTTCAAGGTCAGAAACTGTGCAACAATGGAGTTTTTGGGCAATTTCTGATTTGAGAGAGTTTTGATGTATTTCAGGGTTCTGAAGCTCTTCCTAGCTCACAAATAGTGACTTTATTTATAAGCAACAAGTTTGGAGACCTCTTATTGATCAGAATTCAAAATCATAAGTTTATGCATAACATGTGATTTTTGAGAAATTCAAGTTTCAAAGCCTTATGTACTTGTTAAGATAGAATGGTTATGCTTTAAACAAGCTTGATTATGACTTTGTGGATGGAGTGTGATCAGAGGGAACAAGTTAGAGGCTCAATGTGAACTTTATGCAAAAAGCTTGCTTTACAAGAATGGAAATGTTAACTTTGTGCCATTAATGGAAATGCAACTTGGATAATAGCTCAATTGCTTGGATCAAAGCCCTAACAGCTGTGTGAACATTTAATTATGGAGTGACAAACAAGTTTGAGGCCTGAAAGCAAATATTATGCAGCCTAGCATGGATTTGGTTCATATGTTCATCAAAAATGGCTTGTAATTAAAGTGACAAAACCCTAACTTCATCTCTTCGATTCTCCCTACTCAAGAATGATCTCAAGGAGTTCTTGGACATTTTGGAAAGCTTGCAATGTTATATACAACCCATATTTGAATTTCTTTTGAATATTCCCCTTGGAACTATATGAAAAAATGTCATGAAGTTAGGTCAAAATCCTGGCCAAATTAGGGCAAAATTTCACTAAGTGTTTAGTTTCATGACCCTATGTTCATAAAATTATAACTTGATATCCAAGCACTTTTGGAAGGAGTTGTGTAAAGCAAAGTTGTATATTTCATGGAGATCTACAACTTTCATGTTGGAAGTTTCTTTTGAATCATCTTGCATCATGGTGAAAATTTTGTTCAAAGTTATGAAAAAATATGATATTTCCAACACTTAGAAAAATTTCAAGTTTAGAAATTTTGACTTTTCAAAATGAAATCTTGACTGTGATCGGTGGATCTGGAACTGACTGTTTAACGCTGGTTTGCGAAATGTCGCGGAAGCAAGAGTCGCCACCGTCTTTTATTTTCTCCAAATGGAAAGGACAAAAGCACAGAAAAATTCCTTAAAGAGATTGCTCTCGGTTCGGGAGGTAGATTATAGAAAGGGAAGGTGTTAGCACCCTTTCTATCCATGGTTATCCATGGGCTCTTAGATACTTGCTCATTTGTGTTTTCAAAATAGTTTGTTTGCTTTTCAACTGTGGGTTTTAAAAAGTTTCTTTGAAAATTTCAGTTCGACTCTTGTATCGGTCCTCAAGAGTGTTTGAAAAATGCTTTCGAAAGCTTTTTGAAAATGTGTTGGTGTGAAAAGTATTTTTGATTTGTTTTGTTTTGAATTAGAGCAAGTATCCACGAGTCGTCTACCTACCCTAAGGAATTCGTCTGTGTAAATGTCCTTTAAAGTAGTGCCATCCCACTATTGAGAGGTAGGTAGCACCACCGTTGGAGGTGTTCGGGTCAATTCGAGGTTCGGGACATGGTGATCACCAGAGCAGTGGGAAGACACCTTAGAAGCTACCCTCATGCTAGGTTCCCGGATCATGAGGACTTACTAAGACATTCTCTACTCGACGATCACCTTTCGAGGCAAGGCAACAATGAGGCGTACCCTAGGGGTGGTGTGTGATTTGTGTGTCATGTTCATTTGCATTTATCTTGTTCATGTCAAAGTGATCTATGCGTTTGTTTTTATTTTTATTCATTCATTCTTGCATGCATTTATTAACAGTTAAAAAAAAGTGCGGGAAATGTAAAGTTCCTAAGCTATTACAAAGGCGCGGGTCCACATCGCCAAATTATATCCAGGACCCGATTTGACATAAAATAAAGAAATAAAGTAAAGTGCGAAAGATAAATATTTACACGGCTTTGGGAGAATTACATCAATATTTAAAAGAAGGAATAAATAAAATGTGCGAATTGAATTAAAATTGAAAACGAGGGCGTTGGACCCTTTTGAAGTTAAATTGAAATTAAAAATTAATTAATTATTTATTGAAATAAAAGAAGTGTTTTTTAGGTTTTTTTTTGTATTTATGAAATAAGAAAATTAAAATTAAAATTAAAAGAAACCCTAATTCTAAGTTATTTTTAATTATTTGAGAAAAATGTTAAAGTTTAACTTAATTTACTAAAGAATTTATGTACATGTTTATTTACAAAATAAATTAGTAGTTAATAATAATAATAATAATAATGATGAGAAAATTATTTATTAAAAAAAATGATGAAAAAGTTAAAAACCCTAATTTCTACATATTTAATTTATTAAGAAAAATATTAAAGTTTTGAAACCTAAATTAATCTAATTAATTGTTTAAAGTTTATTTACAAAAATAATAATAGTAAAATTAATATTAATAAAATAAACATTTTTTTGATTTTTCTGTATTTTATATTTATTATGAAAATTATTTTATAGAATTAAAAGAAAACAATTAAAAAACAATTAAAAGAATAAAAAGGAAAAACAAATAAAAATTAAAAATTGAGCAAACCATAGGGGGTGTCTGGCCCAAGGGGAGGTTTTTTGAAGTATTGACTCCTGAGTACCGTGGTCTGCATTCTTTGGCCATTGGATTGAGTTTCATGCATAAGTTGTTCTACTTTGGCCATTTGGCTTTTGGCTTTTGGCCATTTGTGTTCTGGCCTCAACGTTCCTTAATCTTCTCAGGACGTCTGTCTCGCCACGTATTGGTGTCATGTGTAAAATGTTCTGTTTTGGCCATTTGGCTTTTGGCTTTTGGCCATTTGGCTTTTGGCCTCAACGTTCCTTAATGAACCTGCATGGGATCCTGTCTAAATCTGCAACCTCATGAACACATTAAATAAAATCATAAAAATTCAAATAAAACCAATATATGAAGAAATTTAATGTTTAGGCACAATATGGCATGTATGAATGATTATACCCTTTTGATCATGGAGATCAAATCAACCTTACCCTTACTGGAAAAGTAGTGACATGAATGCTTTTATGCCATTTGGATCATGAAGATCAAGCCAGCCTTACCCTTACTGAAGAAGTAATAAGATGTTGGTTTGTAACTGAGATGGCTTGTTTGTAGTGAGAGAGGGATTTGTAATAAGGATTTCAAGGTTTTAGGGTTCTTGAAAGAGTTTGATATTCTGACAGTGTTGTGGCAAGGTTTTTTTTCTCTTTTCCTCCTTTTTTTCTCCTCTTTTTCCCTTTGTGTGAAAAGAAGGTGATTATATAATGAAAATTAGGGTAAAGCAAATGGGCTTTGAATGTGCAATTGGGCCTCCAATATTCACTTGAATTCGTCACTTTCCAGGCTAAATCGCAGGGACTTAAGTGCATTTTTTGAAGTTGAAATGTGAAAACAAAATGTATCCGACATCGAGAACTAACTCCTGTCCGAAAATCGACTCAATCGGATAAACGGTGAATTAGTTATGAATTTTTGAAGTTTCAGCTCAGACAAACTTATTTTGGGCTCCAGTGTCGACTCTGACACGTTCTTCAATAAAAAACTGGTATTGATCGGTGCATAATTTGGTCTCGACTTTTGAAGCAAAGTTGTAGATCTATGAGTCAGGGACCTTGTGTAAAAATATGAGCCCAATCCGATAAAAATTGACCGAGTTATGAATTTTCGAAGTTTCGGCCCAGATGAAATAGTATTCAGCATTCAGGATTTTCAGCGTGTCACGCACTCTGAGCAAAAAACGAAGACCTTTTGAACACCGTTCGAACTCGATACCTCCTGTGAAAATGTAGCCAACTCAATTTTTGAAATTTTGGCGCCGGAACCAGCTCGATACGATGAAAATCGACCAAGTTATGATTTTCTGAACATGACGCAAATAAACTTCTGTCACAAATTTTCTGTATGAAAATACTTGATAAATCCACATTTTTGAAGACCTTCTGATCGAAATTGGCTTCCAGCCGTGAGAGATGAAAACGTAGATAATGTCAAGACGGAATTTTGGCCACCGGAACGGGTTCAAAACGAGTCACGATCTTCAAGTTATGAATTTTTTAGCGCGTAAAAACTGCACTTTCAGCACACTTTTTCACCATATTTCTTCGAGAAAACTCACACATTCGGATACCTTCTTTAAAGAATTGACTCTTGAGCCGAACCTGAATTTGAGAATACGTTATCAGAGATATCTTGGCGAAAGAATCCCTGAATATGACGCGCCGGGTTGGACTTGTGAATTTTTCTTGAAATATTTTGAGAAATATGGGAGGGCAAATTTTGGGGTACAACATTGACTTTTTGATTTCTTGATGAATAAGTTTCACATTTTTACATGTTTTGATGAATTGTTATCTTTGGCACTTGAATTTGACCAAAAAGTCAAAGTTTGACTTTTCAGTATATAGTTGACTTTTGATCAGTTGACTGCAAAGTTTATTTGTCAATCCAATAGATTTGCAATGATTTAAAACATGTCATTATGTTAAAATGATTTAATTGGACTCTTGAGATCATGTCTTAAACCAATTGATCATTTGCTAGGTCAAAAACCAGAAATTGCCTTTTCCCAATCAAAACCTTAATTTTGACCATTTTGCCCTTTTGGAGATTTGATCAAATTTCTTGAGGAGTTGTGGTCCAAACATGGTAAAATTATATATATGAGTTTAAAATGTTAATGTGGATCAAAAATTATCAGGTTTGACTGTAAATTGGCCATGGTTGAATTTTTCCCCAATACAACTAATTTTTAGGTCAACTGCTCAATTGACTGAGCAAAAATGTGATCCAAGGATTGAAACTTGACATGAGTGATCTTGAAGGTGCATAATGATCCATGAAAGTCATATGAGACATTGGAAGTTCAAATTTCCTTGTGCAAACTCAAATCCTAATTTTGGTCATCAGTGCATAAGGAGGTGTCTTAAGCTGATCAAACCCTAGTGCAGTCTTGAGCCCAAGGAGATCTTGTGAGCAAAATAATTGATAAGTGAGAGGGAAAATTTTGGGGTGAAACAGTGCAGGGTCATTGTATTCAACGAGTTTATTAATTAATCTACACATATGATTTATGATTGCTTTTAGAAACTGACACATATATCAAGTAATTATGCAGATTTATTTACAGTTATTATTTATTTCAAAAGGTTTTTTTCTAATTACCATTTTCCAAGAAAAAACATAAAATAAAAACACAATTTAGGAATCAAAGACAAATTTTATTTATGATTTAAATGAGCAAAGAAAACAGATAAGCTCGTACAATATTAACTTTCACCTTGGGCAGAGTGAAAGCGTTTTGCAAAGATAAACAAAAACAAATTACTTTGAGACATGGATACAAGAGGGGATATCAATATTGACCCAGTTCTGGACTCTGACTCCAGGCGTCACATAATTCGACATTTCCTACTCTTCTTCATCCTCCACAATAGCATTGATTCAAGAAACAGTTGGATGGAGGTAACCTCCGTTGTGTAAAATATTTCGATAGCTGCTCACAGTAGACTTTGACTTCAGGGTTTCAACTTTTTCATTCTTCATTGAGAACCATAAACCAGCCATGTTCTTGTTCACCAGCGGATCAACAATCTGCCCCCATACTTTATTAGGGCCAATGCGTACAACATGTTGAGCATCTTTGAATGAAGCCATAGAATTATCATTCCCTCTCACATTATCAATGGACAAATCTTGGAACTGTGTTCCAATAACAACTTCATCTGCTTCTACAACACTGAAAGATGATAGATGAGAAATCAGCAATGTTTGCTCTCCATTTATAATAACCACTTTGCCTTCATGCGCGAACTTCAACTTTTAGTGTAGAGTTAAAGTGACAGCCCCTGCCTCATATATCCATGGCCGTCCCAGTAAACAGTTGTATGCAAGCACAATATCCATGACTTGGAAAGTGATCTAAAAAAGGTGTAGGCCTATGTGGATAGGCAGATCCACTTCTCCAATAACTGACTTCTTTAACCCATTAAAAGCTTTTACAATAATAACACTTGGGCGCATTGGAGCCCATTGATATTTCAACTTCATCAGTGTGCTCTTCGGTATAACATTTAAGGCGGACCCATTATCAATCATCACATTTGAAAATAAATCATTTTTACAGTTCATGGATATGTGGAGGGCTAGATTGTGATTCCTCCCTTCGTTAGGCAATTCATCATCGCAAAAGCTTAGGTTATTACAAGATGTAATATTACCTACCACACAACTGAATTTATCTAACGGCATATCACACTCCACAAAGGCTTGGTCCAACACCCGCATTAAAGATTCTCTATGGGCGGCAGAATTCATCAACAATGTCAGGATATATATCTTTGAAGGAGTCTGCAATAACTGATCTATAATTTTGTAGTCGCTCATGTTGATAATCTTTAAAATATCATCCACATCTTTCTCCAGGGTAGCACCACAAGACTCCCCTTTAGCTTTCTTATTCTCAATATTTTCCATAACTTTCTTACCAGTATTATCATTTCCTCGAACAACTGATGCAAATACACTACCACTGCGGGTTACTCTACTAGTCTCAGCAATATTCTCGATACTAGACAATGGCTGGATGGGAACTTCCACACCATCCTCTAAAATAGTAGCATTGTACTTGTACGGTATAACTTTGTCTGATTTGTAAAGAACAGGCCATGGCAAGTAAATCACCATTGGGGCAACAATTGACTTGCTACAGTATTTAATCTTAATAAGGGCAGAATCATTAAAATAAGGCACAATTACGTTCACACCTTCTTCAAAAAATTGGGTATCAAAGAATCATTGTTGGAGAATGTATCCTCATATGAGGAAAAGAATTCATTCGCAAAAGCATATTCATCATCTGATTGATCCTCATGCAAGCAAACCTCAATCTTGTTAACCTCATGGTAATCATCTCTTTAGCTTGAAACTTTGATAGTTCCATTATCCAATAATAACGGAATGCCTCTTCTTACAATGGAACATCCTTGGGAATCCCTGCAGCAAACCCGACAAGATCCATAGTGGTGCTCTACCTGACCAGCCATATGGCAATAGGTAGCATGTAATTGCACAAGATCATCATTCATATGGTCCATATCAAAGATCTGGAAATCTCCAGGATATCCAAAGACCATGTTCACTTCCTCCTCATATTCTGCCATAGGTCTGATTATATGGATGAGGCCCTCATTCATCATCTCCTGCAAATCAGCCTTTATCTTATTGCAACCTTGTATATCAGTACTACAGATACCACAACGAGCATGGTCATGAGTATAGTAACTAAACTCGCAAAGGTTTGCGTGTATCTTTACCAAGTCTCCTCTGACCAAGTTGATATCATAAATCCGAAAGTCCCCTGGACAACCAGCAACCATGTTAACATCATTCGTTCCTCCATGCTTTGGCAGAGGATTATCTTTGGCATTTGGACTGACATCTTTGAAGTACAAAAGGCTAAATCTCACCATTTTATGTACCTCGGACTTCAGCGGATAACAGTTTTCCATATTATGCCCTGGTGCACCCTGATGGAAAGCGTACGTCTGATTTGCCTTATAGTACCAAGGTAATGGTGATGGTATAGTTGGGGGTGGCCTAGTCTGGACTAACTTTTTCTGGATCAATGCTAGGAGTAACACTGCATAGCTCATGGGGATAGATTCAAAAGGCTCTCTCCTTTGATACTGCCCTTGATTTCCTTGAGGGGCTGGTCTTTGATAAGCGACTGTAGTTGGAGCTGTATTAATAACTGGAGTTACCGAAGCAACCTGTTGGTGGAACTGATGATTTCTTCTAGGAGGATTAACCCTTCTTTCTTAAATTACAACATTTTTCTCTCCTTCTTTCTTTTTAGCAAACCCGTATGATGGTTTCTTCGTATTACCAGAATTTTGACCTCTTGTCAAGCGACCCTCTCTTACAGCTTCTTCCAAACGGACACCCATGCCCACCATTTCGGTAAAATCACTTGGTGTACTTGCCACCATTCTTTCATAATAGAATTCACCTAGTGTCTTCAGAAAAATCTTTGTCATCTCTTTTTCTTCCATTGGAGGAATCACCTGGGCGGCTACTTCACGCCATCTCCGTGCATTTTCTTTAAATGACTCCTTGTCCTTCTAGACTATGGCCCTGAGTTGATCATGATCAGGCGCCATGTCCACATTGTATTTGACCTGTCTAATAAACGCTTCACCTAAGTCATTAAAATTATGAATGTTGGCACTGTCCAAGCTCATGTACCATTTCAGTGTTGCACCTGTCAAACTGTCTTGAAAGAAATGAATTAACAGGCGTTGATCATATGTATGAGTAGACATTCTCCTCATATACATCACTAAGTAAGCAAGAGGGAAAGTGTTGCCCTTGTACTTTTCGAACTCTGGTACTTTGAACTTTGCAGGTATTTTCACAACTGGAACCAAACACATATCATTCACATTCTTCCCAAACAACTCTTTTCCTATGAGGGCCTTCAACTCTTTCTGCATCCTATCAAACTGATCCTAAAAATCATCCATTTGATCATAGACACCCAAGCTTTCACTTGGTGGAGGAATAGGGCGATACACTTCATCATTAGCAAATGGTACCACATTCACCGAGGGAGGTGCCGCGTAGTAATTCTCATTTCTAGCAGCAGGAGTAATATGCACCACAGGAGGTGCGAAAGCAGCAGCATCAGAAGCAAGCGGAGCAGCTTGAGCATCTTGATTATAACCTTAGGGTATAAAGTTCTCTGGCATTCCCCAAGGATAACCTTGAGGCAAACGATTCTGAATAACAGCAGTTGGAGTAGAAGAAACAGGAACAGTCGGAGCTTCGGTAGTAACTATTGTCTATTGAGGCTGAGAAAATGGTGGTTGATTCTGAGCAGCCACCAAAGATTTCATTAGAGTAGTGAGATTGGCCATACCGGCCTTCAGAGCAGAAACTTCTTCATGCAACTCACGATTCTCTTGTTCTAGATTGTCCATCTTTCTTCTCAAATTAGTTCGAGTATTGTACTTATGAGACATCTTGCTGAACAAAGTAAAGAAGCTCAGTAAGACACCTGGTTATGCTCAAAAAATGCAATAAGTATGTACAATATGATGCATGATATGCAATGCATATGATTTGTTTTATTATTTATATTTCAAGGAACTCAAATATTTATAGACAATTTTGCAAATATCAAAAGGAATTACACTTTTAGTACAAGTTTCAATAATCCCAAGTACAAGAGGAAGATAAAGCCTAAAAAAATCCTAAGAAAGAAAATCTGATGGAGATCACTCTACACGCTGATGCTTCCCCGTGAGTCTTGCGATCTGAGCCTTCAACCTCTGGTTCTCTTCTGCATACATGTTGGCGATATCTTTCCAATCATCAGAGTTGGGAAGTGAGAAACTAAGGTCTGACTGAGGCTTAGAGGAAAATAAATTCTCTTTCCTCCTCATCGTCTCTACATCACGACTCTCAAGAATCTCGATCAAATCGTCTTTCTCCTTTAGGTCTGCTTGGTAGGACACCTCTAGAGTCTGGCACTTATTCTTCCAAGTTTCCTTTTCCCGCTGCATCCTGACTAAGGCAAGCTGAAGCTCTTCCACATCATTCAACAGGGGAGGAGTGGTCTTTACAAACATATCAGGCATGGGTGTTTCACGAGAATACAGAATCTTCAACTAGATGGCTCTTACTTGTACCCACTCAAGATAAGGCTCCAAAGAAACAACCCCTCTAGGTCCCAAGTCATTCCTACCCTTCTTGTGAATATGACACCAAGCCTTTGCAATCTTCTCTTTATCTTCCTTATGAGCCTCTCCCTCTTTAAGAAAGAAACCACTCAAATTAATACTATTTGTCTTATCCCTCATCGGATATCCAAGTTGTCGTCGTGCAAGAACAAGGTTGTAGTTAATTCCTCCCTTTGTACCAAGAAGAGGTACATTGGGAAAACTACCACAATTGTCAACAACCTCTACATCATGGTAAGCTTGATGATACCAAACAATATTTGAATGAGTAAGGGCCATAATCTTTGGATCCCAATGAGGTTCCTTCCTGACATCCCAGAAAGCATTAGATCGAGGTAAGTGAGAAATAAACCACTGATATAACAAAGGCATGCAGCAAATGATCATCCCTCCATGGTAAGAATCCTGAATATGAATAGAATAATAAGCATCACCCAACAATGTAGGGATTGGGTTCCCAATCATAAATATCATGATGGCATTGATATCTACAAATTTGTCGACATTGGGAAATAAGAATAACCCATAAGCAAGTAGAGCAAATATGGCCCCAAAAGCAACCGAACTCTTCATTCTGGAAAAATAGTGAGCTTTTTCCAATAATAACTGAGCTGGTAATCCTATAATCCCTCCTTCGATAGTCATGTGGGCTTCAACCTCAGACTTCCCCAAATGTATCAAAGAAGCAATCTCATGGGATTTAGGCTCCCCCTCCAAACCAGTAAAAGGAATACGATCGGTAATAGGTAAACTCAGCAGATAAGAATACTCCTCTAATGTAGGCATCAACTGATAATCAGGGAAAGTAAAGCATCGATACATTAGATCATTGAACTGGACCAAAGTCGGGAGAATTCCCTCCTTTATCTTAAGCTTCATAAGAGAAATGATGGACCCATACTTCCTCCGAAAATCTGTAGAACTCTCGATCTCAGGTATCAGACTCATCAACTCATTTATCTTGGGATCTTGGAAACTGTACTTCTTAGTCTTTCTTTTTCCAAAATCCATAGTCAAAAAGTACCTGAGCTATTCATAAAGACCCAACTTTAAGTCCCTTGAAACAAAATATTTTAAAGGATGCTCATGGGTGCATGAATGCATGATGAAACAATAACATGCAAGATCACAAACATAGGGTTCATAGGTTCAACGTCACCAGCATGAGGTTGAAGGTACTACCCATAAGGTATGATCTAAAAGTTTATCACCTGTCGAACAGGATTCTAAGAGGTTCCCAGAGTCTACATCCTTCCTTCAGATATTACCAACATCCTGATTGACTCAGTAATTAGCAATATTCTCAAGAAAAACTCGTCTGAGCGTAGTATCGCATGACAACTATTTTCGGATTACTCCATCATAGCTTCTGCACTACACCTAAAAGGCCAAGATGGGTTAAAAGTTCTACGATCCTCAGTTTCAGCGGGATCCCAAGTTGAAAGTAGCACGTCTTTATGATTACTCGATAAATGACACTACAGTCAGAGGGGCCTCCATTGAGTGGGGGATCTCATGCCTCCTTTTTTGGGATTACTCCCTCAAAGTTAACATGACTATACTGCCCATCCTATCTTAAGTTTGCCCAAGTCCTGGTATAGGACTTATGTGAAATCACCAAGCACCCTGAAAACTAGGAAAATCCAGGCAAACATATATACAACATATAAGATACAACACATAATAGCATATATTCAAATAAACAAAGATAGGCTCAACCTACTTAAGAATGGACCAGCAAGAGGTCAATCTTTCCCCAGTGAAGTCACCATTTTTTCTGTAGTCGTAGAAATGTTGAGACCAAGCCATTGGATTGACTTGACTTGCACAGATCAAAATAAAAATCTCCACAGCACTTTATTATTTCCAAAGGAATGTGAAAAGAGCGAATAACCCAAAAAGAGGGGGAGAGAATCTAAGTTCGGGGGTTGGTTATGCAAAGGGAAGGTGTTAGAACCCTAAACATCTACGGTACTCCGTAGGAACCTCTTTGTAAATCTGTGTATTTTGGCTATAAATGTTGTATAAAAAATTGATTGTAGAGATGAGAAAAGAAATATTTTTTTATAATTTTTGCATCTGTCGCGGTTGCGAACCTTTAGTGCCTATGTACCACCTTTCATGCAATAGGGGATCAGAGTACTCGTAGTTCATCTTTTAAAAATTTTAAAACACAAGCGTGTTGGTTAAATTTTAAGAGACAAGACGTCATCGTCATTATCCGAGTGGAAAATATACTTACTATCCACAATCATGAGAAAGGAGAATTTGCATCATCTCAAAGTGGAAGATATAGCTTGGATTTTAAAATCAACAAAGCCTCACTCAACACCCAAGTGGAAAATATCTCACTTCACTATATATCTTAGAAGTATAGTAGCTCGCATCACTACAAGGATTGACAAGAGTATAATCTTTTGAGAAAATTTTAAAGTAAAAATCCAAAATGGCAAAATGGGTTTGAATGAGATTGATTGACTTTTGGTCTTCTCACAAAAATATCAAAGTTTTATTAAGTTGATTAAAGTGTGATTAAGAAAATGTTTTGAAAATGCATGGACATAAGTCCAAATTTATTATAAAAGTGGTTCAAGTTTTGTAACAATAAGAGTTTTCGAAAGGAGGGAGAAGATTTTTTGAAATTAAAGAAGATAGGAGGAGGTGAAGGGACTATCCTAAAGCATAAGGTAAAATCTAGGGAAAAGAACCGTCTAACCAACGAGTAGCAAACTCTTGACACAATGAGTCAATGTATAATTCTCATCCTTTGGATTTGAAACCAAACAAGCAAAGACAATAAACCTCTTAAGAAAACCAAGCTTTAATTGTATTAAGTCTTCACAAAAATTAGGCAGAGTAACGGTTGTATACAGATGAATTCTTGATCATAAACAAAGCATGTAATCACAATAACCTGGACACAAAACAAACAAACGAACAACCCAATTTCTTGGGGTAAACCCCAAGAACTCCAAAAAAAATAACAATTGAGGTTACAAGGTCTCAAAGTAGGTCACATCTTCTAATCCTAAGTCCAAGAAGTCCACAATCTCCATAATGCCAAGGATAGTAACCAAGTAGTCCAAGTAACATTAAAGTTTTTTATTGTTCAAGTTGATTATTAGGTATCTTGAAAAAGAAAATGAAATCTCAAATGAGAAAAATAAAAATGACATAAAAGTAAATTCTCAAATGAGCAAAGATGAAAATAAAATGAAATGTAAATGCAAAAATAAATGTGCTTAAAGTAAAAGCATAAAATAAAGTCAATTATTAATGAGTTAGAAATTAGAGGTTAGTTGAATGACCATCTTGAAACTTGCATTTGAAAACCCATTAGAAGATTGATAGAATCAAAGTCTCTCAACAACAAGTTTCATTTTCTTTTTGTCAAGTATATCATTTATTTCAAAATCTCAAGGCAACAATAAAGGATCAATGATGTTTAAGTGATCCAATTTGACATAAGTTGATGAAAATTCATTAGAGGATTGGTAGGAACAAAGCCTCCTAACAATGAATCTCAAGGTTATTGGATAAAATGGTTCAAATTAACATAATTGGGCTTACAAACATGGGTTTAGGCAACGAAGGGTCATTTTCTCAAATTGGGACAAAATTTAGCGCTATGTTAAGCAATCGTAAGTGGACTTATATAGAAACCGCACCTATTTTGAGGCCGGTCAATAGCAATCTATGTATCATATGTTTTGAGAAATGATATGGAAATCATTCTCCAATAACATTTAGTACAATAAGAAAGGGGATAAGGTGAAGAGGGATGGGGTAAGAATTAAACCACATTTGAACCAAAAATTTAATCAAGCTATTATTAAAATAATTCATCCATTTTTTATGGAGTTAAACTCAACACCATGGATCCAATGATGTTAATAAAGCTCGTGATCAAAATCTTATAGTCCAAGATCAGTCAGAATATATACAAGATAAATTATATTTTTAAAAAATAAAGAATTTTTTTTTTAAAAAGGGTTTAAAATGGGAATAGAAGTAGAAAATAGCAACTATATTCAAAACATCCAAGAAAAATCAAACAAGACCATAGAAAATTAGAAATGAGCTCAAATATTTATATAAAATTTTTGGTAATTTTTTTAAGTCAGTATTTTTAAAATTAAAAGAAATTGGCAAAACAAACCAAAAATTGTAAAAAAATAGTAAAGTCGGGAATAAAAATAAAATGAGGTCAGGAATATTTGTCAAAAGGTCATTGGATCCTTCCATATTTTTTTCAGAATTTAAAAATTAAGAAAATTATTTTTAAACATTTAAAATAATTCAAATAAAGTGAAAAATTATAAAAAAATGTCAGAACACAAAATAAAATTGTTAAAAAATAATAATCAGAAAGAAAAAAATCAAAAGTATTTTTCATTATTTTTTTCAGACTTTTTGAAGTTAAAATGAATTTTCTATGATGTTTTGAAGTTTAAAACAATTTAAATATAAAAATCAGAAATAAAAATAAAGTCAAAAAAATATGGACCAATGGATAAGAGTCAAAATGTGTTAGTAAGCTAATCTAATGGATCAGATGCATTGTGCATATCATGGTCTTTAGTGAATAAAGCATGGAATTAATTATTTAAATCCAATTTTTTTTTTAAATGCATGGCACGCCTTCATTGATTGATAGATGACACGTTGGTCATCTTCAACCTCCAGCCAACGAATCTGCAGGTTCCAGAAACTGTAAAATTAGGACACGAGATCGATACCATTCGCTTTGTCTCTTCAAGACGATTCCAATGGTACCTTCGCGAAAAATTTATATAAATTGTAGCTCAGTCGTTTTTGAAAAGAAATTCTGAAAAGGGATTTGAAATTTCATGGCCAAAATGTACTTCCAGTTGAAAACAAGTGTTGCGACTAGAATCAGGATGATGAGAGCTTCATAACAGTATCAAAGTTTGAGAGAATTGGTGAAGGAATCTACCTATTGAAATTAAGTTACAGAGCTCTGAAACTGGACTTGGCTAGCACGATTTAGGATGTCTTAGAGCTTAATTCTTCTTCTTTTAGCTTCAGTGAGGTTCAAGGAAGGTGAATTAACAAAGAAAAATGATTGAGAAAGGTTGTAAGAGCAAATTCGAAGTTGCAGAAAATTGAGTTCAAGAGGAAGTTTGGCAGGGTGATTTTGGCTCTCTAAGCTTGAGAAAATGAATAAGGTATGATCCTCTATTTATAGGAAAGCTGATTGAATGCTTAAGCTTATGAAATGATGAAGTTTGGAGGGAAATCGTGTGAAGTTGCAAACAAGAAAAGTGTGACTTCTAATTTGATCAAAACTCATCCAAACCTTGTGTTTTAATATGCTAATCACTTATGGAGGTTAACTAAATGTGTTTAGAAGACAAAGCACGCAGAAAAAATGTGTTTAGAAGTTAAATCAAGGATTTCAAATTCTGACTTTTGAAGAAACTCCAGTTTCAAGTTACCAAGTTCAAATCAAAGACATTCTCAGCTCAAGGAGTCTTAGGACATGATTATTGAAGCTTTAGAAAGATCAGATCACAAGCTTTACAATTTTCAAAGAATGGAATCAAATGGATGCTTGAGCTGAAAATTGTGATAAGTCAAAGTTTAGAAAAAGAGGTTGACTTTTGTACTTAGAAAAATTCTAAGTTTTTTCTTCAAAAATGACTTATAATGTCTTGCATCCAAACATGGACTTCCATTTGAAATTTTATCTTTACCAAAAAATATGGCATGGAGTAGGTCACTTGAATGACATTTTGAGACTTGAACCATTTAAAATCTCCAAAAAATGAGAAAGTTGTGACTTGTTAAAATTGGCAAAAATTCATAGAATGGCCTATAATATTTTGCATCCTTAGGGCATCTTCCATTTATTTTCACACTTTTCAATTAAAAGAAGGGTTGAAGTTCACATTTTAAAGATAAATGTGGAAAATGAATGGGCTCAAGGTGATAAAAATTGGCCAAGTTATGATCTTTTGAAGTCACATATGGGAATTTGATGGTTTGTTTAGAGGACTTGTAATCTTTCTTCATCACTAGGTATCTTCCTCACAAAATTTCCTTGAAAATTTTGAAGTGATTTGTTGATATCCCCTTGAAGAGAAGGATGTCTTTGTAATCACCAAAATATACCAAAAGATGGGCAATTTATACCCCTTTTAAGTTCAAAACCCTAGCTCCTAGAGTAACAAAGTGCCTTGGGAAACCTTTGCAATTTGGACAAACTTCCTTGTACAAATACTTTTGTCATCTAAATAGAAGTTGTTGAGGATTATAAGGATACACCATAGCAACCAAAACCACTTCCAAATCTTGAGAATTGAGAGATATATTCACTTGTGATCAATGAAACCCAAGACTTGTCCAACTGGGTTAAACTTCTTCAATCAACCCTTGTACCTTTGAACTATTTTTGACAACTTGAGATATGATGAATCATAATAGACTTTGTCATGATATTATTTAAAAATATATTCAATAATGAAGATTTGTTGAAGAAGGCATGGAAATAAACTTATGAACCTATGGATCAACTTGATGGAATGTATTGTGCTTTAACCTATGATACCAACAATTAGAGCAAATATTCATTGTACTTATTAGTTAAAAGTTAATCAATACAAAACATATATGATCACAAAATACAATTCAAGGTGCTTGGTGATTCCCCATGAGCAAAGCTAAAGATAAAGAGAAGAACCAAACCCTAGTATGTGATTTTGTTGCATTGTGATGGTATGAGATGATAAATGAATCTTAGGGGGGGGGGGGGGGGGGAATTGGGGTACAAAACATAGACGTGAAGGTGCTAATACCTTCCCCTTGCATAATCGACTTCCTTACCCTTTCTCTTGGTCGTGAGACTGTGTTCTTTCCCTTATTTAGGTTTACTCGGTGTTTCCTTTCCCTCTCTTGGGATAAATCACATTGATGGCGACTCTTCTTTCCGCCTATTTTGTGCTTTGATGAAAATCCCAGACGCGAGAGCTGGCGACTCTGTTGGGGAAAAAAGTAAACTTATTTCATGGCCTTCAACATCACTTTCTTCTTGAGAGCTTCTCTGGTACTCACTAGTTTATAGTCTACTCACATGGAATAATGAATGAGTTCTCCTTTAGAGTCTACTTCAGTATCTTGCAATATGTCAAACTCTACAAATCTTCTTGGTATTTGTATGATTTTTTGTGGCTTCTAGACTTGTTTGGAATCTCCTTCTAATTATGGAATAGTATCAGATGTTGGACTACCTCCTGAAGTTTGCAGAAGCTCCACCTTCAGAGGTATGACCCCCAAAGTCTTGACCACCATATTCTGGATCATCATCAGAATATGGATCAGGATCAGATTCACCTTCAAAATCAGAATCATCTTCTAAATCCGACTCATCTTCAGAGTCTCTTTCTGACTCTGACTCATCTTCAGAACCTTCATATTCCAAAGTATCTTCAGAAGTTACCTCATGTGTTGATACTACATCAGATTTGGATTAAGACTTGTTCTAATCCCATGCTTTTGACTCCTTCACAATGACGTATATGCTAACATCAACTTTATTAGTGATTGGAAAATAAAGCTTGTACGCACATGTACTATGGTACCCAATCAACAACATTACTTTGCTTCTATCATCTAGCTTCTTTCTCTTAGCATATGGAACATGTTTGTAACATACATAACCAAATAATCTAAAATGACTCACACTTTCCTTATCTCCATCCCACTTCTCAAAAGGAAAAGTTTCCTTCAGCTTCTTTGTTGGACCTGTTGAGCACATATACTGAAGTGGCAACAGTTTCTCCTCACAAGGTGTGAGGCAGATTCTTCTTTTTCAGCATGCTCCTTGTCATTTCAAGCAAAGTTCGGTTTCTTCTTTCAACAAGACCATTATGTTAAGGAGTATATGAAACAGTAACCCCATGCTCAATTTCATTATCCTCACGGAACTTCTGGAACTCTGTAGAGTTGTACTCACATCCACCGTCAATTATGAGAACTTTCAACTTCTGACCACTTTATTTCTCAGCCTTCACCTTGAACTTCTAGAACTCAGTAAACACTTCATGCTTAAACTTAATAAGTGATACTCGTGTCATTATTATGAACTAATCCACAAAAGACACAAAGTACTTGTTCCCTTCAAGTGAAGGTACTGGAAATGGTCCATATACATCAGAATGCACTACTCCTAAAGCATCCTTTGCTCTTGAGGCTACTTCTGATGCAAATGGAAATTTGGCTTCTCAGGCTTTACAATATTAGGAATTATCATATACTACTTTCTTAGAACTCATATTCCCTAAGCTTTTGAAGTTCATATGCCTCAATCTCTTATGTCACAGCTCACTATCACCTTACACTCCTTCTGCACTAAGGCATTTAGTTTTAGCTGTCTCCACATTCACCTTGATTATTTTGTTGCTTCCATGATCAGATTGCATAATTACTTTTTGATTGCAGTCATGTAACTTCAAGATATTGTTCTTCATGATAATTGATAAACCTTGCTTAATGAGGAGACCTACACTTATCAGATTACTCTTCATACCAGGAACATATCAATTATCCTTGATCAGAACGATTCTTCCATTCTTCATTCTGACTTTGACATTTCCCATACCTTCTACATTAAGGTATTTATCATCAGCACATATGATTTTTGTCCTCTTTCTAGAGTCAAAATTAATCAGCCATTGTTTGTTTCCAATTAGGTGATTTAAGCAGTCAGTGTCCATATACCACAAATCTACCAAATACCTATCATCAAACTCATAAGCCATCAATAGCACAAGTTCATCATCAAAATCTCCTTTGTCTATGTTTGCTTCTTCTGACTTCCTTTCCTTATTTAACCAATAATCCTTAGCAAAGTGACCAAATATATTACAATAGTAGCATTGACCCTTTCTATTGTCAAGCTTCTCCTTTCCCTTTTGATGTTTCTTTTCATCAGAGTTAGAGGTTTCTGACTTCTGAGAACCACCATGTCTTTTCTTGGCCTCTGACCAAGATTGCTTCTGGTCCTTCTTGACAAACTAAGCTTTAATAGCCTGCTCTACCTCTCTTTTAGAGGTTCTCTCAGTCAAACGTAACTTTTTTGCTTCTAGACTACTTTACATCTCTTCAACTCTCATGGGGCTCAAATTATTAGAATGTTCAATTGCTACAACAATGTAATCAAATTGAGGAGTAAGAGATTGCAATACCTTCTCAATGATTACTTGTTCATATAGAGTTTCTCCATAATATTTCATCTCATTTGTGATCAAAACCACTCTAGAGATGTAATCAGGCACCTTCTCAGTGTTCTTCATGTTGATATTCTCATACTACTTACATAGAGACAAAAGCTTCACCTTCTTCACTGATGCATCGCCATTGTAACATCGTGTCAGTATATCCCATGCAGCCTTCTTCGCTGTCAAATTTGCGATTTTCTCAAACATGTTTGCATCCACACACTGGTGGATATAGAACAACGCTTTCTTATCTTTCTTCCTCGTATCTCTTTATGTGTTTCTTTGTTCCTCTGTCACATCCGCTGCAACTGGAACCTAACCTTCGGTGACAAGATTTATAACTTCTTGAGCACTGAATAACATACGCATTTGAACCATCCACCGATTCCAATTTTTCCATCAAACACCAGAAGCTTCGTAGTCAAATTATTTCTGCAATTCATCTTCATTCTTATGCACTGAAACTTAAACATATCTCACCAAACACTTGTGTTTCCCGATCCCGCAAAATCAAGAAATGCAATTTTATTACGATTCTGGTCATAAAATTCAACGGGAATTCAAGAAAGAAAAAACGAAATTAATTGCACATGCCTCACGTACACTCGTGTTTCCCTGTGAATCAAATTGGGGCTCTAGATACCAATTGTTGGAGCACAGGGTTGAAGATGAAGATGAAGATGGAAGAAGAGAGATAAAGAGAAAAGAGAGAAAACAATTGTAACAAACTTTTAGAGGGAGAAACTCTAATGTGAAAAACTTGTAAATTCTTGTTCTTCTAAATCATTTATACCAAGGTGTTTAAATACACCAATGAAACATGCTACATAGGGAAAGCCAAAATTTTAAGCAAAGCTAACTGTCACGTACGCATAACAAACTATTACTACTACACAAAAGCTAAACATCACTTTTGGAACAGTCACCTCAGAAGCTAAGCAACACATCTTCTAGAACCATAATAAGAGCCTCAAAAGTTTCTGCTTCTGAGTCAGAACACTACTTCTAAATATGAATTTTTATAACAAATCCCTTGTCGACTAGGGACCACCAAAGTTGTTAAAATCGCGATTTAAAACATAAACTCTATAGATTTCACGTTTATAGGTCAGTATTTCGTGTTAAATCGCATGTGAAAACCTTTTTATGTAAAATCATATTCTGAGACAGTTTTAAATGATTTAAATCACTCTGAAATCAGTGAAATCGTGTAAAATGTTGGAGTTTACTCTTTGATCCGATTTTACCTTTTTTGTCAAATTTTAAAAACCACATTTTATATTTTGGCCTATGAAAACTTCACTCACGCTTTTTAGTTTTAGGGTTAAATATACGATAGCCCCCTGTAATGTTAGCAAGTTTCGCTTTACCCCCTGTAAAATAATTTTTTTGAATTTCCCTCATGTAATGTTTAGATTCCGTTTATTTGACCCCTTTATGACCAGTCAATAGAGAATCTTGACATTTGCTGACATGGCAGTCCATGTGTCATTTTATTTGACCCCTACAATGATTGTATACTTATTTAGATTCCTAAGTATTTTTTTAAAAAATAGAACAAAGTTTATTTGGTTGAAAATATGATACAAGACAGTTATAAAACACACATGTGTCAGGTTTTAAGATCCAAAGGTGAAGAAAGATGAGTATGCAAGTTCTTGTGCTGGGAACTATTCGACCCATAAGCAATATATAAATATTATGTTAAAAACCTTACAAGTCATTCATCTAGCCCAGTGACAAAGCAATGTCCTTTTATCTTTCTACATTTGTGTTTGAATCCGGGTGTGAATAATATTTTGAATATTTTATATTTTGCTTAAAAGAAAATTGGAAAAAACATGTCTATTTGGAATTAAAATAAATAAATAAATGAAAATAAACCTTAGATGTCATATAAAAATAAAAACATTAAAATTAAAAATAAAATTAAAAAAATATATAATCCACATAGATTTTATAAAATAATTAAAAATTTCACGTGGAGATGTCACGTCAGCAAAAATAAAGATTCCACGATATTTGATCAACTGAGGTGTCAAAGACACAAAATCTTAATATTACAAGGGGATTCAATTTTTTTACAGAGGGTAAACCAAAATTTACATACATTGTAGGGAATGTTATATATTTAACCTTTGATTTTATTCACCTTCATATATTGGTTATAATATTAAAGAACCTTTACTATCTAAGGATGAGTTTAATCAAAATGAATATGAATACACGGATGAAGATGAAGATGTTGTAAACGGATTAAACTTTTGATTAAGTTGAAAATGAAGATGAAAACGCTTGTTTTTTATGATTTGATAGATAATATATGTAGTTTGATACAAGTTTGTAAAAACTTAACTTGAAATTTTTAATAATGAATACTTAACTTAATAATTCAGAATAAACAATTTTGCTAAAATTAATGATATTTTTGTTTTTAAAATGACATGTTACTTGTTAAACATGACAAATCATCATATATACACTACTAGAAAATGCATAAATAACAACTTCGTGGTCACCACGGTCCTGCCGTACACCGTGATGACATCTCTAAACTAAGGCGCTCTCATATTATTTTGTTTATTGATTTAAAATTAATTGTATATAACAACGATTGATGAGCCAACCGTGGTGAAATCGTCAAGCTTTCATGGGTTCGAACCTCAACACCATCATATATATTATTCCATTAATATTAAGGCACGCCTTTTCTTTTTTCTTTTTTTTAAATAAAAATTAAAGGGTTATGACTATGGTTGGTTTATTCCACCGTTGTGATATAGTTTGCTTTTTTATTTAAAATTTTTAATTGTAAATTAAACTCTGGCGCTTGTTTATAAAATTTCACTATGAAAGTAATATATCATAACATTTTCTGGTTTTGGTCGTGGTGGTATCTTTATAATATTATACACTCCTAGTTAACTTGTCTCTTCAGTATCCATTTTTCCATTGAAAAAAGAAACTAGATGAAACAATACATAATTTCAACCATAAACCGTAATATTCAATACTGTGAAACAATACACAATCTCAACTAAAACACCATCGTTCAACCTAGCTTGTCTCTTTAGTATCCATTCTTTATTGTATATTTGTCATTTTCATCATCATCCTCAAGGTTGAGAAGATCATCACGATCCTGACATCGAGAAAGAAGATTACACCAACCAAGTTGTCACCATCGAGAAGGAAGACAACAACAACATCATCATTGTCGTAAGGAAGGAAGACAACACCAACACCAACACCAACATCATTTACTTAGTCATCACATTTATGGTACGTAAATGTTTTCCTCATGCATATACAGTAAATTTCATTTTCCATTGTTGTGGTTCTTGTTGTTCATGTTGTTGTTGTTGTTGTTTTTGAACGTAGGTGTCAACCTTGTCGAGTTCTTCATCAGATATTAGCGAAGAACATCACATAAATGAGTGTTATGCAAATGATACTTAATCAAAAAGATCAAAAAGAGGTTCCATAATGATGCCTCAATTCACATCAGTCCGCAACTCATCAGGTGAAAAAACTCCGACCGAATTTGATTCATTCTACAGAGTAGTTGACTGTAAATATTACTATACTTTTAAGAGTTATGTTGTGTTTCTTGGACTGAGTAAAGTAAGTATATTGATAGATGATTGGAAATAAGTGGATATGAAATTCAAAGAAAGCATATGGACGATGTTAAGGTATTACATATTATAATTTTCGTATATTAGATATCACTACCTATAATTTCTAATACATTGATTTAAAGGTAGTTGAATTTTGAGTTTACTGATGACTCAAAGTTGAAAAAAGTGAATCTCTTATACCGGTACTCGTTGGAGGGGATTTAAGTTACAACTCATGGCTGACTATATTAGGAATCCTAAGAGGGGTCTTGATCTTCCATGGAAAAGATATAGTTTTATATCAAAGAAGAAATGGAAGAAGTTTGTGAAGATACGTCATTATGTGGAATTCAAGGTTAGTACTAGTCTTATTTAACCGATAATGCTATGCTAATGAGTTATAGATACTAATCATATATATTATTCACTATGTTAATAACAGCTTAAAAGCGAAGTAGGAATATGAAACAAGGCAAAGAACATGTACCCCCATAGATTGTCTTGTAGGGGTTACAGAAAATAATCATGCTTGAAAAACAACCACAAATAGGAGATGATCGCATCCCATCCCCACCGTCAAGACATGAGAAATAGAAGAGGGCTTGATTAAGACCAAATGGAGAGTACACCTTTGAGGCAACGAGAGTAGTTGTCGAGAAAATTGTATGATTTTTTTTGCTTATGTTATTTGTTATTTAAATATGTTGGTAACAATATACGTAAGTTGCTCATGTTGTGTAGGATAAGTTGGTTGAGGCGACTCGTGAAGACACATTTGTTCCAGAAGCACGATATGACATATTAGTAGAGGCAATCAGAATATATGAGTGTGATCGGTGGATCTGGAACTGACTGTTTAACGCTGGTTCGCGAAATGTCGCGGAAGCAAGAGTCGCCACCGTCTTTTATTTTCTCCGAATGGAAAGGACAAAAGCACAGAAAAATTCCTTAAAGAGATTGCTCTCGGTTCGGGAGGTAGATTATAGAAAGGGAAGGTGTTAGCACCCTTTCTATCCATGGTTATCCATGGGCTCTTAGATACTTGCTCATTGTGTTTTCAAAATGGTTTGTTTGCTTTTCAACTGTGGGTTTTTAAAAAAGTTTCTTTGAAAATTCCAGTTCGACTCTTGTATCGGTCCTCAAGAGTGTTTGAAAAATTGCTTTCGAAAGCTTTTTGAAAAGGTGTCGGTGTGAAAAGTATTTTTGATTTGTTTTGAAATTAGAGCAAGTATCTAGAGTCGTCTACCTACCCTAAGGAATTCGTCTGTGTAGATGTCCTTTAAAGTAGTGCCATCCCACCATTGAGAGGTAGGTAGCACCACCGTTGGAGGTGTTTGGGTCAATTCGAGGTTCGGGACATGGTGATCACCAGAGTAATGGGAAGACACCTTAGAAGCTACCCTCATGCCAGGTTCCTGGATCATGAGGACTTACTAAGACATCCTCTACTCGACGATCACCTTTCGAGGCAAGGCAACAGTGAGGCGTACCCTAAGAGTGGTGTGTGAATTTGTATGTTATTTTCATGTTATGTTTTATCTTGTACATGTATCATGGCGATCTACGCTTGTTTTTATTTTTGTCCATACATTCTTTCATGCCATTTGTTAACAGTTAAAAATTTGCGGAAAGTAAAAATTCTAAGCTATTACAAAAGGCGCGGGTCCACATCGCCAAAATTAAACCAGGACCCGATTTGACGGAAAAATAAAGAAAGCAAATAAAAAGTGCGAGAAAATTAAAAGGTTACATGGCCTTGGGAGAGATACATAAATATTATAAAGAAATAAAATAAATATGCGAATAAGAATTAAATCGAAACGAGGGCGTTGGACCCTTTTTGCAAAATTAAATTACATGGAATTAATTAAAATTAAAAGGAAAAGAAAAGGAGATGTTTTTGGTATTTTTTAGTATTTTAGGATTTAATATGAAAAAAGAAATTAATTAAAATAAACACTAACCCTAATTCTAGTGGCTTTTAATTTATTAAGAAAACATTGAATATTAACCTAAATTAACCCTAATTTTTATATACAAATTTAATTATAAAAATAAATATTTGATTATTTAAGTATTATGGGAGAAAAAGAAAAAAAGGATAAAAAATTAATATGAACCCTATTTCTACATTTTTTAGATTTTTGTTAAAAGGAATTAAAATTAAAACCTAATTTAACTAATTAATTTATATACAATTTATTTATGGAAAATATTAAAACAAAAATATTTATTATATTTTTCCTCTTTTCTGATTTTTTTGATTTTTAGGTGTTTTTTATATTTTGTGAGAATAATAAATTAATTAAACAAATAATAATTAAAAGCAAATAAAAAAAAATATTATGGCAAACCTAGGGGGTTCAGACCCCAAATTAGGAGGTGAATCTTGAGAAATCTGGCCCAATAACCTTGGCCTGTTTGGACTTTTGCTGGACATGTGTAGAAGCGTTGACCAGGGTTCATCCTATTCCTTAGATCTGAGCCTTTGATTTGATCTCCCTGGCTTTGTGAATGGTTTGATTTTGAGGTGTATGGTGTGCCTCAACATGGAATCTGCACGTGAACTTTGATTGAAAAATAATATGGAGATTATGAAGACCTGGGGCTCGAACCCAGGTCATGCACTTTACCAGTCACTATGCTTGCCAGTGGAGCCAGATGCGCGCTTTGTGTGTAACATAATAAACAAATAATATCAAACAAAACCAAATCGTTAGTGGGTTAGAGCGCGTAAATTCAAAAGAGCCAATCATGGCTGGCCACGAAATCATCTTCTCCATTGGATTTTATTTTCCTGAAAACATAAAACATTGGCAACGGTTTTGTTAGCGTTCTCTTAGGCCAGCTATTAAAAAATAGCGATTAGCCCTGTGACGCTCATAAATTGAGCGCGAGGGTCTCAAACTTTTCGTCCAAGCTTGCTGAATACGTTCATGGCACTGTGGTTCTCTAATTTTACGCTATTTGAAAACGCCCAATTCACAACTCTGAAAACCCTAGAATTTGGTAATGGTGAAATCGTATATAGCTTGCAAAAATTCAATCAAACACATGGGTTAGCTTCAAAATCACACAAGGAATATGAATCAATGAACAAAATGTCATGAGGATGCCTGTAAATCAAAACACGAATATGCATTTTTCATGAAATATTTTAAGTTATGTATACCGATTCTTGAGGTTTTGATGAATGTTTTTGATTGGGAATCATTCAGTGAACCTTCAGCAAGCTAATGAAACAAAAATCGTGCCTTGAATCGCCCTAGAATGTGGTTTTCAGTTTTGAGTTTTTTGCAAAAAATTCCAAGTTTGATGAATGGTTTCTAGCGCAGCTCAATGGCCCATGGCATTAGGGTTGTGTTTAGGCTTATGTATTGAGTGAATTAGGTTAACAATTCTGATCAAGATCTCTTTCATTCATGGATTTTGAGATTTGATTTTCAATCATATTTTTCAATCTTTTTCCATGTGCTTTTGCTCTCAATCATATCAATTCTCTCCAAATCTTTCCATATTGGATCATGCACGAGTTATTGAGTGGATTTCATGCAAAAAAGGATTGTAAAACTTAGGTTAAATATTTTCCATGTATTTAATTTGATTTAAATGAATTATTATAAATAAAAATTCAAATAAATAAATAAAAAATGAAGAAATACTTCCCTTTGGGCCAAGTGGTCGTGCACATGCCATGGATGATGAATTATGGAAGAAAAATGGGCCCATTAGCAATTTTAGGTCATTTGAATCAATGTTGACTTTTCAAAATATCCAAACATTTCCCAACTTCCACAAGGCATAACTTGCTCAATTTTTAAGCTTTTCTCTTGTTCTTGGACATTTTGGAAAGGTCTTTGAGTCCTCTAACCAATGCCTTTGGTCCCATGTCATTTTGATTTACCAATCTCAAATTATGGCCTTTGACTTAAAGTCCCTTTTTGTTGACTTTTGAAAATGACCTATAATGTTGAAATTGATAACTTTTTGTGAGAGCATTTCTTGGACTTGAAGTATGAAGATGAGTTGTAGGAAATGTCTTTCTCTTCAAAATGAGCTTTGGATGGAATTTTTCTGATAATCCATGTGAAAGTTATGCTCTGGTCAATTTACAGTTGACTTTTTCAACTGTCCAAATAAGGAAATTTTTGCATTTTGATGATTTTTGAGCCAAGCTTTGAGAATCATGATCAAGCATTGATCAAATGATGTTTGTGGCTTCAAAATGATATGTTGACCAAAAATTTGAACTTTTGACTGCCAAATGACCATTTTGCCCCTGCAGTTGACTGTAGTGCAATTAGGGTTTTTGACTGTGCAATTTTGTGCTGAATGTCTTGAAACTTGATATGAGGATGCTTGACCATATTTGTAGGCATGTGAGACTTGCTTGGACCTTTTGAAACTTCCTTTTCTTGATCAGAATGAAAACCCTAATTTTGACTGCTTAGGAGGCTCTTGCACTGTGCAACCCTTGGAGGATTTTGTAGCTTGTCTTGGCAATTTCTTGAAGAATATGGGAGGGCAAATTTTGGGGTACAACAATGAGCATGGTGGGTGTGTCCATTGTGTGGGAGAAGGTGTCGACTTGAGGTTATTCTCTGGGTCTAAAAAAAAGTATCGAAAGCTCGGAATTGAATGCACAAAAACAAAAGATTGAAATTTTTTAGAAGTAATTAGAAGAACAAAGGAGGATGTTAGACGAGGAGAGGAAAAAAGGGAGAAATATATGGAAAGGCTTTAAGAGCTATATTTGGTATGTGCTTTACTTGAGATTTTAGTGTTTTATCATAAATGTATGATATATATTGTGTGCTTATTTTTATTCTAATTCAATATTTTGATGTAGAGATTAAGTGAAAACCCCGAATAACATACAAATGAAGATCAATGTTATGTTGATGGTGATGATGATAATGATCATGATCAAAATCCAAGTAGAAGTGTTGTACGTTGTGCTTCTACAAAAGGAAGTAATTGTTCAGCCCATTCCCCCCTCCAGCTAACCGCAATGATTTATTGTCTCTAACTCAAATAAAATCACCACGTTATACTTGAACATTGCGGTGATAAATGATACGCAACCTCTCCCGCTAGAACATTGTCCATGTTTGGATTTATTCTTTTATAGTCCTGAAGATGTAAGGGATTTTCTCGGTGGATATAAGTGGTTGGACGTAGGAATATTGTAAGTTTGGTGCACGTAAGTATATAGTTGAATATACATGTCATTATAGAATATTATCATTTTTGGTATTTCCTCAATTAATTTATTCATTTTCTTTAACCATTTAGGTACATTTATCGTGTTTGTATAGAGTTAAATAAATCGAGTGTTTATGGAATCTTGGATTCACTTTTTATTCAATGGCCGTATAATCAACCAAAAGACATTCAAAATCATTTGAAAAAACAGTTAAATAAAGGAGGAAAAGAATGTTACTTCGCACCATCTCTCTGTTCGTACGTATTTTTGTAACTGATATTTATGTATTCTATATTTAGCTTTATTTTAGAAAATACTAATAATATATATGCTCATGTTTACTCAGAGGTCATTGGCAATTGATCATAATATCATTTAAAACGAATACGATAATTGTACTGTGTTCCTTGTATGATCCACTCGACAAGAAAATAAAATAGATTATTAATTTGTAAGTGTGTGTTTAATTCATTTTGTTTGATATTATAAGTAGTTTAGCATGTAATATGTTTAATTCATTTTCAATGTACAGTATTGTGGAGCAAGTGAATATGATGAACAATGTTAGAAGAAAGCCCTCATGGATCTCTCCTAAAATAAGTTGCTCGATTACCTATTTTATTCATTTTCATTTATATGTGATTATATTCATGTGTAGTTATATTCATGTGTGGTTACATTCATTTGTAGACGAGGAAACAACCCGAGAAATATGGGTGTGGGTATTATGTCATGAAACATATGTTAAATATTGTCCTTGTCAGCATTGTTGATTCATGGGATAAGGTATATATGTCATAATATGTTTACATATATTAATATATAAGTTGACATATATTTTAAACACTTTTTTACTCTTTCTTATGTAGATGTTTAACGACGTAACTCCATTCCCTGTTGAGGACTTTATCGGTCTTCGTAAATATTAGGCGTATATCCATAATATGCTTAAGGGTCCTGCTATTTGATTTATTGAGATGTGTTAATGACTTATTTTTTATATATAATAATGTGAATATTACTTTTGACTTAAGCATATTGTGTTTGATGTAAATATTAATTCTGACTTTTGATGCATAATGTTAGTTATTTTTTATGCTCTTTATGTATGGTTAACAAAACTACGGGTTGTTATAAATTTTCGGATATGATTATAATATTTACAGGATAATAAATTGGAAGAATTTGAGAAGGATAGAATTGCATATTTAAAATAGAGGAAGTTTTGATAGCAGTTATAAAACCTAATTGTGATTGTATATTGAACGGTGGCTAGAATAATATAAATTACAAAATTTTGATGTTGAGAATCAAACCTGAGACCTTTAGTTCTATCACAAAGGTTGGGTTAAAGAACATTTGTGATATGACGCACGCTTTCTAGAATATAACAACAGTCTCAGGACCATGATTGTAAGTAGCACATATACAACGATACTCTACATAATAACGTTTGGGCCCACGTTGTTATATATCTTTCTCAACCGTTATTAGTTGGATTTTTCGTAATAGTGATAAATCTATTATTAAACTTTAGATAAAAGTATAAGATAAAAGGTCATGAGTTTCGTATTACTATAAATCATGAGAATTATCTCTCACCAATATACATTGACCTAATGGTAAATATATATAATGTGGCTTAAAGGTCTTGGGTTCAATTTTTTCTAGAACCAAAACACAGTTTTAAAATAGAAAAAAAAATCAGTTTAAAAAAAATATTAATAGAGGATTATATCGTGTCTTCTTCTTTTTTTTGTGGAGGATTAATTTATCATTTATAATTTTTGTGAGAGACCAAAATAAATCTTCCCTCTTATTTTCTTACTTTTTATTATTATATTATATATTATATTAAAAAAATAAAATTATATATTTTTATTATTATCGGACCGATCTCAATTGAACTTCAGTCAAACTTTAAAATTTTAAATTTTTGATCTTATTTTTTATCTGATTTTAATTACTTTGATATAAAATCTTAGTTATAATAGATTTCTCATAGTTAAATCAAAATTAAATAGAGATCACATATTTATTTTTTATGGTGAAAATATTATTAATTTACCCATGATTTCAAAAAATTTAAGACTGCACTGCCAATAAACACGACTAGGTAAAGCCGCAAGTGTATCTATCTTCTATCGATACCACTAAAATTATTTTTAGGTGGGGTGAAGTATAAGAAATTAAATTGGATCAATTAAGTAACTTTTTGTGGGATCGAATCGTCAAATAGGATTTAAATTTTTTTTAGTTGATCTAATTTATTTTTATTTGTTCGTTATAAATATTCAAATTTGACCCATATATTTATATACTTATTTATAATTAATTTTAATTCAAATTTAATATTAATTTATTTTAACTAAAATATATAAAATATTAATTATTAAAGTTACACAAGAATTATTTTAGTAAATTTTTTAATATTGTAAAATTAAAATGATACTGTCAATATCCGTTTGTAATATATATGTAATTACTTTCAATATATATTCAATCCGTTGTAATATATATTCAATCCGTTTCAATATAATATACTATTACTTTCAATTCGTAGTCATATATATTCAATCCATATATATTCAATCCGTTTCAATATATACACCATTACTTTCAATTCGTAGTCATATATATTCAATTCATTGTAATACCAATATAATTGATTCCATTATTTTAATGATATTTAATACTCCAATTCAATTAGTTCACGTTAGTTCTGGAAGCACGGCAACATGTGTAGATCTTCTTTAATGCTAGTTCTCTATACATGCCGTCAACTATAACAAATCTACTACTTAAAAACCTGCGCTAAAATTGCTCTAAGATACTTAAAACTTCTCATTTAGATAGTTTAAATTATTATTTTTTTGAAAAGTGATTTTATCAGTTGATTAGAATCTGTGAAGTAGTTGAAAGATGATTTATAGTTGGACTGAGATGTTGACAGAAAAAAATGGGGTTGTATCTGCAAGGCACTCTGACGATCAAGTAAGAGTGGGAACAAGGAGATACAAACAAAGTGTTAAGGTATTTGTGGTAAATAGTGAATATTTAATATTTGACGCTCACATGTGTGAGGATTTATATAATGCCCCTGACGCATGGCCATTGGTTCTTGATTTTACGTTTGGATATGCGGGTCCGTAAATTCAGGTAACTGTCAGGACTTGGTCAAACTGGGCAGATGTGCCTGTAACTAGTCGTTGGTTCTGAGGAGAAGGCAAGTTACGGGCATCTCTCTGGTCGGTTCTTGGTGTCCTGCACGACTTTGATGTCGGGCAGGCAGAGAGATGCTCGCCGATCATGACATTGCCGGCTTGAGAGGGCAAAGGGTTGATATCGTCCGACAGAGAGCGGGCGGTTCAGGTCATGGTCGTACGGGCCATACTAGAGGAAAGGGTTAGACTGGACCATTCAAACTGGCGGGCCAGTCCATAACAGTAGTCCCTCAAGTCGTTGCTTCTGGGTACAAGAGTGATGACTTTAACACCTGCTCGTGGAACGGGGCGCGTCTTACGGAAAAATGAGGGTTGCCCGTTGCGCCTTTCTCACGGGGAGATGAGGAGTTGGTCATTAGGAGCCTTGAACTTGAAGAGGTAGCTGTTGGCTGAAGATTTTGATAATGTTATCTAGAATTCAAAAGAGTTAAAAGTTCTGATCGAAATGGAATTAAACACCATATTTCGAAGTTGCAGAAGCAGTGTTTCGAATGAGTGTGTCAAAGCTTGAAGCTTCGAACGGTGATTATGGGAACGTATCCAAAAGGGTCTCGAAACAACAGCGAGGCTAGGTTTGGGAAGAGCGTTCGAAACGGAGAAACACCAAAGCATTTAAAATTTAAATGGAAGCGGGACTTTCAAAGTTTGAAAGTTATGTGTTGGAGCATTTGGGGACACGTGGAAAGATGAAAGAAGCATTGTCTTGCATGTTCGAAACGTGGCATGATCCTATAGCGAGACCGTTAGGGTCGAATTAGTATAAATAGAAGTCTTAGTATTAGGATTTCGGTGTGTCATATCTGTTATACAAAATACTCAATAACATTCAAACTACCACATGGCAAGGGAAACGAATGCAAGAGAGATGTATGTATGATAGCACCATGTATTTCTAACTTAATGAAAGCCTTTTTACCATTTCCAGTACTTTCCTCTTTTCTTTTATCGAATAACATTTACAAGTTTCTTTATTTACTGTCTTTTCATTTCAAAGTCTTTTCCTCAAAGTTTTACGTTTTATTGCTTTCTTTATATTTCGAGCACTTTATATTTCAGAGAACTGTTACGCTTTCAATACCTTTACTTCCAAGTATTGTTTTTCAAACGCATCCTTTTACTTAAAATTGCATTAAACGCTTTCTTCACGTTTTAAACTTCTACATTCCAGAAATCTTTTATGTTAAATGTTTTGCAAATCGAAACCATTTACTTCATTTTTCATGCAGTTTTATATGTCTCTTCAATCAGCATTACAATTAGCATTTATTCGTATAACTTAGTTTTCATGTACAATTCGACCACATTTTTAAACTCTTAGAGAGAAGGATCGAAATAAACCAAACACTTGTACAATAGCAACCATGAATAATTGTTCGATTGTGAGAGTAACTTTAATATCCAAGGAGTCCTAGGATCAATCTAGTCGATCCTGTGAGTTACCAGAGAGATTGAGTAGCGTTAATAAAGACTATTCGATAGTTTGGAAGACTAGCGGTTGTTTACCAGAAATCACTGGAAACAAATTGGCACACCCGGTGGGACCAATAGTTGGATATCAGAATTAAGGATTGTCGAGACATAGCCATCCCAAAAACGTAGGAACCATAAGAAATTTGCTGTTTTATGAACCTGAGAAGTGGTAAGATAACCAACAGCAACCAACCTTTATCCAGAAGAAAACGTTTGGACAAAATGTCTAATTCAGACAATCAACAAGGAAACCAAGGTGACCCACATGCAACAGGCACTAACGCGTCCATTTCGAGCGGAACATCTAATGTAATCCCTTCGAATGCACAGTCTGTTGCATCTTCAACCAGTAACATAGCCACCACTGGAGTAAGTGGCATATCAACTAACAGTTCGATTTTAGGAAATACTGGAACTATGGGCTACCCTGGGGGATTTGTTCCACCACCAAGAACACAATCCCATTTAGCCACACCATTAACTAGACCACCCGGCTTCGATGGGAATAGAATTAGAAGTTCTTCTTACGGAATGCCAACATCTTTTATGGCAGGTTTACACAATTCCACTTCGAATTCATCCCCACAACTAGGATCTGGGTCTGGGGCGAACCAATTTATGACAAATAACCAAGGGTCAGTGGGTTATAGCACGTTGCCTATCCTAACCACAGATAACCAGTTGACTTTTAGGCAATTGATGGATGACAGCAACCACAATATGATAGGGGTGTTAGCGCAAACCATGCAGGAAATATTTGCCCCAATAGTTCAGAATGTGACTGTGACGAACAGGGAAAACGCTAACAATATGAGTCGAATAGCAGATTTCTTTGCTCCCACAGAAAGGCGTAGGCAGAACCAGGCGGGATTTCGAACAAACATGCCTGTTATAGAACGAATTGCTAACGACCCAATTCAGAGACTACCCAGAGAAGAAGCTAACTTAGGGGCCAGAGCACCAAGGTTAGAAGCCCCAGTAATTCAGGGCCCACAAAGGGAAGTTATGGAACCAGGGGCAAGGATCGAAAGGCCAGAAGCCCCAGAACTTCGAGAAGAACAACCCAGGGGAGTTGTTTTTGTCGGTCGAAATCAAGATGCCGATGCCGTCGTTCATAGGATTCGAAACGATAACATCTTGGCAGAAAATAACCTAACCACCGTGATAGAGAGGATCATGGCCCAGAATGGCCTCAATACGGGAATGAGGAGGCCAAATTACGCTTCTCCTATATTGGATTGTATAATGCATACTGATTTACCAAGGGGATACAAAATCCCTAAATTTACAAAGTTCGCTGGGGACACCAACGAGTCAACGGTCGAACACATAGCGAGATACCTAACCGAAGCGGGAGATATAGCCAATAATGAAGATCTCAGGATCAAATACTTCCCAAGTTCCTTGACAAAAAACGCCTTCACTTGGTTTACCACGTTGCCTCCTGGATCTATTGACACTTGGGCCCTTTTAGAGAGACTATTCCATGAACAATTTTACATGGGACAAACGAAAATAAGTTTGAAGGAATTGGCCAGTGTTAAGAGAAAGTTCACTGAACCCATAGATGATTATTTGAATAGATTTAGGTTGTTAAAATCCAGATGTTACACAGTAGTGCCTGAACATGAGTTAGTCGAAATGGCCGCTGGGGGTTTGGATTATTCTATTCGAAAGAAATTAGATACTCAGTATTTGAGGGATATGGCTCAATTAGCCGATAGGGTTCGACAGGTCGAAAGACTAAAAGCCGAAAAAGCCAGAGTCTTTAAGAACAGTAAGAAAGAAAGGATTTCCTATGTTGGGACTGAGGAAATAGAAGAATATCCTGAATTCGAATTCGAAGAGGTCGAAATCGACCTCGCTGAATTAAAATAGGCCCCGCCTTACTCCTGCAAAATGTTAGTTCCCACGAAAGGGAAAGATATTGTCGAAAATGAGAAAAGTGACAAGTTTCCAAAGAAGGTTTATACCTTCGACGTCACTAAGTGTGACGAAATTTTTGACTTGCTTGTCAAGGATGGCCAACTAATTGTGCCATCAAATGTCAAAATACCTCCCTTGGATCAGAGGAAGAAAAGGGGATTTTGCAAATATCATAGTTTCCTAGGCCACAAGACCTCACAATGTTTTCTTTTCAGGGACTTGATTCAAAACGCGATCAAAGATGGCAGACTAAAGTTTGCTGATAAGGTGAAGATGAAAGTGGACGAAGATCCTTTGGACGTCGCAGACACCAACTACTCCGAGCCTGCATGCATTGGAGAGGTCAACATGGTGGAAACTGATCAAAGCGATGCCCCAACAGGAGAGAAGGACACTGGAGTCGAAAACTGGGTGATGGTCGAAGTCAGCGAGGAAGTCACTGAAGACATCCAGAAAACGCCAGACACTTCGATTGTTGCACCTGTGGCTGTTGCAGGAGAAACCCAGGCTACTGAAGACCAAGGGAATCAAAACGAAGGATTGACACAAGTCACTGAGGGCTTGAGGTTGGAATTGGAGAAAGTCCAAATTATGCAACCAGTTCCCCTTCAGAAGGAAATATGGGACACTCTAGGGGAGCCCAGTGGGAAATTTGACTATCTGGTCAAATATTCTGCCCCAGAAAGTTCGAAGGTCCAGATCGAAGATATAAAGCCCACAGGATGGGGCGATGACGAAACTAAAGAGGGGGATGTGGAAATAAATATGGTGGATATGGAAGGACCCCGTTCTGAGATGGAGGAAGTGGAAAAATACTTAGAAAAAGAAAAGCACAGAATGGGGGATAATCACACTGGAGATGCTACTCTCAAAGACTATCTCATGACATGCCACAAAGGAGATCCAGGCATGATATTGTGCCCTAGGTGCAGCATCCTCTGCAACCAAAGAATTGCTGCAAATTTCGAAAGGGTACAGAGGGCTCGAACTGGCAACAATTGGCGCCAGGATAACCAACTCTTTAGGTGCTATCCCAAGGCTGGAGAGAGTCTGTTGGAGTTTGTTGTTCGCTGCTACAAAGGGGCAACTAAGTGTATGGTTTGCCCAAGATGTTCTGCTGTGTATGACCAAAGCATGGCCAGGGCCTTCGAAACGATCCCCTTCGCCCCTTGCTGGAACCATCAAGAAACTGCCCAGATGGGCCCGCGTTTCGACAGCCGATACAAACAGCGAAGACCTGATAGCCCTCACCCCAAAGTTGCTCGAAGAGTGACTTTCAAACTCCCTGCTGAAGTGCCAACCGATAGATGGCTACAAGTCAGAAATGACAAAGGCAAAGACAAATGGAGGAGTGCTGAGCGAAATGCACGCCATGCTGTGACATACAGGAGGCAATTCAACACACAAAAAAGGGAGGAAGTAAGATTAGAGAATTACAAAGGAAGGAACCCTATGTCAAGATCCCAGTGGCGCAGACAGCAAAGGATTCGAAAGGCTGAGAGAGAAGCTATGGCAAACAAAGGGGATACTTCAACGAAGATACAAGGTGAATCAAGCACCAACAAACCAAAAAATCAGACTGAAGAGAAACCTCCAGTCAATAGGAGGCTTTTTTCTGAAGACCAACGAGACGAAACAAAGGAATACACTTCAGGCCCGGAAGAGGACGAAGATATGATAATAGATAACTTCGAATCGGAGGGGGAGTCTTCATTCAACCTGAACTGTAACGTGGTGTCTGTGCTTCCCTGCGAATTTGGGCAGGAAACCGAAATCAATGAATATGAGGAGGAAGACACCACAGATTTAATGAAACATAGGCCCGTGTGCTACTACGTGATGGACAATGGGGCTGTTGAGGAACAAAATGCGTTCTTCGAACGTCCAGAGCCTGCAATGAAGAATCATCTCAAGCCACTTTTCATTCGGGCGAAAGTAGGTGTCCATGGTGTGAACAAAGTTCTAGTGGATGGGGGTGCTGCAGTCAACCTGATTCCCCATTTCATGCTAAAAAGGTTAGAGATCCGCGAAGGAGATATCAAGCCCCATAATATGGTTCTATCCAATTATGAGGGAAAAGTGGGCAAAACACTGGGGGTGGTCCAGCTGGAATTGACAATAGGCTCAAGTTGCAGGCCCACCATGTTTATGGTTATCGAAGCCAAGGCCAACTATAACCTACTGCTAGGAAGAGAATGGATCCATGGCGTGGGGGCAGTTCCTTCGTCAATGCATCAACGACTAGTTCTGTGGAGAGATGACGGAATCGTGGAAAACATCGAAGCAGACCAGAGTTACTTTATGTCAACTGTCAATTTAGTTGACAAAAGGGATTATGATAAAAATCTGGCAAAGATTGCTCCATGTGTCCCAAACGATGAGATGAATGAAACTAGAAACGCCCACTACTACATGACACTTCGTCATGATGGTCTTTACTGGGATAGAACAATAATCAGTGAAGAAGAGGAAGTTGAAGGTGCTATACAAAAACGGCCAGTAGGCTGGAACTTCGACAACCTTAACCATGACTGAGTCTACCTTCTTCGAAAGGATTTCGGCCTATATGGCTGAGAATGAATCGAAAGCGGCCTTAGAGGCTGAAATAAATGAATCAACTGTAAAGACGAATGAAGTCAGTGGGGGGGGGGGTTCGAAATGCTCACCCATCAAAGAGTTAGAGATGGATCAAAGGTTGGATGCCATCTATGACAAAGAACCCTTAGGCTTCGAAAGGGACCCCATAAACTCAGGTGTCAAAATGTTGGCACAGGACCCGCTCGAAGAAGTCAACTTAGGGGATGAAAAAACGAAAAGAGTAACTTATGTGAGTGCTAAACTTAGCCCAGGCCTCAAGGAAAAAGTGATCGAAGTCCTTAGGAAAAACAAAGATTGTTTCGCATGGGATTATGATGAGATGCCTGGTTTAAAGAGGGAGTTGGTCGAACATAGACTGCCAATCAAAGATGGCAAGAGGCCCATCAAACAAACTCCCAGAAGATTTGCACCAGCGGTTCTCACAAAAATTAAAGCTGAGATCGAAAGGTTGCTGCGCTGCAAATTCATCAGAACAACAAGGTACGTTGAATGGTTAGCAAACATAGTACCTGTTATTAAGAAAAATGGTTCTTTAAGAATTTGCATAGATTTTAGGGATTTAAATACTGCAACCCCTAAGGATGAATATTCCATGCCCGTGGCAGAAATGCTAGTAGATTCTGCTGCAGGATTCGAATACTTGAGCATGTTAGATGGATATTCTGGATATAACCAGATTTTCATTGCTGAAGAAGATGTTGCAAAAACAGCATTTCGTTGCCCAGGAGCCTTAGGCACCTACGAATGGGTGGTGATGCCTTTTGGTTTAAAAAATGCTGGGGCAACTTATCAAAGGGCGATGAATTCAATCTTTCATGACTTCATCGAAACCTTCATGCAGGTGTATATTGATGATATAGTCATCAAATCTATATCTGCAGAAGCACATTTGCATCATTTAAGCCAATCATTCGAAGGAATGAGAAAACATGGCTTAAAAATGAATCCCTTGAAATGTGCATTTTTTGTGCAGGCTGGAGATTTTCTTGGTTTTGTGGTCCACAAGAAAGGAATTGAAATCAACCAGAACAAAACCAAAGCCATAATGGAGACGAAAGCACCTGCGTCAAAAAGGGAGTTGCAATCTCTACTAGGGAAAGTTAACTTCCTCAGAAGATTTATTTCGAACCTGAGTGGAAGGACCCAAGCTTTCTCTCCGTTACTTCGTCTGAAGCAAGGTCAGGCCTTCGAATGGAACGAAGCTCACCAGGAGGCGTTTGACAAAATAAAAGAATATCTTTCCCAGCCTCCTATTTTGTCTCCACCATCATGGGGGAAGCCCATGAGACTGTACATATCTGCTTCTGAATTTAGCATAGGTAGTATGTTAGCACAAGAGGATAACAATGGCGTCGAAAGAGCCATATACTATTTAAGTAGAGTGCTAAATGATGCAGAGACCAGATATAGCAATTTAGAAAAGCTATGTCTCTGTTTATATTTCTCTTGTATGAAACTCAAGTATTATATAAAACCTGTTGATGTTTATGTTTCGTCTCACTTCGATGTCATTAAACATATGCTTTCAAAGCCAATAATGCATAGTAGAGTTGGAAAGTGGGCTCTGGCCTTAACAGAATATTCATTGACTTTTATGCCCTTAAAAGCTATGAAAGGTCAAGTGATTTCTGATTTCATTGTGGATCATTCGTTGGTTGAGCAGACAAGCATGAGTTACGTCGAAATGCAACCATGGAAATTGTACTTTGATGGTTCAACCCACAGGAATGGAAGTGGTGTTGGAGTCCTTCTAATTTCTCCTGAAGGAATTCCAACAAAATTCAAGTATAAATTGGATGGTCCTCGTTGTTCGAACAACGAAGCTGAATATGAAGCGCTCATTGTTGGACTTGAAGCTTTGTTGGAATTGGGGGCAACCAGAGTCGAAATTAAAGGAGACTCTGAATTGGTGGTCAAACAAATCACAAAAGAATACAAGTGCATAAAGGAAAATTTAATGGTATACTTCGTCATAGTCAATAGGCTATTAAGAAAGTTTGAATACATGGACATTCAACACATACCAAGATTAGAAAACCAAGAAGCAAATGACTTAGCGCAGTTGGCTTCAGGTTATAGAGTATCTACCAAGAATCTTAAAGATTTGGTCGAAATAAGGGGAAGAGTTATGGCTACTAGATTCACACCATCGGATCTGGAAAGTATGAGATTGGGATATGCTGAGAAACAAGGATTCGAAATTCTAGCCATAAATACTTTGTCAGATACAGACTGGCGAAGTCCATTAAAGAGTTATCTAGCAGACCCAACTTTAAAGGTGGATAGAAAAACAAAATATAGAGCATTGTCATATCTCCTCATGGGGAACGAATTGTTCAAAAAGACCCAAGAAGGTGTATTATTGAAATGCCTAGGAGAAAGTGAGGCATATTTAGCATTGTCTGAGGTCCATAATGGGGCATGTGGGGCACACCAAGCAGGCCATAAAATGAAATGGTTGCTATTTCGATATGGTTTGTATTGGCCTAGCATGCTCAAAGATTGCATAGACTTTGCTAAAGGATGTGAGGAATGTTAGAAACATGCAGGAATTCAACACGCCCCTGCAAGTGAGTTGCATTCGATCATCAAACCATGGCCATTCAGAGGATGGGCATTGGATCTGATAGGGGAGATAAATCCTGCTTCGTCCAAAGGTCAGAAATATATCTTGGTAGGAGTAGATTATTTCACCAAATGGATCGAAGCTATACCTTTGGTAGTTGCTGATCAAGAGGCAATTATCGAGTTTATACAAAAGCACATTATCTATAGGTTTGGATTGCCAGAAAGTATAACTACAGACCAAGGCTCTGTATTTACTGGTAGAAAGATGCAAGGATTTGCCCAAGAAATGGGGTTCAGATTGCTAACATCAACGCCATATTATGCTCAAGCAAACGGACAAGTCGAAGCAGCAAATAAAGTAATAATAGGATTAATCAAGAAGCATATTGGCAAGAAGCCAAGAAATTGGCACAAAACTCTGGACCAAGTGTTATGGGCTTGTAGAACATCTCCTAAAGAAGCCACTAACACTACGCCTTTCCAACTTACATTCGGCCATGATGCAGTATTACCAGTAGAAATTCATCTGCAATCAGTTCGAATCCAGAAACAAAATGAAATCCCAGCTGCATTATATTGGGAAATGATGATGAATGAATTAGTTGAGTTGGACGAAATTAGATTACATGCGTTGGAAATTCTGATGAGGCAGAAAGAAAGAGTGGCCAGAACATACAATAAAAGGGTGAAGAAAAAAGTATTCGTTATTAATGACTTGGTTTGGAGATTCATATTGCCTATGGATAAGAAGAACAAAGCATTAGGTAAATGGTCACCTCATTGGGAAGGACCTTTTCGAATATTAAAAGTATTCTCAAACAATGCATACGAAGTCGAAGAACTCTTGGATGATAAATGAGTCCTAAAGGTTAATGGGAAATATTTAAAGAAATATAAGCCAAGCCTGCGGGAGATTCGAATAATAACAACATAAACAAAATATTATAAAAAGCCAAGATGGCAAGATAAGAATGCCAAAATGGCGTTGTTCGAATATTACATGTAAAAAGCCAAAGTTATGGTCAGATGAGATATAAAAATTTAGAAATAAACATTATTTTTCAATCGATTAAAGGTGCTTCGAAATGTTTCAAGTCTCTGCTGAGCAAACCGCCTGGCACCTTCCAAGGTCGCCACTTCTCCTTTAAGTTGCTCTGCAGTCTCCATTTCTGCAAGCCCCCGGTTGAGAAGCTCTTCGAATTGGTTACCTGCAGGATTAGTTTCGAAGGCTAGTTGTTGTTCCTTCGCCTCCTTAACTTTCTGCTGAAGTTCCAGAATCTGCCTTTCCCAAATAAGAATGGACTCAGCTCGAGCCTCATATTCAGTTTTCGCCTGCTTCAGATGCATAGCCTGATCCTCAGCTTCTTGAGAAAGCTTCGAAGCTTGTTCATAGGCGGCATCCATGGCAATGCGTTTCTCGTGAACCTTCTTGGCAGCAGATTCGTCTTGGAGAAGGTAGCCAGTTACGTTGTCCAGCAAGTTCTGAAGATCAAACAAGAGAGTACTAACTGGCAAAGAGCAGTTGGAAAGATTGACCTTTGTGAGCAGCTCCTTCATAGTATAGCAAGCAGTACTATCTTGCTTAAGCACTTCGAAGATATCCACATTGAGAATAGTTCTCCTAATTTTGTTAAGAAGAACAACTCTTTCATCTGTGGGAAGAGGATAGCTGGTTGAACTTGTGCCAGCCCTAGCGATTGGAACGTCCCTCTGAGCCAACTTTGCCTTCATATACCCAATGGGGTCATTTCGCCTCAGAAGTGCCAGTTCCTCATCAGTCATTCGAGACGGAGAGGATTGGGGGAATTCCACGCGTAGGGGAACCACGTTTGTTTCAACCTCTAGGGTTTCGTTGATTGCATCACCACCCCCTTCATTTGCTTCGTGCTCTTGCTCTTCTTCATCTTCGTCCAAATCTACCACTTCGATACCATCCCTTTCGCCGCTATGTGCATTAGACTCCATCCCGGCAGTCGAACCATCATTGGCGTTTTCCTCGTCATTGGCGTTTTCCTCCTCAGATTCTTCGCCTGCAGATTCTTCGAATTCTCGCCCAGAATCAGCTTTTTCTTCTTCAGTCTGAGTATCCTTTGGGTCCTCTTGAAGAGTTTCAAGAGGGGACTTTTGAAGAACCCTTTGTGAATCCTCTGCAGACGTTTGAAGTATCGTTTCGTTCACCTCCTTCAGAGGAATGGAGGTACCTTGGTCATCTGGCTGTTCAGAAGTTCCAGCTAAAACCGCCACATTGGAAGAACCTTTGTTTTGGACCAAATTGCTGGAATCTCCTTGAGGAGAGGAGTTAAGCGGAGCAGCAGCTCTGGACGGTGAGGTTGAAATGGTAGAAGTGGGATTCAAGATGTTCTGCAAAGAGTGGCAGAATGTTAAAGAAAAATATTCACCAAGATAATAAGAAGTTAAACATTTTTAGAGGAAGTTCGATTTACCTGTGGGCCCTCAGAGGAGAGGTTACTAGCTATGCGTTCCAACTGTGGGTTGGAGGTCGAAGGTGGATTTTTGGATTTTTGTAAGGGAGCAGCATCCCTGGAGTCGAGTCCAGAGACGCTAGTCGGAACAGTACTTTTAGGTGTAACTTTCTTTAGCTTCTTCTTCGAAGCAGTATTTGAGTTTCCTCCAGCAGTGGGATCTTCCCCAGTAGTGCTTGGTTTTCGCTTCTTAGGAGTAGTGGGAGGAAGCTTGTTGGTCTGAACGAATTTTAACGAAGTTAGATATAAAAAGCTTGAGTGAATTCGAAGCATCAAAAAACTAAGTGATTACCGTTGGAATTGGGGCACTTGTTGTTGGCGTTATTGTTGTTGTTGTAGTTGCAGCAGTAGCAGTTGTTTCGGGTGGATTAGCTTTTTCAGTAGTTTCAATGGAGGTTTGAGAGGCACTCCCTTCCTTCGATTTCGAGGCAGCAGTCTTTATCCTGATAGCTGAAAATCAAAACAATTAAGGCAAAGGTTAAAGATATGGAAAATAAAAGACATTTGGGATTGTTCCCAAGCATTCGCACCTGTGCCTTGATCAGATTTAATTGACATGGCAGAAAGGTCATATCGAAGATGTCCTGGGAAATCATGAAGCCAGTGTCGAGCCCATGTCACAGTCTCAGATGGCTTTGGTTTCCTTTGAAGATATTTGAACATCTCTTTGCAAGTAAACCACCATGGATATGGGGGAAACCAAGCCAGAGCCAGTTCTGAGGTAGGTAATCTGGGAAATTTAGGTGGATGCATTTCGAATGCCAACCTATACCTATCCTCAGGTGACAACCCTGAAGGAAGTTTTAGCTTAGAAACTTTTTGTTTAAATTTTTCCTTCAAGGTCTCAGCTGCTTGATGCACAGTGGAGTCCAAGCGCGTGGGGTCGCAAGTAGTTTCAAAATAATTTTGAAAAGCTTTTATCTCTTTGGCATGAGTAAACATACCTTTCTTTGCTGGTACCTGCACATCGAAGGCATCAATTAGTTTCTGTCGAATTGTAAGTGTATCGAACATGCAAGTTTGATAAAACTTAATCCACCACTCCAGAAATCCTTTAGCCGCGAGATGGGTAGGTTCGAAGGCTATCAACTCAAATTGGGCAAAGCCTTGATATTGTTCTTGTTGAATCTTGGCTTCCCTTGCCTTGAAAGTTCGACCAGATGTAATGGCGCTCTCAGTTTGGAACAAAGGTTCAGGAATCAGTTGGCATAAGCCAAACTGCCTCGAAACGAAGTTTGGTTGGTAGGCAAAGAGAAGAATTTGGTTCTTAGATGGGGTTATCCTCGAAGAGATGAGTCTAGGAAGCAAGAAAGCTCTCCATACATCTTGGATCTCCTTGCTCTTGATGGCTTCTGAGAGAGCCATGGTGAACCAAGAGGGTCCATGAGTCCTCGAAGCAAAAGGCGCCATGCTCTCTTCGAACTTATGCCTTTTGGAGAGGATCATGATGTACTTCGAGAATTGAACCTTGAAGTCATCCTTGTCATCATTAGGAGTTAGTCTTCGAAGCCTAGTGCCTTCGACTATCCTATCACTTATTTCTGAATCTTGCTCATCTATGGTGTTGGCGGTTGGTAAAGAAGGTTCGAACATGGCGTTTAGCCATAATTGGAGTAACCAAAATGGGCCAGCTAATAGAATGTTTTTAGAGGTGTGGGATTTGAGACTTGAAACGGCTGACCTCAGGCTCTCATAGAGGTCAACTAAGAGTAATTCACTTAGGCACACTTTGCGATTTTCGTGTAAATCCCTAGCTAGAGGAATGAACCTACTAGCTACCTGCAGGGATCTACTGCAGAAAACGTACCTAGACAGCCACAGGGTTAAGAATGCAATATGCTCTATGTCAGACACATTATCCCCTTCAGCATGATAATGGCTGATAAATTTGGAAAAGCTGGCTAACTTGACTTCGAAGTCAATTATGCTGGAGTGTTCTTCGTTGTCAGGAACATAAGTTTCTCCCACTGGCGACAACCCAGTAATAGCCGCTATATCAAAGAAAGTTGGGGTAATCATTCCACCTGGGAGATGGAAAGTGTTGTAGGTACTATCCCAAAAATAAAGGGACGCAAACAGCAAAGGATGGCTATAGGTGAATCCAGGTTTCGATAGCTTAATGAGGTTATAAATGCCTAGTTCTTCCCATTGCTGGGATTTTTTGGCTTCTACTTTCGCGAACCAATTTTGATAGGCAATATCAGAAGTAGGGCAAGATCTAAATGGTTTAAAATTGCTTTTTACATAATCCAAAACAAATGGGTCCTTGGGAGGAACAGTTGGGGTTTCTGCGGTATTCGAACTGAGGGATTCTACTACCCTAGGGGTATCCATTTTGTTGAATAAAGGTTTGAAGCTATAACATACGGGAAAAATTGTCCTGGTGTCCTTTAGTATTTCAAAAACTGTAAGAGGACCATTTAAGGCTAACCTCTTACCAGCAACATGGGTAGGGATGAGTACCTGTGATGCGTACAACATTTCTTTTTCTTTAGAAATCATTTGAGGAGCAAGAGCAGATTGGCCTTGAATGGTGACGATTTTACTCTCCATGGTTGCTCCTGTAGTCTGTCCCTTCTTCTTTGAGACTTTCTTGAGTTGGGAAGAGGTGGAAGAAGACATTTTTGTTGTTTGAGAGCTTAGATTGTTTATGAGAGAAGAAGAGTGAAAATTCAGAGTATGAAAGACTTAGAGTGTAAAAAGAAAAAGGAAGAGTAAATTAACGTTTTATAATGAGAAGATTAAACATCCACCGAGTAAAAGTGTGATACGTGGAGATCATGGGTTGGTGTGATGAAGAGGTGGCGAGAAGTTGATATAGGTAATAGGCGTGATTTAAAAACAATCATTACTTATAACTGCTCCACGCTGTGAAGTGACTCTGGGCGGTTAAGGAACTCAAAAGGTGCTATGATTGATGTGACTGGAGTCAAAGGCATTAAATGTTATGATGATTCGAAAATCCTATCAAAATCTTGTATAAATGTTTAAAATAGGTATTTCTCAAAGAGATCGAAATACATATTTTAAAGGGGCAATTTGTTGGCTGAAGATTTTGATAATGTTATCTAGAATTCAAAAGAGTTAAAAGTTTTGATCGAAATGGAATTAAACACCATATTTCGAAGTTGCAGAAGCAGTGTTTCGAATGAGTGTGTCAAAGCTTGAAGCTTCGAACGGTGATTATGGGAACGTATCCAAAAGGGTCTCGAAACAACAGCGAGGCTAGGTTTGGGAAGAGCGTTCGAAACGGAGAAACACCAAAGCATTTAAAATTTAAATGGAAGCGGGACTTTCAAAGTTTGAAAGTTATGTGTTGGAGCATTTGGGGACACATGGAAAGATGAAAGAAGCATTGTCTTGCATGTTCGAAACGTGGCATGATCCTATAGCGAGACCGTTAGGGTCGAATTAGTATAAATAGAAGTCTTAGTATTAGGATTTCGGTGTGTCATATCTGTTATACAAAATACTTAATAACATTCAAACTACCACATGGCAAGGGAAACGAATGCAAGAGAGATGTATGTATGATAGCACCATGTATTTCTAACTTAATGAAAGCCTTTTTACCATTTCCAGTACTTTCCTCTTTTCTTTTATCGAATAACATTTACAAGTTTCTTTATTTACTGTCTTTTCATTTCAAAGTCTTTTCCTCAAAGTTTTACGTTTTATTGCTTTCTTTATATTTCGAGCACTTTATATTTCAGAGAACTGTTACGCTTTCAATACCTTTACTTCCAAGTATTGTTTTTCAAACGCATCCTTTTACTTAAAATTGCATTAAACGCTTTCTTCACGTTTTAAACTTCTACATTCCAGAAATCTTTTATGTTAAATGTTTTGCAAATCGAAACCATTTACTTCATTTTTCATGCAGTTTTATATGTCTCTTCAATCAGCATTACAATTAGCATTTATTCGTATAACTTAGTTTTCATGTACAATTCGACCACATTTTTAAACTCTTAGAGAGAAGGATCGAAATAAACCAAACACTTGTACAATAGCAACCATGAATAATTGTTCGATTGTGAGAGTAACTTTAATATCCAAGGAGTCCTAGGATCAATCTAGTCGATCCTGTGAGTTACCAGAGAGATTGAGTAGCGTTAATAAAGACTATTCGATAGTTTGGAAGACTAGCGGTTGTTTACCAGAAATCACTGGAAACAGTAGCGTGCTGGCGAAGCGCCGCAATGATAGCCTAGGGACTAGGGTGTAATGATGACGACTCTGGGGTTTCCTAGGCACGTGTCTCGCACACGCGGATGGCCTCAGCTATAAATACGAGAGGAGTAAGGAGTTTAGTGTTTTTCGTCTCCTATCTCAACTGTTCGTAATAGCTCGATCGTCGACCACCGTCGTTCCTTGAGTTTTTCCGCTCGCAGCTGCTACTTCCAACCTTTCTTATTCTATTAACTGGTAAGTTTTCAGTTTCCACCGTTGTTCGCTTTCAATAGTTCATTTTTTGCCATTTTCTTTCTAGAGATGCATGCGGCTAGGGTTTAGGATTCCGTTTGTGAGGATGTCGTTGGGGAGTGTTGGCAGTAGGCAGCATTTTTGTAGTTTAGAATCATCAGAGCTGCCGTGGAATCTCCCCGGGCACTTCGTGACGTGTTGTAGACGTCCCCTTAGGACTTAGGGCTTTTTTTGTAACTTCTACCCGTCGATGTACCTTAGTGGGGGTTATGGTCGGGGACACAATCTTCGTTTCCCAGTGCCCTTTCGCTTGATTAGCGGTGGAAGGGTGGTTCTGGCATTGATGTCGAGCTCATCTTTTTCCTCTGCTTTTTGGGTGTTATGGCTGATAACGCCCGAGTCGATCTCTCAAGCGAGTCTACGCAATCTTCGAGAAGTTCCTCAGACAAGACGAGTAGCTCGTCGAGCATCCTGGAGATTTTCGGGGATGTGCAGAATCAGTCGGAGTAGCAAACGTGGGGAGGCGATATGGAGATGACCTCTACTGACCAAGGTTGCTTGTTTTCCCCCGGGGACGAGGAGGATCCATGGGCTTGGGTTGCAAACGATCCCTGGGATTAGCCTTCATATTTCTTTGAGCATTGGGGGATATTTTTACAGATGTGTATACTCACGAGGAGGGGAACCAAGGAGAATGGTCATTATACATTATACATCCTTGGGAAAGAGAGCAGAATCTGCTTGAAATACGATAGGAGGCAGATTCCTATGTATGACATCGTATTTCAGGAGATGGGTATACGACTTCCCTTCTCTGATTTTGAGGTGGTTATATTCATGCACCTGCGCGTGGCTCCCTCCCAACTGCACCCGAACGGCATCATGTTCATACGAGCGTTCGAAATAGTTTGCGATTACTTGAAGATAGGGGCCACCATTCCCTTGTTCTTCTATTGCTTCCACCTCCAAAGGAGCAAGGTCAACGATAAATGGGGATGGGTTTCCCTGAAGCAAGGTAACGAGAAGCTGTTCAAAGCTTATTTGTAGTTCGTCTGCCACTTTAAAGACAAATATATATTGGTGCAGCCTTCTTCGAGCAAGGCGATGCTGAACGTCTTCAAGACCGTGCCGGCGCACAATGAGGGTGGTACTCCCTGTCTGAACAAGCTAGGAGACTACGTTGTAAAACTGGTTTACAAATTCTCGTTCCAGTGGACGAGGAAGCATTTTGATAATGAATTTGGCTCCTATGTTTGGAGGGAGGGGGATCTCGGAGTCGAGGACTTGGAGAGCTTCACTGTCTTGACTGCGTTCGTGGATCAGATCCCTCTCGTTCAGCGGGTCGGCATAGGAGGCAGGCCGGTGATCGACAAGAACGGAGAGCTTGTATACGAGTCGAGCCTCATAGTCGTCAAAGAGCTCCTCGGGAGCGAGGACACTGTTAAATACTTGGGTATATATGTTTTAAACAGTAGTATGTGGTCATCATTTATTTGACTCCTCGTTTACTAACTGTGTTTCTTTTGTTTTGTTTTGCAGATAGCATGAATCCCACTCAGGAGCGCTTAGCCAAGACTCTTGCTGCCAGAGAGAGGATGGCTCAAAAGGATGCACGGACTGGCTCGGGGGCCGCTCCAGCCTCGTGTTCGGGCGACTCGTCATCGGCCTAAGCCACAGTCGCTCTTTCTCATGATGTCGTTTCCTCGAAAGCGAAGAGGCCGCATCCTGAGGGGAGCCTCGACCTGAATGGGGAAAAGGGGAAGGGAACGTACGACCTGCCCTCTTGCTGGATGGAAAAGACTTTCTTCGAGGGCACAACTCTCCGTCTTCCCCAGGCCGAATCCCTTCATCTTTAGGGAATGGGCCGTCCGGAGAAGAGGGCGATGCTGGCGCAAGATGCCGTCGGTTTGATGCGAATCCTGGAGATGGAGGTCACCTATACCGAGGGAAGTTCCTCTCAGGAGGATGAGATGAAGAATATTCGGGCCAAGCTGGCTGCGAGCGAGAAGGCCCGGGTCGAGGAAGAAAAATCCTAGAAGCTGCCTGACGAAGAATCGGGGAGGCTCTCTGAGGAACACAGGGCCCTTTTACTCGAGAAGAAAGGCCTTGAGGAAAAGGTGGCGGCCCTGACTGCTGAGACTACGCCCGCTGAAGACGAGTTGGAGGACACCAAAGATCTAAAGACTCGAGTCGAGCTTGTTGCTCATTTTAAGTTGGTTATGGACGATGCTCAGGCTACTTCCGAGGGGAGCTTCGAAAATTTTGTAAAGCAGATGCACGGGTTGAATCCTGGTGTTGAGCTCAACACCTCAAGAATGAGGGTCAATTATTACGTGGCTGCCGGTAAGATTCTGGTCCCCAACTATCTCAAGGAGTTAGTCGCTCATCCAGTCGGGGGTCTTGCCCAATTGTTGCCTGTTTCCGAAGAACAAGTTGAAGGATGATTGTTCTATTTATTCTGACCTGCGAGTTGCATTTTTGTATTTTTGTTTCTCCGAGCGTTTTCCTATTTATGTAATTTTCGAACAAGTGTGGTTTCTGGCCACAAATTTATTCTTTTCGGATGGGGCGTTAAAAGCCTCTTTGTTGTAATATTCGCTCACCGGCGGCCCAAGTGGTCGTTTCGTTTAGTTTTCCGACCGATGGTCTTTTTTTTGAATATTTAACTTATGTTGTTTGCATGTTTGTTGATAAACTCGCTCGTTTAGGACAATTTTTATTTTGCTAAGAGTTTGTAGCAGGGACTTTCTCGTTTAGTATGTTTGTCAGTGTGGGGAAACTGATCAAACATCCAGGGTGTATACTGGGCGCGGGCCGAAACCTAGGTCTCGTTTCAAGGGATCCGGCTTCGGCAGCGTGAACTTCCCATTGCGAGTCGGGCGTTCTACCTTCGTGGCACGAGGATTTGGAGCCCGGTTGATTTATCCATGTCGGGCTGAAGGTGCGCTCGTCATAAGAGCAGAGCTTCGCCCCTTCTGAATATTTTGGGTGCTATGCTTGTGCCTAGGCATGCATGCGTGGTCGGGCCTGGGTGAGTCTGTCTTGTCGACCAAACTCGCCGACTGGTTAGTGTCTTTAACTATAATATTATTTTAGCTTTTAAGTGTTCCATGATCGAACGAGCTGTTCCCCTTGTAGGTTTTCCAAGTAGTATGCTCCAGTCCTCATTTTCATGTAGACGCGTTAAGGACCTTCCCAGTTTGCTGCGAGCTTTCCCCTGCGAGATTCTTTATGATTTCTCTTTAAGACAAGGTTGTTGACCTCAAACTCTCATCGTACGGCCTTGGCGTCGTAGCGCATGACTATTTTTTGTTTGAGTGAGGCCTCTCGTAGGGCCGCTCCTGTTCTGATTTCTTCCACTATATCCAGTTCCTCCCAGAGGGCGACGTCGTTCATCTCCTCATCTAGAGGAGCCTCGGTTCGCAAGGAAGGTTCTTCAATCTCTAGGGGAATGAAGGCCTCCGTCCTGTAAGCTAGTCGGAAGGGGCTCTCCCCGGTTGACGAATGCACAATTGTTTGGTATCCCCATAGTATACTGTGTAACTCCTCGACCCATCTTTTCTTGGTTTTGTCCAATCTTCGCTTGAGGCCCATGAGTATTACTCTGTTTGCAGATTCGGCTTGGCCGTTTGTCTAGGGATGCTCGACAGATGCGAAGTGTTAGTTGGTGCCCAGTTTGGCGATGAATTCCTGAAAGGCATGGTCTGTGAACTGAGTCTTATTGTCGGTGAATGCGCTTGTAGGATGCCAAACTAAGCGAGGATATTCTTTTATAGAAGAGAAGGACGTTTTGGGCGGTGATTTTAGCTAAAGCTTCAGCTTTTATCCATTTTGTGAAGTAGTCGACCCCTATGATCAGATATTTGTTCTGATTGGTTCCAACCACGAATGGACCGAGGAAATCTAATCCCCACCAGGCGAAGGGCCAGGGAGAGGAGATGGATTTAAGCTCGTTAGGTGGAGTTAAATGCATGTTTACGTGTCGTTGGAATTTGTCGCATTTTTTACGTGCTCCTTCATGTCGTGCTGCATGGTAGGCCAATAATATCCTGCCTGTAAAGCTCTCCTCGCGAGGGATCTTCTGCCTAGATGTTGGCCGCTAATGCCCTCGTGGATTTCGAACAAGACACGATCTGCCTCGCTTCGATCGACGCACTTGAGAAGGGGAATGGACAATTCTCTCCTATAAAGTTTACCTTCGACCAAAACATAAGAGCAAGCTCTTCACCTGACCACGACCGCTTCTTTCGGGTTGTCGGGGATTTTTCCCTTAGTCAGGTAATCGTGTACGGGGGTCATCCAGCAATTGTTATCCCCGATGGTGAACACTTCTAAGGTAGAGCATGGCTTATGAGTTCTTGGTCGAGGAAGAATTTCTTGTATTGCTGACTTATTCCCCCTTTTTCTCTTCGTGCTTGCCAACTTAGATAGGATATCTGCGTTGGTGTTATGCTCACGGGGAACATGTTGTACGTCCATAGATTTAAAATTCTTTTTCCTCTCTTGGACCAAGGCCTAATATTCAGCGAGTTGTTCATTTTTTATCTGATATTCGCCTCGGACTTGAGAAGCGACCAGCTGAGAGTCGGTGAAGATTTTTACTTCCTCGATTCCCAGATCTTCAGCCAATCGTAAGCCTATAAGGAACGCCTCGTATTCTTCCTGATTGTTGGAGCTCGGAAAAGATAGAGCGAGGGAGATCTCGATTAGGGTCCCTTCCTTGTTTTCCAATATGATGCCTGCGCCGCTTCCAGTCAAACTGGAGGCGTCATCGACGAAGATCGTCCAGCGACGTGCTCCGTCTGAATCTGCGGGTGAGGTCATTTCATCTACAAAGTCGGCCAAGGCATGTGCCTTAAGGGCTTTCCTTATCTCCTATTGGATATCAAATTCAGAGAGCTCCAAGGACCATTTTAACATTCTTCCGGCCATGTATGGTCTTTTGAGCAGCTATTTTATTGGCTGATCTGTTCAGACAACTATGGTGTGGGCCGGGAAGTAGTGTCTGAGTCTCCTCGCAGCGCTAAAGAGGACTACAACTACCTTTTTGATTTGTTGATACCTTGCCTATGGGCCATTCAGGGCCTTGCTCATGAAATAAATTGGCCTCTATCCCTCTGGAGTTTCTCTAATCAGTGTTGCACTTATTGCCTCAGAGGCGACATCCAAATAGAGGTAGAGGACCTCGTCTTTCTCGGGCCGAGAAAGAACGGGTGGTTGCAACAATGCTCATTTTAAATGGATGAGGGCTTGCTCGCATTCATGCGTCCATTCGAAGGCAGCTTCCCTGCACAAGATTTTGAACAAAGGGAGTGCGTGTTGGACAGACTTTGACACAAATCGAGAGAGGGAAATGAGCATGCCGTTTAAGATCTGGATGGACTTTTTCTAGGTGGGCGTCGGAAATTCGGAAAATGCCCGACATTTGTCGGGGTTCGCTTTAATTCCTCTTTTTGTTAGGTAGAATCCGAGGAACTTTCCCGCCCGTATGCCGAAGGTACATTTTTCTTGGATGAATCGCATTCGACACTTTCGAGCCTGCTCGAACATTTTCTTTAAGTGGGCGGCATGGTCGATCTCTTCAGTGGACTTTACGATCATGTCGTCCATATAGACTTCGAGCATGTCGCCGATCTCGTTATGAAAAACTTTGTTCATCATGCGCTGATATGTAGCGCCCTCATTTTTCAGGCCGAAGGGCATTACGTTGTAGTAATAGTTGCCCGACTCGGTCATGAAAGTGGTGTATTTTTTGTTTGTTTTCTCAATTGGGATCTGGTTATAACCAGAGTATGCGTCCATAAATGATAGCAATTTGAAACCGGTCGAGTTGTCGACCAGTTTATCAATATTGGGGAAGGGATAAGAATCTTTTAGGCAAGCCCGGTTGAGATCAGTATAATCAATACACATGCACCATTTTCCATTAGATTTTTTCACAAGAACTACATTGGAGAGCCAGGTTGTGTACTGGGCTTCAGAAATAAAATGTACCTCTGGGAGGTCTTTTACAGCTAGTTCTGCAGCCTTCGCTTTCTCGGACGACTATTTTCTTTTTCCCTGCGCGACCGCCTTGAGGGTAGAATCTATAGTCAAGTGATGACATGCAACTTTTGGATCTAATTCAGGCATCTCGGTCGCACTCCAGGAGAACAGATCAACATTCTCCCTTAGGCAAGCTTTGAGTTGCCTTTTTACCAGGTCGGGGAGGTCTGCTCCAATCTTCACTCCTTTGGTGGGATCTTCTCTGAGAGGAACTAGCTCGAAGTCGATGTCCAGGATAGGTCGTGCGTAACTCGAGAGTTCATCGCGATCAACAAAAGGGATTGAACCTTCATCTTCGACCATAGGCTTATTTCCCTTCCTTATTTGCTCGACATGGTCTTCCTTGGAGAAGCGATTGTCAAGGTCAATCGTGTTGACCCTTGGTAGCAGTTTGACTTCCTCAGAGCTGGAGGGCAGTGTGGCTCAGGTGGTCGTTCGAGGTTGAACCCTGATGGAGCTGAGTCCTTTGGTCAAAGCTTCGAAACACTTTCTTGTTGCTTGGATGTCCTCGTGGAGGGTGGCGAACAAGCCTTCAACGGTGTAGTACTTCATTTTGAGATGCACGTTAGAGGGAACCGCGATGAGTTCAGCGAAAGTGGGTCTCCTGAATATGCACTGGTAGAGAGACGGGCAATCCACTTCTAGAAATTGGGTCTTGATGGCTCTGGATGTTACCCCTCTCCCGAAGGTAATGATCAGCTCGACATATCCCCAGAGTTTCGTGTTACCTCCATTGAAGCCTTGGAGATCTGATCCCATGTACAGGGTCAGATGGCTTTCATTCAGCTGCAAATTGGTGAAAATTTGGGCGTACATGATGTCCACCGAACTGCCTTGGTTGACCAATATGCATCACACATCAAAATTCGCCATGTGAGCTCTCACGAGTAGTGGGATGATCGAATTTGGGGCCCCTCCTGGTAGTTCTTCAATGTAGAAGGCGAGGGGATAAGAGCCTCCTCGGAATTTATCGAGTGTGACGTCTATATCTGAGTTGGCCTCTATGAGCTAGACGAATCTTCTTTTCACCGAGCCAACTGTGTGCCTTTGCATCCCCCGCCTCATATGACCATGGTCGCGAGGAAAGATTCCCAAGGACTGTGGGAGTAGAAGTACATGGGGACGTTCTCCATGTCCGAATAATAGAAATCTTCTAACCGTGAGATGCTCATGGCGACTGGAATGGTGTCGAGATCGGGGACTTCTTCTCTTCCTCAACGTTTTTGGTTTCAGGTGCTTCTTCGCAGGCGCCCTCCTTCTTTTTGTACTGCTTGAGGTTCCCGTATCTAATCAGTATTTCGATTGCATCCTTGAGATGAATTCAATCCTCTGTGTTATACCCGTGACTTTTGTGGAACCTACAATATTTACTCTTATCGATTCCCAATTTAGACGGTGTTTGTCGGGGGAAGCGCACCCCGACTTGCTTAAACTCAAAATTGGTGCATTCAGAAAGAATACGCTACCTTGATGTAGTCAGAGGGGTGTAGTCGTGGAAGAGACCGACTGGTCCCTTGTAGTCCTTGGAATCGTGGGACTTGTCTTCCCGTTTCTTTTCTCCACGACAGGATGTCGAGGACTCATCATTCTTCAAGGATTTGACACTCTCTCTGTGCCTTTATTCTATGGTATTGTTGGCCGCTTTCTTCTCCTTGTACTGGATATACTCCTGGTGGGCCTTGAGGAGGAGGGAGTCGAGCGTGGCTGGTGCCTCAATGTCCACGGATTTGGAAAAGTCACTGCAGGGACAGAGCCCGCGCTCGAGGAGATATTTTTTCATGTTGTCGGTCGTTGATACCTGGGCCACTTCTTTGTTGAAGTGTTCAATGTATTCCCGCAAAGATTCATCTCTGCCCTGAATGATTTCTTTGAGCGAAGCCTCCGACTTTAGGTGTCGATGAGAGGCAGTGAAGTGCCTCGAGAATATCCTCCCGAGCTGTTTCTAGGAGGTGATAGATTCGTCAGGGAGGCTCTTGTACCAAGACACTTCCCCCTTCCTGAGAGTGGTTGGAAATAATCTGCATTTGATGGCCCCTCTGACTCCTCGGTAGTCGAGGAAAGCGTCAATGTTCTCGATGTGTTCGTTGGGGTATGATGTTCCTTCGTAGGTTCCCAACGGAGGTGGCTTCTCCAGGCCGACAGGGAGTGAGGCTTCTGTGATTTCCCTTGATAGCGGGCCACGAGGCTCGTCATCCTCACTATCCGCAGGAGATGGAGAAGGGGAGTAATAGTTTCTACCTCGTCGATCGCCACGGTCTCGTCGGAGGGAGGGGCTCCTCCGTTTCTATTTTGGGTCCGGCGAAGGCAATCGAGCGCGATTGATTTTCCGGTTGTCTTTCCTCTTCTTGGATGAAGGGGAGTCTTAATCTCTCGTAGGAGGTGCGCGGTTGTGTTTCTTGAAGAAAGAAACGTCGCACCTCTCCTTTCTTGGTGGAAGGCCACGCTTGGGTGGTGATATATTGGGGGAGATTCGTCATCGGGTTCTCTGATGAGAAGATCTTGACCGCCTGCTCTTTTAGGCCCCTATCCTTTGATTCTGTTGTAGGATGAGGGTGTTGGTCTAATTGATAGTAGCGAGCAATGCTATCATGGCTGGTTCGGTGTTGAGAGGGATGGGAACTGATTGCATGATTTCAGGCAGTTCCTCGGTGGGACTCTCGGGGCGTCCCTTGTCCAAGAATTGGTCGTCGCCGCGTCAGACGTCAGTAGAATCTGGAGTGTAGTATGTCCGTCTCCGAAACCCAGGTTGTCCTCGAGGTGAGGATGTTCCTGACTTCCGTCGATTTTGTGGGCAGGGGAAAGAATAACCTTTCCGGACAGATGGAGATCATCATGGTCGACCATGATTAGTGAAAGGGGTCTTGGAAAGTTGCTTTGATCTTTACGATTCGAGGGACGAAAGATGAGGGGAGCAGTTCCCCACAGACGGCGTCACTGATCTTACCGTTTGATCAAAACTTGTGAAGTGGCCGGAAGATGATCTGTAGTCGGGCTGAGATGTCAAGGAGGAAAAAAGGAAGTTGTACCTGCAAGGCACTCCGACGATCAAGCAAAGTGTTAAGGTATTTGTGGTGAATAGTGAATATTCAAAACCTGACTCTCACAGGTGTGAGAGTTTATATAATGCCCCTGGCGCATGACCATTGGTTCCTGATGTTACGCCTGGATATGCGGGTCCGTAAAATCAGGTAACTGCCAAGATTTGGTCAAACCGGACAGATGTACCCGTAACTAGCCGTTGGTTTCGAGGAAGAGGCAAGTTACAGGCATCTCTCTGGTCGATTCTTGGTGTCCTGCACGACTTTGATGTCGGGCAGGTTGAGAGATGCTCGTCGAACATCCTAGGCCAATGCCGACTTGGAAGGACAAAAGATTGATATTGTCCGACAGAGAACCGACGGTTCAGGTCATAGTCGTACGGACCATACTAGAGAAAAGGGTAGACTGAGCCCATTCAAACTATCCGACTAATCCGAAACAAAAAAGCAAATGAATTACTACTAGCACTAAAAATGCTAGTTGAAACAGAGGACAAGACTTTAAGTTACACCAAACATAGCAGACCATATTATGCCTATCGCTATCGCACCAGGGCTGAGAAAATCAACACAAAAACTACACCACTTATTACAGGCTCCCAAAACTAACAAAACAGCCTCCAAACCCGCCCACCAACAGAACCGAAAATTAGATCCTCTTCCAATCTTTCAATGGAACGAAATTGAAAGCATCAAACTAGTATGGAACCATATTCGACGGAATCATAAGTCATATTTCGAGCATCTAATTCAAGCAAAATGTATATTATCTTAATGTTTAAATTAGTTACTTTTGTTTTAAAATGGAACTGAACCACCTTTACAAATATTTGTCTAATTTGGGTAAAGTGAGAAAATAAAAAATAAAAACCAAAATGTCATTGATTGAATCATTGATCTTTTGCATATTAAAAAAGTCTTAGAGAAATCAATTGATGTAAATCAACTCTTATTGCCACAAATGTAGAGACAAACTCAACAAATTAGATAAGACTATAATAATTAGTAAAACGCTATTCCAAATGTTTGTATTGTTGCATGCAATCTTATGACTAAGATAGATGTAAATTATCTCATCCCACGCTCTTGGAAAAAAAATAGTTACGGTTCTTGTTTTTGAGAAGTGAACAGAGTAGTGCTCCGACAAAGCAATCACGGCCCCCACAAGCCTTACCGTTATAATGCCGACAAAAACGAACATAGATAAAGTTTATGTTCTTACATCCTTAGAGTGTCTACGCATTCTAATGGACTTGCATAACATAAAAATGGTTTTTTTCTTCCTATAACCACGTGTTAAATAAAAAGGTGTTGATGAAAATTATCTTGAGAGAGTTAGGGTTTTCTAGTGGTCGGTTAGGGTTTGCTGTTCTTCTCTTGTGAGAAGCGTGTTTCTTTTCTAGTTTTTTTTGGTTCAATCGGTCTATTTTTGTGTGTTTAGTTTATTTACTACAGATTATTTCTTTTATCCCTCGTTTGATAGTATGACTGAGCCTAGTTTAGAAAGTTTATCTCTATATGAGGATGGTGACGGTGACGACAACGACTGTTTGAGAGAGTTAGGGTTTCCTAGTGGTCGGCTAGGGTTTGCTTTTCTTCTCTTGTGAGAAGCATGTTTCTTTTCTAGTTTTCTTGGTTCAATCGGTCTATTTTTGTGTGTTTAGTTTATTTACTGCAGTTTATTTCTTTTATCCCTCGTTTGATAGTATGGTTGAGCCTAGTTTAGAAGGTTTATCTCTATATGAGGATGATGACGGCGACAACAACGACTGTTTCTGTTTTAATGTCGAGAATGAAGGTGATGATGTGGGAAATATGAAATTCTGTCTGGTTGGGAGGTTTCTAAGTGATCGTCCAATACATGTTAAATCTATGAAGGCTCGTATGACGGATATATGGCGGCCCGTTAAGCAAGTTATGATTAAGGAGACCATGGATGGCCGCTATCTGTTCCAGTTTAGTCACCAGTTGGATATGGAAGTGACGCAAAAGGGAGGGAAATGGACTTATGATAGTCATTTGTTGATCATTGAGAAAGTGCAGTTGGGTGTGCAAATTGAAAATATTCTGCTATACCATGTGGACTTTTGGGTGCAAGTCCATAATCTCCCGACTAGTTTCATGCTTGAGAAAGTGGGGAAGACAATGGAAAATTACATCGGCACTTTTGTTGAATATGACAAGAACAACAATTCCAGTTTTTGGCGTCAGTATATGAGGCGAAGGGTCAAGAATGATGTCAGATTTCCTTTGAAAAAGAATACTAGACTGAAGAATAAAGGGGGGAAGTGGTGCACTGTCAGCTTCAAGTATGAAAAACTTAGTGTCTTTTATTTTGTATGTGGCAATTTATGGCATACTGAACAGAGATGTGATGTCCGCTTTGCTATGGATAAAGATTCAGGAGTTAGGGGTTGGACGGCGGAATTGAGAGCAGAAAATAGAAGGTTTAATGGTGGCATGTCGAGGTGGTTAAAGGAGGAAGATGCTAGTCGAGGTAGTATATATGGTGTTGAATTTTCCCAGGCGCGTGAGATATAAGCACCAAGTGAAGGGACTGGAGGTAGTGGGGAGACTGGGAGGATCCCATGTTCAGGCAATATAGAGTGTATTAAGGTGGCAGTCCATAATGGACAGCTATTGGCTAATAACAGTTTAGTATTAAGTGACAATAATATGCTTTCAATGTCAAATCCTTTCCTTGTGGTACCTGAGACCGATACCCTTATTATGCCCCACCAACCAGCACATGGGAATCTAGGCTTACCTAATTCTGCCCAATCAACCCAACAACCCATATTCCTAACGACTTCAGATACCTTTATAAAATTTGTCCCCAGTTTTTCGCAGCTGTCGCACGCGTAAATCAGAACTAAGAGAGAATGAAATTGCGACAGTAGTGATAGGAAAAGAAATGTAGCGGTAAAAATTTGAGATTTAAGCCATCAATTGACTTATCTCAACAGAATGAAGTCGCCGCCGCACTTTATTTTTTCCAAAGGGAAATGGGAAAAAAAACGAACAAAACCCATAATGAAGTAAAAGATCATAGATCGAGGTATGTGTGTCGGTTATACAAAGGGAATGTGTTAGCACCCCAAGCATCTACGGTACTCCGCATGATCCACTTTGTTTGGTTTCTTTTAAAAGGAGTGTCATATAAAGGTTTACTTGCTAAAGGAAAAGAATGAATGAGTATTTGCACACAAAAGAAAATGAAATGTTTTTTTATATTTTTGTTGCTCGCCTTGGGTCGTAAGACTTAGTGCCTACGTACTCCCTCGTGCAATGAGAAAGTCAGAGCACTATAGTTCGGCTAGAAAAGACCAGTCTGTTGATTGATTTTAAACGAAGAGACAAGTCGTCATTGTTAAGAGAGAAATCTCGACTAACGCCCACAATGTGTGGGAAAGATGGACCCTGCGTCAACAAGAGTGAGGGTTTGAGAAATCTCAAAGTAATATGTTGTATATTTTTAGAGTCTCACATCGAAAGTTTTTCACCCAATGGATGTGTTTATAAATCTCTTTTGCACAATTGTTTCCAAGTCTTGAAGTATTAGGCTTGGTGAAAAGTTCATGGGCTTTGAGCCCTAAATTAATATTTTAATAATTAATTTATAAATATAATTATATAAATAATATTATAAATATAATTTAATAAAATCTAAAAATAATAATAAAAAAGTATAAAAAAATATAATATATATATATATATAAATTAAATAAAAAATAAAGAAATTTCACGTGCCTTTTAAAAATAAAATAAAAAATAAAATAAAAATACAATTGAATTGCCATTTCACAAAAAAATGGAATTTGGGCTCAAATAGTGTGCACGGGGGGGCATAACGAGGGAATCTGGATATTACGAGGGGGATGAAAAAAACTCTTACGTAGGTTAAAGCAAATATCGTTTACATTACAAAAGCGAATATCGCTTACATTGCAGGAGGTGTGGTATATTTAACCCTTTATTGTAAGATGTGATAAACAATTTGATATAACTACCTATCTCTAGAGGACAGTCTATATACTGCTTTGTGGCATCAAATCCAACTCTGAGAGTAGTGTGACAAAAATATTCATTGTACAAATTTTTTTGAAAACAAATTAAACAAATATGAATATGAGCTTAGTAAACTCAAACACAAAGATGAACGTAAATACAAACATAAACACAAATATGAATATTTTTTTCCGATTGTACAAAGGAAGAGAACACAAACACAAAACACCAAACAAAATAAATACTTTTTTTACCAAACAAAGGAACACTAATTCAATTGGTAAATATGGAAAGCACAAACACAAAATCTAAATATACATTTTCTTTCCAAGCGAGAGAACCTTACTTGCACTTCAATGAAGAAGATGAATAATTATCAAAACAACAAACATGTCCTAAAAATCAATCAACAAACTAATTAAGGAGGAAGAGAAATACGATTGGGATAAAGGTACAAAAGCATAAGTAATCAAAGAAGAAAACACCACTTGGAAATCTTCTCAACCGAAATAGAGATAAGTTTGAAGAAAAGAAAGAGTGAGATGAAGCAACAGGAGAAGTTTGGAGAAGAGGAAGAGTAAGATCAACCAACCTGTCCAATTTGAAGAAGAGGAAGAGTGATAATATAAGACAACCATAATGTGATGAGATGTCAATTTTAAAATTGAAAATAAGTATAAAAAGCTGGATATGATAGGTTGGTTTGGAACCAGATTTAACAAAATTAGTTCAGAATTTTGCTTAAAGTGATATGAAGTAGAAAAATTAGTAACTAAATTGGTTGAATTACAAGTTTGGTTCAAAATAGAAAATTTTGGACTAAAATTGTCCTTATTTTGGAGATCTGGAAAAATTAAGGAGCCAATCATACCTCGATACTTTGTAATGTCGATGGAAACACCTAATTCATCTTGATCAACATATGAACCGGAACCCATTGGTGTAGACATTGCCTTACAGTTATCCATGTCAAATATTTTCTTGAGTTCCTTGCAATATTTGGATTGGTTGATGAAGATGCCATCTTTTAGTTGTTTGATTTGAAGTCCAAGAAAATAATTCATTTTACCCATCATGGACATTTCAAATTCTCCTTGCATCATTGCTGAAAATTCTTCATACATTTCTTGATTTGAAGAACCAAAAATGATATCATCAACATAGACTTGTGCTAGCAAAGTGTCATCTTTGATTTTCTTGATAAACAAAGTCTTGTCAACTTCGCCCTTTTCAAAACCTTTTTCGCATAAGAAGTTGCTTAAACGATCATACCATGCCCTTGGTGCTTGTTTCAATCCATAGAGAGCTTTTCTCAATTTAAATACATGAGATGGATTCTTGAAATCTTCGAACCCCGAGGGTTGCCTAACGTAGACTTCTTCAGTGATATATCCATTCAAGAATGCGCTTTTGACATCCATTCGGAAAAGCTGAAAATTTAATGAACAAGCATAGGAAAGAAAGAGACGAATAGCTTCTAACCTTGTGTTGTACCCCAAAATTTTCCCTCCCATATTCTTCAAGATTTGGAAAAATCAAGCTTCAAAATCTCTCAAGGGTTGCACAGTCCAATTGCCCCCTAACACAGTCAAAATTAGGGTTTTGGATCTTGCAAAGAAATTGAGGTTTCCAAGGGTCCAATCAAGTCCCACATGCCTATATACATTGTCAAGCATTCATATGTCAAGTTTCAAGACTCACAGCATCAAATTGCACAGTCAAAAACCCTAAATGCTTCACAGTCAACTGCAGGGGCAAAATGGTCATTTGACAGTCAGAAGTCAAAATTTTTGGTCAACATCTTATCTTGAAGCCACAATCATCATTTGATCAATTCTTGATCATGATTCCACAAGCATGGCTCAAAAAGTCTCAAGATGCAAAAGTTTCTATTTTTGGACAGTTGAAAAGTCAACTGCAAATTGACCAAGGCATAACTTCCTCATGGTTTATCATAAAAATCCCATCCAAAGCTCATTGTGAAGGGGATGACATTTCCTACAACTCATCTTCACGCTCCAAGTCCAAGAATGCTCTCACAAAAAGTTATCATATTCAACATTATAGGTCATTTTCAAAAGTCAACAAAAAGGCACTTTAAGTCAAAGAACATAACTTGAGATTGGTAAATAAATAAGACATGGTACCAAAGGCATTGGTTAGAGGACTTCAAGACCTTTCCAAAATGTCCAAGAACATGTTCATAGCTTCAAAATTGAGCAAGATATGCATTGGAGAAGTTGGGAAATTTTTGGGAACTTTCAAAAGTCAACTTTGCCTAAAACACTTCAATTTTGCTAATGGGCCTCAAATTCTTTCTTGAATCATTACCCAAGGCCTATGCACGACCCATTGAGATTAATTTGATTTATTTTCTTATTTTTAAGTAATTAATTGAATTTATATTTATATTAATTCATTTAATTGATTTTAATTATAAGAAAATTCAAAAGATGTGCTTTTTAGATCTTTTTGTGCAGCAAATATGACTAGGGCAAGCTGGCAACTCGTTTCTCAATCAACAAGGCAAAAAAATCCATGATTGGCAAGGTTTCATGAAAGAAAAGATTGAAAAAGATATGATTAGGCAATCAAATATTCAAGTCATAATGCCATGGACTTTTGGGCTTATTCTTGACCTAATTCACATCACATACAAATGCAAGAGCTAACCCTACTCAAGGACACACACAATTGCTGCAAGAACACCATATGCAACATTGAAAAAAAAGTGAAAAAGTTCAAAACTGTTTTCTAACTTCCAGGCAGATTCAAGAGAGTTTGTTGATTCTAATCCCTTGCTGGGAGTTTCCTGAACGCATTGCAATCAAGAACGAGTCCTAAAGCTCAAAGAACGCACAAGAACAAGCCCTACGGTTTGCCTTATTTTCCAGAATTGCATAGCATCATTCATGCGTCTTTAACCATTTTTCTTGATTGGTTTGTGTTGTTAGGAACATTCTGAAGCTAATGGAATAATCTAATTGCATTATAACGCTCTGAATCATGATCTGCCATTAACACGTTTTAGGGTTTTCAAAGCTTGAAAATTAGGGCTTTGCATATGCTGTGAAATTAGACCTCAAGACCTATGGGGATAAATTCGTCAGGCCAAGACGAAACCATTGGCACCATCGCGCCCTTTTTATATTGATTGTATGCCTAATCGCTATTTTGATGTTTCCAGTTTGTGGGGGTTTAAAACCCCCGCTATTTGCTCTTTTTTTGTTTCAGGGTAGATGAAGAAGATGATGCGTGGATGGACGTTAGTGGTGTATTCAAATATATGGCGCGCGCTTTTGTATTCCCAGCATAATTGTTGCTTTACGTATATTATTTTCATCAGTTATTACATTAACAAATGTGCATCATGGCTCAGATGGCTGGAAACGTGTCCTGCAAGCGTTGGGACTTGGGTTCGATTCCCAGGTCCCCCATATAATTCATAATCTTTTTTCCAACGCGTTCCAGTGCATCGCTTGCCAAAGATCTATCATGAGCCTTCAATGCTCCATGTGCCAAGTGGCTGTGACTATCAATCTAAGGGCTGCAGGAGAGGAGGTCTATCAAACGCCCAGTCAAACAGCATACACATGATTGTGAAAGTCAAACAAAGGCTTTGTGACTCTTGGTCCAGAATTGCTTCAGTTTACCTCCATATGGGCCATCACACCCCTTGGTTTGCTTTGTTCTTAATTTTCTTTTCTTTTCTTTTAATTTCTTTCAATTGTTTTTAATAATTATAATTAATTCACCATAAAATAGTTTTTCCTAATAAAAATCAGAAACTCAAAAATGTTTTTATTTATTTAAATTTGCCATTAACATATTTTTGTAAATAAATTCTAATAACTAATCTAGGTTAATTTAGGTTTAAAATTTAATCTTTTTTCTTAATAAGTAAAAATTACATAGAATTAGGTTTTGACATTTTTATCTTTTTCTTAATTAATTATTATTATTATTAATTATTATTATTATTAATTATTATTATCCTTATTAATTACTATTATTTTTGTACATAAATATATAAATTAATTAATTAGTAAATTAGGTCAACTTTGACATTTTCTTTAATAGTTAAAATAATTTAGAATTAGGGTTGTTTACTAACTTTTAAATTCTTTTCTTTATTTTCATAAATACAAAAACATAAAAAACACACTTTCTTTTCTTTAATTAAAATAATGATTAGGTCCTAATTTAATTTAATTTCAAGCAAAGGGTCAAAACCCTCGGACGTCCTGATTTTAATTCTTTTCGCGCATTATTTTCTTATTGATTATTATGTAACTGTTCAAGGATGTAATAGTAATTAGGTTTATTGCTTTTTTACTTTCCGCATCTTTATCAAAAACGGGTCTTTGTATTTTGGCGATGTATAGACCCGCGCCTTGTAATAGCGTAGCTTTTATCTTTCTGCACTCCTAACTGCTAAACTTGCATGAAAGAATGTATGATAACTAAAAACAACGCGTAGCTCACAATACCATGATCAAAGATAAAACATAACATGAAAACAACACACAATGCGCGCACCACTTCTAGGGTACGCCTCACTCGTTGCCTTCGAAACGTGGTCGTCAAGTATAGGACGTTTTAGCAGTCACTCTTATGTCCAAGATCCAGTTGCCTCGAAACAGTTGCCTCGAAACGGTTGCCTCGGATTAAAAAAGGATCTAGGACATTAGGGTTACTTCTAAGGTGTCCTAACTGTTGCTTCGGTGACCACACTGTCCCTAAAATCGAATTGACCCGAACACCTCCAACGGTGGTGCTACCTACCTCTCAATGGTGGGATGGTACTACCTTAAGGACTTTTACACAGCCTAATTCCTTAGGGTAGGTAGATGACTCATGGGTACTTGCTCTCTAAAAAACAAAACAAAAATCTTTTCACACAGACACTTTCAAAAGCTTTCAAAACAAAATTTTCAAACACTCTTGAGGACAGATACAAGAGTCACTCAGAAATCTTTCAATGAAACTTTTTCAAACTCACTCACATTTTGAAAAGCAAACATTTTGAAAACATAAGAGCAAGTATCTAAGAGCCCATGGATAACCATGGATAGAAAGGGTGCTAACACCTTCCCTTTCTATAAATCTACCTCCCGAACCGAGAAGCATTCTCATAAGGAATTTTGCTGTGCTTTTGTCCTGTCCATGTTAGAGAAAATAAAAGACGGTGGCGACTCTTGCTTACCGCGACATACGCGATCCAGCTTTAAACAGTCAGTTCTATTTCCACCGATCACAGAACTGGCGACTCTGCTGGGGAATCTTAAAGTGAGGTGTACCTTAGGATAGCTCATACTAGTGTTTTCAATTGCTTTGTTTTGTTTGCTTTATTATTATGGGCATTGCCTTGGAGTTTCATAGATCCTAACCCGGATCTGGGGATACCCTGTTAGGTAGCATAAGTTGTGAGGGACCTGTCCGGCGTAGACCGACACGGGTGAAGCAGTGGCTACGTTGGTGTGGCACCTTGGTCTGTACCGATATCCCTTGTGTCGCAACGAGGAGAATATGGGTCTTCTGAGGAGTCATTAAGCACCAACCGACCTTAGAACCCTAATTTGACCCAACTTGGCCATAGAACAGTAGCAGTATGCTACACCCATTGAGGCTAAACTCTCGCGACGGTTCTGGCTGCAAGAAAAGATTGCGACGCTGGAGTTATGACCGATTGAGGGTAGTCAGTGATATTGGGATCCTCTAGAACCCGATTACTTTTGATAGGACAGGTCTTAACCAACAAACTGAAAGAGGGTAGTACCCAAACTTCATGTTGGCCTAAACTCTAAGGGCTCTCTGTGTGACTTGTGTGCCTTCATACTTGAACTACTTGCATGCTTGTTATCTAACAACATGAGTTCCTTGCAGGTGTTGTTTACAGTCCTTAATTGGGACTCATTACAGGGCCTACTTACATCACTCCATGCATAGCATAACATCATACCATTGCATGCATCCTACATAAGGACTAATCCATTTCAAGGATCTCAAGGGCTTGTGATGCAGGTCATGATGAACCAAATGTCTAGCAAGGGGCAAAGGGGCTTTATTTTCCTCTAAGCCAAAGTTGTCAGGGGCTATGACCCACTCGATATGGTGAGCCTTGACTCTTGAAGAAGGCCTCTCAACAATATGCAGTGCCTTCCATCAAGCTACAAAATGCAAACTCTAACAATTTTATTGTTTACCCCGCGAGATCCTTGAAAAGATCGCATGCATACATACACATCATTGCATTACAGGTATCCTTGTTACAGGTCACTTACCTTCTTCGCTGTTTATTTCAGCAATGGCTTCCCAACAAGATAACCAGGGTCTTCATGCTCAAGAGACTCAGTTCAGGGAGATCTTCCTAAGTCTATCCAAGGGGCAAGAAGAGTTGAGGACACTCCTCATGGGGAATTTGGCTAAGAAAAGCCCCGAAGATGACAAGGACGAATGATTGAAGCGTTTGCAAGCTGAGGTAGATACAATGAGAACCCAAATGCTGGGGCAAATGGCTCTCATCCAAGGCTTAGCTCGGGAGCAAGAAGAGTTGAGGACCATGATCAGTCAACTTCATCAAGACAGATACAACATGAAGCAAATAGTCCAAGTCAGGGACCAGGTCATCGATCAGCTTCCAAGAGGACAAGAGTCTGGTGTGGTGAAGAATAGACCTCTCCAAATCGCTACCGCTTCACAGGTCCAACCACAGCCTCTCCCAGAGCAACAGGTTGATCAGAGTAAGCCAAACAAGCCCAGGAGGCAATTCACCCAGCTCAACGTATCGCTGTTTCAAGCTTTACAACACCTATTGAGTTTGAATCTGATTACACTAAGGGCTCCTCCCCGGAACCCCAACATCTCTGCTCCTAACTATCATCCCAACAAAAGATGTGCATACCACTCTGATAGTCCTGGACATGACACTGCCGACTGTTGGGCTCTGAAGAACAAGGTCCAGGACCTGATTAATGAAGGAGCAGTGGATTTCACCCAAGAGGGTCAGGCTGAGTTCTTCTACCATCCCTACGGGATTCACCATTTGAAGTAACAAGTCATGAGATGAGAAGACTTTTTGTCCATTAGAATTTTCAAGTTGTAATTTTCTTTTGATTGTTCAAACAATTATCATGTCAAACGCTCTTATTTCATTAATGCATCGCATATGTCTGTTTTGAATCAATATATTCGCATTCGCTATATTCAAACTGCTTTCATTTTTTTGATGTCAACTCTCAATTAATAATTCTAAGCCTCTTGAGGGAGGATGACGAAAACGATACCACGCTATTTACAGTATGCTTTTGGACAAACCCCGCTGATGAGGTACAGGCATTGTTTCAATTCCTAAACACTGGAGTTATAAGGAAGATAATCCCTCGTCAACCCCTTCGAGCCAAAGAAGTAGGAGTTTTTCTTTTCGAAAATTAAAACCCTTAATCATAACCTGGGGCCGGGTAGTTCTCTCAGTTGATCCAAGTGCACAACAAATGGCACCAAAGAAGTCCTTCCGAGACAAAAAGACAGTGATGGTTCTGAATAATCATAAAGTCAGGCAGTCATTATCTATCAAAAACAAAAGCCCAATAAGTCAAAACCTATGAAGGAGACTTACAAAGCTGGGGCATCCCGCTGACTGTAATTCCAAAAAAGGAAACAGTCCGGGCAAAAAAAAACAGGGATGACAAAATCAAAAAAAAAAGAAAAAAGAAAGAGGAATGACTGCCTATCCCAAACAAATTGTCAATATCCGAACCATCACTGGTATATCAAAGCAAAGACTCAAACAAGGTCCAACGCACGATCAACTGAGTTTAGGTTTTAAGAACATCACGAAGAATGGGTGGGTACAAATATACCTTGAGCCTTTATCCTTTGTTTCGTAAACCGTGAACCAGGCCACATTACAGCCCTTAAAAGTCCTAGCTGAAGCATGGGTTAGTTCGAAAGCATACTGTTACGAAAGGTATCCTGACTCCTTAAGGCTTGCGGTAAAATAACGAGTTGACATCGCAGTTTACAAAAAAAATTCACTTGTTTTTATGAAAAAATGCATTTCCAAAAACTTCAAGACAGACATAAGCTTGGCATTTTTAACATAACTTTGTTTGCATACGATTTTTTGTTCGGACAGCAGAGAAATTCGCACGAAGAATATCTAGTGAACAAAAAACACTTCCAATCAAGGGGTGTTGTACCCCAAAATTTGCCCTCCCATAATCTTCAAAGTTTTGACAAGAATCATCCACAAATGGTTCAAGTCTACTCAAGGGCTACACAGTCAACCATCCTCCTAAGCCAGTCAAATTAGGGTTTTGGTTCTTGCAAGGAAGTTGAGGTTTTCAAGGGCTCAATCAAGTCCCATATGCTCATAAACATTGTCAAGCACCTACATGTCAAGTTTCAAGGCTTACAAGGTCAAGTTGCACAGTCAAAAGTCCCATTTGCTCAACAGTCAACTGTAGGGGCAAAATGGTCATTTGGCAGTCAAAAGTCAAAAGTTTTGGTCAACATCTTATTTTGAAGCCACAATCATCATTTGGTAAAGTCTTGACCATGATTTCACAAGAATGGCTCAAAAATCATCAAGGTGTCAAAAGTTTCTATTTTTGGACAACTGAAAAGTCAACTGTAACTTGACCAAGGCATAACTTTTTCATGGTTCATCAGAAAAATCCCATCCAATGCTCATCTTGAAGGGGAAGACATTTCCTACAACTCATCTTCACATTCCAAGTCCAAGAAATGCTCTCACAAAAAGTTATCAATTTCAACATTATAGGTCATTTTCAAAAGTCAACAAAAAGGCACTTTGAGTCAAAGACCATAACTTGAGATTGGTAAATCAAAATGACATGGGACCAAAGACATTGGTTAGAGGACTTCAAAACCTTTCCAAAATGTCCAGGAACATGTTCATATCTTTAAAATTGAGCAAGATATGCATTGGAGAAGTTGGGAAATTTTTGTGAAATGGCCAAAGTCAATTATCCTTGAAAATTCATTTTTGACAAAAGGGGCCCACTTTTTCCACTTGATTCAGCTTGGCCATGCCTCCCACGTGTCCCACAAATTATTTCAAGATTTAAAATTAATTTTTTCATTTTTATTTAATTTTATTTGATTTAATTCATTTTAAATCTTTTAAAATCAAATAAAAATCAAGAAATTAATTAAAGGGATATATTTTGCTTTGACTAGCTTTGAATCACCATCATTGACATCCCAAATTCGTACCAAGGCCTAAATGAAGCAAGAATTCAAATTTTGGCTCAAAAATGGAAAGTGCTTCAATGGAGTTTATGGAAAATCCTAAGCATGAATGCATTGTGTTATTGGCCATAATTTGAATTGAAATACATTACATAATGCATATGCAAGTGATCAAAAAGAGGGGAACACAACCTAGAGAACTCTCTAAAACGAAAAAACAAAAAATTCCACAAAAAAAAACCTCATATTATCTTATACAAAATCCTGTACGGAGGCCACTCGATGGAAACCCCCACTTTTCTTCTTGTTGCACTGTAAATTCACTTTTCACGTGCAATTTCCCATGAACCAACTTTAACAAAAATCTCATCAACCAAAACAGAAACCTTACACAAGCTCATGTTCATACCGTTGACACAAGCTCAAAACTGATGCAACCACAAATCATCATCCTCTTGACAGCACCACAACAACATCATTGAGTCATGATAAAGCAACACAAAATTCTAACATTTTCAATTTCATTTATTCTATTTAATTTTCTTTTTGATTGTTTGAACTTTATCCATAAAATTCTTTGTGAAGATCAGGACTGGAATTTGGCTCTCTGAATCAGAAACAGAAGAACGAGAAGCGTCCAAATCGCAGTTCCTCCGTGCAACCGCGGACTCAACCGCCGCTTCCAGATCCGCTTCTGCCGCGACTTCGTGCTCCCTCCTAAATTGGGTCAACACCCCCATGGTTTGCATCACCTTTCATTTTTCCATTTTTCTTTTCTTCTTTTTATTTTAATTGTTTTTCTTTTGTTTTATTTAATTCACCAAAATTAATCTTAATAATAACACAAAACCAAAAAATCATAAATCATTAAAAAATAAAAATATGTTTTATTTAATTTTTTTAATTCTTTAAATAGTTTTTGTAAATAAATTCCAATAAAACAATTAGTTTAAATTTAGGTTTTTAATTTTAATGTCTTTTTCTAAAATAATTAAAAAAAACATAAAAATTAGGTTATTAGTATCTTTATTCTTTTCTCAATAAATAACTTTTTCTCCTTATTATTATTATTAATTAATTTTGTAAATAAATATGGCATTTAATTAATTAGGGTAAATTAGGTTAAAACTTAAACATTTTTTTTAATTAAAAACAAATTTAGAACTAGGCTTTTATTTTAATTTCTAATTTCAATTAACTTTCTTTATTTCATAAAATACCAAAAAAACATAAAAATAATTTCTTTTCTTTATTTAATCATTAATTAATTTAAAATTTCTATTTAATTTCTTTAAAGGGTCCAACGCCCTCGCACTCTCGATTCTTATTTCTTTTCGCATTTATTTTTATTTCTTTTGTAAACATTATGTAATTGCCCCAAGGCCTTGTAATAATAATTAGGACATTTACTTTCCGCACTTTTATTCAAAATCGGGTCTTTGTTAATTTGGCGATGTAGACCCGCGCCTTGTAATAGCGTAGGATCTTTATTTTTCCGCATTTTAATTTCCGCACCCTTTAAACTGCTAATCACATGAAAGAATGAATGCCCAAATAAAATCAAAGCGTAGCTCACCCAATGCATGACAAAACAAATAATAACTGAAAATGACACACAATTCACACACCACTTCTAGGGTACGCCTCACTGTTGCCTTGCCCCTCGAAACGTGGTCGTCGAGTAAAGGACGTTTTAGTAAGTCCTTATGTCCATGAACATGGCATAAGGGTAGCTTCTAAGGTGTCCTACTATTGCTCCGGTGACCACATTGTTGCCTTGCCCCTCGAAACGTGGTCGTCGAGTATAGGACGTCTTAGTGAGTCCTTATGTTCCATTGATCTAGTTGCCTCGAAACGGTTGCCTCGAAACGGTTGCCTCGAAACAAGTTGCCTCGGAATAAGTTGCCTCGGAATAGTTTCCTCGGAATAAAAAGATCAATGGCATAAGGGTAGCTTCTAAGGTATCCTACTATTGCTCTGGTGACCACACTGTCCCTAAACTCGAATTGACCCGAACACCTCCAATGGTGGTGCCACCTACCCCTCAATGGTGGGATGGCACTACCTCAAGGACATTTACACAAACAAATTCCTTAGGGTAGGTAGACGACTCATAGATACTTGCTCTAATTCAAAAACAAATCAAAAACTCTTTTCACACCGACACTTTTCAAAAAGCTTTCAAAACAATTTTTCAAACACTCTTGAGGACTGATACAAGAGTCGAACTGAAATTTTAAACGAAACTTTTTCAAACTCACTCACAATTGAAAAGCAAACACTTTTGAAAACACAATGAGCAAGTATCTAAGAGCCCATGGATAACCATGGATAGAAAGGGTGCTAACACCTTCCCTTTCTATAAATCTACCTCCCGAACCGAGAGCAATCTCATAAGGAATTTTTCTGTGCTTTTGTCCTTTCCATGTTGGAGAAAATAAAAGATGGTGGCGACTCTTGCTTACCGCGACATTTCGCGAACCAGCGTTAAACAGTCAGTTCCGGATCCACCGATCACAGAACTGGCGACTCTGCTGGGGACATACTTTAAAGTGAGGTGTACCTTAGGACTAAGATCACTTGTGTTTTCAATTGCCTTGACTTGTTTGCTTTATTATTGTGGGACTGTCTTGGGAGTTCTATAGATCCTAACCCGGATCTGGGGATACCTTCTTAGAAAGTAGCAACAAGGCTGTGAGGGAACTGTGTGGGGTATACCGACATGGTTGAAACAGTCTGCTACGTTGATGTGGCATTTTAGTGTGTACCGATAACCCTTGAGTTCAGTCAAGGAGAGTACGGGGCCGCCGCGTGGTGTCGTGAAGCATCTACTGACCTTAGGAACCTTAGTTGAACCATCTTGGCCTCTTTAGGGTAGTGAGATAACTGACTTTGGTGCAGTCCGAGGTTGGTTGATACTCGATACTACACTCAATTGAGGGTTGTTTTCTTGGAATATTTCGGTCGCCAGTTCAGTGGCTAAATCGAAACGATGAACAATGAAAGCAATCCAGTGATATTGGGACCCTTAGAACCCGGTTACTTCTGATAGGACAGGTTGAGCCCACCAACTTCAAGAGGGTAATACCTAGACCCCATGCCGGCCTGAACTCTAAGGGCTTCTCTTGTGTGACTTGTGTGCCTTCCAACTTGACTATTTGCATGCTTGTTATCTAACAACACAGGTTCCTTGCAGGTTTTGTTTATGGTCCTTAATCTGGACCCATAACAGGGTTACAAATATCACTCCCTGCATAGCATAACATCATGCCATCATACCATTGCATACATCCTGCATAAGGACTAATCCGTTTCAAGGATCTCAAGGGCTTGTGATGCAGGTCATGATGAATCAGAACGTCTAGAAAGGGGCAAAGAGGATTTATTTTCCTCTAGCCAAGATTGTCAGGGGCTATGACCCACTGGATATGGTGAGCCTTTGACCCTTGAAGAAGGACTCTCAACAACATGAAGCTCCTTCAATCAAGCTACCGGATTCAAATTCTGACAATTGTTTCTTGTTTACCCCGCGAGATCCTTGAAAACATTGCATATACATACATACATATCATTGCATAACAGGTACCCTTTTGACAGGTCACTTACCATCTCCGCTGTTTATTTCAGCAATGGCTTCCCAACAAAATAACCAGGATCTTCAGGCTCAAGAGACTCAGTTCAGGGAGATCTTCTTAAGCCTATCCAAGGGGCAAGAAGAGTTACGGACACTCCTCATGGGGAATCTGGACAAGCAAAACCCTGAAGATGACAAGGACGAACGACTGAAACATCTACAAGCTGAGGTAGACACATTGAAAACCCAGATGCTGGGGCAAAGGGCTCTCATTCAAGGCTTAGCTCAAAGACAAGAAGAGCTTGGGGTTCTAGTCAACCAACTGCTTCGGGGTAACCAACTGGGGCAAACATCTAAGGGTAAAGAGCCAGTCATCATTCAACCACCTTCGAGACAAGGGGATAAGGGGAGAGCTCCTCAAATGGCTTCAGTGCCACAAATTCAGCATCAACCTCACCAGCTTCAGGCAGACAAGCCCAAAAGGCAATTCACCAAGCTCAACGTGTCGCTGCCTCAAGCTTTACAACAACTGTTGAGGTTGAATTTGGTAACTCTAAGGGACCCTCCTAAGAATCCCAACAGGACACCGGCAAGGTATAACCCCAACGCCCGCTGCGCTTATCATTCTAATAGCCCGAGACATGCTACAGATGGTTGTTGGACCTTGAAGAATAAGATCTAGGACCTGATCGATGAAGGAGCTGTGGAATTCACCCAAGATGGCCAGGCTGAGTGCTTCTACCATCCCTACAGGATTCACCAGTTGAAGTAACAAGCCCTGAGATGAAAAGACTTTTGTTCATTAGGATTTTCAAGTTGTAATTTTCTTTTGTTCAAACATTTACTCATGTTAAACGTTGTTATTTCATTAATGCATCGCATATGTCTGTTTTGAAGCAATATATTTGTATTCACTATATGCAAATTATTTTCATATTTTTTCTGATGATCAACGCTCGATTAATAATTCTAAGCCTCTTGAGGGAGGATGACGAAAACGATACCGCAATCTACAGTATGCTTTTGAACAGACCCCGCTGATGAGGTACAGGCATTGTTTCAATTCCTAAACACTGGAGTTATAAGGATGATAATCCCTCGTCAACCCCTCTGAGCCAAAGAAGTAGGAGTTTTTATTTTCGAAAATTAAAACCCTTTATCATAACCTGGGGCAGGGTAGTTCTCTCAGTTGATCCAAGTGCATAAAAAATGGCACCAAAGAGGTCCTTACAAAAAAAAAAGACCGTGATGATTCCGAATAATCATAAGGATAGGCAGTCATTATATCTCAAAAATAAAAACCCATTAAGTCAAAACCCATGAAGGAGACTTACAAAACTGGGGCATCCCGCTGACTGTAATCACAAAAGAAACAGTTCAGACAAAAAAATAGGGATAATAATAAAAAAAAGAGAAAAGAGGTCCTACAGACCCTCAACACAAAAAAGAAATGACTGCCTATCCAAAATAAACGTTCAGTATCCGAACCATCACCGGAATATCAAAGCAAAGACTCAAACAAGGTCTAACGCACGATCAACTGAGCTTAGGTTTGAAGAACATCACGAAGAGCGGGTGGGTACAAATAATTTGAGCCTTTATCCTTTGTTTCTTGAACCGTGAACCAAGCCACGTTATAACCCTTAAAAGTCCTAGCTGAAGCATGGGTTAGTTCGAAAGCATACTGTTACAAAGGTATCCTGACTCCTTAAGGATTGCTATAAAATATTGAGTTGACATCACATTTTACAAAATTTGCTGGTTTTACTGAAAAATGAATTTTTCAAAAACTTCAAGACAGACATAAGCTTTGCATTTTTGACATAACTCTGTTTGCGTATGACCTTTTGTTTGAACAACATAGAAGTTCGCACGACGAATGTCTAACGAACAAAAGCACTTCCAATCAAGGGGCAGACATGATCATGGGCTACCATCTAGGGCAGTTAAGTCAAGATTCGGAGAATCTCTCAAAGGCCAAATAGCCTGGGGCAAATCTCCTCCTGAGTCACTCGGGGCATTCCAGCAACGAATCTTGCCTGATCAAACATCTTCTGGGGGTATGACAAAACACTTCTAACAGGGGCAACTCCCTACATTCTGAGAGCGTGGACATAGTCGAAAAATACTACGCATAATCAAAGACCCGCTAGGTTGACATACCTAGGCAAACATTAGGGCTTCCCGGTGAACCAAAAGGGTTCGGGCAAAATAAGGGATGAAATGGAAAAAATCTGTACACCCGGCAAGTCGAAAACCTGAAAGGGCGGCTTGGGCAAAAAAGGGTATCCCGATGGACTGAAAACCCGAAAGGGCGGTCCAGGCAAAAATTAGGGATCAAAGCGTACGACTATGTCCTGGCATCTCGTCACCTGTCTACCAGAAGATTTGTCAATTACCCCCACAGGTGCCTTCTCCCATTGAAACTGGGGCAATAATGAGTGGTCTAAGCAATCTAATGGTTCGGTCCACCAAGGTACCAAGATAGGTTCAGCTGAAGAACGTAACCAGTATATCTTAACTCCCCAGAGAGTGAGCCAGCAGGTCAATACACTCTCCCCAAGCAGAGTTATACAATCAGCCTTAAGGAAGTTGGGTATTCCCCGCAGATCTCAACATTCCCCAGCACAATATACGAATATTCTTAACAAGCATCCCCGGCAGTCTTGATCTAAGATTGTTCCCCGGCGGTAGATCAAACCTTCAGTGGAGCCGCTTCCCCAGTATATCTCAAAGATTTCTCCAGGAGAGTCCAGTATAGTTCAAGATTTCCCTAGGAAAGTTTGAATCCATCTCCCCAGCAGGAAGCTTATCCCCAGTAGATTCTGGAAGTTTTCCCCCCCTGCAGAGCACGAACGCGTCCCCCGGCTTTATTCAAAGGTTATTTCCCTACCAGGATATAACTGGGTTATCCTCAGCCAAAAGCCACGGAAAGATCGTCCTCGGCGAAGTCTTCCTATCCCCAGCGGAGTCTATTAACACTTCCAACATAACAACGGTATCCCCAGCGAAGTTATCATCAACATCTCAACAGAGTACCTCTCTTCCCACAGAGTACTGTTCCCCAGCAATATCGCTAGAATAATTTTCCCCCACAGAGTAATCTCCAAGTTTATTCCCCAACGGGGTCATCTTCTCCTACTGGTATCCTTGCAGCCATCACTCCCCAGTGGAAACAGAGAATGCTATTCACATCAGCCCAGGATTTGACTTCCCGGCACCCGTCAAGGATTTACTTTCCTAGACAAAAACATACATTCATAAACATCACATACATCATGATACATGCATGAACGCATCACACAATCTCATCTATTTTTTAGAACATCATGACATCATGCATGTCATACATTATGACATTGCATACAACTAACTCGTTACTTTTTCAGGAAAGAACGATCAACAGATAAAAGTCTTTACCGTTTGAGGTAGAAGACGTCCAAGATTCCTTTATCATTCTGCTGAGGTAGTAATCGCCCAATGTTCTCTCATCGTCCCGTTGAGGTAGTAATCGCCCAAGGTTCTCTCATCGTCCCGTTGAGGTAGTAATCGCCCAAGGTTCTCTCATCGTCCCATTGAGGTAGTAATCGCCCAAAGGTTCTCTTATCGTCCCGTTGAGGTAGTAATCGCCCAAGTTTCTCTCATCGTCCCGTTGAGGTAGTAATCGCCCAAGGTTCTCCCATCGTCCCATTGAGGTAGTAATCACCCAAGGTTCTCTCATCGTCCCGTTGAGGTAGTAATCGTCCAAGGTTCTCTCATCGTCCCGTTGAGGTAGTAATCGTCCAAGGTTCTCTCATCATTACTGTTGAGGTAGTAATCGCCCCAGATTCTCTCATCGTTACTGTTGAGGTAGTAATCGCCCCAGATTCTCTCATCGTTACTGTTGAGGTAGTAATCGCCCCAGATTCTCTCATCGTTACTGTTGAGGTAGTAATCGCCCAAGGTTCTCTCATCGTTACTATTGAGGTAGTAATCGCCCAAGGTTCTCTCATCGTTACTGTTGAGGTAGTAATCGCCCAAGGTTCTCTCATGTTACTGTTGAGGTAGTAATCGCCCCAGATTCTCTCATCGTTACTGTTGAGGTAGTAATCGCCCCAGATTCTCTCATCGTTACTGTTGAGGTAGTAATCACCCCAGATTCTCTCATCGTTACTGTTGAGGTAGTAATCGCCCCAGATTCTGTCATCGTTACTGTTGAGGTAGTAATCGCCCCAGATTCTCTCATCGTTACTGTTGAGGTAGTAATCGCCCAAGGTTCTCTTATCATTACTGTTGAGGTAGTAATCGCCCAAGGTTCTCTCATTGTTACTGTTGAGGTAGTAATCGCCCAAGGTTCTCTCATCGTTACTGTTGAGGTAGTAATCGCCCCAGATTCTCTCATTGTTACTGTTGAGGTAGTAATCGCCCCAGATTCTCTCATCGTTACTGTTGAGGTAGTAATCGCCCCAGATTCTCTCATCGTTACTGTTGAGGTAGTAATCGCCCTAGATTCTCTCATCGTTACTGTTGAGGAAGTAATCGCCCCAGATTCTCTCATCGTTACTGTTGAGGTAGTAATCATCCAAGGTTCTCTCACCGTCCCGTTGAGAGCACGTCTGAAGAGTTCAAAGATTCGATACCTGTATCCAGCCAGGGCGCGTCTATATAAAGAGTTTGAAGACCAACTCCTGTAACAGGTCAGGTAATCATCTTTCTTTTTCTCAGGTACGCAAGTTCTCGCTAAGGAATCTCTTACGCGATCGACACCTAGATGGCATCTATAAGCGCATCCACATACCAACAGTTCCAAATGGCATCTATAAGCCCATTCCCGACAAAGTTCTATCACACTTCCAGATGGCATCTATAAGCCCATCCTCCTATCCACCGTCCCTCCAAATGGCATCTGTAAGCCCATTCCCGCCATCGCACCCCTGATACTCAACTATGTGAGTGCAAATTTCTGGGCACTCTAGTGTTCAATCATCTTCCACCCTCGGATCACGAAAAGCATGCAAGCCAATCTACATCCTCAGGTCTAAGAAGATTGAACAGGGGCAACTGTTGTACCCCAAAATTTGCCCTCCCATAATCTTCAAAGTTTTGACAAGAATCATCCACAAATGGTTCAAGTCTACTCAAGGGCTACACAGTCAACCATCCTCCTAAGCCAGTCAAATTAGGGTTTTGGTTCTTGCAAGGAAGTTGAGGTTTTCAAGGGCTCAATCAAGTCCCATATGCTCATAAACATTGTCAAGCACCTACATGTCAAGTTTCAAGGCTTACAAGGTCAAGTTGCACAGTCAAAAGTCCCATTTGCTCAACAGTCAACTGTAGGGGCAAAATGGTCATTTGGCAGTCAAAAGTCAAAAGTTTTTGTCAACATCTTATTTTGAAGCCACAATCATCATTTGGTCAAGTCTTGACCATGATTTCACAAGAATGGCTCAAAAATCATCAAGGTGTCAAAAGTTTCTATTTTTGGACAACTGAAAAGTCAACTGTAACTTGACCAAGGCATAACTTTTTCATGGTTCATCAGAAAAATCCCATCCAATGCTCATCTTGAAGGGGAAGACATTTCCTACAACTCATCTTCACATTCCAAGTCCAAGAAATGCTCTCACAAAAAGTTATCAATTTCAACATTATAGGTCATTTTCAAAAGTCAACAAAAAGGCACTTTGAGTCAAAGACCATAACTTGAGATTGGTAAATCCAAATGACATGGGACCAAAGACATTGGTTAGAGGACTTCAAGACCTTTCCAAAATGTCCAGGAACATGTTCATAGCTTTAAAATTGAGCAAGATATGCATTGGAGAAGTTGGGAAATTTTTGTGAAATGGCCAAAGTCAATTATCCTTGAAAATTCATTTTTGACAAAAGGGGCCCACTTTTTCCACTTGATTCAGCTTGGCCATGCCTCCCACGTGTCCCACAAATTATTTCAAGATTTAAAATTAATTTTTTCATTTTTATTTAATTTTATTTGATTTAATTCATTTTAAATCTTTTAAAATCAAATAAAAATCAAGAAATTAATTAAAGGGATATATTTTGCTTTGACTAGCTTTGAATCACCATCACTGACATCCCAAATTCGTACCAAGGCCTAAATGAAGCAAGAATTCAAATTTTGGCTCAAAAATGGAAAGTGCTTCAATGGAGTTTATGGAAAATCCTAAGCATGAATGCATTGTGTTATTGGCCATAATTTGAATTGAAATACATTACATAATGCATATGCAAGTGATCAAAAAGAGGGGAACACAACCTAGAGAACTCTCTAAAACGAAAAAACAAAAAATTCCACAAAAAAAAACCTCATATTATCTTATACAAAATCCTGTACGGAGGCCACTCGATGGAAACCCCCACTTTTCTTCTTGTTGCACTGTAAATTCACTTTTCACGTGCAATTTCCCATGAACCAACTTTAACAAAAATCTCATCAACCAAAACAGAAACCTTACACAAGCTCATGTTCATACCGTTGACACAAGCTCAAAACTGATGCAACCACAAATCATCATCCTCTTGACAGCACCACAACAACATCATTGAGTCATGATAAAGCAACACAAAATTCTAACATTTTCAATTTCATTTATTCTATTTAATTTTCTTTTTGATTGTTTGAACTTTATCCATAAAATTCTTTGTGAAGATCAGGACTGGAATTTGGCTCTCTGAATCAGAAACAGAAGAACGAGAAGCGTCCAAATCGCAGTTCCTCCGTGCAACCGCGGACTCAACCGCCGCTTCCAGATCCGCTTCTGCCGCGACTTCGTGCTCCCTCCTAAATTGGGTCAACACCCCCATGGTTTGCATCACCTTTCATTTTTCCATTTTTCTTTTCTTCTTTTTATTTTAATTGTTTTTCTTTTGTTTTATTTAATTCACCAAAATTAATCTTAATAATAACACAAAACCAAAAAATCATAAATCATTAAAAAATAAAAATATGTTTTATTTAATTTTTTTAATTCTTTAAATAGTTTTTGTAAATAAATTCCAATAAAACAATTAGTTTAAATTTAGGTTTTTAATTTTAATGTCTTTTTCTAAAATAATTAAAAAAAACATAAAAATTAGGTTATTAGTATCTTTATTCTTTTCTCAATAAATAACTTTTTCTCCTTATTATTATTATTAATTAATTTTGTAAATAAATATGACATTTAATTAATTAGGGTAAATTAGGTTAAAACTTAAACATTTTTTTTAATTAAAAACAAATTTAGAACTAGGCTTTTATTTTAATTTCTAATTTCAATTAACTTTCTTTATTTCATAAAATACCAAAAAAACATAAAAATAATTTCTTTTCTTTATTTAATCATTAATTAATTTAAAATTTCTATTTAATTTCTTTAAAGGGTCCAACGCCCTCGCACTCTCGATTCTTATTTCTTTTCGCATTTATTTTTATTTCTTTTGTAAACATTATGTAATTGCCCCAAGGCCTTGTAATAATAATTAGGACATTTACTTTCCGCACTTTTATTCAAAATCGGGTCTTTGTTAATTTGGCGATGTAGACCCGCGCCTTGTAATAGCGTAGGACCTTTATTTTTCCGCATTTTAATTTCCGCACCCTTTAAACTGCTAATCACATGAAAGAATGAATGCCCAAATAAAATCAAAGCGTAGCTCACCCAATGCATGACAAAACAAATAATAACTGAAAATGACACACAATTCACACACCACTTCTAGGGTACGCCTCACTGTTGCCTTGCCCCTCGAAACGTGGTCGTCGAGTAAAAGACGTTTTAGTAAGTCCTTATGTCCATGAACATGGCATAAGGGTAGCTTCTAAGGTGTCCTACTATTGCTCCGGTGACCACACTGTTGCCTTGCCCCTCGAAACGTGGTCGTCGAGTATAGGACATCTTAGTGAGTCCTTATGTTCCATTGATCTAGTTGCCTCGAAACGGTTGCCTCGAAACAAGTTGCCTCGGAATAAGTTGCCTCGGAATAGTTGCCTCGGAATAAAAAGATCAATGGCATAAGGGTAGCTTCTAAGGTATCCTACTATTGCTCTGGTGACCACATTGTCCCTAAACTCGAATTGACCCGAACACCTCCAATGGTGGTGCCACCTACCCCTCAATGGTGGGATGGCACTACCTCAAGGACATTTACACAGGCGAATTCCTTAGGGTAGGTAGACGACTCGTAGATACTTGCTCTAATTCAAAAACAAATCAAAAACTCTTTTCACACCGACACTTTTCAAAAAGCTTTCAAAACAATTTTTCAAACACTCTTGAGGACTGATACAAGAGTCGAACTGAAATTTTAAACGAAACTTTTTCAAACTCACTCACAATTGAAAAGCAAACACTTTTGAAAACACAATGAGCAAGTATCTAAAAGCCCATGGATAACCATGGATAGAAAGGGTGCTAACACCTTCCCTTTCTATAAATCTACCTCCCAAACCGAGAGCAATCTCATAAGGAATTTTTCTGTGCTTTTGTCTTTTCCATGTTGGAGAAAATAAAAGACGGTGGCGACTCTTGCTTACCGCGAAATTTCGCGAACCAGCGTTAAACAGTCAGTTCCGGATCAACCGATCACAAGGGGCATGGCATGATCATTGTCCATCATCTGGGGCAGTCCAGTCAAGATTCAGAGAATCTCTCAAAAGGCCAACTAGCTTGGGGCAGATCTCCAATCTGGATCACTTGGGGCATTGGACGATCAAATGAAGATCTTCTGGTAGTAGGGTAACGCAACACTACTGACAGGGGCGCTTCCCTACATCCCGAGAGCACGGACATAGTCGAAAAATACTGCGCATAAGCAAAGACCCGCTCGGTTGACACACCTAGGAAAAAATAAGGGCTTCCCGGTGAACCAAAAAGGTTCGGGCAAAAATAAGGGATGAAAGGAAAAAATCTGTACTCCCGGCAAGTCGAAAACCTGAAAAGGCGGCTTGGGCAAAAAATGGGTATCCTGGTGGACTGAAAACCCGAAAGGGCGGTCCAGGAAAAAGTTAGGGGTCAAAGCGTACGACTATGTTCCGTCATCTCGTCACTTTCCTACCAGAAGAAGAGTTGTCAACTGGCAGTTGTCAAGTGCCTCCACAGATACCTTCCACAGAAATTGGGGCAATAATGAGTTGTCTAAACGATCAAGTTGCTCTGTCCACCAGGTATAAGGTAAGTTCAGCTGAAGAATGTGACCAAGAGATCTTCACTCCCCGCAGAGTAAGCAATACTTTCCCCAAGTAGAGTTGGTCTCCCATCAGCCCCTAAAAAGGCACGGTATCTCCAGCAAGTCAACAACACTCTCCCCAAGCAGAGTTAATCTACTGTCAGCCTTAAGGAAATTGGACTATCCCCCGAAGATCTCAACATTCCCCAACGGAGCATACAAACATTCCTAACGAGCATCCCCGACAGTCTTGATCTAAGATTGTTCCCCGGCGGAATACCGACATCCAGTGGAGCCACTTCCCCAGTGCAATCTCAAAAGTCTCCCCAGGAAAGTTGAATCAATCTCCCCAGTAGGAAGCTTATCCCCAGTAGATTCTGGAAGCTTATCCCCGGTAGAGTCTGGAAGCTGGTCCCCTGTAGAGTACGAACGCATCTCCCCGACCATGTTTAGAGGTTATTCCCCACCAGAGTCTATAACTGGTTTATCCTCAGCCAATTGCCACGAAAAGATCGTCCTCGGTGAAGTTCTTCCTTTTCCCCAGCGGAGTTCGTCAAATCTTCCAACATAACTTATCAACGGAATCCCCAACGGAATTATCATCCAAATCTCAGCGAAGTATCTCTTCCCACAGAGTAATTCCACGCAGAATAATCTCTCCAACAAGTTTATTCCTCAACAGAGTCATCTCCTCCTACAGGTTATTCTTGCAACCATCATCCCCAGCAGAAACGAAGAACTCTTCTCCTCAAACATCAGCCCAGGATTTGACTTCCCGACATTTGTCAAGGATTTATTTTCCTAGACAAAGATACAGTCATAAATATCACATCTTCATACATTATAGCATGCACATACGCATCATGGACATACAATCTCATTTATTTTGAGCATCTCACGCATTTCATACATCATGACATCGCATACAACTAACGTTTTATCTTTTCAGGACAAAGGTCAATGCAAAGATGATTACTATCAACTGTCGCATTTCTGGACTCGATTCCTGTATCCTGCCAGGGCACGTCTGAAGAGTTTGAAGATCCGATTCCTGTATCCTGCCAGGGTGTATCTGTTGACGACTATTTTCCGGACTCAATTCCTGTATCCTGCCAGGGCACGTCTGAAGAGTTTGAAGATCCGATTCATGTATCCTGCCAGGGTGTATCTGTTGACGACTATTTTCCGGACTCGATTCCTGTATCCTTCCAGGGCACGTCTGAAGAGTTTGAAGATCCGATTCCTATATCCTGCCATGGTGTATTTGTTGACGACTATTTTCCGGACTCGATTCCTGTATCCTGCCAGGGCACGTCTGAAGAGTTTGAAGATCCGATTCCTGTATCCATCCAGGGCGTATCTGTTGACGACTATTTCCGGACTCGATTCCTGTATCCTGCCAGGGCACGTCTGAAGAGTTTGAAGATCCGATTCCTGTATCCAGCCAGGGCGTATCTGTTGACGACTATTTCCGGACTCGATTCCTGTATCCTGCCAGGGCACGTCTGAAGAGTTTGAAGATCCGATTCCTGTATCCTGCCAGGGTGTATCTGTTGACGACTATTTTCCGGACTCGATTCCTGTATCCTGCCAGGGCACGTATGAAGAGTTTGAAGATCCGATTCCTGTATCCAACCAGGGCGTATCTGTTGACGACTATTTCTGGACTCGATTCCTATATCCTGCCAGGGCACGTCTGAAGAGTTTGAAGATCCGATTCCTGTATCCAGCCAGGGCGTATCTGTTGACGACTATTTCCGGACTCGATTCCTGTATCCTGCCAGGGCACGTCTGAAGAGTTTGAAGATCTGATTCCTGTATCCTGCCAGGGTGTATCTGTTGACGACTATTTTCCAGACTCGATTCCTGTATCCTGCCATGGCACGTCTGAAGAGTTTGAAGATCCGATTCCTGTATCCTGCCAGGGTGTATCTGTTGACGACTATTTCCGGACTCGATTCCTGTATCCAGCCAGGGCACGTCTGAAGAGTTTGAAGATCCGATTCCTATATCCAGCCAGGGCGTATCTGTTGACGACTATTTCCGGACTCGATTCCTGTATCCTGCTAGGGCACGTCTGAAGAGTTTGAAGATCTGATTCCTGTATCCTGCCAGGGTGTATCTGTTGACGACTATTTTCTGGACTCGATTCCTGTATCCAGCCAGGGCACGTCTGAAGAGTTTGAAGATCCGATTCCTGTATCCTGCCAGGGTGTATCTGTTGACGACTATTTCTGGACTCGATTCCTGTATCCAGCCAGGGCACGTCTGAAGAGTTTGAAGATCTGATTCCTGTATCCTGCCAGGGTGTATCTGTTGACGACTATTTTCCGGACTCGATTCCTGTATCCTGCCAGGGCACGTCTGAAGAGTTTGAAGATCCGATTCCTATATCCTGCCAGGGCACGTCTGAAGAGTTTGAAGATTCGATACCTGTGTCCAGCCAGGGCATATCTACATGAAGAGTTTGAAGATCAACCCCTGTAACAGGCCAGGTAATTATCTTTCTATCTCAGGTACGCAAGTTCTCGCTAAGGAATCTCTTACGCGATCGACACCTAGATGGCATCTATAAGCCCATCCACATACCAACAGTCTCCAAATGGCATCTATAAGCCCATTCCCGACAAGGTTCTGTCACGTTTCTAGATGGCATCTATAAGCCCATCCTCCTATCCATCATTCCTCCAAATGGCATCTATAAGCCCATTCCCGCCATCACACTGCTGACACTCTACTATGTGAGTGCAAATTTCTGGGCACTCTAGTGTTCAATCATCTTCCACCTTCGGATTATGAAAGGCACGCCAGCCAATCTACATCCTCAGGTCTAAGAAGATTGAACAGGGGCAACTGTTGTACCCCAAAATTTGCCCTCCCATATTCTTCAAGATTTGGCAAAATCAAGCTTCAAAATCTCTCAAGGGTTGCACAGTCCAATTGCCCCCTAACACAGTCAAAATTAGGGTTTTGGATCTTGCAAAGAAATTGAGGTTTCCAAGGGTCCAATCAAGTCCCACATGCCTATATACATTGTCAAGCATCCATATGTCAAGTTTCAAGACTCACAGTATCAAATTGCACAGTCAAAAACCCTAAATGCTTCACAGTCAACTGCAGGGGAAAATGGTCATTTGACAGTCAAAAGTAAAAAAATTTGGTCAACATCTTATCTTGAAGCCACAATCATCATTTGATCAATTCTTGATCATGATTCCACAAGCATGGCTCAAAAAGTCTCAAGATGCAAAAGTTTCTATTTTTGGACAGATGAAAAGTCAACTGCAAATTGACCAAGGCATAACTTCCTCATGGTTTATCAGAAAAATCCCATCCAAAGCTCATTGTGAAGTGGATGACATTTCCTACAACTCATCTTCACACTCCAAGTCCAAGAAATGCTCTCACAAAAAGTTATCAATTTCAACATTATAGGTCATTTTCAAAAGTCAACAAAAAGGCACTTTAAGTCAAAGACCATAACTTGAGATTGGTAAATCAAAATGACATGGGACCAAAGGCATTGGTTAGAGGACTTCAAGAACTTTCCAAAATGTCCAAGAACATGTTCATACCTTCAAAATTGAGCAAGATATGCATTGGAGAAGTTGGGAAATTTTTGGGAACTTTCAAAAGTCAAATTTGCCTAAAACACTTCAATTTTGCTAATGGGCCTCAAATTCTTTCTTGAATCATTACCCAAGGCCTATGAACGACCCATTGAGATTAATTTGATTTATTTTCTTATTTTTAAGTAATTAATTGAATTTCTATTTATATTAATTCATTTAATTGGTTTTAATTATAAGAAAATTCAAAAGATGTGCTTTTTAGATCTTTTTGTGCAGCAAATATGACTAGGGCAAGCTGGCAACTCGTTTCTCAATCAACAAGGCAAAAAAATCCATGATTGGCAAGGTTTCATGAAAGAAAAGATTGAAAAAGATATGATTAGGAAATCAAATATTCAAGTCATAATGCCATGGACTTTTGGGCTTATTCTTGACCTAATTCACATCACATACAAATGCAAGAGCTAACCCTACTCAAGGACACGCACAATTGCTGCAAGAACACCATATGCAACATTGAAAAAAAAGTGAAAAAGTTCAAAACTGTTTTCTAACTTCCAGGCAGATTCAAGAGAGTTTGTTGATTCTAATCCCTTGCTGGGAGTTTCCTGAACGCATTGCAATCAAGAACGAGTCCTAAAGCTCAAAGAACACGCAAGAACAAGCCCTACAGTTTGCCTTATTTTCCAGAATTGCATAGCATCATTCATGCGTCTTTAACCATTTTTCTTGATTGGTTTGTGTTGTTAGGAGCATTCTGAAGCTAATGGAATAATCTAATTGCATTATAACGCTTTGAATCATGATCTGCCATTAACACGTTTTAGGGTTTTCAAAGCTTGAAAATTAGGGCTTTGCATATGCTGTGAAATTAGACCTCAAGACCTATGGGGATAAATTCGTCAGGCCAAGACGAAACCATTGGCACCATCGCTTCCTTTTTATATTGATTGTATGCCTAATCGCTATTTTGATGTTTCCAGTTTGTGGGGGTTTAAAACCCCCGCTATTTTCTCTTTTTTTGTTTCAGGGTAGATGAAGAAGATGATGCGTGGATGGACGTGAGTGGTGTATTCAAATATGTGGCGCGCGCTTTTGTATTTCCAGCATAATTGTTGCTTTACGTATATTATTTTCATCAGTTATTACATTAACAAATGTGCATCATGGCTCAGATGGCTGGAAATGTGTCCTGCAAGCGTTGGGACCTGGGTTCGATTCCCAGGTCCCCCATATAATTCATAATCTTTTTTCCAACGCGTTCCAGTGCATCGCTTGCCAAAGATCTATCATGAGCCTTCAATGCTCCATGTGCCAAGTGGCTGTGACTATTAATCCAAGGGCTGCAGGAGAGGAGGTCTATCAAACGCCCAGTCAAACAGCATACACATGATTGTGAAAGTCAAACAAAGGCTTTGTGACTCTTAGGCCAGAATTGCTTCAGTTTACCTCCATATGGGCCATCACACCCCTTGGTTTGCTTTGTTCTTAATTTTCTTTTCTTTTCTTTTAATTTCTTTCAATTGTTTTTAATAATTATAATTAATTCACCATAAAATAGTTTTTCCTAATAAAAATCAGAAACTCAAAAATGTTTTTATTTATTTAAATTTGCCATTAACATATTTTTGTAAATAAATTATAATAACTAATCTAGGTTAATTTAGGTTTAAAATTTAATCTCTTTTCTTAATAAGTAAAAATTACATAGAATTAGGTTTTGACATTTTTATCTTTTTCTTAATTAATTATTATTATTATTAATTATTATTATTATTGTCCTTATTAATTACTATTATTTTTGTACATAAATATGTAAATTAATTAATTAGTAAATTAGGTCAACTTTGACATTTTCTTTAATAGTTAAAATAATTTAGAATTAGGGTTGTTTACTAACTTTTAAATTCTTTTCTTTATTTTCATAAATACAAAAACATAAAAAACACACTTTCTTTTCTTTAATTAAAATAATGATTAGGTCCTAATTTAATTTAATTTCAAGCAAAGGGTCAAAACCCTCGGACGTCCTGATTTTAATTCTTTTTGCGCATTATTTTCTTATTGATTATTATGTAACTGTTCAAGGATGTAATAGTAATTAGGTTTATTGCTTTTTTACTTTCCGCATCTTTATCAAAAACGGGTCTTTGTATTTTGGCGATGTATAGACCCGCGCCTTGTAATAGCGTAGCTTTTATCTTTCCGTCTTTTAATTTTCCGCACTCCTAACTGCTAAACTTGCATGAAAGAATGTATGATAACTAAAAACAACGCGTAGCTCACAATACCATGATCAAAGATAAAACATAACATGAAAACAACACACAATGCACACACCACTTCTAGGGTACGCCTCACTCGTTGCCTTCGAAACGTGGTCGTCAAGTATAGGACGTTTTAGCAGTCGCTCTTATGTCCAAGATCCAGTTGCCTCGAAACAGTTGCCTCGAAACGGTTGCCTCGGATTAAAAAAGGATCTAGGACATTAGGGTTACTTCTAAGGTGTCCTAACTGTTGCTTCGGTGACCATACTGTCCCTAAAATCGAATTGACCCGAACACCTCCAACGGTGGTGCTACCTACCTCTCAATGGTGGGATGGTACTACCTTAAGGACTTTTACACAGCCTAATTCCTTAGGGTAGGTAGATGACTCATGGGTACTTGCTCTCTAAAAAACAAAAGAAAAATCTTTTCACACAGACACTTTCAAAAGCTTTCAAAACAAATTTTTCAAACACTCTTGAGGACAGATACAAGAGTCACTCAGAAATCTTTCAATGAAACTTTTTCAAACTCACTCACGTTTTGAAAAGCAAACATTTTGAAAACATAAGAGCAAGTATCTAAGAGCCCATGGATAACCATGGATAGAAAGGGTGCTAACACCTTCCCTTTCTATAAATCTACCTCCCGAACCGAGAAGCATTCTCATAAGGAATTTTGCTGTGCTTTTGTCCTGTCCATGTTGGAGAAAATAAAAGACGGTGGCGACTCTTGCTTACCGCGACATACGCGATCCAGCTTTAAACAGTCAGTTCTATTTCCACCGATCACACCTTGCAACTGGAGCAAAAGTTTCTTCAAAATCTATTCCTTCTTCTTGATTGTAGCCTTGTGCTACCAACCTTGCTTTGTTACAAACAATTATTCCATTTTCGTCAAGTTTGTTTTTAAACACCCATCTTGTTCCAATAATGTGTTTGTTGCTTGGCCTTGGGACAAGTTCCCAAACTTGATTCCTTTCAAATTGATTCAATTCTTCTTGTATAGCGATAATCCATTGGTCATCGCCTAAGGCTTCATCAACTTTGGAAGGTTCAATTTGAGAGACAAACGCCATGTTTAGGCAAGCATCTTTGAGATTTAATCTTGTTGTCACACCTTGACTTAGATCACCAATTACTTTATTGATAGGATGATCTCTATGAGTTCTCTATTCTTTTGGTAGATCATTGAGATTTGACTCTTGTTGGGGTGATTCTTCGTGTTGAATTGGTTGATCTTTGGAAGAATTTTCTTGAGGATCTTCTAGTATTTCATCATCATCATTATCACAAACAATATTATCCTCCTTGGAGGGGTTAGTTTCATCAAAAGATACATGCATTTATTCTTCAATTGTCAAAGTTCTTTTGTTGTTGATTCTATATGCCTTACTAGAAAGAGAGTAGCCAAGAAAAATACCTTTATCGTATTTTTCATCAAACTTACCATGGTTATCTTTGTTGTTGTTTAAGACAAAGCATTTGCATTCGAAGATGTGAAAGAAAGCAATGTTTGGTTTCCTCCCTTTGAAGAGTTCATATGGAGTTTTCTTCAATATCGGTCTTATGTTAACTCTATTGCTAATAAAACATGTCGTGCTCACCGCATCCGCCCAAAAGTATTTTGGAAGATTTGAATCGCTAAGCATTGTTCTAGCAAGTTCCGCAAGAGACCTATTCTTTCTTTATACCACTCCATTTTGTTGAGGAGTCCTTGGTGCCGAGAAGTTGTGAGATATTCCATGTTCTCCACAGAATTCTTCAAATAGAGCATTTTGAAATTCTCCGCCATGATCACTTCTTATGGAGGCAATTGTTAGAGACTTCTCATTCTGAATTTTTTTAGCATACTTCTTGAACACCTTGAATGCATCACTTTTCTGTACTAAAAAGAATGTCCAAGTATATCTAGAGAAATCGTCAACAATAACCAAAGCATATACATTACCTCTGAAACTCCTTGTTCTTGATGGACCAAATAAGTCCATATGTAACAATTGTAGTGGCCTTGTAGTGGACACTGTTGTACCCCAAAATTTGCCCTCCCATATTCTTCAAGAATTTGCCAAGCCAAAGCTTCAAAATCTCCCCAAGGGTTGCACAAATCAAGGGCCTCCTAACAGTCAAAAAACTAGGGTTTTGGTTCTGACAAAGAAAATGAAGTTTCCAAGGGTCCAATCAAGTCCCACATGCTTATAAACATGGTCAAGTATCCTCATACCAAGTTTCAAGACTTACAGCACAAAATTGCACAGTCAAAAACCCTAATTGCTTAACAGGCAACTGCAGGGGCAAAATGGTCATTTGACAGTCAAAAGTTCAAATTTTTGGTCAACATCTCATTTTGAAGCCACAAACATCATTTGATCAATGCTTGATCATGATTCTCAAAGCTTGGCTCAAAAAGTCTCAAGATGCAAAAGTTTCCATATTTGGACAGTTGAAAAAGTCAACTGTAACTTGACCAAGGCATAACTTCCACATGGATTATCAGAAAAATTCCATCCAAAGCTCATTTTGAAGATAAAGACATTTCCTACAACTCCTCTTCACACTTCAAGTCCAAGAAATGCTCTCACAAAAAGTTATCAATTTCAACATTATAGGTCATTTTCAAAAGTCAACAAAAAGGGACTTTAAGTCAAAGGCCATAACTTGAGATTGGTAAATCAAAATGACATGGTACCAAAGGCATTGGTTAGAGGACTTCAAGAGCTTTCCAAAATGTCCAAGAACATGAGCAAAGCTTAAAAATTGAGCAAGATATGCCTTGTGGAAGTTGGGAAGTTTTTGGATATTTTGAAAAGTCAACTTTGCTTCAAATGTCTTAAAATTGCTAATGGGCCACATTTTCTTCCAAAATTCATCATCCAAGGCATGTGCACGACCATTTGGTCCAAAGGGAAGTTATTCATCATTTTTTTATTTATTTATTTGAATTTTTAATTGCTAATAATTCATTTAATTAAAATAAATATGTGAAAAATACCAAACCAATGCAATCAAATCTTTTTATGCATGAAATAGCCTCAAGATTTCGTGCATTAGCTGATAGGGAAAGAATCAAAGTGATTGGCTATGATTGACATCAAATATGCATGGAAAAGATTGAAAAACATATGCATGAAAATCCAATATTCTCTACATCAATGCTTTGATTCTTTGGACCAAAAACTCAACCCTAATCATTCCATACATAAGCAGGATGCAAACCCTAGTGTGAAAGACCTCTGAGCTGCGCCAGAAAAGAAGAACAACTTTTGCAATTTTATCAAAAAAATCCAAAACTGAAAGTGGCCTTGGAGGACGATTCATAGGAAAAGATTGATTCCATTAGCTTGCTAAGACATTACTGAAGCTGACTGAACATTTTTCCACGTCCATAGCCTCAAGAATTGGTACCTAGCTATCAAACGGTTTCATCTTTTTTGCATAATCGTATCTGATCATTCATGCCATAATTTTCAATTCTAATGCTTGTTTTGTATTGCTCTTATCATTCTGAAGCTAACCCTGTTGTTTAATTAAGTTTTCCTCATCCATACGTGATTTCACCATTGAAACATGCTAGGGTTCCTCAAGCTTCGAATTGGGTATTTTCATATACTGTAAAATTAAGACTTCTCAGTACCATGGTTAAATTCAGGACACTTGGACGAATCGAATGCAACAGTCGCGCCCAATTTATGAAGCAAGATGGCCTAATCGCTATTCTTGAAAAGGGCATATTTTGGGGGGGTTTAAAACCCCCACTAATTCCTTTTATGTTTCAGGTAAAACGCAAACGAGGAAGAAGAAGACTAGGTGGCAAGGCATGGTTGGCTCGTTTGAATTTCGCGCTAAAATTATCCATTAACTCTTATTTTGCTTTATGGTATTTGTGTTCTATTCTATGTACAAAGCGCGTTCACAGCTCCACTGGTCAGGCGTAGGATTGGTAACCTCTAGGACCTGGGTTCGAATCCCAGGTCCCTCTCCCTTTCAATAATATTTTTTCTAATATCATCCTGTGCAGTTTCTTCCCTGAAGACCATCGTACACTCACAATCCAGGCACGCCATATGGCTACTGAAGGCAATCCAAAGGCCTTGATTTGAAGAGTACCATAGGCATAAGTTAATGAAGCTGCACGTGGCCAATAAAGTCAACAAGGCCAGGGTTCTAATGGGCCAGAATTACTAGGAATATACCTCCTATTTGGGGACAGAATCCCCCATGGTTTGCTCTTTTATCCTTTTTTATATTTTTTATATTTTTATTTGTTTTAATTAATTCTTTAATTTAATTTATTTTCATAAAATATAAAAATAGTAAAAAATCAGAAAAGACAAAAAATAAATATATTTGATTTAGTATTTTTGTAAATAAATAATATCATTTAATTTAGTTTTCAATTCTAGGGTTAATTTTAATATCTTTTCTTAATAAACTTAAAATTTGTAGAATTAGGTTTTAATTATTTTTACCTTTTCTTTTTCACCATATTAATAATTAATTATATTTTCCTGTAAATAGAATTGTATTAATTAATTAGGCTTAAATTTAGGTTAAATTTTAATGCTTTTCTTAATAAATTAAAAAATAATTAGAATTAGGGTTAATTAATATTTTAATTTCATTTAATTCTCATTAAAAATTCATAAACACAAAAACTCAAAAATCTTTTCTTTTTTCTTTAATTTAATTAATTTGTTAATATAATTTAATTTCATTAAAAAGGGTCCAACGCCCTCGCTTTCAATTTTAATTCAATTCGCGCATTTATTTCCTTTCTTATAATTTTTTAATGTAATTCTCCCAAAGCCGTGTAAATTTATATTTCTCGCACTTTCCTTTATTTTATGTCAAATCGGGTCCTGGATTAAATTTGGCGATGTGGACCCGCGCCTTTGTAATAGTTTAGGAACTTTATATTTCTCGCAACTTTTTAATTGCTAATAATCGCATGCAAGAATGAATGACAAAATAAAAATAACGCGTAGATCACCCATGACATGAACAAGATAAATGTAAATGAACATGACACACAAATCACACACCACCCCTAGGGTACGCTTCACTGTTGCCTTGCCTCTCGAAAGGTGATCGTCGAGTAGAGGATGTCTTAGTAAGTCCTCATGATCCGGGAACCTGGCATGAGGGTAGCTTCTAAGGTGTCTTCCTATTGCTCTGGTGATCACCATGTCCCGAACCTCGAATTGACCCGAACACCTCCAACGGTGGTGCTACCTACCTCTCAATGGTGAGATGGCACTACCTCAAGGACATTTACACAGACTAATTCCTTAGGGTAGGTAGATGACTCGTAGATACTTGCTCTAATTCAAAACAAATCAAAAACTTCTTTTCACACCGACACTTTGCAAAAAGCTTTCAAAAACAACTTTTCAAACACTCTTGAGGACTGATACAAGAGTCGAACTGAAATTTTAAACGGAACTTTTTCAAACCCACTCACCTTGAAAAGCAAACAAACATTTTGAAAACACAAATGAGCAAGTATCTAAGAGCCCATGGATAACCATGGATAGAAAGGGTGCTAAAACCTTCCCTTTCTATAAATCTACCTCCCGAACCGAGAACTAATCTCAATAAGGAATTTTTCTGTGCTTTTGTCCTTTCCATGTTGGAGAAAATAAAAGACGGTGGCGACTCTTGCTTACCGCGACATTTCGCAAAACCAGCTAAAAACAGTCAGTTCCAGATCCACCGATCACAGAACTGGCGACTCTGCTGGGGATACTTTTAAAGTGAGGTGTACCTTAGGACTAAGATCACTGTGTTTTCAATTGCTTTCTTTGCTTGCTCTAAATTGTGGGACTGTCCTTGGAGTTCTATAGATCCTAACCCGGATCTGGGGATACCTTCTTAGAAAGTAGCAACAAGGCTGTGAGGGAACTGTGGGTATACCGACATGGTTGAAACAGTCTGCTACGTTGATGTGGCACTTTGGTGTGTACCGGTAACCCTTGAGTTCAGTCAAGGAGAGTACGGGGCCTCCGCGTGGTGTCATGAAGCATCAACAGACCTTAGGAACCTTAATTGAACTATCTTGGCCTCTTTAGGGTAGTGAGATAACTGACTTTGGTGCAGTCCGAGGTTGGTTGATACTCGATACTACACTCAATTGAGGGTTGCTTTCCTGGAATATTTTGGTCGCCAGTTCAGTGGCTAAATCGAAACGATGAACAATGAAAGCAATCCAGTGACATTGGGACCCTTAGAACCCGGTTACTTCTAATAGGACAGGTTGAGCCCACCAACTTCAAGAGGGTAATACCCAGACCCCATGCTGGCCTGAACTCTAAGGGTTTCTCTTGTGTGACTTGTGTGCCTTCCAACTTGACTACTTGCATGCTCGTTATCTGACACTTGAGTTTCTTGCAGGTTTTGTTTATAGTCCTTAATTAGGACTCATAACAGGGTTTACTGAGTTTCTTGCAGGTTTTGTTTACAGTCCTTAATGGGGACTCATAACAGGGTTACTTACATTACCCCACGCATAACATCATACCATCATACCATTGCAGGCATCCTAACCAATTTCAAGGATCTCAAGGGTCTGTGATGCAGGTCAGGATGAACCAACTGTCCAGCAAGGGGCAAAGGGGATTTATTTTCCTCTAGCCAAGGTTGTCAGGGGCTATGACCCACTGGATATGGAGAGCTTTTGACCCTTGAAGAAGGACTCTCAACAATATGAAGTTCCTTCAATCAAGCTACCGGATTCAAATTCTAACAAAGTTTCTTTGTCTACCCCGTGAGGTCCTTGAAAACATTACATGCATATCATGCACATCATTGCATTACAGGTATCCCTTTTGCAGGTTGCTTACCTTCTCCGTTGTTTATTTCAGCAATGACTTCCCAACAAGATAACCAGGGACCTCATGCTCAAGAGACTCAGTTCAAGGAGATCTTCCTAAGCCTATCCAAGGGGCAGGAAGAGTTGAGGACACTCCTCATGGGGAATCTGATCAGAAAGAGTCCTGAAGATGACAAGGACGAACAGCTGAAACGTCTACAAGCTGAGGTAGACACATTGAATACCCAGATGCTGGGGCAAAGGGCCCTCATTCAAGGTTTAGCTCAGGAGCAAGGAGAGCTGAGGGCCATGATCAGTCAGCTTCCTCAAGGCATGAAGCAACCATCCCAAATCAGGGACCAGGTCATGGAACAACTTCCAAGAGGGCAAAGGTCGGGTCCAATGAATAGACCTCTCCGAGTTGCTACTACTTCACAGGTCCAACAACGACCTCGCCAAGAACAGCGGGTTGATCAGAACAGGTCGGACGAGCCTAAGAGACAATTCACCAACATCAACATGCCATGGTCACGAGCTTTGCAGCACATGTTAAGGATGAACCTGATTGCGGTGATCAACCCTCCTGCAAATCCAAAGACCTCCTCTCCAAATTACAACCCAGAAGCAAGGTGCGCTTACCATTCTGGTAGCCCGGGGCACGATACTGAGGATTGTTGGGCACTGAAGTACAAGATTCAGAACATGATCGATGCTAAAGAGATCGAGTTCGAGCCCGCCGAGACTCCCAACGTGATCACTGCTCCCTTGCCAAAACATGGCTAGGATTGAGAAACTTTTGTTCATTTGAATGTTCAAGTTGCAATTTTCTTTTGTTCAAACATTTACTCATGTTAAACATTGTTATTTCATTAATGCATCGCATATGTCTGTTCTGAAACAATATATTCGTATTCACTAAATGCAAATTATTTTCATATTTTTTCTGATGATCAACTCTCAATTAATAATTCTAAGCCTCTTGAGGGAGGATGACGAAAACGATACCATAATCTACAGTATGCTTTTGAACAGACCCCACTGATGAGGTACATGCATTGTTTCATTCCCTAAACACTGGAGTTATAAGGATGATAATCCCTCGTCAACCCCTCTGAGCCAAAGAAGTAGGAGTTTTTCTTTTCGAAATTTAAAACCCTTAATCATAACCTGGGGCAGGGTAGTCTCTTAGTTGATCCAAGTGCATAACGAATGGCACCAAAGAGGTCCTTACAAAACAAAGAAAGACAGTGATGGTTCCGAATAATCAATAAAGAAAGGCAGTCATTATCTCAAAAAATGAAAAGCCCATTAAGTCAAAACCCATGAAGGAGACTTACAAAACTGGGGCATCCCGCTGACTGTAATTCCAAAAAAGGAAACAGTTCAGGCAAAAAAGAAAGGGATAACAAAAAATCAGACAAGAAAGAGGTCTTACAAACCCTCAACAAAAAAGGAATGACTGCCTATTCAAAATAAGTTATCAACATCCGAATCATCACCGGAAAATCAGAGCAAAGACTCAAACAAGGTCTAACGTATGATCAACTGAGTTTAGGTTTGGAGAACATCACGAAGAGCGGGTGGGTACAAATAAAATTTGAGCCTTTATCCTTTGTTTCTTAAACCGTGAACCAAGCCACGTTATAACCCTTAAAAGTCCTAGCTGAAGCATGGGTTAGTTCGAAAGCATACTGTTACGAAAGGTATCCTGACTCCTTAAGGCCTACGGTAAATACGGAGTTGACATCATGTTTTACAAACATTCACTTGTTTTATGAAAAAGAATGCATTTTCAAAATCTTCAAGACAGACATAAGCTTTGCATTTTTGATATAACATTGTTTGCATATGACTATTTGTTTGAACAGCAGGGAAATTCGCACGATGAATACCTAGTGAACAAAAGCACTTCCAATCAAGGGGCACAACATGATCATGGTCCAATCATCTGGGGAAATCCAATCAAGATTCGGAGAATCTCTCAAAGGCCAAGTAGTCTGGGGCAAATCTCCACCTGAGTCACTTTGGGCACTCCAGCAACGAATCTTGCCTGATCAAACACCTTCTGGTGTGATGGCAAAACACTTCTAGCAGGGGCAACTCCCTACATCCTGAGAGCGTGGACATAGTCGGAAAAAATACTGCGCATAATCAAAGACCCGCTAGGTTGACACACCTAGGCAAAAATAAGGGCTTCCCGGTGAACCAAAAGGGTTCGAGCAAAAATAAGGGATGAAATGAAAAAAATCTGTACACTCGGCAAGCCGAAAACCTGAAAAGGCGGCTTGGGCAAAAAATGGGTATCCCGGTGGACTGAAAACCCGAAAGGGCGGTCCAGGCAAAATTAGGGATCAAAGCGTACGACTATGTCCCGTCATCTTGTCACCTGCCTACCAACAAAAGGTTTGTCCATCAACAATTATCAGTACCCCACAGGTGCCTTCTCCCATAGAAACAGGGGAAATAATGGGTTGTCTAAACGATCTAATTACTCTGTCCGCCCAGGTACTAAGATAGGTTCGGCTGAAGAACGACCAGATATCTTAACTCCCCAGAGAGTGAGCCAGCAAGTCAGCGATACTCTCCCCAAGCAGAGTAAGTTACAGTCAACCTCAAGAAAGTTGAGTATCCTCCAGCAGATCTCAACATTCCCCATCACGAGATACAGACATTCTTAACAAACATCCCCGGCAGTCTTGACCTAAAGATTGTTCCCCGGTGGTATATCAAACATTCAGTGGAGTTACTTCCAGTACATCTCAAAACTTCCCCAGGAGAGTCCAATCTAGTTCCCTGGAAAGTTGGAATTCATCTCCCCAAGCAGTAAGCTTATCCCTAGTAGATTCTGGAAGCTTATCCTCGCAGAGCACGAACGCGTCTCCCGGCTTTATTCAAAGAGTTATTTCCTTACCAGGATATAACTGGGTTATCCTCAGCCAAAAGCCACGGAAAGATCGTTCTCGGCAAAGTCTTCTTATCCCCAGCGAAGTCTATTAACCCTTCCAACACAACAAGGGTATCCCCAGCAAGTTATCATCAACAACTTAACAAAGTATCTCTCTCCCCACAGAGTATTGCTCTCCAGCAAGATCGTCAGAGTACTTTTCTCCCCGCAGAGTAATCCATTCGCCAAGTTATTCCCCAACGGAGTCATCTTCTCCTACCGGTATTCTTGCAATTATCATCCCCAGCGGAGGCAAAAATCTATTCTGCAACATCAGCCCAGGAGTGACTTCCCGGCATCCGTCAAGGATCTATTTTCCCAGACGAAGATACATTCATAAACATCACATTTTCATACATTATAGCATGCATATATGCATCATATCTTACAAATCTCATTTATGTTGAGAACATCATTGCTTGATCCATATCATGCATTGCATATGACTGACCTTTACCTTTCAGGAAAGATCCAGTTAAATTCTCAGCTATATTCAAGACCTAGACCGGTTCAGTTAAATCGACCCTAAGATTTTTCTGTTTCTTATCCAGTCCAAGGCCTTCTCTGGTTCAGTCAGATCGACCCTAAGATCTCCCCGTTTCTTATCCAGTTGAAGATTTCAAGACCTAGACCGGTTCAGTTAAATCGACCCTAAGATTTTTCTGTTTCTTATCCAGTCCGAGGCCTTCTCTGGTTCAGTCAGATCGACCCTAAGATCTCCCTGTTTCTTATCCAGTTGAAGATTTCAAGACCTAGACCGGTTCAGTTAAATCGACCCTAAGATTTTTCTGTTTCTTATCCAGTCAAAGGCCTTCTCTGGTTCAGTCAGATCGACCCTAAGATCTCCCTGTTTCTTATCCAGTTGAAGATTTCAAGACCTAGACCGGTTCAGTTAAATCGACCCTAAGATTTTCCTGTTTCTTATCCAGTCAAAGGCCTTCTCTAGTCCAGCTAAATCGACCCCTAACAGATTTTCCTGATAAAGACTCAGTAGAAGATATCCAGATTCTCTCAGCGATACTGTTGAGGTTGAAGTCGTCCAAGATTCTCTCAATGATACTGTTGAGGTTGAAGTCGCCTATGGTTCTCTCCCCGTTACTGCGGAGGTAGTAATCGTCCCCAGATTCTCTCAGCGTTACTGTTGAGGTTGAAGTCGTCCAAGATTCTCTCAATGATACTGTTGAGGTTGAAGTCGCCTATGGTTCTCTCCCCGTTACTACGGAGGTAGTAATCGTCCCCAGATTCTCTCAGCGTTACTGTTGAGGTCGAAGTCGTCCAAGATTCTCTCAATGATACTGTTGAGGTAGAAGTCGCCCAAGATTCTCTCAGCATTCCTATTGAGGTAGTAATCGTCCAAGGTTCTTTCACCGTTCCTGTTGAGATAGTAACCATCCCTGGTTCATTCATCACCTTTTGAAGATCCATATCCAGCTCCTGTAACTAGACAGGACACATCTATACAAAGAATCTGAAGACCAGTTCCTATAACAGGTCAGGTAATCATTTTCTTTTGCAGGTACGCAAGTTATCGCTAAGGAATCTCTTACGCAATCAGTCTCCAAATGGCATCTATAAGCCCATCCACCTTCCATCATCTCTCAGCATGGCATCTGTAAGCCCATCATCCTATCCATCAGTCTCCAAATGGCATCTATAAGCCCATTCCCATTATCACACTACTATGTGAGCGCAAATTTCTGGGCACTCTAGTGTTCAATCATCTTCCACCTTCGGATTACGAAAGGCACGTCAGCCAATCTGCATCCTCAGGTCTAAGAAGATTGAACAGGGGCAACTGTTGTACCCCAAAATTTGCCCTCCCATATTCTTCAAGAATTTGCCAAGCCAAAGCTTCAAAATCTCCCCAAGGGTTGCACAGTTCAAGGGCCTCCTAATAGTCAAAAACTAGGGTTTTGGTTCTGACAAAGAAAATGAAGTTTCCAAGGGTCCAATCAAGTCCCACATGCTTATAAACATGGTCAAGTATCCTCATACCAAGTTTCAAGACTTACAGCACAAAATTGCACAGTCAAAAACCCTAATTGCTCAACAGGCAACTGCAGGGGCAAAATGGTCATTTGACAGTCAAAAGTTCAAATTTTTGGTCAACATATCATTTTGAAGCATCATTTGATCAATGCTTGATCATGATTCTCAAAGCTTGGCTCAAAAAGTCTCAAGATGCAAAAGTTTCCATATTTGGACAGTTGAAAAAGTCAACTGTAACTTGACCAAGGCATAACTTCCACATGGATTATCAGAAAAATTCCATCCAAAGCTCATTTTGAAGATAAAGACATTTCCTACAACTCCTCTTCACACTTCAAGTCCAAGAAATGCTCTCACAAAAAGTTATCAATTTCAACATTATAGGTCATTTTCAAAAGTCAACAAAAAGGGACTTTAAGTCAAAGGCCATAACTTGATATTGGTAAATCAAAATGACATGGTACAAAAGGCATTTGTTAGAGGACTTCAAGACCTTTCCAAAATGTCCAAGAACATGAGCAAAGCTTAAAAATTGAGCAAGATATGCCTTGTGGAAGTTGGGAAATTTTTGGATATTTTGAAAAGTCAACTTTGCTTCAAATGTCTTAAAATTGCTAATGGGCCACATTTTCTTCCAAAATTCATCATCCAAGGCATGTGCACGACCATTTGGCCCAAAGGGAAGTTATTCATCATTTTTTATTTATTTATTTGAATTTTTAATTGCTAATAATTCATTTAATTAAAATAAATATGTGAAAAATACCAAACCAATGCAATCAAATCTTTTTATGCATGAAATAGCCTCAAGATTTCGTGCATTAGCTGATAGGGAAAGAATCAAAGTGATTGCCTATGATTGACATCAAATATGCATGGAAAAGATTGAAAAATATATGCATGAAAATCCAATATTCTCTACATCAATGCTTTGATTCTTTGGACCAAAAACTCAACCCTAATCATTCCATACATAAGCAGGATGCAAACCCTAGTGTGAAAGACCTCTGAGCTGCGCCAGAAAAGAAGAACAACTTTTGCAATTTTATCAAAAAAATCCAAAACTGAAAGTGGCCTTGGAGGACGATTCAGAGGAAAAGATTGATTCCATTAGCTTGCTAAGACATTACTGAAGCTGACTGAACATTTTTCCACGTCCATAGCCTCAAGAATTGGTACCTAGCTATCAAACGGTTTCATCTTTTTTGCATAATCGTATCTGATCATTCATGCCATAATTTTCAATTCTAATGCTTGTTTTGTATTGCTCTTATCATTCTGAAGCTAACCCTGTTGTTTAATTAAGTTTTCCTCATCCATACGTGATTTCACCATTGAAACATGCTAGGGTTCCTCAAGCTTCGAATTGGGTATTTTCATATACTGTAAAATTAAGACTTCTCAGTACCATGGTTAAATTCAGGACACTTGGACGAATCGAATGCAACAGTCGCGCCCAATTTATGAAGCAAGATGGCCTAATCGCTATTCTTGAAAAGGGCATATTTTGGGGGGGGGTTTAAAACCCCCACTAATTCCTTTTATGTTTCAGGTAAAACGCAAACGAGGAAGAAGAAGACTAGGTGGCAAGGCATGGTTGGCTCGTTTGAATTTCGCGCTAAAATTATCCATTAACTCTTATTTTGCTTTATGGTATTTGTGTTCTATTCTATGTACAAAGCGCGTTCACAGCTCCACTGGTCAGGCGTAGGATTGGTAACCTCTAGGACCTGGGTTCGAATCCCAGGTCCCTCTCCCTTTCAATAATATTTTTTCTAATATCATCCTGTGCAGTTTCTTCCCTGAAGACCATCGTACACTCACAATCCAGGCACGCCATATGGCTACTGAAGGCAATCCAAAGGCCTTGATTTGAAGAGTACCATAGGCATAAGTTAATGAAGCTGCACGTGGCCAATAAAGTCAACAAGGCCAGGGTTCTAATGGGCCAGAATTACTAGGAATATACCTCCTATTTGGGGACAGAATCCCCCATGGTTTGCTCTTTTATCCTTTTTTATATTTTTTATATTTTTATTTGTTTTAATTAATTCTTTAATTTAATTTATTTTCATAAAATATAAAAATAGTAAAAAATCAGAAAAGACAAAAAATAAATATATTTGATTTAGTATTTTTGTAAATAAATAATATCATTTAATTTAGTTTTCAATTCTAGGGTTAATTTTAATATCTTTTCTTAATAAACTTAAAATTTGTAGAATTAGGTTTTAATTATTTTTACCTTTTCTTTTTCACCATATTAATAATTAATTATATTTTCCTGTAAATAGAATTGTATTAATTAATTAGGCTTAAATTTAGGTTAAATTTTAATGCTTTTCTTAATAAATTAAAAAATAATTAGAATTAGGGTTAATTAATATTTTAATTTCATTTAATTCTCATTAAAAATTCATAAACACAAAAACTCAAAAATCTTTTCTTTTTTCTTTAATTTAATTAATTTGTTAATATAATTTAATTTCATTAAAAAGGGTCCAACGCCCTCGCTTTCAATTTTAATTCAATTCGCGCATTTATTTCCTTTCTTATAATTTTTTAATGTAATTCTCCCAAAGCCGTGTAAATTTATATTTCTCGCACTTTCCTTTATTTTATGTCAAATCGGGTCCTGGATTAAATTTGGCGATGTGGACCCGCGCCTTTGTAATAGTTTAGGAACTTTATATTTCTCGCAACTTTTTAATTGCTAATAATTGCATGCAAGAATGAATGACAAAATAAAAATAACGCGTAGATCACCCATGACATGAACAAGATAAATGTAAATGAACATGACACACAAATCACACACCACCCCTAGGGCACGCTTCACTGTTGCCTTGCCTCTCGAAAGGTGATCGTCGAGTAGAGGATGTCTTAGTAAGTCCTCATGATCCGGGAACCTGGCATGAGGGTAGCTTCTAAGGTGTCTTCCTATTGCTCTGGTGATCACCATGTCCCGAACCTCGAATTGACCCGAACACCTCCAACGGTGGTGCTACCTACCTCTCAATGGTGGGATGGCACTACCTCAAGGACATTTACACAGACTAATTCCTTAGGGTAGGTAGATGACTCGTAGATACTTGCTCTAATTCAAAACAAATCAAAAACTTCTTTTCACACCGACACTTTGCAAAAAGCTTTCAAAAACAACTTTTCAAACACTCTTGAGGACTGATACAAGAGTCGAACTGAAATTTTAAACGGAACTTTTTCAAACCCACTCACCTTGAAAAGCAAACAAACATTTTGAAAACACAAATGAGCAAGTATCTAAGAGCCCATGGATAACCATGGATAGAAAGGGTGCTAACAGCTTCCCTTTCTATAAATCTACCTCCCGAACCAAGAACTAATCTCAATAAGGAATTTTTCTGTGCTTTTGTCCTTTCCATGTTGGAGAAAATAAAAGACGGTGGCGACTCTTGCTTACCGCGACATTTCGCGAAACCAGCTAAAAACAGTCAGTTCCAGATCCACCGATCACAGACACCACATTCTTAGATTTGAAAGTTGATTTTGTTTGTTTCCCCTTTTGACAAGCATCACAGAGTTTATCTTTGACGAAATTTCTCTTAGGCAATCCAATGACAAGATCATGCTTGATTAGTTTATTCAAGTGTTCCATGTGAATATGAGCAATTCGTTTGTGCCACAACCATGAATCATCGTTGTTCGCCATGAGACATTTAACCTTCAAAGATGGATCATCAAGGGAAATCATGAATATATTATTGATTCTTTTACCTTTAAGTATAACCTCATGTGTGACTTCATCTTCTATCGAGCATTCATCCTTGGTGAACTTGATCTTGAAGCCTTTGTCACAAAGTTGGCTAATACTAAGAAGATTGTGCTTTAGTCCTTCAACATAAAGAACATATTCAATGGATGTGAAAGGTGAAGCACCAACTTTGCCTTTGCCAAGGATTCTTCCCTTATTATTGTCTCCATAAGTGACAAAACCCTTGGCCTTTAGCACTAGATTTGAAAATTGGTTTATGTCTCCCGTCATATGCTTTGAACAACCACTATCAAGATACCAAAGATTGCATGTGGTCTTCAAGCATACCTGCAAAACAAATTAGGCTTTGTTAGGTACCCAAGTTGCTTTGGGTCCTTCATAATTAGTGCCTTTCTTTATCCACATATAATGGCCACTTGCCACACTAAAGGTTCTAACATAGCAAGTATTAGGTGTATGGCCTTTAATACCACAATAAAAACAAGTAGGTTCAAAGTTACTTCTATATCTAGAAGGATAAAATTTCTTCTTAGGAAATCTTTTCTTTTTAGGATAGCGATGAACTATTTTAGGTTTGTTCATTTTCTCTTTGGATGATTGATCACTAGCCTTAACAAAGATAGTTTTATTAGAACTTGGTTTTGAAAACTTTGAATATCCAAGACCACTTTTGTCATTGGAGTATCTTTGTTGGCTAAGAACACCTTCCAAACCAATTTGGCCTTTTTCATATCTTTCAATGACTCTTTTTAATTGGACAATTTTGAAAGAGAGTGATTCACAATTTTTGCATACAAAATTCTATTTTTGTTCATCACTTAATTTTTGTTTTTCTTCTTTGAAATCTTTTTCCATAGATTCACATTTTTCTTCTAGGGATGAAATTTGTTTCTTTTGTGATGAAATAGTTTTATACAGAATTTTGCATTCATTCAATATTTCATCTATAGCACCTTGTGCATCACTATCAAAAAGAGAAAATTCATTACTAACCTCATTGTCTTCATCATCGGAATGGTGTGAGGCCATCAATGCTAGATTTGCACTTTCATCACTATCGGAATCGGATGAGGAACTTATCTTATTATCTTCCCATGCAACATAAGCCTTTTTGTTCTTGAATCCCTTTTTGCTTTTGAAGCCACCTTTCTTGGAGAGTTTTGGACAATCCGTCTTGATATGACCTTGCTTACCACATTCATAACTTGTGACTTCTTGTGTTGATGTGGAAGCTTCCTTTTTCTTAAATTATTTCTTTCCTTTTGAATGAGAAAAGGGTTTGTCATTTCTACCAAAGAACTTGCCAAGCCTTTTAACAAGAAGCATGAAATTTTCATCTTCTTCCGGATTGTCTTCCTTTTCAACTTCCTTGGAATCTATCTTCAAAGCAATATTCTTGGATTTCTTCTCTTGATTTTCATGTTTTTCAAGTCTTCCAAGTTCTGTTTTATATTCTTGAAGTTTCCCAAACAATGTTGCGGACGTCATAGAGGAGAGACTTTTCTTTTCTGAAATTGTCGTTACCTTTGGTTGCCATTCCCTAGTTAAGGACCTAAGTACTTTTAGATTTAGTTCATCATTAGTCAAAGTCTTACCAAGAGCACTTAGATGATTTATCAAATGCACAAATCTCTTTTGTAGGTCAAGAATGGTTTCTCCGAGCTGCATTCGAAATAATTCGTATTCTTGACTCAGGGTATTTAGTCTTGATCTTTTAACTTCAACAGTTCCTTCATGAGTTTGTACCAAGGTATCCCATATTTCTTTTGTTGTCTTGCATGCCGAGACACGGAAGAATTCATCCATGCTAAGTGCACCTTGAAGAAGGTTTATTTCCTTTTTATCATAGAGAACTTTCTTCTTATCATCATCGTCCCATGCAGTTTTAGGCTTTGATGAGCCAACACCATTGATTACCGTTATAGGGATAAATGGACCATTCTCGATGGCATCCCATATTTCTTCTCCTTGTGCTTCTAGATGTGCCTTCATGCGTATTTTCCAGAAGTCAAAATATTCACCATAAAATAAAGGAGGCTTGTTATTACTACCACCATCTCTGAAAACGAGATTTTGATTTGCGGAAGCCATTCTGGATCTTTTAGGAACATGTTACCTATAACCTGCTCTGATATCAATTGTAAGTACAAAGTGCGCCTAAGAGGGGGGGGGGGTGAATTAGGTACTTTAAAAATTATGGTTTTAGTGATGATGGATATTATTTTTCTAGTTAATGGTGAGTTTAGGAAAGAGTAAAGTGCATGAAAAATAAAGAGACACGAGCGATATATCCTAGTTCCCCTCACAGTCTGAGAGTACTCCAGTCCCCTTTCAACATGAAAGAGATTTCCTTATTGTGGCAAACTTAAACAAGAACTACCAAAAAGCCAAGAACAATCCTCTTGGATTTTCACTTTGTCAACAATGAGAACAATCCTCTCAAAGTGACTACACTTGTATCCAACAATCCTGGAAAGACGAGATTTAAAAACCACTTAAACTTATTTCCAACAATCCTGGAAAACTAAGTAAGTAACTATCAATATTTGATTTTGAGTGAGTTGATTAGTATTGATCACTTAGAGTGATTTAACAATGAATGATATTCTCTTCCAATAATAATATTATACAATGACTCAAGATATAATTGCTCAAAGTTTTCTGTTTAACAATGTATGAAAGTGTGCAGAAAACTTATGTATGAAAGTGAAGAAAAGCTTGAGTTTGTATTTTGAAAATTCAGAAAATATATTTGGAAGAGGTGTTGAAAATGATTTTGAAAATGAATATTTATATGTTCATAACACCCTTTTGAAACATCATAAACTTCTGAAAATGAATCATGAACAGATGCCAAGATTGAGTGAAAGGTTTCAATGAAGTATTATGAACAGGCATGTGAAAAGCTGTTGTTTTCAAAATCGTGCAACATGCAATCAATTTCACCCTTTGTGTAAATTGATTGCACGGGGTTTCAACAGCTACACTTTCAAAAGTTTTAAGTGTGCAATCAATTTCACAAGCAATGTAAATCGATTGCATGTAAAGTCAGTAGCAAAAAATAAGTGAGTGCAATCGATTGCACAAGCAATGTAAATCGATTGCACTAAGAAACAAAAGCAAACATTTTGAAAATTTTAAGTATGAAATCGATTGCACTGAGAAACATAAGCAAAAGATCTGAAAAATTAAAGCATGCAATCGATTGCACTAATATGCAAATCGATTGCACTCAGGTGAAAAAAGAATTTTAACTTTGAAAAACTTGAGTAATGATTTATAAAACATTTCTTATTCACCATTGAGCATCTATATCTTAAGATCAAAGTAAATAATATCATCATACCTTGAAAGTTGCTAAGAACTTTGAACTGAAGATTTTGTCCATAGATGCTGTGATCGGTGGATCTGGAACTGACTGTTTAACGCTGGTTCGCGAAATGTCACGGAAGCAAGAGTCGCCACCGTCTTTTATTTTCTCCAAATGGAAAGGACAAAAGCACAGAAAAATTCCTTATAGAGATTGCTCTCGGTTCGGGAGGTAGATTATAGAAAGGGAAGGTGTTAGCACCCTTTCTATCCATGGTTATCCATGGGCTCTTAGATACTTGCTCATTTGTGTTTTCAAAATGGTTTGTTTGCCTTTCAACTGTGGGTTTTAAAAAAGTTTCTTTGAAAATTCCAGTTCGACTCTTGTATCGGTCCTCAAGAGTGTTTGAAAAAATGCTTTCGAAAGCTTTTTGAAAAGGTGTCGGTGTGAAAAGTATTTTTGAATTTGCTTTGAAATTAGAGCAAGTATCTAGAGTCGTCTACCTACCCTAAGGAATTCGTCTGTGTAGATGTCCTTTAAAGTAGTGCCATCCCACCATTGAGAGGTAGGTAGCACCACTGTTGGAGGTGTTCGGGTCAATTCGAGGTTCGAGACATGGTGATCACCAGAGCAATAGGAAGACACCTTAGAAGCTACCCTCATGCCAGGTTCCCGGATCATGAGGACTTACTAAGACATCCTCTACTCGACGATCACCTTTCGAGGCAAGGCAACAGTGAGGCATATCCTAGGGGTGGTGTGTGATTTGTGTGTCGTTTTCAGATATTTTTGTCTTGTCATGTCGTGGGTGATCTACGCGTTATTTTTATTTTGTCATTCATTCTTGCATGCCATTATTAACAGTTAAAAAATTGCGGAAATTAAAGTTCCTAAACTATTACAAAGGCGCGGGTCCACATCGCCAAATTAAAATCCAGGACCCGATTTGACAGAAAGTAAATAAAGTGCGAGAAATAAAATGTCCGAGTTTACAAGGCTTTGGGAGAAGTACATAAAAATAGAATAAATAAAATAAAGATGCGTGAAGAGAATAAAAAATCGCAATCGAGGGCGTTGGACCCTTTTTTTAATGAAATTAAATTAAATGATTAAATTAATTAATTTAAAATGAAAAAGAAATTATTTTTTTTGAGATTTTTGTATTCATGATTTTAATGAGAATTAAATGAAATGGAGAGATTAACCCTAATTCTAATTTTATTTATTAAGAAAAACATATTAAAATTAAACCTAAAATTAATCTAATTATTTACATGCAATTTGATTTATAAAAATAAATAATATTTAATTATTAATAATGGTGAAAAAAGAACAAAAGTAATTAAACTAATTAAACCTAATTTCTACGAGTTTTTAATTTATTAAGAAAAGATATTAAAATTGACCCTAAGTTTAAATCTAATTAATTAGAGAGGTTTATTTACAAAAATATTAGTTAAATAAAATATATTTAATTTTACCTTTTTTGATTTTTTTGTATTATTTTTATATTTATGAAAATAAATTAAAATAAGGAATTTAAAAAGAAATAGTGGAAATAAATAAAATAAGAATAAAATCAAAACCTTGGGGGGTCTGTCCCCAAATGGGAGGTAAAGTCCAGTAATCCAGGCCCATTAAGCTATGGCCTCATTTGACTTTGATGCTGGCATGTATGTGCGTTGACTGCAGCCCATGGTACTCTCCAAATCAGGACCCTTGGATCATCTTCAGTGGCCATGTGGCCTGCTTGAGCGTAAGGAGCGTGGTAGATCATTGAGGGGGCCAAAGTACCTGATCACGTTTTAAAGAAAAATATAAGGAAATATGGGGGGACCTGGGGTTCGAACCCAGGTCCCAGGGATTACCAACGCTATGCCTGACCAGTGGAGTTACCAACGCGTTTTGATTATTCTATGGAAGACAAATAATATAATGGAAAATAAGAGTTAGTGGAATTCTAGCGCGAAAATTCAAACCAACCACTCACAGCTTGCCACAGAGTCATCGTCTTCCTCGTTCCTGAAATAAAAAAAGGTTAACGGGGGTTTTGAACCCCCCCAAAATACACCATATTTCAAAATAGCGATTAGGCCATGTGATTATATAAATTAAGCGCGAAGGGTGCTTTAGAATCGTCCAAGCATGCTGGTTTCAACCATGGTATTGTGATGTTCTAATTTTACAGCATTTAGAAACGCCCAATTTGAAAGTTTGGTAACCCTAGCCTGTATCAATGGTGAAATCGTGTATGGTGTATGAAAACTTAATTGAACAACACAGCTAGCTTCAGAATGATGAGAGCAACACAAAACAAGTATTAGAATTCAAAAAAATGCCATGAATGATAAGATACGATTTATGCAAAAAAGTGAAAAAGCTTGAGTTCTATTCACCAATTATGGGCGTTAGGGACGTGGAAAGCGATTCAAAAACGTTTCTTGATGTCTCAGGAAGGTGATGAGATAATTATTTTAGCTTGAATCGCACTAGAAGACAGTTTTCAGTATTTGGAATTTTTGTCAAAAACTCAAGTTTGGTTATGGATGTATGGCGCAGCTGGGAGGTCATGAACATTAGGGTTTGCATCCATATATACATGTGAATGATTAGGGTTAAGAAATTGGTCCAAGGAATCAAGGAATTGATGAGAAAATATTTGATTTTCCATGCATATATTTTTTCAATCTTTTCATGCAAATTTGATTCAAATTGTGTCCAATCACCATGATTCTTTCTAAATCTGATCATGCACGAAATATTGAATGTATTCCATGCATAAAAAGATTTAAAAACCTAAGTTTAGTATTTTCCACATATTTAATTTAATTAAATGAATTATTAATAATTAAAAATCCAAATAAATAAATAAAAATGATAAAAAACTTCCCTTTGGGACAAATGGTCGTGCACATGCTTTGGATGATGAATTGTGGAAGAAAAAGAGGCCCATTAGCATTTTTAAGACTTTTGAAGCAATGTTGACTTTTCAAAATATCCAAAAATTTCCCAACTTCCACAAGGCATAACTTGCTCAATTTTTAAGCTTTGATCACGTTCTTGGACATTTTGGAAAGGTCTTTGAGTCCTATAACCAATGCCGTTGGTCCCATGTCATTTTGATTTACCAATCTCAAGTTATGGCCTTTGACTTAAAGTCCCTTTTTGTTGACTTTTGAAAATGACCTATAATGTTGAAATTGATAACTTTTTGTGAGAGCATTTATTGGACTTGAAGTGTGAATAGGAGTTGTAGGAAATGTCTTTCTCTTCAAAATGAGCTTTGGATGGAATTTTTATGATAATCCATGTGGAAGTTATGCGTTGGTCAAGTTACAGTTGACTTTTTCAGCTGTCCAAATATGGAAACTTTTGCATCTTGATGATTTTTGAGCCAAGCTTTGAGAATCATGATCAAGCATTGATCAAATGATGTTTGTGGCTTCAAAATGAGATGTTGACCAAAAATTTGGACTTTTGACTGTCAAATGACCATTTTGCCCCTACAGTTGACTGTTGTGCAATTAGGGTTTTTGACTGTGCAATTTTGTGCTGTAGGTCTTGAAACTTGGTATGAGGATGCTTGACCATGTTTGTAGGCATGTGGGACTTGATTGGACCCTTGGAAACCTCATTTTCTTTATCAGAACCAAAACCCTAAGTTTTGACTGTTTAGGAGGCCCTTGAACTGTGTAACCCTTGGGGAAGATTTTGAAGCTTTGACTTGGCAAATTTTGAAGAATATGGGAGGGCAAATTTTGGGGTACAACAGTTGCCCCTGTTCAATCTTCTTAGACTTGAGGATGCAGATTGGCTGACGTGCCTTTCGTAATCCGAAGGTGGAAGATGATTGAACACTAGAGTGCCCAGAAAATTGCGCTCACATAGTAGTGCGATGGTGGGGAATGGGCTTACAGATGCCATTTGGAGATTGATGAACAGGATGATGGGCTTATAGATGCCATGCTAAGAGATGATGGAAGGTGGATGGGCTTATAGATGCCATCTGGACGTTGGTCGCGTAAGAGATTCCTTAGCGAAAACTTGCGTACCTGAAAAAGAAAAATGATTACCTGACCTGTCGCAGGAGCTGGTCTTCAAACTCTTTGTGTAGGTGTGCCCTGACTGGTTACAGGGAGCTGAATCTGGAGCTTCAAACGGCGATGAATGAACCAGGGATGGTTACTACCTCAACAGGAACAGTGAGAGAACCTGGGACGACTTCAACCTCAATAGTAACGCTGAGAGAAACTTGGGGCGACTACTACCTCAACAACAATCATTGAGAGAATCTTGGACGACTTTAACTTCAACAGTAACACTGAGCGAATCTGGGGATGATTACTACCTCCGCAGTATCGGGGAGAGAACCATAGGCGACTACAACCTCAACAGTAATCATTGAGAGAATCTTGGGCGACTTCAACCTCAACAGTAACGCTGAGCGAATCTGGGGATGATTACTACCTCCGCAGTATCGGGGAGAGAACCATAGGCGACTACAACCTCAACAGTATCATTGAGAGAATCTTGGATATCTTCTACTTAGTGTTCATCAGAGAAATCTGTTAGGGGTCGATTTAGCTGGACTAGAGAAGGCCTTGGACTGGATAAGAAACAGAAAAATCTTAGGGTCGATTTAACTGAACCGGTCTAGGTCTTGAAATCTTCAACTGGATAAGAAACAGGGAGATCTTAGGGTCGATCTGACTGAACCAGAGAAGGCCGTTGACTGGATAAGAAACAAAAAAATCTTAGGGTCGATTTAACTGAACCGGTCTAGGTCTTGAAATGTAGCTGAGAACTTAACTGGATCTTTCCTGAAAGGTAAGGGTCAGTCATATGCAATGCATGATATGAATCAAGCAATAATGTTCTTAATATAAATGAGATTTGTAATATGTGATGCGTATATGCATGCTATAATGTATGGAAATGCGATGTTTATGAATGTATGTTTTTTCGTCTAGGAAAATAAATCCTTGACGGGTGCCGGGAAGTCACTCCTGGACTGATGTTGAAGGATAGATCTTTGCTTCCGCTGGGGATGATAGTTGCAAGAATACCGGTAGGAGAAGATAACTCCGTTGGGGAATAAACTTGGCGGATGGATTATTCTGCGGGGAGAAAGTACTCTAGCGATCTTGCTGGGGAGCAATGCTCTGTGGGGAGAGAGGTATTTTGCTGAGTTGTTGAAAATAACTTGCCGGGGATACCCTTGTTGTATTGGAAGCGTTAATGGACTTCGCTGGGGATAAGAAGACTTCGTCGAGGACGCTCTTTCCGTGGCTTTTGGCTGAGGATAACCCAGTTATACCCTGGTAGGGAAATAACTCTTTGAATAAAGCCGGGAGACGCGCTCGTGCTCTGCGAGGGATAAGCTTCCAGAATCTACTGGGGATAAGCTTACTGCTTGGGGAGATGGATTCCAACTTTCCTGGGGAACTAGATTGGACTCTCTTGGGGAAGTTTTGAATTGTACCGGGGAAATGACTCCATTGAATGTTGGATATACCGCCGGGGAACAATCTTTAGGCCAAGACTGTCGGGGATGCTTGTTAAGAATGCCTGTATATTGCTGCTGGGGAATGTTGAGATTTGCGGGAGGATACCCAACTTCCTTAAGTTTGATAATATAGCTTACTTGAGGAGAGTGTACTGACTTGCTGGCTCACTCTCTGGGGAATTAAGATATCTGGTTATGTTCTTCAGCTGAACTCACCTTGCTACCTTGGAGGACAGAACAATTAGATTGCTTAGACAACTCTTTTATTGCCCCTGTTTCTAATGTTACATGTAATTAATCCTTCGTTTCGTATGCAAATATTCATGAGTTAGCAAATTATTGTCAATGCATATATCACAAATTGAACCTTGGACGTTCTTCGCAAAACAAAACAGAAAAGGAAAAACAATTGGCAATTTTAACTGAAAAGCATATTTTTGTATTGATTTTGAATTTGCCTGTAGATAGGCGTTTTATGTACAAGAGGCTGACGTCCTAGTAAGAGAACGCTGCCGAGCAAAAGAGTTTATACAAATTTTGTACAAGAGAAAATAAAACAGCTGTGTGAAATGAATGATCCCACTGGGTTTCAACTCTGCTATTGCCTTTATAACTCCGAGCGTCTCATCACTTGATGACCTTAGTTGAGAGTGAAGCTGACTGATCGATGCCGTCTGAACTTGATGTAGATACCGGATTCTGGATGCAAAGTGATCCAATGAGACATAGTATTACGCTTTATCCCTAACTTTTGCCTGGACCGCCCTTTCGGGTTTTCAGTCCACCGGGATACCCATTTTTGCCCAAGCCGCCTTTTCAGGTTTTCGACTTGCCGGGTGTACAGATTTTTTCATTTCATCCCTTCATTTTGCCCGAACCCTTTTGGTTCGCCGGGAAGCCCTAATTTTTGCCTAGGCATGTCAGCCTAGCGGGTCTTTTTTATGCGTAGTATCTTTTTACTATGTCTGCATTGGCGGGGTGAGGAAGGTCGTCACCATCCATGTTGGTTAGAATCATGGCTCCTCCTGAGAACACATGCTTAACCACAAATGGCCCTTCGTACGTAGGGGTCCATTTGCCCCTTGGATCACTCTGAGGAAGGATGATTCGCTTAATTACCAGATCCCCAACTTGATATTCCTGCGGTCTGACCTTTTTGTTAAATGCCCTGATCATCCGTTTTTGGTACGTCTGACCATGACAGATAGCAGCAAGTCTCTTTTCGTCAATAAGGTTTAACTGATCAAGTCGTGTCTGGATCCAATCATCTTCATTCAGATTTGCATCCTTCATTATCCGGAGAGAGGGTATTTGCACTTCGATCGGTAAGACTGCCTCCATACCATAAACCAAGGAGAAAGGAGTTGCCCCGGTTGACGTCCTGGCTGAGGTACGGTACCCATGTAGAGCGAACGGTAACATCTCATGCCAATCTTTATAAGTCACTGTCATCTTCTGCACAATTTTCTTGATATTTTTATTTGCTGCTTCTACAGCCCCATTCATCTTCGGTCTGTAAGGAGAAGAGTTATGGTGTTGTATCTTAAACTGCTCGCAAAGCTCAGTGATCATCTTGTTATTCAGATTGGTACCGTTGTCTGTAATAATTCTTTCTGGGACGCCGTATCGACAGATCAGATTATGCCGAATGAACCGTGCCACAACAGTCTTGGTTACCATAGCATAGGAAGCTGCTTCGACCCATTTCGTGAAGTAATCAATCGCCACCAGGATGAAGTGATGCCCGTTAGATGCCGTAGGTTTAATCTCACCGATCATGTCTATGCCCCACATTGCAAACGGCCAAGGTGCAGTCAAAACATTTAGAGGAACGGGAGGAACATGCACCTTGTCTGCATATATCTGGCATTTATGGCATGTCCGAGAATGTTGGTAGCAGTCAGCTTCCATGGTGGACCAGAAATACCCTGCCCGAAGGATTTTCTTTGCCATAGTATGCCCACTGGAATGTGTACCAAAGGTCCCTTCATGTAGCTCTTCCATGATCCTTTCCGCTTCAGTCTTATCCACACAACGCAGTAAGGTCAAATCATGGTTTCGCTTGTACAAGATGTCGTTGCTAAGGAAGAACTTCGCTGTGAACTTTCTCAGAAACTTTTTATCGTTGACAGATGCACCTTCAGGGTATTCCTGAGCTTCCAAGTATCTCTTCACCTCATGGTACCAAGGCTTCTCAGTCACCAATTCAGTCTCGAGATCACAACAGTACGTCGGTTCGTCCAGTTTCCAAATGATGATCCAGGGAGCCTCATTGTCCCATTTAACTTTGAACATAGAAGACATTGTAGCTAACGCGTCCGCCAGCTGATTCTCCTCTCTTGGGAAGTGTTCAAAGGTTATCTTTGTGAAGTGGGGGATCAAGGTCAACACACATTCTCTGTAAGGAATAAGATTCGGATGTTTCGTATCCCACTCTCCTTTGATCTGATTGATCACAAGAGCGGAATCTCCGAAGACACTCAGAAACTTTATCCTTAGGTCGATCGCAGCTTGAAGACCCATAATGCACGCCTCATACTCCGCCATGTTGTTAGTGCAGTTGAAACATAGCCGGGCAGTGAGTGGAGTATGAGTACCTTGAGGGGATATGATTATAGCGCCGATACCGTTACCCAAAGCATTGGAGGCTCCGTCAAAGTGCATAGACCATCGGGATCCTTCCTCAGGTCCTTCATCCAGTCCAGGTACTTCACAATCAGTCACTATCATGATGCTCTCGTCCGGAAACTCGAAGTTCATTGACTGATAGTCATCTACTGCCTGATGTGCCAAGTGGTCTGCCAGTACGCTTCTTTTGATGGCTTTCTGGGTTGTGTATTGAATGTCGTATTCCATCAAGATCATTTGCCATCTTGCTATTCTCCCAGACATAGCAGGCTTTTCGAATATGTACTTTATAGGATCCATCTTTGAGATCAACAAGGTAGTGTGAGTCAGCATATACTGTCTCAGCCGGCGAGCAGCCCATACCAAAGCGCAGCAAGTTTTCTCGAGCAGTGAGTATCGGGTCTCACAGTCGGTAAACTTTTTGCTAAGGTAATAAATGGCATGCTCTTTTCGGCCAGACTCGTCATGCTGCCCCAGCACACACCCTATTGAGTTGTCAAGTACTGTCAGGTATAGTATCAGAGGTCTCCCTTCAACCGGTGGCATAAGAATGGGTGGTTCTTGGAGATACTCCTTGATTCGGTCAAAAGCAGCCTGACATTCATCATTCCAACGTACTACCTGATCTTTCTTCAGCAGCTTGAAGATTGGCTCACAAGTAGCAGTTAGGTGCGAGATGAACCGAGCAATGTAATTCAGGCGTCCTAAAAAGCCTCTGACCTCTTTCTCTGTCTTAGGAACTGGCATCTCTTGAATAGCTTTAACCTTAGCAGGGTCCACTTGAATACCCTTATCACTTACAACGAAGCCTAGCAACTTTCCAGATCTTACCCCAAAGGTGCACTTGTTCGGGTTCAACCTCAGCTTGTACAACTTCAGACGGTCAAACAACTTCTGCAGATGATCCAGGTGCTCTTCCTCAGTCTGGGACCTTGCGATCATGTCGTCGACATACACTTCTATCTCATGATGGATCATATCATGAAATAAAGCAACCATGGCACGTTGGTAGGTTGCCCCAGCATTTTTCAGTCCAAAAGGCATGACCTTGTAGCAGAAGGTGCCCCACTGAGTAACAAAGGTAGTTTTTTCCATGTCTTCAGGTGCCATCTTGATCTGATTGTAACCTGAAAAACCATCCATGAAAGAGAACACCTTATGTTGAGCTGTATTGTCAACAAGGACATCAATGTGAGGTAGGGGGAAGTCATCTTTGGGGCTGGCCCTGTTCAGATCCCTGTAGTCGACACACATTCTGACCTTACCGTCCTTCTTTGGTACCGGCACCACATTAGCAACCTACTGAGGGTAAGAAGTCACTGCAAGGAACCCGACATCAAACTGTTTCATAACCTCGGCTTTGATCTTCTCAGACATCTCTGGACGCATACGGCGGACCTTTTGCTTAACCGGAGGGCAGTCTTCCTTGGTAGGCAAGTGATGGACCACAATATCGGTATCCAACCCGGGCATGTCTTCGTAGGACCAGGCAAAGATCTCCATATAATCATGTAGCATCTGAGTCAACCGTTGCTTCACGCTGAGCTCTAGGTTGGCACCAATCTTTACCTCTTTCCTGTCTTCCTCAGTACCCAAGTTTATTATTTCCACTGGCTCTTCATGTGGTTGAATTGCTCTCTCTTCCTGAAGTAACAGTCTTGCAAGCTCGCCAGGCACTTCGCAATCATCTTCACCTTCGTCTTCGGCTAAGTTGATCGGATTTTCGAAGTCATAACTGGCAGTAGCAGGGTCGTTACCAGTGAGATCCAGAGTGGATTGAAACCTGTATGAGTGAGTGTGTGTAAATACAACTGTTTTGAAATGTATAAAGGAAGGAAAGACAGAAAAGGAGCATAAGATTTGAAATGCGAGAAAACGTCCAAGATTTTTATTTATGATATATGAAATGACAATTTATATGCCCTCACAAATGAAACCACGGTACCTCGGGTAAGACATCGGGCCATAGAGTTCAATTTATTGTTTATTACAAATAACAAAACAAAGAAGTTTATTACTGCGTAACAAAAGTAACAGGAGTATGGTCTTTGACAATCCAATTGGTCAATCCGCCTTCAGTCGTCGGGTAGATCCAGCTATTGAACTCAGCTTCATCCACTTCATTATCCTCCCCAATAGCATTCACTCCTGGATTTGTAATGAGCACAGGAGGTCTTCTGGTCTTTGCCTTCCGCATAGCTTTCTGACCCTCTGCAGTAAAATCCAGTCCAAATTTGTCAATTTTCTGTGTAAAGTCGGGAAGCCTGCCCCAGTTAGTACATTCACCTTTCTGAACCACAGCCCGGGCATCCTTTAGGGAAGCCATCTTCAAAGGAACATCCTCTTCGACCGCTGTTTCTGCTGCTGCTGAAATTGGAAGTACCTCTTCGAAATGCTGAAAGGGGGTTTCAATAAATTCCCCGTCCATCTCAATATATCTGAAGGAATTCAAATGGCTCACCATATACTCCTCCTCTCCCTGCACAGTGACGATCTTCCCTCTGACAGGGTATTTCAGCTTCTGGTGCAAGGTAGAGGTCACTGCCCCAGCTTTATGGATCAAAGGTCGACCCAGTAGACAAGAATACGATGGACGGATATCCATCACATAAAAGGTAGAGTCAAACACCTGAGAGCCCACACGAATAGGAATGTCAACCTCTCCATGAACCATCCTCTTGGAACCATCAAAGGCTCTGACGATAATATTGCTGGGTTTCAGTTCCAGGCCTTCACAATCTAAATGGTCTAAGGCTTTCTTGGGTAGCACATTCAAGGAAGAACCAGTGTCCACCAACACGTGCGCCAGAGTAGTGCCCCTGCATTCAATAGAGACATGCAGGGCGTCGTTGTGGTCCCTTCCCTTTGCAGTAAGGTCAGCATCCGAGAAACCCAAACCATTGTCCGCTGTCAGATTTGCCACGCAATCAGTAAACTGGACTGCAGATGTCTCCTGTGGCACATGGGCCGTCTTGAGAAATGAGATCAAGGCCTTAGCATGGGCCTCTGAACACAGTAGCAAGGAGAGCATGGAGATCTTGGAGGGCGTGTGCCCCAGCTGCTCGACAACATTAAAGTCGCTCTTCTTGATTATTTTTAGGATTTCCTCCATTTCTTGTTGGGAGGCCTCATCAGTTATAGGTATTGGTGCCTCCATCCGGGCAGGCTCGTCTTCAATTCCTTTGCCCCGAGCATTGGATGACTCGGCAGCAGGGGAAACAACTTGATCAGAAACAGGAACAGGTACACTTGTAGGTGTTATGAGGAGGGGTCTTCGAATAGCTGGTGGTGCAATGTCAGGCGAGAAGAGCCTGCCACTGCGGGTAACCTTGGCTGGACCAGTGATATCGCAGATACTGGCGCCAGTGTTGAACTCTTGTTTGATTCCATTCACATATACGTCTGCCCCATAGTGCCAGGGGACAGCCTTATCAGATTCGTAGGGGAGAGGCCCCGGAACAGTAATAACAACAGGTGCGACAGTCATGATTTGAACAGGCTTCCTTGGGAGAGCCTTGATTGGATTATTGAAGATTGTAACAACAGAAACTTCTTCTACCGGAACCAACTGGACAGCAGACTTCTTAAACAGAATCTCCTTGCTATCCATTAGGCTTTGGATGCCCAACTTCAGCAAAGGACAACCAGATAGGGAAACAACACAGAACAGGCAACCCTCACTGCAACCTGGAAATAAACCGGCCAGCAGCAGGTTCCTCTTGACAGTCATCAAAGGAGTAGCCACATCATCCACAGAAACAGCATATACATCTTCATCAACCGCATTTACTCCATGCTGGGGCATAGGAGCAGTTACCACATTCGGCCTCTCAGGCGCTTCAAACTGTATCTCTTTTGCGTCTGTTGTACCCCAAAATTTGCCCTCCCATATTTCTCAAAATATTTCAAGAAAAATTCACAAGTCCAAGCCGGCGCGTTATATTCAGGTATTCTTTCGCCAAGATATCTCTGATAACATATTCTCAAATTCAGGTTCGGCTCAAGAGTCAATTCTTTAAAGAAGGTATCCGAATGTGTGAGTTTTCTTGAAGAAATATAGTGAAAAAGTGTGCTGAAAGTGCAGTTTTTACGCGCTAAAAAATTCATAACTTGAAGATCGTGACTCGTTTTGAACCCGTTCCGGTGGCCAAAATTCCGTCTTGACATTATCTACATTTTCATCTCTCACGGCTGGAAGCCAATTTCGATCAGAAGGTCTTCAAAAATGTAGATTTATCAAGTATTTTCGTGCAGAAATTTGTGACAGAAGTTTATTTGCGTCATGTTCAAAAAATCATAACTTGGTCGATTTTCATCGTATCGAGCTGGTTCCGGTGCCAAAATTTCACAAATTGAGTTTTCTACATTTTCACAGAAGGTATTGAGTTCAAACGGTATTCAAAAGGCCTTCGTTTTTTGCTCAGAGTGCGTGACACGCTGAAAATCCTGAATGCTGAATATTATTTCATCTGGGCCGAAACTTCGAAAATTCATAACTCGGTCAATTTTTATCGGATTGGGCTCATATTTTTACACAAGGTCCCTGACTCATAGATCTACAACTTTGCTTCAAAAGTCGAGACCAAATTATGCACCGATCAATACCAGTTTTTTATTGAAGAACGTGTCAGAGTCGACACCGGAGCCCAAAATAAGTTCGTCTGAGCTGAAACTTCAAAAATTCATAACTAATTCACCGTTTATCCGATTGAGTCGATTTTCGGACAGGAGTTAGTTATCGATATCAGCTACATTTTGTTTTCACATTTCAACTTCAAAAAATGCACTTAAGTCCCTGCGATTTAGCCTGGAAAGTGACGAATTCAAGTGAATATTGGAGGCTCAATTGCACATTCAAAGCCCATTTGCTTTACCCTAATTTCCATTATATAATCACCTTCATTCACACAAACCAAAGGAGAAAAAGAGAGGAGAAAAAAAAGGAGAAAAAGGAGGAGAGAAAAAGAGAGAAAAAAACCTTGCCACAACACTGTTAGAATATCAAATTCTTTCAAGAACCCTAAAACCTTGAAATCTTTATTACAAATCCCCCTCTCACTACAAATAAGCCATCACAGTTACAAACCAACACCTCACTACTTCTTCAGTAAGGATAAGGCTGACCTGATCTCCATGATCCTAATTTTCCAGTAATGCATAAAAGCATTCAGGTCACTAATCTTCCAGTAAGGGTAAGATTGATTTGATCTCCATGATCAAAAGGGTATAATCATTCATACATGCCATATTGTGCCTAAACATTAAATTTCTTCATATGTTGGTTTTATTTGAATTTTTATGATTTTATTTAATGTGTTCATGAGGTTCAACACGGCAGATTTAGACAGGATCCCATGCAGGTTCATTAAGGAACGTTGAGGCCAAAAGCCAAATGGCCAAAAGGCCAAAAGCCAAATGGCCAAAGTAGAACATTTTATGCATGACACCAATACATGGCGAGGCAGACATTAAGCCAGACATTAAGGGAACGTTGAAGCCAAAAGCCAAAAGCCAAAAGCCAAAAGCCAAATAGCCAAAGTAGAACAACTTATGCATGAAACTCAATCCAATGGCCAAAGAATGCAGACCACGGTACTCAGGAGTCAATACTTCAAAAAACCTCCCCTTGGGCCAGACACCCCCTATGGTTTGCTCAATTTTTAATTTTTATTTGTTTTTCCTTTTTATTCTTTTAATTGTTTTTTAATTGTTTTCTTTTAATTCCATAAAATAATTTTCATAATAAATATAAAATACAGAAAAATCAAAAAAATGTTTATTTTATTAATATTAATTTTACTATTATTATTTTTGTAAATAAACTTTAAACAATTAATTAGATTAATTTAGGTTTCAAAACTTTAATATTTTTCTTAATAAATTAAATATGTAGAAATTAGGTTTTTTTAACTTTTTCATCATTTTTTTTAATAAATAATTTTCTCATCATTATTATTATTATTAATTACTAATTTATTTTGTAAATAAACATGTACATAAATTCTTTAGTAAATTAAGTTAAACTTTAACATTTTTCTCAAATAATTAAAAATAACTTAGAATTAGGGTTTCGTTTAATTTTAATTTTAATTTTCTTATTTCATAAATGCAAAAAAACCTAAAAAACACTTCTTTTATTTCAATAAATAATTAATTAATTTTTAATTTCAATTTAACTTCAAAAGGGTCCAACGCCCTCGTTTCCAATCTTATTTCAATTCGCGCGTTTTATTTCGTTTCTTTTAAATATTTATGTAATTCTCCCAAAGCCATGTAACTCGGACATTTTATATTTCTCGCACTTTAGTTCTTTATTTATTTTCTGTCAAATCGGGTTCTGGAAATTTTGGCGATGTGGACCCGCGTCCTTGTAATAGTTTAGAACTTTTAATTTTCCGCATCTTTTTAACTGCTAATAAAATGCATGCAAGAATGAATGACAAAAAAATAAAAAAACAAACGCATAGATCACTAATAACATGACAAGATAAAATATTTGAATCTGACACACAAATCACACACCACCCCTAGGGTATGCCTCACTGTTGCCTTGCCTCGAAAGGTGATCGTCGAGTAGAGGATGTCTTAGTAAGTCCTCATGATCCGGGAACCTGGCATGAGGGTAGCTTCTAAGGTGTCTTCCCATTGCTCTGGTGATCACCATGTCCCGAACCTCGAATTGACCCGAACACCTCCAACGGTGGTGCTACCTACCTCTCAATGGTGGGATGGCACTACTTTAAAGGACATTTACACAGACGAATTTCTTAGGGTAGGTAGACGACTCTAGATACTTGCTCTAATTTCAAAAACAAATCAAAAATACTTTTCACACCGACACCTTTTCAAAAAGCTTTCGAAAGCAATTTTTCAAACACTCTTGAGGACCGATACAAGAGTCGAACTGGAATTTTCAAAGAAACTTTTTAAAACCCACAGTTGAAAAGCAAACAAACCATTTTTGAAAACACAAATGAGCAAGTATCTAAGAGCCCGTGGATAACCATGGATAGAAAGGGTGCTAACACCTTCCCTTTCTATAACCTACCTCCCGAACCGAGAGCAATCTCTTTAAGGAATTTTTCTGTGCTTTTGTCCTTTCCATTTGGAGAAAATAAAAGACGGTGGCGACTCTTGCTTCCGCGACATTTCGCGAACCAGCGTTAAACAGTCAGTTCCAGATCCACCGATCACAGAACTGGCGACTCTGCTGGGGATACTTTAAAGTGAGGTGTACCTTAGGGTTAGTTCATAACTGTGTTTTCAATTGTATTGACTTGTCTGCTTTAAATTTGTGGGTCGCATGGGAGTTACATAGATCCTAACCCGGATCTGGGGATACCCTGTTTAGGTAGCATAAGCTGTGAGGGACCTGTCCGGCGTAGACCGACACGGGTGAAACAGTGGCTACGTTGGTGTGGCACCTTGGTCTGTACCGATATCCCTTGTGTTGCAACGAGGAGAATATGGGTCTTCTGAGGAGTCATTAAGCACCAACAACCTTAGAACCTTAAATGACACAACTTGGCCATTAGAACAGTAGCAGTATGCTACGCCCATTGAGGCTAAACTCTCGTGATGGTTCTGGCTGCAAGAAAAGATTGCGATGCTGGAGTTATGACCGATTGAGGGTAGTCAATGATATTGGGATCCTCTAAGAACCCGGTTACTTTGATAGGACAGGTATGAACCAACAAACTGAAAGAGGGTAGTACCTAGACCTCATGCTGGCCTTAAACCCTAAGGACTTGTCTTGTGTGACTTGTGTGCCTTCAAACTTGGATTACTTGCATGCTTGTTATCTGACATCTGAACTTCTTGCAGGTTTTGTTTATAGTCCTTAACTAGGACTCATAACAGGGTTTACTGAATTTCCTGCAGGTTTTGTTTTTAGTCCTTAACTAGGACTCATAACAAGGCTTATTAAGTTTCTTGCAGGTTTTTGTTTTAGTCCTTAACTAGGACTCATAACAAGGCTTACTAAGTTTCTTGCAGGTTTTTGTTTTAGTCCTTAACTAGGACTCATAACAAGGTTTACAGAGTTTCTTGCAGGGTTTGTTTTAGTCCTTAATTGGGACTCATGACAGGTTTTACCGAGCTTCTTGCAGGTTTTGGTTTGCAGTCCTTAATTGGGACTCATAACAGGGTCACCTACATTACCCCAGGCATCATGACATCATACCATTGCATACATCCTAACCCATTTCAAGGACCTCAAGGGTTTGTGATGCAGGTCAGGATGAATCAAACATCTAGCAAGGGGCAAAGAGGATTTATTTTCCTCTAGCCAAGGTTGTCAGGGGCTATGACCCACTTGATATGGTGAGCTTTGACACTTGAAGAAGGTTGCCCTAGCCAAGGTTGTCAGGGGCTATGACCCACTTGATATGGTGAGCTTTGACACTTGAAGAAGGTTGCCCTAGCCAAGGTTGTCAGGGGCTATGACCCACTTGATATGGTGAGCTTTGACACTTGAAGAAGGTTCCCCTAGCCAAGGTTGTCAGGGGCTATGACCCACTAGATATGGTGAGCCTTTGACCCTTGAAAAAGGACTCTCAACAAATATGAAGTTCCTTCAATCAAGTTACCAGATCTCAGCTCTAACAAATTTCTTGTTTACCCCGCGAGATCCTTGAAAACATTGCATGCATATCATACATATCATTGCATAACAGGTACCCTTGTTGCAGGTCACTTACCCTCCCTGCTGTTTATTTCAGCCATGGATTCCCAACAAGATAACCAGGACCTTCACACTCAAGAGACTCAGTTCAAAGAGATCTTCCTAAGCCTATCCAAGGGGCAGGAAGAGTTGAGGACACTCCTCATGGGAAATCTGATCAGAAAGAGTCCTGAAGATGACAAGGACGAATAGCTGAAACGTCTACAAGCTGAGGTAGACACATTGAAAACCCAGATGCTGGGGCAAAGGGCACTCATTCAAGGTTTAGCTCAGGAGCAAGGAGAGCTGAGGGACATGATCAGTCAGCTTCATCAAGACATGAAGCAACCAACCCAAGTTAGGGACCCAGTCATTAATCAACTTCCAAGAAGTCAAAGGTTTGGGCCTCTCCAAGCTGCTATTACTTCACAGGTCCAACAACGACCTCGCCCAGAACAACGGGCTGATCAGAGCAAACCAGACAAGCCTAAAAGGCAGTTCACTAAGATCAATATGTCGCTGGATCAAGAACTACAACAAATGTTGGAGGCAGGGCTGATCACCTTAAGGGCTCCTCTCCGGAATCCAAACACTTCTGCTCCTAACTATCATCCCAACGATAGGTGCGTATACCATTCTGATAGCCCGGGGCATACTACGGACAACTGCTGGCTTCTCAAAAACAAGATTCAAGACATGATCGACGCTGGAGAGATTCAGTTTGAAGTACCTGAGACTCCGAACATAATCACTGCTCCCTTGTCAAAACATGGCTAGGATTGAGAAATTTTTGTTCATTAGAATCTTTCAAGTTGTAATTTTCTTTTGATTGTTCAAGCATTCCATTCATATCAAACGTTGTTATTTCATTAATGCATCGCATATGTCTGTTCTAAAACAATATATTCGTATTCACTAAATGCAAATTATTTTCATATTTTTTCTGATGATCAACTCTTAAGTAATAATTCTAAGCCTCTTAAGGGAGGATGACGAAAACGATACCATAATCTACAGTATGCTTTTGAACAGACCCCGCTGATGAAGTACAGGCATTGTTTCAATTCCTAAACACTGGAGTAATAAGGAAGATAATCCCTCGTCAACCCCTCTGAGCCAAAGAAGTAGGAGTTTTTCTTTTCGAAAATTAAAACCCTTTATCATAACCTGGGGCAGGGTAGTTCTCTCAGTTGATCCAAGTGCGCAACAAATGGCACCAAAGAGATCCTTACGAAAAAAGAAAGACAGTGATGGTTCCGAACAATCGTAAAGACAGGCAGTCATTATCAAAAAATTCATAAATGAAAAGCCCATTAAGTCAAAACCCATGAAGGAGACTTACAAAACTGGGGCATCCCGCTGACTGTAATTCCAAAAAAGGAAACAGTTCAGGCAAAAAAGAAAGGGATAACAAAAATCAGACCAGAAAGAGGTCTTACAAACCCTCAACAAAAGGAATGACTGCCTATTCAAAATAAGTTATCAATATCCGAATCATCACCGGAAAATCAGAGCAAAGACTCAAACAAGGTCTAACGTATGATCAACTGAGTTTAGGTTTGGAGAACATCACGAAGAGCGGGTGGGTACAAATAATTTGAGCCTTTATCCTTTGTTTCTTAAACCGTGAACCAGGCCACGTTATAACCCTTAAAAGTCCTAGCTGAAGCATGGGTTAGTTCGAAAGCATACTGTTACGAAAGGTATCCTGACTCCTGAAGGCTTGCTGTAAAATATTGAGTTAACATCACATTGTTTTACGACAAAATGCATTTTTAAAATCTTCAAGACAGACATAAGCTTTGCATTTTTAACATAACTTTGTTGGCATATGACCTTTGTTTGAACAGCAGGAAAATTCGCACGATGAATGCCTAATGAACAGAAACACTTCCAATCAAGGGGCATGATATAATCATGGTCTATTATCTGGGGCAGTCCAATCAAGATTCAGAGAATCTCTCAAAGGCCAAATAGCCTGGGGACAAATCTCTGCCTGAATCGCTTGGGGCATCTCAACAACGAATCTTGCCTGATCAAACATCTTCTGGTGGCATGACAACACAAATTCTAACAGGGGCAACTCCCTACATTCTGAGAGAGCGGACATAGTCGAAAAAAAATACTACGCATAATCAAAGACCCGCTAGGTTGACACACCTAGGCAAAAATAAGGGCTTCCCGGCGAACCAAAAGGGTTCGGGCAAGATGAAGGGATGAAATGAAAAATCTGTACACCCGGCAAGTCGAAAACCTGAAAAGGCGGCTTGGGCAAAAATGGGTATCCCGGTGGACTGAGAACCCGAAAGGGCGGTCCAGGCAAAAGTTAGGGATCAAAGCGTACGACTACGTCTTGGCATCACCTGCCTGCCAGAAGAAGCTTGGTCTATCAACAACTATCAGCACCTCACAGGTCTTCCTCTCATACCTCGGAAACAGGGGCAATAAAGAGTTGTCCAAGCAATCTAATTGTTCTGTCCTCCAAGGTATCAAGGTGAGTTCAGCTAAAGAACATAACCAGTACATCTAAATTCCCTAGAGAATAAGTCAACAGTCAATGCATTCTTCTCTAAACAGTTATCAACCTTAAGGAAGATGGGTATCCTCCCGCAGATCTCAACCTTCCCCAGCAGCATACAGTCTTAACAAGCATCCCCGGAAGTCTTGGTCTAAAGATTGTTCCCCGGCAGCATATCAAATATTCAAAGGAATCACTTCCCCCGCAGTTCAAAACTCCCCCAGGAGAATCCAATCTAGTTCCCCAGGAAATTTAGAATTCATATCCCCAAGCAGTAAGCTTATCCCCAGTAAATTCTGGAGGCTTATCCCCTCGCAGAGCACGAACGCGTCTCCCGGCTTTATTCAAAGAGTTATTTCCTTAACAGGATATAACTGGGTTATCCTCAGCCAAAAGCCACGGAAAGAGCGTCCTCGACGAAGTCTTCTTACCCCAGCGAAGTCCATCAACACTTCCTATACAACAAGGGTATCCCCAGCAAATTATTATCTACACTCAGCAAGGCATCCCTCTTCCCACAGAGTATTGCTTCCCAGCATGGTCGCTAGAGTATCTTTTCTCCCTGCAGAATCTTCCATTTGCCAAGTTTATTCCGCAACGGAGTCATCTTCTCCTACCGGTATTCTTGCAGTTATCATCCCCAGCGGAAGCAAAATCTATTCTTCAACATCAGCCCAGGATATGACTTCCCGGCACCCGTCAAGGATTTACTTTCCTAGACGAAAACATACATTCATAAAACATCACATACATCATTATAGCATGCATAGACGCATTATATCATACAAATCTCATTTATGTTGAGAACATCATTGCTTGATCCATATCATGCATTGCATATGACTGACCTTTACCTTTCAGGAAAGATGCAGTTGAAATTCTCAATCATATTTCAAGACCTAGACCGGTTTAGTTAATCGACTCTAAAGATTTCTTATCCAGTCCAAGGCCTTCTCTAGTCCAGCTAAATCAACTCCCAACAGATTTTTCTGATAAAGACTCAGTAGAAGTTATCAGATTATAATTTCCTATTGGTTCTCTCTCCGACGGTGCATGAGATTTCCATTTTAGGGTTTTTCCTTGAGATTATAATCTCCTATGGTTCCCTCTCCGACGGTGAGTGAGGTAATAATTCCTTTCCAGATGTTTCCCTCTCCGACGGTGAGTGAGGTGATAATCTCCTATGGTTCCCTCTCCGACGGTGAGTGAGGTAATAATTCCTTTCCAGATGTTTCCCTCTCCGACGATGAGTGAGGTGATAATCTCCTATGGTTCCCTCTCCGACAATGAGTGAGGTAATAATTCCTTTTCAAGATGTTTCCCTCTCCGACGGTGAGTGAGGTGATAATCTCCTATGGTTCCCTCTCCGACGGTGAGTGAGGTAATAATTCCTTTCCAGATGTTTCCCTCTCCGACGGTGAGTGAGGTGATAATCTCCTATGGTTCCCTCTCCGACGGTGAGTGAGGTAATAATTCCTTTCCAGATGTTTCCCTCTCCGACGGTGAGTGAGGTGATAATCTCCTATGGTTCCCTCTCCGACGGTGAGTGAGGTGATAATTCCTTTTCAGATGGTTCCCTCTCCAACGGTGAGTGAGGTAATAATCTCCTATGGTTCCCTCTCCGACGGTGAGTGAGGTGATAATTCCTTTTCTTATGGTTCCCTCTCCGACGGTGAGTGAGGTGGTAATTCCTTTCCTTATGGTTCCCTCTCCGACGGTGAGTGAGGTGATAATTCCTTTTCAGATGGTTCCCTCTCCGACGGTGAGTGAGGTGATAATTCCTTTTCAGATAGTTCCCTCTCCGACGGTGAGTGAGGTGATAATTCCTTTTCAGATTATAATTTCCTATGGTTCTCTCCCCGACGGTGCGTGAGATGTAATTCCCTTTGAGGTTATAATTGCCTATGGTTCTCTTCCCGATCCTACGAAGATGGTAATTCCCACCAAGATTTTATCAACGAGCGTTGTTGAAGTTAAAGTCACCCAAGGTTCACTTACCGTTCATGCTAAGGTAGTAACCATCCCTGGTTCATTCATCACCGTTTGAAGCTCCAGATTCAACTCCTGTAAACAGTCAGGACACATCTATACCAAGCATCTGAAAACCAGCTCCTGCAACATGTCAGGTACCCATTTTTTCTTTTGCAGGTACGCAGGTTCTCGCTAAGGAATCTCTTACGCAATCAACATCCAGATGGCATCTATAAGCCCATCCTCCTATTCATCAATCTCTAAATGGCATCTATAAGCCCATTTCCATCACACTGCTACTATGTGAGTGCAAATTTCTGGGCACTCTAGTGTTCAATCATCTTCTACCCTCGGATTACGAAAGGCACGTCAGCCAATCTGCATCCTCAGGTCTAAGAAGATTGAACAGGGGCAACTGTTGTACCCCAAAATTTGCCCTCCCATATTTCTCAAAATATTTCAAGAAAAATTCACAAGTCCAAGCCGGCGCGTTATATTCAGGTATTCTTTCGCCAAGATATCTCTGATAACATATTCTCAAATTCAGGTTCGGCTCAAGAGACAATTCTTTAAAGAAGGTATCCGAATGTGTGAGTTTTCTTGAAGAAATATAGTGAAAAAGTGTGCTGAAAGTGCAGTTTTTACGCGCTAAAAAATTCATAACTTGAAGATCGTGACTCGTTTTGAACCCGTTCCGGTGGCCAAAATTCCGTCTTGACATTATCTACATTTTCATCTCTCACGGCTGGAAGCCAATTTCGATCAGAAGGTCTTCAAAAATGTAGATTTATCAAGTATTTTCGTGCAGAAATTTGTGACAGAAGTTTATTTGCGTCATGTTCAAAAAATCATAACTTGGTCGATTTTCATCGTATCGAGCTGGTTCCGGTGCCAAAATTTCACAAATTGAGTTTTCTACATTTTCACAGAAGGTATTGAGTTCAAACGGTATTCAAAAGGCCTTCGTTTTTTGCTCAGAGTGCGTGACACGCTGAAAATCCTGAATGCTGAATATTATTTCATCTGGGCCGAAACTTCGAAAATTCATAACTCGGTCAATTTTTATCGGATTGGGCTCATATTTTTACACAAGGTCCCTGACTCATAGATCTACAACTTTGCTTCAAAAGTCGAGACCAAATTATGCACCGATCAATACCAGTTTTTTATTGAAGAACGTGTCAGAGTCGACACCGGAGCCCAAAATAAGTTCGTCTGAGCTGAAACTTCAAAAATTCATAACTAATTCACCGTTTATCCGATTGAGTCGATTTTCGGACAGGAGTTAGTTATCGATATCAGCTACATTTTGTTTTCACATTTCAACTTCAAAAAATGCACTTAAGTCCCTGCGATTTAGCCTGGAAAGTGACGAATTCAAGTGAATATTGGAGGCTCAATTGCACATTCAAAGCCCATTTGCTTTACCCTAATTTCCATTATATAATCACCTTCATTCACACAAACCAAAGGAGAAAAAGAGAGGAGAAAAAAAAGGAGAAAAAGGAGGAGAGAAAAAGAGAGAAAAAAACCTTGCCACAACACTGTTAGAATATCAAATTCTTTCAAGAACCCTAAAACCTTGAAATCTTTATTACAAATCCCTCTCTCACTACAAATAAGCCATCACAGTTACAAACCAACACCTCACTACTTCTTCAGTAAGGATAAGGCTGACCTGATCTCCATGATCCTAATTTTCCAGTAATGCATAAAAGCATTCAGGTCACTAATCTTCCAGTAAGGGTAAGATTGATTTGATCTCCATGATCAAAAGGGTATAATCATTCATACATGCCATATTGTGCCTAAACATTAAATTTCTTCATATGTTGGTTTTATTTGAATTTTTATGATTTTATTTAATGTGTTCATGAGGTTTAACACGGCAGATTTAGACAGGATCCCATGCAGGTTCATTAAGGAACGTTGAGGCCAAAAGCCAAAAGGCCAAAAGCCAAATGGCCAAAGTAGAACATTTTATGCATGACACCAATACATGGCGAGGCAGACATTAAGCCAGACATTAAGGGAACGTTGAAGCCAAAAGCCAAAAGCCAAAAGCCAAAAGCCAAATAGCCAAAGTAGAACAACTTATGCATGAAACTCAATCCAATGGCCAAAGAATGCAGACCACGGTACTCAGGAGTCAATACTTCAAAAAACCTCCCCTTGGGCCAGACACCCCCTATGGTTTGCTCAATTTTTAATTTTTATTTGTTTTTCCTTTTTATTCTTTTAATTGTTTTTTAATTGTTTTCTTTTAATTCCATAAAATAATTTTCATAATAAATATAAAATACAGAAAAATCAAAAAAATGTTTATTTTATTAATATTAATTTTACTATTATTATTTTTGTAAATAAACTTTAAACAATTAATTAGATTAATTTAGGTTTCAAAACTTTAATATTTTTCTTAATAAATTAAATATGTAGAAATTAGGTTTTTTTAACTTTTTCATCATTTTTTTAATAAATAATTTTCTCATCATTATTATTATTATTAATTACTAATTTATTTTGTAAATAAACATGTACATAAATTCTTTAGTAAATTAAGTTAAACTTTAACATTTTTCTCAAATAATTAAAAATAACTTAGAATTAGGGTTTCTTTTAATTTTAATTTTAATTTTCTTATTTCATAAATGCAAAAAAACCTAAAAAACACTTCTTTTATTTCAATAAATAATTAATTAATTTTTAATTTCAATTTAACTTCAAAAGGGTCCAACGCCCTCGTTTCCAATCTTATTTCAATTCGCGCGTTTTATTTCGTTTCTTTTAAATATTTATGTAATTCTCCCAAAGCCATGTAACTCGGACATTTTATATTTCTCGCACTTTAGTTCTTTATTTATTTTCTGTCAAATCGGGTTCTGGAAATTTTGGCGATGTGGACCCGCGCCCTTGTAATAGTTTAGAACTTTTAATTTTCCGCATCTTTTTAACTGCTAATAAAATGCATGCAAGAATGAATGACAAAAAAATAAAAAAAACAAACGCATAGATCACTAATAACATGACAAGATAAAATATTTGAATCTGACACACAAATCACACACCACCCCTAGGGTATGCCTCACTGTTGCCTTGCCTCGAAAGGTGATCGTCGAGTAGAGGATGTCTTAGTAAGTCCTCATGATCCGGGAACCTGGCATGAGGGTAGCTTCTAAGGTGTCTTCCCATTGCTCTGGTGATCACCATGTCCCGAACCTCGAATTGACCCGAACACCTCCAACGGTGGTGCTACCTACCTCTCAATGGTGGGATGGCACTACTTTAAAGGACATTTACACAGACGAATTCCTTAGGGTAGGTAGACGACTCTAGATACTTGCTCTAATTTCAAAAACAAATCAAAAATACTTTTCACACCGACACCTTTTCAAAAAGCTTTCGAAAGCAATTTTTCAAACACTCTTGAGGACCGATACAAGAGTCGAACTGGAATTTTCAAAGAAACTTTTTAAAACCCACAGTTGAAAAGCAAACAAACCATTTTTGAAAACACAAATGAGCAAGTATCTAAGAGCCCGTGGATAACCATGGATATAAAGGGTGCTAACACCTTCCCTTTCTATAACCTACCTCCCGAACCGAGAGCAATCTCTTTAAGGAATTTTTCTGTGCTTTTGTCCTTTCCATTTGGAGAAAATAAAAGACGGTGGCGACTCTTGCTTCCGCGACATTTCGCGAACCAGCGTTAAACAGTCAGTTCCAGATCCACCGATCACAGCGTCAATAAGGTCTTGCACCTTATTCCTTAATGCCCAACAGTCATCAGTGGAATGTCCCGGGCTATCGGAGTGATAAGCATAGCGGGCATTTGGATTGTATTTCGGGGAGGCAGTGTTCACAACTTTAGGGGCCTCTCTGACAGTCACTAAGTTGGTGGATAGTGTTGTACCCCAAAATTTGCCCTCCCATAATCTTCAAAACTATGACAAGCAAATGGTTCAAAGTCTACTCAAGGGCTACACAGTCAACTATCCTCCTAAGCCAGTCAAACTAGGGTTTTGGTTCTTGCAAGGAAGTTGAAGTTTTCAAGAGCTCAATCAAGTCTCCTATGCCTATAAACATGGTCAAGCATCCTCATACAAAGTTTCAAGACTTTCAGCACAAAATTGCACAGTCAAAACCCTAATTGCACTACAGTCGACTGTAGGGGCAAAATGGTCATTTGACAGTCAAAAGTTCAAATTTTTGGTCAACATATCATTTTGAAGCCACAAACATCATTTAATCAGTGTTTGATCATGATTCTCAAAGCTTGGCTAGAAAATCATCAAGATGCAAAAGTTTCCTTATTTGGACAGTTGAAAAAGTCAACTGTAAATTGACCAGGGCATAACTTTCACATGGATTATCAGAAAAATTCCATCCAAAGCTCATTTTGAATAGAAATGCATTTCCTATAACTCCTCTTCATACTTAAAGTCCAAGAAATGCTCTCACAAAAAGTTATCAATTTCAACATTATAGGTCATTTTCAAAAGTCAACAAAAAGGGACTTTAAGTCAAAGGCCATAACTTGATATTGGTAAATCAAAATGACATGGGACCAAAGACATTGGTTAGAGGACTTCAAGACCTTTCTAAAATGTCCCGGAACATGATCAAAGCTTAAAAATTGAGCAAGATATGTATTCGAGAAGTTGGGAAATTTTTGTGAAATGGCCAAGATCATTTATCCTTGAAATTTCATTTTTTGACAAAAGGGGCCCACTTTTTTCACTTGAATTAACTTGGCCATGCTTCCCACGTGTCCCACCTTTTATTTCAGATTTTTTAATTAATTTTTTCATTTTTATTTGATTTTATTGGATTTAATTAATTTTAACTCTTTTAAAATCAAGAGAAATTCAAAAAAATTAATTTAAGGGAATATTTGGCTTTGATTAACCTTGAAGCACCATTATGTACATCCCATTTTCGTGCCAAGGCTCAAAGAAGCAAGAATTCAAAAATTGAGTCAAAAAAGGAAGCTTGGTTATGGAGGTTTATGGAGGATCTTGAAATTGAAAGCTTTGCATTAAGAGGCCATAATTCCTCTTGATTCACATTGCCTAATGCCTATACAAGTGAGACAAAACGAAATTGAGACCTAGGCTGCACCAGAACACAAAAAGCAAATTCACATTTTGGCCATTTTTCTCAAAAAAACTGAAAACAGGGATAAAGCTTGATTCAAGCCAAGACAACGATCCTATCACATTCCTGGGACATCAAGGAACCTTCCTGGATCAAGAACACCATCCCTAACCCCTTGAATCACTGTACAGAAGCCAGACTCTTTCCACTTTTTCTCACAATCGCATTTTACAATTTATGCATTTACATAACATTTCATTTGTGGATTCGTGCTAATTAAACCTTTCTGAAGCTAACCATCTACTTTAATTGCATTTTTGTATACTATATGTGATTCTACCATGGATGCAGATTAGGGTTCTTGGAGGTCAAAATTGGGCGTTTCTTAAAATGGTAAAATTAAGATGCTTGAATACCACCATTAGAACCAGCTTGCTTGGACGAAGAGAGTGCCACCCTCGCGCTCAATTTATGAGCCCCCATGTGCTGTTCGCTATTTCTTGTAAAGGCCCTTTCTGAAACGGTGTAAAAACCGTTGCCAATGTTTTGACATTTTCAGGAAAATAAAACAACGAGGAAGATGACTGCGTGGCACAGTGTGAATGGCTGGTTTGAATCCAGCGCGCTTTTTTTTTATTTTTAACACTAACGACCACTTTATTTTATATTATTTATTTCTTATATTATATACAACTAACGCACGCAACTCCATTGGTTAAGGCGTATAGGCAATGATCATTGGGACCTGGGTTCGAATCCCAGGTCCCCCCATTTCACTTCTATTATTTTGTCTAACTTGTTCCAGCGCTGTGCATGTTCCAAGGGTTCACCATACACCCAATACAAAGGCTTGCCAAGTGTCTTGAAAGAAGCATCTGAAGGTCAGAATGGGAGGTCCATGGAATGCTCTAGTCAACGCTCCACATGTGATCCAAAAAGTCAGCAAAAGGGCTCCTTCTTTTGGGCCAGAGTTCATCAAATTTCACCTCCTCATTTGGGGTCTACACCCCCCTCCAGTTTGCTTCTTTTTAACTTTTTTATATCTTTTCTTTTCTTTGTTTTAATTAATTTTTTAATGCTTTAATTTAATATTTTCATATAATATAAAAACACAAAAAAAATCAGAAAAGATAAAAATAATAAATATTTTATTTTAGTATTAATTTTGTAAACAAATCCCATAATTAATTTAGATTTAATTTTAGGTTGTTAATTTAATTCTTTTTCTCAATAACCAAAAATAACAAAAAATAGGCCTTTAGCACTTTTTATCCTTTTTTTAATTAATTAAATATTTTTATTATAAGTATCATTAACCATTAATTTTGTAAATAAATTTTATAATTAATTAGTTTTAATTCTAGGTTTTAACTTTAATGCATTTTCTTTAATAAATTAAAAAACAATTAGAACTAGAATTATTTGACTTTTAATTAATTTAATTTTCTTTAAATCCACAAATCCAAAAAAACATAAAAAAATAAGTCATTTCCTTTATTTAACTTAATTAATTAATAAATTCATTTTAACTTCTTTAAAGGGTCCAACGCCCTCACGTTCGATTATATTTTCTTTTCGCGCATTTCATTTTATTTCTTTTTTGTGAATGTAATGTATTTGCCCCAAAGTCCTGTAATAGTTAATTAGGCATTTATTTTCTGCATTTTATTTTAAATCGGGTTTGGTATTAATTTGGCGATGTAGACCCGCGCCTTTGTAATAGCGTATGACCTTTATCTTTTCTGCACTTTAAATTCCCGCACCTTTAACTGTTAAACAATCACATGAAAGAATGAATGCCCAAAAAAATAAAAATCAAAACGTAGATCACCAATGCATGACAAGACAAATAATAAACTGAAAATGACACACAAATCACACACCACCCCTAGGGTACGCCTCACTGTTGCCTTGCCTCGAAAGGTGATCGTCGAGTAGAGGATGTCTTAGTAAGTCCTCATGATCCGGGAACCTGGCATGAGGGTAGCTTCTAAGGTGTCTTCCCATTGCTCTGGTGATCACCATGTCCCGAACCTCGAATTGACCCGAACACCTCCAACGGTGGTGCTACCTACCTCTCAATGGTGGGATGGCACTACTTTAAAGGACATTTACACAGACGAATTCCTTAGGGTAGGTAGACGACTCTAGATACTTGCTCTAAATTTCAAAACAAAACAAAATACTTTCCACACCAACACATTTTCAAAAAAGCTTTCGAAAGCAATTTTTCAAACACTCTTGAGGACTGATACAAGAGTCGAACTGGAATTTTCAAAGAAACTTTTTAAAACCCACAATTGAAAAGCAAACAAAACATTTTTGAAAACACAAATGAGCAAGTATCTAAGAGCCCATGGATAACCATGGATAGAAAGGGTGCTAACACCTTCCCTTTCTATAATCTACCTCCCGAACCGAGAGACATCTCAATAAGGAATTTTTCTGTGCTTTTGTCCTTTCCATGTTGGAGAAAATAAAAGACGGTGGCGACTCTTGCTTCCGCGACATTTCGCGAAACCAGCTTTAAAACAGTCAGTTCCAGATCCACCGATCACAGATAGTAACTGCGGCAAGATTTGCGACAAAGTCATACTCAAACGGGTGAACTCTCTCCGGGGTCTTTCAGCCCTTGGTGGATTGGTTTGTCGAGGAGCGGCAGCAGGCTTAGAAATCATTACCGCACTGACAGATTGGCGGCGCTCAGATTTCTCGTCTCCTGGAGCCATATACAGCATTGGCCTCCTTCTTGAAGGGTTTCTTCTCAGAACTAGACGATGCACCCTTCGGAATCTTACCAGACTTCAACCCAGCCTCAATTCTCTCTCCAGTCAGAATAAGATCAGTAAACCCTGCAGACGAGTTACCGATAAGATGGTTGAAAAATGGTCCAGATAGGGTCCCCAAGAACATGTCTACCAACTCCCGATCAGTCAACGGAGGCTGCACTCTGCCAGCCAGATCCCTCCACTTCTGTGCGTACTCCTTAAAACCTTCACTTGAACCTAACGACATACCCTGGAGTTGGGTACGTGTAGGGGCAAGGTCGGAATTATATTGATACTGCTTGTAGAAAGCAGTAGCCAACTCCTCCCAGTTACGAACCTTGGTCCCATCCAGCTGATAGAACCATTCGAGATGAGTCCCTGAAAGACTCTCCTGGAAGAAGTGGATCCACAAGTTTTTGTCCACTGAGTACGGTTGAATCTTCCGCACGTAGGATCTGAGGTGTAGCTTGGGACAAGACGCCCCGTCATACTTGGTAAAGGATGGTACTTTGAACTTATGAGGGATAATCACACCAGTAGACAAACCCAAATCTCCAAAATCCAGCCCAGGCACTTGTTGGATCTCCATAGCATTCAATCTGTCCTCCAGCTGCTTGTAACGGTCTTCAGCCGGAGGATACTGCTCCTCATCAAAATCAGTCTCGTTGTCGGAGACTACCGGACTAGGACCTTTTTCCCCTTGGGGGGTACCCTTGCCTATGGAAGAACCAGCCTCTTCATTATGCAGAGTGTTGCCAAACCTTCGGCCCGAGTTGAAAAGAACAGTCCTTCTCTTCTTCTTCTTTTCCTTCTTCAGGAGCAGAGCCTTCAGCTCTTCTTGGCCCTGAGCCAAACCCATGATTAATTCCTGAAATTGCGCATTCTGCGCCTGAAGAGCCTTGATGGACATCTCAGTTGATGATGAGTCAGGATTCATGATGTTGAAATAAACAGCGAAGAACTGTAAGCAACCTGAAAAGAGGAAAACCTGCTATGCACATGATGAATGGAATGCGTATGATTTATGTTTTCAAAGACAATCGGGAATCAACTTTGTAAACAAAAAGGAACACACTTCATTAGATTCAACTTTGAAACTTAAATTGTTCAACAGATTGCCCTTAGGCGTTACATGAAAGGAAATACTGAAAAGGGAAGTAAAACTGTAAAAGAACATCCAGAGCTCCTTATTGATCCCATGGTCTCCTCTTCTCAGTACAGATGTAGTCATTCAGAGCTCGCTCATTCTCCAACTGCTTTGTCAGCTTCTGGATCTTCAATTCCTGCTCGTTGAACTTTTCCCAGTAAGAATCTCGTTCTTCTCGCAGTTGCGACCAAGATCTCTTTAATGTCTCATAATCAGTAGGTATCTGAGGAGGAAGGACAGTTGGAGGAACACCATCTTTGTCAGGACACTCAAGAATGACGGGTCTGGCAACTTCATACGGCATACCTAACTTCTGAGCACGGATGCGAACCCATTTGTAGTAGGCTTCCATAGGTAAAGAAGTCTTTGGCCCCAACTCTTGTGGGTCAGCTTTATGAACTTTGTCCCAAGCCTTGATGAACCTACGACGCAGCTCGTCACTATCCACCTGAAACTCAAAACTGATGTGAGGCACCAACATTTCATGAGGCCCTGCTCTTCTGGCTCTTCCAAACTGACGGAGTGCTAGACATGGATTGTAAGAGATCCCTCCTTGGGTACCAATCAGAGGAACATTAGGGTACTCCCCGCATCGATCAATAATAGCTCTCTCATCCAAACCTCTGCAAGTCCAAATGATGTCTTTATCGGTGAGAGACATTAACCTATGAGCCCAACCTCTTCCTTCTTGGTTCTTCAGTACGAACTTAGGGAGGTGCGAAATAAACCACCTCTCCAACAAAGGGATACAACACCATAGGGTTCCTCGTCTTCGGGTAGTACGAGCATGAAGTTGTTGCAAGATGTCACCCAAGAGAGTGGGCACAGGATTCTGAGACATAAAGATCCTTATGGCAGTGACATTGATGAAGTTGTCAGGATTAGGAAATAAGACTAACCCATAGATTAAGAGAGCCAAGATGTCTTCATATGCCCTAAAGTCCAGGTCATTCCAGAAACTGTTAGCTTTACCAATCAGAAACTTGGCCAAGAAACCCTTGACTCCACTTCTAGTTACCCAGTTGTCCATTACCTCTTGATGTGTCAAGGGAAGAGCTGCAGCAACATCCTCAAGCCTGAGGGTCTTTTCCCAACCAGTAAAGGGAGTCTGATCTAAGATAGGGATACCAAGCAAATCAGAGAACTCTTCCAGGGTAGGGACCAGCTGGAAGTCTTGAAAGGTGAAGCACTGGTACAGAGGGTCATAGAACTGGGTCAGAACACTCATCAACTGTTGATCCCGCTTTGTAGTGACTAAACTGAGAAGAGAACCATGCCTCTGAATGAAGGAAGTGGTATTTGGAATTCTGCTAACCAACTCTTCAAGCAACTCAGGTGAGTGAACAAAGTTGAACCGGATAGTATTCCTTCGCACAGGCATCATGATGTCCTACAAAACAGAGCAAAGGTGAAACCTTTTTGTCTTTGAAATGGTCAGTCCTTATGCAGGATGCATGCAATGCTCATGATGCTATGATGTTATGATAAAGAACACCACAAATAGATACAAAGGCAAACATGGTAAGGCACACAAGTCACACAAGACAGGCCCTTAAAGTTTAGGCCAGCATGAGGTCTAGGTACTACCCTCTTTCAGTTTGTTGGTTCATACCTGTCCTATCAAAGTAACCGGGTTCTTAGAGGATCCCAATATCATTGACTACCCTCAATCGGTCATAACTCCAGCATCGCAATCTTTTCTTGCGGCCAGAACCATCACGAGAGTTTAGCCTCAATGGGCGTAGCATACTGCTACTGTTCTAATGGCCAAGTTGTGTCATTTAAGGTTCTAAGGTTGTTGGTGCTAAATGACTCCTCAGAAGACCCATATTCTGCTCGTTGCGACACAAGGGATATCGGTACAGACCAAGGTGCCACACCAACATAGCCACTGCTTCACCCGTGTCGGTCTACGCCGGACAGGTCCCTCACAGCTTATGCTACCTAAACAGGGTATCCCCAGATCCGGGTCAGGATCTATGTAACTCCCATGCAACCCACAAATTTAAAGCAGACAAGTCAATACAATTGAAAACACAGTTATGAACTAACCCTAAGGTACACCTCACTTTATAGGTTATTCCCCAGCAGAGTCGCCAGTTCTGTGATCGGTGGATCTGGAACTGACTGTTTAACGCTGGTTCGCGAAATGTCGCGGAAGCAAGAGTCGCCACCGTCTTTTATTTTCTCCAAATGGAAAGGACAAAAGCACAGAAAAATTTCTTATAGAGATTGCTCTCGGTTCGGGAGGTAGATTATAGAAAGGGAAGGTGTTAGCACCCTTTCTATCCATGGTTATCCATGGGCTCTTAGATACTTGCTCATTTGTGTTTTCAAAATGGTTTATTTGCCTTTCAACTGTGGGTTTTAAAAAAGTTTCTTTGAAAATTCCAGTTCGACTCTTGTATCGGTCCTCAAGAGTGTTTGAAAAAATGCTTTCGAAAGCTTTTTGAAAAGGTGTCGGTGTGAAAAGTATTTTTGAATTTGCTTTGAAATTAGAGCAAGTAACTAGAGTCGTCTACCTACCCTAAGGAATTCGTCTGTGTAGATGTCCTTTAAAGTAGTGCCATCCCACCATTGAGAGGTAGGTAGCACCACTGTTGGAGGTGTTCGGGTCAATTCGAGGTTCGGGACATGGTGATCACCAGAGCAATAGGAAGACACCTTAGAAGCTACCCTCATGCCAGGTTCCCGGATCATGAGGACTTACTAAGACATCCTCTACTCGACGATCACCTTTCGAGGCAAGGCAACAGTGAGGCATACCCTAGGGGTGGTGTGTGATTTGTGTGTCGTTTTCAGATATTTTTGTCTTGTCATGTCGTGGGTGATCTACGCGTTATTTTTATTTTGTCATTCATTCTTGCATGCCATTATTAACAGTTAAAAAATTGCGGAAATTAAAGTTCCTAAACTATTACAAAGGCGCGGGTCCACATCGCCAAATTAAAATCCAGGACCCGATTTGACAGAAAGTAAATAAAGTGCGAGAAATAAAATGTCCGAGTTTACAAGGCTTTGGGAGAAGTACATAAAAATAGAATAAATAAAATAAAGATGCGCGAAGAGAATAAAAAATCGCAATCGAGGGCGTTGGACCCTTTTTTTAATGAAATTAAATTAAATGATTAAATTAATTAATTTAAAATGAAAAAGAAATTTTTTTTTTTTGAGATTTTTGTATTCATGATTTTAATGAGAATTAAATGAAATGGAGAGATTAACCCTAATTCTAATTTTATTTATTAAGAAAAACATATTAAAATTAAACCTAAAATTAATCTAATTATTTACATGCAATTTGATTTATAAAAATAAATAATATTTAATTATTAATAATGGTGAAAAAAGAACAAAAGTAATTAAACTAATTAAACCTAATTTCTACGAGTTTTTAATTTATTAAGAAAAGATATTAAAATTGACCCTAAGTTTAAATCTAATTAATTAGAGAGGTTTATTTACAAAAATATTAGTTAAATAAAATATATTTAATTTTACCTTTTTTGATTTTTTTGTATTATTTTTATATTTATGAAAATAAATTAAAATAAGGAATTTAAAAAGAAATAGTGGAAATAAATAAAATAAGAATAAAATCAAAATCTTGGGGGGTCTGTCCCCAAATGGGAGGTAAAGTCCATAATCCAGGCCCATTAAGCTATGGCCTCATTTGACTTTGATGCTGGCATGTATGTGCGTTGACTGCAGCCCATGGTACTCTCCAAATCAGGACCCTTGGATCACCTTCAGTGGCCATGTGGCCTGCTTGAGCGTAAGGAGCGTGGTAGATCATTGAGGGGGCCAAAGTACCTGATCACGTTTTAAAGAAAAATATAAGGAAATATGGGGGGACCTGGGGTTCGAACCCAGGTCCCAGGGATTACCAACGCTATGCCTGACCAGTGGAGCTACCAACGCGTTTTGATTATTCTATGGAAGACAAATAATATAATGGAAAATAAGAGTTAGTGGAATTCTAGCGCGAAAATTCAAACCAACCACTCACAGCTTGCCACAGAGTCATCGTCTTCCTCGTTCCTGAAATAAAAAAAGGTTAACGGGGGTTTTGAACCCCCCCAAAATACACCATATTTCAAAATAGCGATTAGGCCATGTGATTATATAAATTAAGCGCGAAGGGTGCTTTAGAATCGTCCAAGCATGCTGGTTTCAACCATGGTATTGTGATGTTCTAATTTTACAGCATTTAGAAACGCCCAATTTGAAAGTTTGGTAACCCTAGCCTGTATCAATGGTGAAATCGCGTATGGTGTATGAAAACTTAATTGAACAACACAGCTAGCTTCAGAATGATGAGAGCAACACAAAACAAGTATTAGAATTCAAAAAAATGCCATGAATGATAAGATACGATTTATGCAAAAAAGTGAAAAAGCTTGAGTTTTATTCACCAATTTTGGGCGTTAGGGACGTGGAAAGCGATTCAAAAACGTTTCTTGATGTCTCAGGAAGGTGATGAGATAATTATTTTAGCTTGAATCACACTAGAAGACTGTTTTCAGTATTTGGAATTTTTGTCAAAAACTCAAGTTTGGTTATGGAGGTATGGCGCAGCTGGGAGGTCATGAACATTAGGGTTTGCATCCATATATACATGTGAATGATTAGGGTTAAGAAATTGGTCCAAGGAATCAAGGAATTGATGAGAAAATATTTGATTTTCCATGCATATATTTTTTCAATCTTTTCATGCAAATTTGATTCAAATTGTGTCCAATCACCATGATTCTTTCTAAATCTGATCATGCACGAAATATTGAATGTATTCCATGCATAAAAAGATTTAAAAACCTAAGTTTAGTATTTTCCACATATTTAATTTAATTAAATGAATTATTAATAATTAAAAATCCAAATAAATAAATAAAAATGATAAAAAAAACTTCCCTTTGGGCCAAATGGTCGTGCACATGCTTTGGATGATGAATTGTGGAAGAAAAAGAGGCCCATTAGCATTTTTAAGACTTTTGAAGCAATGTTGACTTTTCAAAATATCCAAAAATTTCCCAACTTCCACAAGGCATAACTTGCTCAATTTTTAAGCTTTGATCATGTTCTTGGACATTTTGGAAAGGTATTTGAGTCCTCTAACCAATTCCTTTGGTCCCATGTCATTTTGATTTACCAATCTCAAGTTATGGCCTTTGACTTAAAGTCCCTTTTTGTTGACTTTTGAAAATGACCTATAATGTTGAAATTGACAACTTTTTGTGAGAGCATTTCTTGGACTTGAAGTGTGAAGAGGAGTTGTAGGAAATGTCTTTCTCTTCAAAATGAGCTTTGGATGGAATTTTTCTGATAATCCATGTGGAAGTTATGCTTTGGTCAAGTTACAGTTGACTTTTTCAACTGTCCAAATATGGAAACTTTTGCATCTTGATGATTTTTGAGCCAAGCTTTGAGAATCATGATAAAGCATTGATCAAATTATGTTTGTGGCTTCAAAATGAGATGTTGACCAAAAATTTGGACTTTTGACTGTCAAATGACCATTTTGCCCCTACAGTTGACTATTGTGCAATTAGGGTTTTTGACTGTGCAATTTTGTGCTGTAGGTCTTGAAACTTGGTATGAGGATGCTTGACCATGTTTGTAGGCATGTGGGACTTGATTGGACCCTTGGAAACCTCATTTTCTTTATCAGAACCAAAACCCTAAATTTTGACTGTTTAGGAGGCCCTTGAACTGTGTAACCCTTGGGGAAGATTTTGAAGCTTTGACTTGGCAAATTTTGAAGAATATGGGAGGGCAAATTTTGGGGTACAACAGATGCATTTGAGCTTGATCATAAATCTTTTCCTTCTTTGTCAATCATGGTTTGTCTTCATCAAAACAAAAGTTAATTTGAGAAGCTTGATTTTACACTTAATGATTTCAAATGGGTACAAACTTAATGAAAGTGACAAATGTGTCTATTAAATTTTTTTTAAAAAGGCATTTTCTCTAACATATGTCTTTATGTACATGGCTTACTTATATTTGGATCAAACTTTCAAGTTGTTAATAATGTGAAATCATTTTTAAGTGATGTTAAAGTTCTCTAAAAATTGTGTTTATTCATCATTTACCAATTCTTAATCACTTATACAACATGAAACCAATCCCCTTATTTGGTTTATGATACAAGTAAACTATGTACAACTTATTTAACAAACTCTACAAAAAACTTCTACAACTAACTCTAACAATTTTTATTTACATCATAGTTGACCAAAGTCAAGACACTTTATGTACATATAATACTACCCCACAAGATTAGTGCAGTGAAAATAGAACCATTTTGATCCTTTTCCTCAAGTATTGGAAAGCTACAGTTGACTAGAGCTTTGTCATAATATTTGCTAACTATGTTGAAGCTGGAACATGTTAAATTTTAAGCATGTTTGTCGTGGCTCTTTCTATGAAAAAATTAATATCTAATTCAATATGTTTTATTTTGGCATGCAAAATGGGATTATGAGACACCAACACATCACTTAAGTTATCATAGAGTAGAGTTAAAGAGAGGTATTTAAATTTCAATTCAGCTAGTAAAGACTCTGACCAAAGCAAATTAGATGTAGTGTGTGCCAAGGTTCTATATTTTGCTTCAACACTTGACCTAGCAACCAATGATTATTTCTTAGATCTCAAAGAATCAAATTTGGACCAATAAACATACAAGTTCCAAAATTATATCTTTTATTATCTGCTTTATTTTCCCAATCAGAATCACTATATGCTCTTAAAGACAGATCTTGTTTAGAGTTTGTAGAAGATATCAACAAGCCATGTGTTGATGTACCACTCAAGTATTTTAATATACTTTTTACCATGCTCCAATGAATATCAAGAGTATTAGCTATAAAATCACAGGCTTTGATCACACAATATGTTATATCTCGTCTTGTTAGTGTGACATACTGCAATGCATGCACTACAGACCTATACATAAGGACATCCTGAATAGTACCACTTCCAAACTTACTAGGCTTGCAGTTATTGAATATAGGAAAGTAAACTCCATTTGCTTCTTCCATGTTTAACTTAGAAAGTAGATCCCTTATATAATTTGTTTGTGTGAGTATGAGGGATCCATTTTCTAGACACTTTACTTTGATTCCAAGAAAATACTCAGGTCTCCCAAGTTTCTTGAGGGAAAATGAACATGAATTTTGAAAATAAGCTTATGAATGAGAGTATAAGAATACTCTATTATTAGTATATTATCTACATAAACAAAAGCATACAAAATGATACTTTGGTGATTGTGGGTGAACAAAGAGTGGTCACACTTACTGGAACTAAACCCAAGTGAAATATGGCTTAGTTGAGCTTTTCATACCATGCTTTAGGAGTTTGTTTAAGAAAATAAAAATATCTATTTAACTTGCATACTAGAGATTTTTTCATGTTCAAAACCAGGTGGTTATTGCATATACACTTATTCTTGAAGTGCTCCATTGAGGAAAGCATTATTGACGTCTACCTCTAGAATGTCCCACTTGTAAGTCAAAGCCAAGGTTAAGATAACCCTAATTTTTGTTGGATTCACAACAAGTGTGATGGTTTCGTGGAAATCAAATCCATATTGTTGGAGAAAACCATTTCCCACAAGCCTCTCTTTGTACTTATTTAAGTTGTCATCAAAATTTTCCTTCACTTTAAATACCAATCTATAACCCATGGATTTTTCTATGTGAGGGAAGGATAATGTGTTTTCATGTGTTATTAGACAAATAAGCATCATACTCTTGTTACATAGTCGTAATCCATTTTGGTTGAGCTAGAACTTATTTTATTGTTGCTGGTTCAACATGAGTCAAGAGAGCTTTAGGTGTTGAATTTCCTATTTTTGCTCTAGTAAGCATATCATGGTCATTGACAACCAGCCTATGTTTGGGGATTTCTTTGGATCAACTGCAATATATGGAGAAGATCTTAGTAAAAAATTACTTTGACTTTAAACTTATTTGCATACCTTAAGATCCAAGTGAAAAACTATTTAAGAACACTAGAGATAATGTTAGACAAAATGAGCATTCAAGTATTTTATTTGCAGCCTTAGGTATATGCCAATGATTGTACTATAACTGACATTGAATATTTCATAGGATCATTGTGCAGGTTTACAAGTAGATCGAGCAACGAGCATTGGCAAGCCATTGAGAGAGTCATGTGATACCTTAGGAGTGTTAGAATTAATTTAGATTTAATTAGATATTAATTTATATTTAGGAATATCTTTTAGATTGTTTATATCTTTGTTAGAAGATATAAATCTTAGATCTTCTTATATCTTTGTAGAATATATATTTTAGATTTAATTTGTGTGTATAAATAGCCTAGTGGAGTAGGTTATTGTAATTCATTGTAAATTCTTTTTTGAAGCTATCAGTAAATATTCCTTTTGCCTTTTATCTTTCTTGTGCTCCAACAATTGGTATCAGAGCTCCTGGTTAGAAACTCTGAAATTTGGGAAACATTGTTTTTTCATTGAGTTTCTGCGTAAATTGCACAAGGTAAAAGATGAATGGAAACAACAATGTTCATTCCAAGCTTCCAGTATTTGATGGAAAAAACTGGAATCGTTGGAAGATCCAGATGCGTGTGTTATTTGGTTCTCAAGATGTGTTAGAACTTGTTACAAATGGCTATAATCTGTTAGAAGCAGATGCAACAGAGGACCAAAAGATAGCACAGAAGGCGCTGAGGAAGAGAGATCAAAAAACGTTGTTCTACATCCATCAATGTGTGGATGTGAATGTGTTTGAGAAGATTGTTAATTCTGAAACAGCAAAGGCTGCATGGGACACACTGGTCAGATGTTACACTGGTGACGCATCAGTGAAGAAGGTGAAGCTTCAGTCTCTCAGAAAGCAATATAAGAATCTCAACATGAAGGACAACGAGAAGGTTTCTGAATACATCTCTAGAGTGATTTTGATCACTAATGAGATGAAAGCTTGTGGAGAAACTTTGTTTGAACAAGTAATTATTGAGAAGATCTTGAGATATTTAACTTCTCAGTTTGATTACATTGTTGTAGAAATTGAACATTCCAAATATCTGAGCACCATGAGAGTTGAAGAGCTGCAAAGTAGTCTAGAGGCGCATAAGTTGCGTATGACTGCAAGAACTTTTGAGAGGGAAGTAGAGCAACAGGCTCTGAAAGTAACTTCTGGTAAGAAGTATCATAAGCAGACTTGGTTAGAAGTCAGGAAGAAAACTAATTGTGGTCAAAAGGCAGAAGCTTCAAACTCTGATAGGCAGAAGAATGTCCAGAAGGGAAAGGAGAAGTCTGACAAGAAGAATGTTCAGTCTTATTGTTGTAAGAACTTTGGTCACTATGCCAGGGATTGCTGGTCCAACAAAGAAAGGAAGTCAGAAGAAGAAAATATAGCAAGAGGAGACTTTGATGATGAACCTGTGCTATTTATGGCTTATGAATCTGATGAGGAACCAGTGAAATTGTCATTTTCTAATTCTGAAGGGGGAGAAGAATATGACTCTGAATATTCTAATTTTGAAGGAGTGATTTTGTATGAGTCAGAATCAGAATATGACTCTGAGTCAGAATCAGAAGATGACGCTGAAGATTTTGAAGATGATTTAGAATCTGAGGTTTTTGAAGACGAGTTAGAGTTAGAAGATGACTCTGAAGCTGAAGACAAGTCAGAATTCGAAGGTGATTCTGAGTCTGAAGAAGATATTGCTTTTAAGGAAGAGTCAGAAGACGATGACTCTAGAAACTCTGAAGGTGAGTTAGATGGTGAATCTGATTCTGATCCAGATTTTGATGATGATCCAGAATTTGGTGGTGATCATGCTTATGGAAGGGAAAACTCTAAAGACGTAGGTTCTGAAGGAAAAGCTTCTAAAGATGATCAAGTTTCTGGTGGAAATCATGATTCTAAAAGTGGAACTTCTGAAGGAGGAGCTTCTGAAGGAAATTCAGCCTTTGACGATGATCATGATTCTGAAAGTGGAACTTCTGAAGGCAGAGGTGATCCAACTTTTAAAGATGGTATTTCTGAAGGTAGTTGTTCTGAAAATTGTCCAGAAACTAACAAAGTTGAGTTCAGCAGAGACGTCATTGTAGAGGAATCAGAAGTTTGGAATTGGGAAAAGTCTCGTCCTGACTCTGATGACAGAACTTCTGAAGAAAGGTCAGAAATACATGTTTCTAAAGCTGGTAAAGATACAGAAGGAGAAGATGATTCTGACTCTGATTCCGATGGTGATCTAGACTCTGAAGACAGTCAAGGTTCTAGAGAAAGTCCAATTTTTGAAGAAAGTGCTTTTGAAGGGGAAAGTTCTGGTGTCCAAAGTTCTGAAGGTCCGGTTCAGAGGCAACAAAGAGTCAGAAGCATCTCAAGAAGATTTGCAGAGTTTGACATGTTGCAAGACACTGAAGTAAACTCTGAAGGAGAAGTTATTTAGTGTGCAATGTTAGTAGACTCTGAACCCGTGAATACAGAAGAGGCTCTTAAGCATCAAGTTTGGTTACAAGCCATGAAAGAAGAACTTGATGCTATAGAGATAAACAAGACTTAGAAGTTGACAGAACTTCCAAAAGGCAAAAAAGCCATCAGCGTCAGATGGGTTTTCAAGCAGAAACTAAAGCCAGATGGATCAATTGGCAAACACAAAGCGATATTAGTAGCAAGAGGCTTCCTACAGAAGCCTGGGATGGATTACTTTGAAGTGTTTGCACCTGTAGCGAGACATGAAACAATCATACTAGTGATTGCAATAGCTGCTAACAGGAATTGGCCTCTGATGCATTTAAATGTAAAATCTGCATTCTGAATGGTCCATTACAAAAAGAGGTGTACGTTTCACAACCTCTTGGATTTGAGAAAAATAATCAGGAAGGGATGGTGTTTGTTGTACCCCAAAATTTGCCCTCCCATATTTCTCAAAACATTTCAAGAAAGATACTCAAGATAGTCCAAGGGTTGACCAGACAAGCTCCCTCCTAAGGCAGTCTACCTCAAATTAGGGTTTCATGTTGCATCAAGATACTTGAGTCCAAGGGATCCCAAATGCTCACCCTTGTCCTAATATGTTCTCAAGATCATTCATGTCAAGTTTCAAGCCTTGCAGAGAAAGTTTGCTCAGTCAATTGCTCAAAGGCCTGAAAATCGACCGTGCTAGGGCAAAAGTCAATTGTGGCCCACATACAGTCCAACTTCAATATTTTTGGTCAACATCCTCATTTTGAAGTATATTTCATCATTTTATCAAGGGTTGATCATGATTCATCAAGGATTGCTCATGATTCATCAAGAACCAAAAGTTGCTAAATTAGGGTTTTGCAGGAAAAGTCAACTCAACTTTGACCAAGCATAACTTTCTCATACTTTATGATAAATGACTCATCCAAAGCTCATTTTTAAGAGGATTCCATGCTCTACAATACATCTTCAGCTCCAAAGTTCAAAATATACACTCACAAGAAGTTATGAATTTGGATATTATATGTCATTTTGAAAAGTCAACAAAAACACCTTTTTTGTCAAAGCTTCATACATGAGCATGGAATATCAAATTTATATGAGACCAAAAGGGTTACTTAGAGGACATCTCAATCGTTCTAAAAAGTCTAAGAACACCTTCAAAGAGTCAAAATTGAGGAAGTTATGCATTGGTGAAGTTGACCTTTTTTGCAAAATTGTCAAAAGTCAACTATGCCTAAAACTTCAAATTTTGCCAAATGGGCCCAATCTTTTGCACTTGTTTTGAGTTGGTAACATGGTCCACGAGCCCCAGCCTTTGCCACTTGTCATTATCTTATTTATATTATTTATTTTGATTTTTATTTGAATTAAATCATTTTAAATCAAAACAAATCATATAAAATCCAAAACATTGAAATTCAAAGATCTTGTGCTTGTTTTAGGTCTTAAATTCCAGCTAGCATGAGATCAAATTCGTGTAAAGGCATGGTGTGCACAAAAAGATTGGATTAGGCCTATTTTTGGAATGATTTTAAATTGAATCAAATCAAGATCAAATTCATTGATGGAGGAAGATTGAGGCCAGGTTTTCAACCCTAATTCATTCCTCAATACATATAGAACCATTCCAGACCTAAAGAGAGGCTAGAAGGAGGCGTGTGAACCAGAACAAAAACTTGAAAAAACAAGAAAAGTGCAAACATGAATTCCTACTTAGAGGCAATTTCAAGACCCTTGGACCATTCCAATCGCTTCCTGGGATCCCCATCAAGCAAAAACAATCCAGAACAAGCACTTTCAGGCCCCATATCTCGCTGTTAGTCCATCACGACATTGCTTCTTTCTTGAATTCGAATTTCATGATATGGACATTGTTAGCACGAATTAACCATATATTCTTGATCCATGGAACATTTGCAAGCTTTCTATATTATTTAATTGCATTTATATGGCTTGTATAAAAATTCACCATGGCTAGGGTTTGTAGCTTCGATTTAGGAGTTTTATGTGCAGGCAAAATTGGCCCATAAAAAGGTCATCATGATATTCAGCAGGTCCAGACGAATCCAACCATGGCATTAGAAGTCATTTATCTTGCTCATGGTGGATTTTAAGAGAACGCAGGTTTGTAGTGACGGACAAACGTCTGTAGGTAAAAGTCTGGGACTTTTACTAACGGAGAAGGGAAGAAGACAACCAACGTGGCTGTGATAGGTGGAAATAGAACTAACTGTTTTGAAATGCTGGTTCGCGAAATGTCGCGGTAAGCAAGAGTCGCCACCATCTTTTATTTTCTCCAACAAGGAAAGGACAAAAGCACAGCAAAATTCCTTTTCGAGATGTTTCTCGGTTCGGGAGGTAGATTATAGAAAGGGAAGGTGTTAGCACCCTTTCTATCCATGGTTATCCATGGGCTCTTAGGTACTTGCTCTTATGTTTTCAAAAATTTGTTTGCTTTTCAAATGTGTGTGTGGGTTTTTGAAAAAAGTTTCGTTTGAAAAATTTCTAAGTAACTCTTGTATCTGTCCTCAAGAGTGTATGAAAAATTTGTTTGAAAACTTTTGAAAGTGTGGGTGCGAAAAATTATTTTTGTTTGTTTGAAAAGAGCAAGTACCCATGAGATCTACCTACTCTAAGGAATTAGGCTGTGTAAGAGTCCTTTAGACAGTGCTATCCCACTATTGAGAAGTAGGTAGCACCGTCGTTGGAGGTATTCGGGTCAATTCGATTATAAGGGACAGTGTGGTCACCGAAGCAATAGTAGGACACCTTAGAAGTAACCCTAATATCCTAGATCCTTTTATCCGAGGCAACCGTTTCGAGGCAACTGGATCTTAGACAGGAGGGCGACCTCTAAAACACCCTATACTTGACGACCACGTTCGAGGCAACCGAGTGAGGCGTACCCTAGGAGTGGCATGTGCTTGTGTGTTGTTTTTCAGTTAATGTTTATCTTTGATCATGCATTCGTGAGCTACATATTAACTTTATTTGGCATACAGTCTTGCAGGCATAATTAACAGTTAAGAGTGCGGAAAATAAAGTGCGGAAATATGAATCTACGCTATTACAAGGCGCGGGTCTATACATCGCCAAAAACAAAAACCCGTTTTGGAAAATAAGTGCGAGAAAGGTAAAGAAAGCGGTAAAACCTAATTAACTATTACATCCTTTGAGCAGATACATAAATAGAAAATAAGAATAAAGTGCGAAAAGGAATAGAATCGGGACGTCCTTAGGGTTTTGACCCTTTTTGAGAAAAGAATTTAAGTTTTGTCCTTTTTTGCAATTAATTCAAATTAACCTAATTTACTAATTAATTATTTAAGAAAAAAATGTTTTTTTATGTTTTTCATGTAAAATAAAACAAAAGGAATTAAAATTAAAAGTTAGTAAAACCTAATTCTAAGCTAATTTTATTTATTGTAAAAAAGAAATTAAAATTACCTAATTAAGCTAAATCAATTAATTTACATTTTATTTACAAAAATAATAGTTAATAAATAAGAATAATGATAATAAGAAAATATGATTGAAAATTGTCAAACCCTAATTCTACATGATTTTATTTATTTATGAAAAAAGATTAAAATTGACTTAATTTAAACTAAGTTAATTAATTAGGGTTTATCTACAAAAATAATAGTTAATAATAAATAATAAAAATAATTACATCTTTTGATTATCTGAATTTATTAAGGAAAATAATTAGTTGTATTAATTAAATAGTAATGATAATAATAATTAATAAAAGAAATTACGTAAAAGAAAATAAATAAAAAAGTAACAAAACCAGGGGGGTGATGGACCCTATAGGAGGTGTATTTTGCAGATTTTAGGCCCAAGAAGCTTAAGCCTGTTGACTTTCTGGATTGGCTATGCACGCTTTGACTGGAGAACATGGTGGTCAACCATCCCTGGCCTTTGGATTGAGCTTCATGGCCACTTGGCAGGCTGATTTGTGAGGTTGCATGATGGAATTCTGGACAAGCGCTGCATGTGAGCATATTATGAAAAAATAGAATAAGCGTTTGGGGGGGACCTGGGAATCGAACCCAGGTCCCATTGATTGCCAGACATGTCCTCTTCCACTAAGCCAAGCACACGCTTTTGTTATAATAATAGGCAACAAATATATTATATAAAACAACATCATATGCTAACAATTATGAAAAAGCGCGCTTTTCATTTAAATGGACCAATCATGCACACACACGTCTTCATCTTCATCCTTTTTCCTGTAAAACAAAAACAAGATAGCGGGGTTTTTTAACCCCCACAAAACAGCATGGCCAAAAATAGCGATTAGGTCTGTAAGCTATATAAATAGGGCGTGAGCATGGTGTTGAATTCGTCTTGTCATTCTGAGTTCAACCATGGGTATCATTGGTTCTGATTTTACTTATGCTGTAAAGCCCTAAATTGAGAGCTTTGAAAACCTAGAATTCGTCCATGGTAGTTTACGTTTCAGGGCACCATAATACAATTAACCTATATCATCAGCTTCAGAAAGGTCATAGCAATGCAAAGAAACAATTATATCATGTTAAATATGCAAGAATTATGAGTTTCGATTCTAGAAAAATTAGGCAAACTGTGTGACTGAAGTGAGTGATTCTTTGAGTGTTAGAGCTCGTTTGTGATTGCAATAGGTTCCTGAGTGTCCCAGCAACGTGTTTGAATCTTTAAATCTCCTTGAAAGGGCCTGGAAAGGGGAATTCAGTTTCAAGCTTTCTTGGAATTTTTTCAATTTGATAAGGGTTCTTTGCAGCAGTTTTGCACGTGAATGAATTTAGGTTTAGCTTCAGTATATGTAATAGAATGAATTAGGTTAAATCTTTTGTCCAAGAATCCATGGAATAATGTTTTGCATCTTTGATTTCCAATCAAATATTTTTGCATCTTTTGATTGAGAAAACTTGCTAAAATTGAATGATTTTGTCTCCTTGATTGATACATGAAATCTTCAGCATGTGTTGAGTTTATTTGCATCACAAAAAGATTTGAAAACCATATCTTTTGAATTTTCCTACAATTAAAATCAATTAAATGAATTAATATTAATAAAAATTCAATTAATTAATTAAAAATAAGAGAATAAATCAATTTAAGCTTAATGGGTCGTGCATAGGCCTTGGACAATGTTTCAAGAAAGAATTTGAGGCCCATTAGCAAAAACAAGGTGTTTTAGGCAAAGTTGACTTTTGCAAATTCCCAAAAATTTCCCAACTTCTCCAATGCATATCTTGCTCAATTTTGATCATATGAACATGTTCTTGGACATTTTGGAAAGGTCTTGAAGTCCTATAACCAATGCCTTTGGTCCCATGTCATTTTGATTTACCAATCTCAAGTTATGGTCTTTGACTTAAAATGCCTTTTTGTTGACTTTTGAAAATGACCTATAATGTAGAAATTGATAACTTTTTGTGAGAGCATTTCATGGACTTGGAATGTGAAGATGAGTTGTAGGAAATGTCATCCCCTTCAAAATGAGCATTGGATGGTATTTTTCTGATGAACCATGAAAAAGTTATGCCCTGGTCAAGTTACAGTTGACTTTTCTGCTGTCCAAAAATAGAAACTTTTGGCATCTTGATGATTTTTGAGCCATGCTTGTGGAATCATGATCAAGATTTGATCAAATGATGATTGTGGCTTCAAAATAAGATGTTGGCCAAAATTTTTGACTTTTGACTGTCAAATGACCATTTTACCCCTGCAGTTGATTGTGAACCAAATGAAGCTTTTGACTGTGCAACTTGACCCTGTGAGTCTTGAAACTTGACATGTGGATGCTTGAGGATATTTGTAGGCCTATGGGACTTGATTGGACCCCTGAAAACCTCAAATTCTTGGAAGGAACCAAAACCCTAATTTTGACTGTATTAGGAGGATGTTTGACTGTGCAACCCTCTGAGAGATCCTGAACCATTTGAGGATGATTCTTGATAAACCTAGAAGAATATGGGAGGGCAAATTTTGGGGTACAACAGTTGCCCCTGTTTGATCTTCTTAGACCTGAGGATGTAGATTGGCTTGCGTGCCTTTCGTGATCCGAAGGTGGAAGATGATTGAACACTAGAGTGCCCAGAAATTTGCACTCACATAGTGTAGAGTATCAGCAATGTGATGGCGAGAATGGGCTTACAGATGCCATTTGGAGATATGATGGATAGGAGGATGGGCTTATAGATGCCATCTGGAAGTGTGACAGAACCTTGTCGGGAATGGGCTTATAGATGCCATTTGGAACTGTAATGGATAGTTGTGGAGATGGGCTTAAAGATGCCATCGGGGGTGTCGTTCGCGTAAGAGATTCCTTAGCGAGAACTTGCGTACCTGAGAAAGAAGGATAATTTCCTGGCCTGTTACAGGTGTTGATCTTCAAACTCTTCATGCAGATATGCCCTGGCTGGGTACAAGTATCGAATCTATAATCACTCGCTCACAGATATGCCCTGGCTAGATACATGTATCGAATCTGGAACTTCAAAAGGTTGCTTACAGACATGCCCTGGCTGGATACAGGAATCGAATCCGGAATTAGTCGTCTACAGATATGCCCTGGCTGGATACAGGAATCGAATCTCTAAACTCTTCATGCAGACATGCCCTGGCTGGATACAGGAATCGAATCTACAATCAGTTACTCACAGATATGCCCTGGCTAGATACAGGAATTGAATCTGGAATTGGTCGTCTACAGATATGCCCTGGCTGGATACAGGAATCGAATCTCTAAACTCTTCATGCAGACATGCCCTGGCTGGATACAGGTATCGAATCTACAATCAGTTACTCACAGATATGCCCTGGCTAGATACAGGGATCGAATCTGGGATTGTGACAGTTGATAATAATCATCTTTGGATTGACCTTTTTCCTGAAAAGGCAAAACATCAGTTGTATGCAATGTCATGATGTATGAAATGCACGATGTCATGATGTTCAAAAATAAATGAGATAGTGTGTTATGATGCGTATATGCATGCGTCATGGTGTATGATAATGTGATGTTTATGAATATATTTTCGTCTAGGAAAATAAATCCTTGACGAATGCCGGGAAATTGTGGAATCCTTGGCTGATGTTTGAAGAGTAGAGTTCTTCGTTTCCGCTGGGGATGATGATTGCAAGAATAAACTGGTAGGAGAAGATGACTCCATTGGGGAATAAACTTGCTGGAGAGATTACTCTGCGGGGAATTACTCTGTGGGAAGAGATACTTCGCTGAGGTTTGATGATAACTCCGCTGGGGATTCCATTGATAAGTTATGTTGAGGATTTTGATGAACTCCGCTGGGGGATAGGAAGAACTTCGCTGAGGACGATCTTTCCGTGGTAATTAGCTGAGGATAACCCAGTTATAAGCTCTGGTGGGGAATGACCTTTGAATATGGTCGGGGAGAGACGTATGTACTCTGCAGGCGGTAAGCTTCCAGAATCTACTGGGGATAAGTTTCCAGAATCTACTGGGGAAGATAATTCAACTCTCCTGGGGGAACTTTTGGACTGTACTGGGAAGTGGCTCCACTGGATGTCTGGTATTCCGCCGGGGAACAATCTTAGATCAAGACTGCCGGGGATGCTTGCTTAGGAACCTCTGTATACTCCGCTGGGGAATGTTGAGATCTTCTGGGGATACCCAACTTCCTTAAGGATGACAGTGGATTAACTCTGCTTGGGGAGAGTATTGTTGACTTGTTAGGGATACTGTGCCTTTTCAGGGCTGATTGGGAGACCAACTCTTACTTGGGGAGAGAGCATTGTTGAACCTTGACCTACTTTACAGGGAGTGAAGATATCTTGGTTACGTTCTTCAGCCGAACCTACCTTGGTACCTTGGTGGACAGAGCAACTAGATCGCTTAGACAATTCTGATTGCCCCTGTTTCTGATGTCACCTGTAATTAGTCCTTTGTTTCGCATGCAAATATTTATGAGTTAGCAATTAATGTCAAATGCATATATAAAAAATGAACATTGGACGTTCTTCGCAAGACAAAACAGAAAAAGGAAAAACAATTGGCAACTTGTATGGAAAGTGAGCTTGTATTGATTTTTGAATTTTCCTGTAAATAGGCGTTTATGTACAAGAGGCTGACGTCCTAGTAAGAGAATGCCGCCGAACAACAGAGTTTATACATTTTGTGAAAAGGAAAACAAAACAGCTATGTGAAAAATAATCCCACTGGGTTTCAACTCTGCTATCGCCTTTATGTCTTCAAGCGTCTCCTCACTTGGCTGCTCAGTTGAAGATGAAGCTGATTGATTGATGCCGTCTGAACCTGATAGTTGATATCGGATTCTGGATGCAAGGTGATCCAATGAGACATAGTATTACGCTTTAATCCCTAACTTTTGCCTGGACCGCCCTTTCGGGTTTTCAGTCCACCGGGATACCCATTTTTGCCTAAGCCGCCTTTTCAGGTTTTCGACTTGCCGGGTGTACAGATTTTTTCATTTCGTCCCTTATTTTTGCCCGAACCCTTTTGGTTCGCCGGGAAGCCCTTATTTTTGCCTAGGTGTGTCAACCTAGCGGGTCTTTTATTCATGTGTAGTATCTTTTTACTATGTCTGCATTGGTGGGGTGAGGAAGGTCGTCACCATCCATGGTGGTTAGAATCATAGCTCCTCCTGAGAAGATATGTTTAACCACAAATGGCCCTTCGTACGTAGGGGTCCATTTGCCCCTGGGATCACTTTGAGGAAGAATGATGCGCTTGATTACCAGGTCTCCGACTTGATACTCCTGTCACCTGACTTTCTTGTTAAATACCCTGATCATCCGTTTTTGGTACGTTTGACCATGACACATAGCAGTGAGTCTCTTTTCATCGATTAGATTTAATTGATCAAGTCGAGTCTGGATCCATTCATCTTCGCTCAAACTTGCATCCTTCATTATCCGGAGAGAGGGTATCTGGACTTCGATAGGCAAGACTGCCTCTATGCCATAGACCAAGGAAAAGGGTGTTGCCCCTGTTGACGTCCGTGCTGAGGTACGGTATCCATGAAGAGAAAACGGTAACATCTCGTGCCAATCTTTATAGGTCACTATCATCTTCTGCACAATCTTCTTGATATTCTTATTAGCTACTTCGACAGCCCCATTCATCTTCGGCCGGTAAGGAGAAAAGTTGTGGTGCTGTATCTTGAATTGCTCGTAGAGCTCAGTGATCATCTTATTGTTAAGATTCGTACCATTATCCGTAATGATCCTCTCAGGTACACCGTATCAACAGATCAAGTTATGCTGAATGAACCGTGCCACGACATTCTTGGTTACGGTAGCGTAGGAAGCTGCTTCAACCCACTTTGTAAAGTAATCAATCGCTACCAGGATGAAGCGATGCCCGTTGGATGCCGTAGGTCTGATCTCGCCGATCATATTAATGCCCCACATTGCAAAAGGCCAAGGTGCTGTCAAAACATTCAGAGGAACTGGAGGAATGTGCACCTTATCAGCATAGATCTGGCATTTGTGACACGTCCGAGAATGCTGGTAACAGTCAGCTTCCATTGTGGACCAGAAATATCCTGCCCGAAGGATTTTCTTTGCCATGGTATGTCCACTGGAATGTGTTCCGAAGGTACCTTCATGTAGCTCTGCCATGATCTTTTCTGCTTCCGTCTTATCCACACAACGCAGTAAAGTTGAATCATGATTTCGCTTGTATAGAATGCCATTGCTGAGGAAGAACTTTGTTGCGAACCTTCTCAGAAACTTCTTGTCGTTAACAGATGTGCCTTCGGGGTATTCTTGAGCTTCCAAGTACCTCTTCACTTCATGATACCAGGGTTTTTCAGTTACCTCTTCAGCCTCGAGATCACAGCAATATGCAAGTTCATCCAGTTTCCAGATAATGATCCGGGGAGCCTCGTTGTCCCATTTGACTTTGAACATAGAAGACATCGTAGCCAGCGCGTCCTCCAACTGATTCTCCTCTCTTGGGAAGTGTTTAAAAGTTATCTCCGTGAAATGGGGGATCAATGTCAACACATACTCTTTGTAAGGAATAAGATTTGGGTGTTTCGTATCCCACTCGCCTTTGATCTGATTGATCACGAGAGCGGAATCTCCGAAGACACTCAGAAACTTGATCCTTAAGTCAATTGCAGCTTGAAGACCCATGATACATGCTTCATACTCTGCCATGTTGTTGGTGCAGTTGAAACATATCCGGGCAGTGAGTGGAGTATGAGTGCCTTTAGGGGATATTATCACAGCGCCAATACCGTTACCCAAAGCATTTGAGGCTCCGTCAAAGTGCATAGACCATCAGGATCCTTCCTCAGGTCCTTCATCCGATCCAGGTACTTCACAATCAGTCACTACCATGATGTTCTCGTCTGGAAACTCGAAGTTCATTGATTGGTAATCATCCACTGCCTGGTGTGCCAAATGGTCTGCCAATACACTTCCCTTGATTGCTTTTTGAGTTGTGTACTGGATGTCATATTTCGTCAAGATCATTTGCCATCTTGCTATTCTTCTGGACAAGGCAGGCTTTTCGAATATGTACTTTATTGGATCCATTTTTGAAATCAACAGAGTAGTGTGAGTAAACATATACTGTCTCAGCCGGCGAGCAGCCCATACCAAAGCGTAGCAAGTTTTCTCGAGCAGTGAGTATCGGGTCTCACAGTCGGTAAACTTTTTGCTAAGGTAATAAATGGCGTGCTCTTTTCGGCCAGACTCGTCATGCTGCCCCAGAACACACCCCATTGAGCTGTCAAGTACTGTCAAGTATAGTATTAGAGGTCTCCCTTCAACCGGTGGCATAAGAATGGGTGGTTCTTGGAGATACTCTTTGATTCTTTCGAAAGCGGTCTGGAATTCATCGTTCCAACGTACCACTTGATCTTTCTTCAGCAGCTTGAAGATTGGTTCATAGGTAGCAGTTAGATGTGAGATGAATCGGGCAATGTAGTTCAGTCGTCCTAGAAAGCCTCTGACTTCTTTTTCTGTCTTGGGAGTTGGCATCTCTTATATGGCTTTCACTTTGGCAGGGTCCACTTGAATACCTTTGTCACTTACAACAAAGCCTAGCAATTTTCCAGATCTCACCCCGAAGATGCACTTGTTCGGCTTCAACCTCAGCTTTTACAACTTCAACCAGTCAAACAGCTTCTGTAGATGGTCAAGGTGTTCCTCCTCAGTTTGGGACCTTGCAATCATATCATCGACATACACTTCGATCTCATGATGGATCATATCATGAAATAAAGCAACCATGGCACGTTGGTAGGTTGCCCCAGCATTTTTCAACCCAAAAGGCATGACCTTGTAGCAAAAGGTGCCCCCACTGAGTGACAAAAGTGGTCTTCTCCATGTCTTCAAGAGCCATCTTGATCTGATTATAACCGGAGAACCCATCCATGAAGGAGAATACCTTATGTTGAGCAGTATTGTCAACCAGAACATCAATGTGAGGCAGAGGGAAATCATCCTTAGGGCTTGCCCTGTTCAAATCCCTGTAATCAACACACATTCGGACCTTACTATCTTTCTTCGGCACTGGAACCACGTTGGCAACCCACTGAGGGTAAGAAGTCACTGCTAGAAAACCGGCATCAAATTGTTTCATAACCTCAGCTTTGATTTTCTTGGACATCTCTGGGCGCATACGGCGGACCTTCTGTTTAACTGGAGGGCAGTCTTCCTTGGTAGGCAGGTGATGAACCACAATGTCGGTATCCAACCCAGGCATGTCTTCGTAAGACCAGGCGAAGATTTCCACATAATCATACAGCATCTGAATCAAACGTTGTTTCACGCTGAGCTCCAGATTGGCACCAATCTTGACTTCCTTTCTGTCTGTCTCGGTACCCAAATTTACCGATTCCACTGGCTCTTCATGTGGCTGAATGGCCCTCTCTTCCTGGAGTAACAGTCTTGCAAGCTCACCAAGCACTTCACAATCCTCTTCACCTTCGTCTTCGGCTAAGTTGATCGGATTTTCGAAGTCATAACTGGCAGTAGCAGAGTCGTTACCAGTGAGATCCAGAGTGGATTGGAACCTGTATAGGTGAGTGTGTGTAAATATAGCTGTTTTGCAATATAAAAAGAAAGAAAAGGAGCGCAAGATTTGAAATGCGAAAAACGTCCAATGCTTTTATTCATGATATATGGAAATGACAAGTAATAAGCCCTCACAAACGAAGCCACGGTGCCCCGGGTAAGACACAGGGCCATAAAGTTTCAAATTATTGTTCGTTACAATTTTAAAACAAAGGAGTTCATTACTGAGTGACAAAAGTAATAGGTATGTAGTCTTTGGCAGTCCAGTTGTTCAGTCCACCATTGGTCGTTGGGTAGATCCAGCTGTCAAATTCGGATTCCTCCCCGTCGTCTTCAATAGCATTCACTCCCGGGTTGGTGATGAATACGGGAGGTCTTCCAATCCTTGCCTTACGCACAGCCCTCTGAGCCTCTGCAGTGAAACCCAAACCAAACTTGTCAGTCTTCGGAGTAAAATCAGGAAGTCGGCCCCAGTTTGCGCACTGACCCTTCTCAATCACAACCCGGGCATCCTTTAAGGAAGCCATCTTCAAAGGAGAACCCTCTTCAGTCACAGTCTCCGCTGCTGCCAATGCCTGAGGCACCTCTTCAAAATGTTGAAAGGGGGTCTCAATGAACTCCCCATCCATCTCGATGTACCGGAACGAATTAAGATGGCTGACCATATATTCTTCCTCCCCTTGCACTGTGACAATCTTCCCTCTGACCGGGTACTTAAGCTTCTGATGTAGAGTTGAGGTCACAGCTCTAGCCTTGTGGATCCAAGGACGAACCAGCAAACAAGAATAGGATGGTCGGATGTCCATCACATAGAAAGTAGAATCAAAAACTTGAGAACCAACCCTGATTAGAATGTCAACTTCACCATGTACCATCCTCTTCGACCCGTCAAAGGCCCGGACAACAATGTTACTAGGCTTGAGCTCTAAACCCTCATAATCCAACCTGTCTAGGGCCTTCTTGGGAAATACGTTCAACGAAGAACCGGTGTCTACCAACACATGGGCAAGAGTAGTGCCCCTGCATTCAATGGAGACATGCAGGGCATCGTTATGGTTCTTTCCTTTGGCGGTCAGATCGGCGTCAGAGAAACCCAACCCATTATCGGCAGTCAAGTTGGCCATACAATCAGTAAATTGATCAGCAGATGTTTCTTGTGGCACATGGGCCGTCTTCAGGAAGGAAATCAGGGCCTTGGCGTGGGCCTCTGAACACAACAACAGTGATAGCATGGAAATTTTAGATGGGGCATGCCCCAGCTGCTCAACGACGTTGAAATCACTTTTCTTAATGATCTTGAGAATCTCTTCCATCTCTTGCTGGGAAGCTTCAACATTTACAGTCTTCGGTGCCTCTGTGATCGGTGGATCTGGAACTGACTGTTTAACGCTGGTTCGCGAAATGTCGCGGAAGCAAGAGTCGCCACCGTCTTTTATTTTCTCCAAATGGAAAGGACAAAAGCACAGAAAAATTCCTTAAAGAGATTGCTCTCGGTTCGGGAGGTAGGTTATAGAAAGGGAAGGTGTTAGCACCCTTTCTATCCATGGTTATCCATGGGCTCTTAGATACTTGCTCACTTGTGTTTTCAAAAAGGTTTGTTTGCTTTTCAATGTGGGTTTTAAAAAGTTTCTTTGAAAAATTTCAGTTCGACTCATACGTCAGAGTGTTTGAAAAAATTGCTTTGAAAGCTTTTGAAAATGTGTTGGTGTGAAAAGTATTTTTGTTTGAAATTAGAGCAAGTATCCTTGAGAACCTACCTACCCTAAGGAATTCGTCTGTGTAAAAGTCCTTTAAAGTAGTGCCATCCCACCATTGAGAGGTAGGTAGCACCACCGTTGGAGGTGTTCGGGTCAATTCGAGTTTGTAGGGACATAGTGATCACCAGAGCAATGGGAAGACACCTTAGAAGCTACCCTTATGCCAGGTTCCCGGATCATGAGGACTTACTAAGACATCCTCTACTCGACGATCACCTTTCGAGGGCAAGGCAACAGTGAGGCGTACCCTAGGGGTGGTGTGTGCGATTCGTGTGTTGTTTTCATTTGTATTTATCTTGTCATGTTTAATGGTGTTCTACGCTTGGTTTTATTATGGCCATTCACTCTTGCATGCTTATTTAACAGTTAAAAGTTGCGAGGAAAATAAATCTAAAGCTATTACAAATGGCGCGGGTCCACATCGCCAAAATTAAACCGGACCCGATTTGACGGAAAATAAAGAAGTTAAAAGAAATAAAAGTGCGAGCAATTGTTTACACGGCTTTGGGAGAGGTACATGATTATTTGAATGAAATAAAAATAAATATGCGAAATTAAATAAATTACGAACGAGGGCGTTGGACCCTTTTGCAAAATTAAATTAATAAGGAATTAAAATTAATATAAAAAGAAAATATTTTTGGTATTTTTAGTGTTTTTTAGGATTTAAAAGAAAAAAGAATTAATTGAAATTAACTAACCCTAATTCTAATGGTTTTTAAATTTATTATGAAAGATATTGAATTTTAACCTAATTTAAATCTAAATTAATTTACATGCAAATTTAATTATAGAATAAATAAATAAATAATATTATTATGAAAAAGGGAAAATTAAAAAGGAATAAAAAGTTATTAAACCTAATTCTATATTTTTGGATTTTTAGTTATTAAAAAGAATTAAAATTGTAACCTATTTTAAACTAAATTTATTTACAAGCATTTATTTAGAAAAATAATTAAAATAAAGTATTTATTATATTTTTTGCCTTTTCTGTTTTTTATGATGTTTTTATATTTTGTAAAAAGAAAACTAATTAATTTGATTAAAACAATAAAGCAAAAATAAAACAATAAATTGAAAGAAAAATAAAATAAAATGTAATGAAATTGCAAACCAGGGGGTTTCAGTCCCAATTGTGAGGTATAGGCCTTAGAATGCTGGCCCATTAAGCTTTGGTCCATTTGACCTTTTCAGTTTGTGTGCCAGCGCGTTGACCTGGGCATAGCATGCTCTTTGAATCCCTGCCCTTGATTTGAATTTGCTGGACGCGTGGACCTTTGGATTTTGAGGCATACGATGCATCCTCCATACTGACGCTGCACAGGAGTTTGAATTGAAGAAAAATAAATGGGAATATTGAAGACCTGGGACTCGAACCCAGGTCTTGGACATTGCAAAGGGATACACCTGCCACTGAAGCGCTTTAACGTATTTGATATAATAATAAACAACAATCAATAAAAGAGAAAACGACGGTTAGTGCTTGGAAACGCGCGAAAATTCAAACTGGCTAATCATGTTTTGCCAACGCATCATCCTCTTCATCGTCCCTGCAAAACAAAACACAAAGGCAACGTTTTTTCATGCGTTTCATTAGAAGGCTTTTGGAAAAATAGCGATTAGGTCTCAGAGCTCCATAAATTGAGCGCGAATATTGAGTCTTCTTCGTCCAAGCTTGCTGAATGCAACCATGGTGGTCTTGAGGGCTAATTTTACTCCTTTTAAGAATCCCTAATTTTGAGCTTCGTAAACCCTAGAAAAGCAACAATGGCGAAATTGCATACACAGCATAATAATCAAATTAAAGGCATTGGTTAGTTTCAGGACATCATAAGGAATACAAATCCATGATTAGAATGCTATGAAAGTGTCTAGAATGCAAAGCACGATAATGGAAAAAAATGGCAAAAGAGTGACTTCTGTACAACGTTTCAAGGGACTATCTTTGATGCTTTTGATTGGAATACGTTCAGGGATTGCCAAGGAAGCTTTTGGAATAGGTTTTGTGCCTTGAATCAACCTGGAAAGCTGTTTTCAGTTTTGAGTTTTTTAGTGAAAATTCCAAGTTTACAATGTGTTCTAGAGCGCAGCTTTTTGTGTGTTGTGATTAGGGTTCTCATCTAGCATATGTAGTGAAGGCATTAGGTCAACAAAACTCAATAAAATCCATGGCATTGATGATTTTTGAAAATTTGATTTTAAAGATCTTTTCATATCTTTTTTTCATGTGTTCTTTGTTCAAATCATGCCAATCACTCCAATTCTTTCCTAATCAGCATGTGCACGAAATCTTGACCTTAAAACATGTATAAAAAGATTGGTTTGGTTAATTTAAACATTTTTCATATATTTAATTGATTTAATTGAATTAATATAAATAAAAATCCAAATAAATAAATAAAAAATGAGAAAATACTTCCCTTTGGGCCAAGTGGTCGTGTATATGCTTGGAATGATGAATCATGGAAGAAAAATGGGCCCATTAGCAATTTTAGGTCATTTGGATCAAAGTTGACTTTTCAAAATATCCAAAAATTTCCCAACTTCCACAAGGCATAACTTGCTCAATTTTTAGGCTTTTCTCATGTTCTTGGACATTTTGGAAAGGTATTTTAGTCCTCTAACCAATGCCTTTTGTCCCATGTCATTTTGATTTACCAATCTCAAGTTATGGCCTTTGACTTAAAGTCCCTTTTTGTTGACTTTTGAAAATGACCTATAATGTTGAAATTGATAACTTTTTGTGAGAGCATTTCTTGGACTTGAAGTATGAAGATGAGTTGTAGGAAATGTCTTTCTCTTCAAAATGAGCTTTGGATGGAATTTTTCTGATAATCCATGTGAAAGTTATGCTCTGGTCAATTTCAGTTGACTTTTTCAGCTGTCCAAATAAGGAAACTTTTGCATCTTGATGATTTTCTGAGCCAAGCTTTGAGAATCATGATCAAGCATTGATCAAATGATGTTTGTGGCTTCAAAATGATATGTTGACCAAAAATTTGAACTTTTGACTGCCAAATGACCATTTTGCCCCTACAGTTGACTGTAGTGCAATTAGGGTTTTTGACTGTGCAATTTTGTGCTGAAAGCCTTGAAATTTGATATGAGGATGCTTGACCATATTTGTAGGCATGTGAGACTTGATTGGACCTGTGAAAACCTCATTTTCTTGATCAGAACACAAACCCTAGTTTTGACTGTATAGGAGACCTTTGCACTGTGCAACCCTTGGGGAATTTTGTGACTTGGCTTGGCAATTTCTTGAAGAATATGGGAGGGAAAATTTTGGGGTACAACAGTTGCCCCTGTTCAATCTTCTTAGACCTGAGGATGCAGATTGGCTGACGTGCCTTTCGTAATCCGAGGGTAGAAGATGATTGGACACTAGAGTGCCCAGAAATTTGCGCTCACGTAGTAGCAGTGTGATGGGAATGGGCTTATAGATGCCATTTGGAGATTGCTGGATAGGATGATGGGCTTATAGATGCCATCTCGATGTTGGTCGCGTAGGATATTCCTTAGCGAGAACCTGCATGCCTGCAAGAGAAAAAATGAGTACCTGACACGTTGCAGGAGCTGATTTTAGATGCTTGGTATAGATGTATCCTGACTGGTTACAGGAGCTGAATCTGGAGTCTTCACAAGATGATGAATGAACCAGGGATGGTTACTACCTTAGCATGAATGGTGAGAGAACATTGGACGATTACTACCTCAACGGGATGATGAGAGAACCTTTGGGCGATTTCTACCTCAACGGGACGATGAGAGAACCTTGGGCGATTACTACCTCAACAGGACGATGAGAGAACCTTGGGCGATTACTACCTCAACGGGACGATGAGAGAACCTTGGGTGATTACTACCTCAACGGGGCGATGAGAGAACCTTTGGGCGATTACTACCTCAATGGGACGATGAGAGAACCTTTGGGCGATTACTACCTCAACGGGACGATGAGAGAACCTTTGGGCGATTACTACCTCAACGGGACGATGAAGGAATCTGGGACGATTACTACCTCAGCAGGATGATGAAGGAATCTGGGACGATTACTACCTCAGCAGGATGATGAAGGAATCTGGGACGATTACTACCTCAGCAGGATGATGAAGGAATCTGGGACGATTACTACCTCAGCAGGATGATGAAGGAATCTGGGACGATTACTACCTCAGCAGGATGATGAAGGAATCTGGGACGATTACTACCTCAGCAGGATGATGAAGGAATCTGGGACGATTACTACCTCAGCAGGATGATGAAGGAATCTGGGACGATTACTACCTCAGCAGGATGATGAAGGAATCTGGGACGATTACTACCTCAGCAGGATGATGAAGGAATCTGGGACGATTACTACCTCAGCAGGATGATGAAGGAATCTGGGACGATTACTACCTCAGCGGGACGATGAAGGAATCTTGGGCGATTACTACCTCAACGGGTAAAGGCTTTTATCTGTTGATCGTTCTTTCCTGAAAAAGTAACGAATTAGTTGTATGCAATGTCATAATGCATGAATTGCCTGATTTTAAGATGTTCTCAAAAATAAATGAGATTGGGGTGATATGATGCGTCTATGCATGCTATAATGATGTATGTGACGTTTTATGAATGTGTTTTTCGTCTAGGAAAGTAAATCCTTGACGGGTGCCAGGAAGTCGTATCCTGGGCTGATGTTGAAGAATAGATTTTGCTTCCGCTGGGGATGATAACTGCAAGAATACCGGTAGGAGAAGATGACTCCGTTGCGGAATAAACTTGGCAAATGGCAGATTCTGCGGGGAGAAAAGATACTCTAGCGACCATGCTGGGAAGCAATACTCTGTGGGGAGATGCTTTGCTGAGTGTAGATAATAACTTGCTGAGGATGTCTTGTTGTTGGAAGTGTGAATAGACTTCGCTGGGGATAGGAAAGAACTACGTCGAGGACGCTCTTTCCGTGGCTTTTGGCTGAGGATAACCCAGTTATATCCTGTTGAGGAAATAACTCTTTAAATAAAGCCGGGCGACGCGTTCGTGCTCTGCGAGGGTAAGCTTCCAGAATCTACTGGGGGTAGGCTTACTGCTTGGGGAGATGGATTCCAACTTTCCTGGGGAACTAGATTGGACTCTCCTGGGGAGACTTTGAACTGCGGGGAAGTGATTCCTTTGACTGTTGGTATACCGCCGGGGAACAAACTTTAGACCAAGACTGCCGGGGATGCTTGTTAAGAATATATGTATTGCTGCTGGGGAATGTTGATATCTGCTGGAGGATACCTAACTTCCTTAAGATTTGATAGCTCTGCTTGGAGAAGAATGTACTGCTTACCCTCTGGGGAATTAAGATGTACCGGCCACGTTCTTCAGCTGAACCTACCTTGGTACCTCGATGGACAGAGCAATTAGATTGTTTTAGACAACTCATTATTGCCCCTGTTTCTATGGGGGAGGCACCTGTGGGATGCTGATAGTCGTTGATGGGCCAACCTTCTTCTGGTAGGCAGGTGACGAGATGCCGGGACATAGTCGTACGCTTTTGATCCCTAACTTTTGCCTGGACCGCCCTTTCGGGTTTTCAGTCCATCGGGATACCCATTTTTGCCCAAGCCGCCTTTTCAGGTTTTCGACTTGCCGGGTGTACAGATTTTTTCATTTCATCCCTTCATTTTGCCCGAACCCTTTTGGTTCGCCGGGAAGCCCTTATTTTTGCCTAGGTGTGTCAACCTAGCGGGTCTTTGATTATGCGTAGTATCTTTCGACTATGTCCATGTTCTCAGAATGTAGGGAGTTGCCCCTGTTAGAAGGGTTTTGTCATGCCACCAGAAGGTATTTGATCAGGCAAGATTCGTTGTTGGAATGCCCCAAGTGACTCAGGCGGAGATTTGCCCCAGGCTATTTGGCCTTTGAGAGATTCTCCGAATCTTGATTGGACTGCCCCAGATGATGGACCATGATCATGTCATGCCCCTTGATTGGAAGTGCTTTTGTTCACTAGGTATTCATCGTGCGAATTTCCCTGCTGTTCAAACAAATAGTCATATGCAAACAATGTTATATCAAAAATGCAAAGCTTATGTCTGTCTTGAAGATTTTGAAAATGCATTCTTTTTTCATAAAACCAATGAATGTTTGTAAAACGTGATGTCAACTCCTTCTTTATAGTAAGCCTTAAGGAGTCAGGATACCTTTCGTCACAGTATGCTTTCGAACTAACCCATGCTTCAGCTAGGACTTTTAAGGGTTATAACGTGGCCTGGTTCACGGTTTAAGAAACAAAGGATAAAGGCTCAAATTTTATTTGTACCCACCCGCTCTTCGTGATGTTCTCCAAACCTAAACTCAGTTGATCATACGTTAGACCTTGTTTGAGTCTTTGCTCTGATTTTCCGGTGATGATTCGGGTATTGAACGTTTATTTGAATAGGCAGTCATCTCCTTTTTGGATGAGGGTTTGTAGGACCTCTTTCTTTTTGATTTCGTTATCCCTATTTTTTGCCTGAACTGTTTCCTTTTTGGAATTACAGTCAGCGGGATGCCCCAGTTTCATAAGTCCCTTTTTATAGGTTTTGACTTCTTGGGCTTTTTGTTTATGATTTTTTTGATAATGATTGCCTGTCCTTTTGATTGTTCTGAACCATCACTGTCTTTCTTTTTTCGTAAGGATCTCTTTGGTGCCATTCGTTATGCACTTGGATCAACTGAGAAGGCTACCCTGCCCCGGGTTATGATAAAGGGTTTTAATTTTCGAAAATAAAAAACTCCTACTTCTTTGGCTCAGAGGGGTTGACGAGGGATTATCTTCCTTATAACTCCAGTGTTTAGGGATTGAAACAATGCCTGTACCTCATCAGCGGGGTCTGTTCAAAAGCATACTGTAAGAATCGTGGTATCGTTTTCGTCATCCTCCCTCAAGAGGTTTAGAATTTTAGATCCAGAGTTGACATCAGCAAAATATGAAAAGAATTTTGAATATAATGAAACAATTGTATTAATTCCCAAAACTGACATATGCGATGCATTGATAGAATAAAAGAGTTTGACATGAACAAATGTCTGAACAAGCAAAGAAAATTACAAATTGAAAATTCTAATGAACAAAAGACATTCTCGATGATTTGGTGTAGGATTAGTGTTCAAACTCGACCTCCTTGGCGTCAATCAAGTCTTGGATCTTGTTCTTCAGGGTCCAACAGTTGTCGGTGTCATGTCCAGGACTGTCAGAATGGTAGGCACATCTCACATCCGGGTTGTACTTGGAAGAGGAAGTATCAGGATTTTGAGGAGGATCCTTTAGTGTGATCAGTTTTGCCTTCAGCAATTGTTGCAATGCCTGAGACAAATACATATTGATGTCAGTATACTTCCTATCTTGATACTTTATCCTACGTCTATTTCTCTTTCTTAGTTGAGCGGGCGTGGGATCAGAGATCTGGATTGCCCCTACATCATGATGACCCTTTTTACCATGTATAGCATTGGACTCCTTCTTCCCACTGTGGGGCTTTTTCTGAGCATCAGCAGGTGCGGTTTCTTGAATCTTCCCCGACTTGATACCAGCTTCGATTCTCTCCCCAGTCAAGACAAGATCTGTAAACCCAGCAGCAGAATTCCCAATTAGGTGGTTGAAGAATGGACCAGACAGGGTCCCCAAGAACATGTCGACGAGCTCGCGGTCAGTCAGAGGTGGTTGTACCCTTCCAGCAAGGTCCCTCCATTTTTGAGCATACTCTTTGAAGCCTTCGCCTGTACCCATAGACATCCCCTGAAGTTGAGTACGCGTGGGAGCGAGGTCGGCATTATACTGGTAGTGTTTGTAAAATGCAGTGACTAAGTCTTCCCAGGTACGGATGTTGGCTCCATTCAGTTGATAGAACCACTCGAGCTGAGTCCCTGAAAGACTCTCTTGGAAGAAATGGATCCATAAGTTTTTGTCAGCTGTATAGGGCTGGATCCTCCTTGTATAAGCCCTGAGATGCAACTTAGGACAGGATGCCCCGTCGTATTTAGCAAAGGCAGGTACCTTGAATTTGCGCGGGATCACTACCCCAGAAGACAGACCTAGATCCTCGAAGTCCAGGCCAGGCACCTTTTGTATCTCCATAGCACTTAGCCGGTCTTCCAACTGCTTATACCGGTCCTCAACTGGAGGGTACTGTTCATCGTTGAAATCTGTCTCATTGTCGGAGACCGCTGGGCTGGGAATCCTTTCTTCTTGATGACTACCTTTCCCCACAGATGGAGTTGTCCTCTCAGCTTGGTCCCGCAGGGTGTTCCCAGATCTGCGTCTAGGGCTGAACAAAACAGTCCTCTTCTTCTTCTTTTCCTTCTTCAAGAGCAGAGCCTTCAGATCTTGCTGCCATTGGGTCAAGTTCATGATCAGCCCTTGGAACTGGGCGTTCTGAGCCTGGAGGGCCTTGATAGATTGCTCCGCAGATGATTCAGGATTCATGATGATCGGCTGAAATAAACAGCAAAGAAGGTAAGCAACCTGTAGAGAAAGGGTACCTGTAATGCGATGATATGTATGATATGCATGCAATGATTTCAAGGACCTCGCGGGATAAACAGGGAAACTTGTTAGAGTTGAAACTGGTAACTTGATTGAAGGAAACCCCTGTTGTTGAGGGTCCTTCTTCAAGTGTCAAAGGCTCACCATGTCCAGTGGGTCATAGCCCCTGACAACCTTGGCTAGAGGAAAATAAATCCTCCCTGCCCCTTGCTGGGATAGTTGATTCACCATGACCTGCATCACAAGCCCTTGAGATCCTTGAAATGGGTTAGGATGTATGCAATGGTATGATGTTATGTTATGCATGGGGTAATGTAGGTAAACCCTGTTATGAGTCCCAATTAAGGACTGCAAACCAAAACCTGCAAGAAACTTGGTAAAACCTGTGATGAGTCCTAGTTAAGGACTAAAACAAAAACCTGCAAGAAACTTAGTAAGCCTTGTTATGAGTCCTAGTTAAGGACTATGAACAAAACCTGCAGGAAATTCAGTAAACCCTGTTATGAGTCCTAGTTAAGGACTATAAACAAAACCTGCAAGAAGTTCAGATGTCAGATAACAAGCATGCAAGTAATCCAAGTTTGAAGGCACGCAAGTCACACAAGAGAAATCCCTTAGAGTTTAGGCCAGCATGAAGTTTGGGGTACTACCCTCTTGAAGTTGGTGGGCTCAACCTGTCCTATTAGAAGTAACCGGGTTCTAAGGGTCCCAATATCACGGGATTGCTTTCATTGTTCATCGTTTCAATTTAGCCACTGAACTAGCGACCGAAATATTCCAGGAAAGCAACCCTCAATTGAGTGTAGTATCGAGTATCAACCAACCTCGGACTGCACCAAAGTTAGTTATCTCACTACCCTAAAGAGGCCAAGATAGTTCAATTAAGGTTCCTAAGGTCTGTTGATGCTTCATGACACCATGCGGAGGCCCCGTACTCTCCTTGACTGGACTCAAGGGTTACCGGTACACACCAAAGTGCCACATCAACGTAGCAGACTGTTTCAACCATGTCGGTATACCCCGCACAGTTCCCTCACAGCCTTGTTGCTACTTTCTAAGAAGGTATCCCCCAGATCCGGGTTTAGGATCTATAGAACTCCCAAGCAAGTCCCACAATAATAAAGCAAGCAAAGAAAACAATTGAAAACACAGTTATGAACTATCCCTAAGGTACACCTCACTTTATAAAGAATCCCCAGCAGAGTCGCCAGTTCTGTGATCGGTGGATCTGGAACTGACTGTTTAACGTTGGTTCGCGAAATGTCGCGGAAGCAAGAGTCGCCACCGTCTTTTATTTTCTCCAAATGGAAAGGACAAAAGCACAGAAAAATTCCTTAAAGAGATTGCTCTCGGTTCGGGAGGTAGGTTATAGAAAGGGAAGGTGTTAGCACCCTTTCTATCCATGGTTATCCATGGGCTCTTAGATACTTGCTCACTTGTGTTTTCAAAAAGGTTTGTTTGCTTTTCAATGTGGGTTTTAAAAAGTTTCTTTGAAAAATTTCAGTTCGACTCATACGTCAGAGTGTTTGAAAAAATTGCTTTGAAAGCTTTTGAAAATGTGTTGGTGTGAAAAGTATTTTTGTTTGAAATTAGAGCAAGTATCCTTGAGAACCTACCTACCCTAAGGAATTCGTCTGTGTAAAAGTCCTTTAAAGTAGTGCCATCCCACCATTGAGAGGTAGGTAGCACCACCGTTGGAGGTGTTCGGGTCAATTCGAGTTTGTAGGGACATAGTGATCACCAGAGCAATGGGAAGACACCTTAGAAGCTACCCTCATGCCAGGTTCCCGGATCATGAGGACTTACTAAGACATCCTCTACTCGACGATCACCTTTCGAGGGCAAGGCAACAGTGAGGCGTACCCTAGGGGTGGTGTGTGCGATTCGTGTGTTGTTTTCATTTGTATTTATCTTGTCATGTTTAATGGTGTTCTACGCTTGGTTTTATTATGGCCATTCACTCTTGCATGCTTATTTAACAGTTAAAAGTTGCGAGGAAAATAAATCTAAAGCTATTACAAATGGCGCGGGTCCACATCGCCAAAATTAAACCGGACCCGATTTGACGGAAAATAAAGAAGTTAAAAGAAATAAAAGTGCGAGCAATTGTTTACACGGCTTTGGGAGAGGTACATGATTATTTGAATGAAATAAAAATAAATATGCGAAATTAAATAAATTACGAACGAGGGCGTTGGACCCTTTTGCAAAATTAAATTAATAAGGAATTAAAATTAATATAAAAAGAAAATATTTTTGGTATTTTTAGTGTTTTTTAGGATTTAAAAGAAAAAAGAATTAATTGAAATTAACTAACCCTAATTCTAATGGCTTTTAAATTTATTATGAAAGATATTGAATTTTAACCTAATTTAAATCTAAATTAATTTACATGCAAATTTAATTATAGAATAAATAAATAAATAATATTATTATGAAAAAGGGAAAATTAAAAAGGAATAAAAAGTTATTAAACCTAATTCTATATTTTTGGATTTTTAGTTATTAAAAAGAATTAAAATTGTAACCTATTTTAAACTAAATTTATTTACAAGCATTTATTTAGAAAAATAATTAAAATAAAGTATTTATTATATTTTTTGCCTTTTTTGTTTTTTATGATGTTTTTATATTTTGTAAAAAGAAAACTAATTAATTTGATTAAAACAATAAAGCAAAAATAAAACAATAAATTGAAAGAAAAAAAAATAAAATGTAATGAAATTGCAAACCAGGGGGTTTCAGTCCCAATTGTGAGGTATAGGCCTTAGAATGCTGGCCCATTAAGCTTTGGTCCATTTGACCTTTTCAGTTTGTGTGCCAGCGCGTTGACCTGGGCATAGCATGCTCTTTGAATCCCTGCCCTTGATTTGAATTTGCTGGACGCGTGGACCTTTGGATTTTGAGGCATACGATGCATCCTCCATACTGACGCTGCACAGGATTTTGAATTGAAGAAAAATAAATGGGAATATTGAAGACCTGGGACTCGAACCCAGGTCTTGGACATTGCAAAGGGATACACCTGCCACTGAAGCGCTTTAACGTATTTGATATAATAATAAACAACAATCAATAAAAGAGAAAACGACGGTTAGTGCTTAGAAACGCGCGAAAATTCAAACTGGCTAATCATGTTTTGCCAACGCATCATCCTCTTCATCGTCCCTGCAAAACAAAACACAAAGGCAACGTTTTTTCATGCGTTTCATTAGAAGGCTTTTGGAAAAATAGCGATTAGGTCTCAGAGCTCCATAAATTGAGCGCGAATATTGAGTCTTCTTCGTCCAAGCTTGCTGAATGCAACCATGGTGGTCTTGAGGGCTAATTTTACTCCTTTTAAGAATCCCTAATTTTGAGCTTCGTAAACCCTAGAAAAGCAACAATGGCGAAATTGCATACACAGCATAATAATCAAATTAAAGGCATTGGTTAGTTTCAGGACATCATAAGGAATACAAATCCATGATTAGAATGCTATGAAAGTGTCTAGAATGCAAAGCACGATAATGGAAAAAAATGGCAAAAGAGTGACTTCTGTACAGCGTTTCAAGGGACTATCTTTGATGCTTTTGATTGGAATACGTTCAGGGATTGCCAAGGAAGCTTTTGGAATAGGTTTTGTGCCTTGAATCAACCTGGAAAGCTGTTTTCAGTTTTGAGTTTTTTAGTGAAAATTCCAAGTTTACAATGTGTTCTAGAGCGCAGCTTTTTGTGTGTTGTGATTAGGGTTCTCATCTAGCATATGTAGTGAAGGCATTAGGTCAACAAAACTCAATAAAATCCATGGCATTGATGATTTTTGAAAATTTGATTTTAAAGATCTTTTCATATCTTTTTTTCATGTGTTCTTTGTTCAAATCATGCCAATCACTCCAATTCTTTCCTAATCAGCATGTGCACGAAATCTTGACCTTAAAACATGTATAAAAAGATTGGTTTGGTTAATTTAAACATTTTTCATATATTTAATTGATTTAATTGAATTAATATAAATAAAAATCCAAATAAATAAATAAATAATGAGAAAATACTCCCCTTTGGGCCAAGTGGTCGTGTATATGCTTGGAATGATGAATCATGGAAGAAAAATGGGCCCATTAGCAATTTTAGGTCATTTGGATCAAAGTTGACTTTTCAAAATATCCAAAAATTTCCCAACTTCCACAAGGCATAACTTGCTCAATATTTAAGCTTTTCTCATGTTCTTGGACATTTTGGAAAGGTCTTTGAGTCCTCTAACCAATGCCTTTGGTCCCATGTCATTTTGATTTACCAATCTCAAGTTATGGCCTTTGACTTAAAGTCCCTTTTTGTTGACTTTTGAAAATGACCTATAATGTTGAAATTGATAACTTTTTGTGAGAGAATTTCTTGGACTTGAAGTATGAAGATGAGTTGTAGGAAATGTCTTTCTCTTCAAAATGAGCTTTGGATGGAATTTTTCTGATAATCCATGTGAAAGTTATGCTCTGGTCAATTTCAGTTGACTTTTTCAGCTGTCCAAATAAGGAAACTTTTGCATCTTGATGATTTTCTGAGCCAAGCTTTGAGAATCATGATCAAGCATTGATCAAATGATGTTTGTGGCTTCAAAATGATATGTTGACCAAAAATTTGAACTTTTGACTGCCAAATGACCATTTTGCCCCTACAGTTGACTGTAGTGCAATTAGGGTTTTTGACTGTGCAATTTTGTGCTGAAAGCCTTGAAATTTGATATGAGGATGCTTGACCATATTTGTAGGCATGTGAGACTTGATTGGCCCTGTGAAAACCTCATTTTCTTGATCAGAACACAAACCCTAGTTTTGACTGTATAGGAGACCTTTGCACTGTGCAACCCTTGGGGAATTTTGTGACTTGGCTTGGCAATTTCTTGAAGAATATGGGAGGGCAAATTTTGGGGTACAACAGCCTCCATCTGGGCAGGCATATCAGTAGCAGCCCCTTTGCCCCGAGCGTTAGATGACTCGGCAGCAGGGGTAGAAACTTGATCAGGAGGGGAAACAGGCACACTGGCACGTGTGATAACAAGAGGTCTCTGAATGGCTGGAGGTGCAATATCTGGTGAGAACAGCCTACCACTACGAGTCACTTTGGCAGGCCCGGTGATGTTACTGATGCCGGTACTAGTATCAAACTCTTGTTTCACTCCAAGCACATAAACATCTGCCCCATAGTGCCACGGGACAACTTTGTCAGATGTATAAGGGAGGGGCCCCGGAACAGTAATGATGATAGGAGCAATATTCTGAGTAGGCGTGATTTGGACAGGCTTCTTTGAGGGAGCCTTAGGAGGGTTGTGGAAAATAGTGACAATAGAAACTTCTTCCGCAGGGACAGCAGGAACAGCAATCTTCTTGAACAAGATATCTTTGCTATCCATCAGGTTTTGGACGCCTGACTTCAGCAAGGGGAAACCAGCAGGTGAAACAGCACATAGATGGAAACCTTTACTACATCCCGGAAATAAACCGGCTAGCAACAGGTTCCTCTTGACAGTCAACAACGGAGTAACAATATCTTCCACAGAGGCTACATACCGGTCTTCTTCCACAGCACTCACTCCATGCTGGGGCATGGGAGCAGTCACAACATTGGGCCTCTCGGGCGCCTCAAACTGTATTTCTTTAGCATCAATAAGGTCCTGAACCTTATTCCTCAGAGCCCAACAATCATCCGTAGAATTCCCCGGGCTGTCAGAGTGATAAGCACAGCGGGCGTTGGGGTTGTATTTTGGAGAGGTTGTATTCACTACCTTCGGAGCTTCCTTGATAGTTACCAGATTGGTTGACAGCAGTTGCGGCCAGATCTGAGACAAGGTCATACTAAGCCGAGTGTACTCCCTTCTGGGTCTCTCACCCCTTGGTTGGTTATATTGCCAAGGAGCGGCAGCATGCTTTGAAATTACCACCACGTTGACAGCTTGGCGGCGTTCCGGTTTATTTTGTTTCCTTGATCCATAAACAACACTAGCTTCCTTCTTGAAGGGCTTCTTTTCAGAACTCGAGGAGGCACCTTTCGGTATCTTTCCAGACTTAATACCAGCTTCTATCCTCTCACCAGTTAAGATCAAATCTATGAACCCAGCAGAAGAGTTACCAATCAGGTGATTAAAGAATGGACCAGACAGGGTCCCCAAGAACATGTCCACGAGTTCACGGTTAGTCAACGGTGGTTGCACCCTGCCAGCCAGGTCTCTCCACTTTTGCGCGTACTCCTTAAAACCTTCTCCCGATCCTAGCGACATACCCTGGAGTTGGGTATGTGTAGGAGCGAGGTCGGCATTATACTGATACTGTTTATAAAATGCAGTAGCCAAGTCCTCCCAGTTTCGAATACTGGCTCCATCCAGCTGATAGAACCACTCGAGTTGAGCCCCTGAAAGGCTATCCTGGAAGAAATGGATCCATAGATTCTTGTCTGCAGTGTAAGGTTGGATCTTCCTCACATAAGATCTGAGATGCAGCTTAGGACAAGATGCCCCGTCGTACTTCGCAAAAGAAGGTGCCTTGAACTTGTGTGGGATCACCACCCCAGAAGATAAACCTAGATCCCCAAAATCCAACCCAGGCACCTGTTGAATTTCCATGGCACTCAGACGGTCCTCTAGTTGCTTGTACCTGTCCTCAGCAGGAGGGTACTGCTCATCATTGAAATCCGTCTCGTTGTCGGAGACCACAGGACTAGGAACCCTTCCCCCTTGGGGACTGTCTTTCCCTACAGAGGAAGTAGCTTGATCAGCCTCATTTTGCAGTGTATTACCAAACCTTCGTCCAGTGTTAAACATCACAGTCCTCTTCTTCTTCTTTTTCAACAGCAGAGTTTTCAATTCCTGCTGACCCTGGGCTAAGCTCATGACCAGCTCTTGAAACTGGGCGTTCTGGGCCTGGAGGGCCTTGATAGCTTGTCCATTGGATGATTCAGGATTCATGATGACTGCTGAAATAAACAGCGAAGAAGATTAAGCAACCTGAAAAAGAGAGCACCTGTGATGCATATGATGAATGGAATGCGTATGAGTTATGTTTTCAAAGATAATCGGGGTTCAACTTTGTAAACAAAAAGGAAACACACTTCATCAGATTTAACTTTAAATTGTTCAAGAAATTGCCCTTAGGCGTTACAAGAATGAAAATACTTGAAAGGAAATAAAAACTGTAAAAGAAACATCCAAAGCCCGTCAGTGCTCCCATGGCCTCCTCTTCTCAGTACGGATATAGTCATTCAGGACCCGCTCGTTTTCCAACTGCTTGGTCAGCTTCTGGATTTTCTGCTCCTGTTCATTGAACCTTTCCCGATAAGAATCCCGTTCTTCCTGTAGTTGCACCCAAGACCTCTTTATTGTATCAATGTCAGTGGGTATCTGAGGAGGGAGAACAGTTGGAGGAACCCCGTCTCTGTCAGGAAACTCAAGGATGATAGGCCTGACAGCTTCGTATGGCATACCTAACTTTTGAGCACGGATGCGGACCCATCTGTAGTAGGATTCCATAGGTAGAGAAGTCTTCGATCCCAACTCATGTGGGCCAGCTTTGTGAATTCTGTCCCAAGCCTTGATGAATCTACGACGCAGCTCGTCACTATCTACCTGAAACTCAAAACTGATGTGAGGCACCAACATCTCATGAGGCCCTGCTCTTCTGGCTCTTCCAAACTGACGGAGAGCTAAACATGGATTATAAGAGATTCCTCCCTGAGTACCGATCAATGGAACATTAGGATATTCTCCGCAACGATCAATAACAGCTACCTCATCCAAACCTCTGAGAGTCCAAATGATGTCATTATCAGTGAGAGACATTAACCTATGAGCCCAGCCTCTTCCTTCTTTGTTCTTCAGCACGAACTTAGGGAGGTGCGAAATAAACCACCTCACTAACAAAGGAGCACAACACCACAGAGTTCCCCGTCTTCGAGCAGTACGAGCATAGAGTTGTGTTAGGATATCACCCAAGAGAGTGGGCACAGGGTTCCGAGACATGAAGATCCTTATGGAATTGACATTGACAAAGTTATCAGGATTAGAAAACAAAACCAGACCATAGATTAAGAGAGCCAGAATGTCTTCGTACGCCCTGAAGTCTAAGTCATTCCAGAAACTATTAGCTTTACCAATCAGAAACTTAGCCAGAAAGCCCTTAACTCTGCTTCTAGTCACCCAGTTATCCATTACCTCTTTGTTGGTCAAAGGAAGGGCTGCAGCAATCTCCTCAAGCCTAAGGGTCTTTTCCCAACCAGTGAAGGGAGTATGCTCCAAAACAGGGACACCAAGCAAATCAGAGAATTCTTCCAGGGTAGGGACCAGCTGGAAGTCTTGAAAGGTGAAGCAATGATAAAGAGGATCATAAAACTGGGTCAGGACACTCATAAGTTGTTGGTCCCACTTTGAAGTGACTAAACCGAGAAGAGAACCATGCCTATGGATGAAGGAAGTAGTATTTGGAATTTTGTCAACCAACTCTTTAAGCAAATCAGGTGGGTGAACAAAGTTGAGCCGGATAGTATTCCTTCACACAGGCATCATAATGTCCTACAAAACAGAGCAAAGATGAAACCCTCTTGTCTTTGAAATGGGTCAGTCCTTATGCAGGATGCATGCAATGGTATGATGGCATGACGTTATGATAAAACACACCACAAGTGTTCACAAAGGTAAACATGATAAGGCACACAAGTCACACAAGACAGCCCTTAGAGTTTAGGCCAGCATGAAGTTCAGGTACTACCCTCTTTCAGTTTCGTTGGTTAAGACTTGTCGTATCAAAAGTAACCGGGTTCTAGAGGATCCCAATATCACTGACTACCCTCAATCGGTCATAACTCCAGCGTTGCAATATTTTCTTGCGGCCAGAACCATCGCGAGAGTTTAGCCTCAATGGGTGTAGCATACTGCTACTGTTCTATGGCCAAGTTGGGTCAAATTAGGGTTCTAAGGTCGGTTGGTGCTTAATGACTCCTCAGAAGACCCATATTCTCCTCGTTGCAACACAAGGGATATCGGTACATACCAAGGTGTCACACCAATGTAGCTACTGCTTCACCCGTGTCGGTCTACGCCGGACAAGTCCCTCACAGCTTATGCTACCTAAAAGGGTATTCCCCAGATCCGGGTTAGGATCTATGAAACTCCGATGCAAGGCCACAAATATAAATCAAACAAGGCATACAATTGAAAACATAAGAGTGGTCTAATCCTAAGGTACACCTCACTTACAAGATATCCCCAGCAGAGTCGCCAGTTCTGTGATCGGTGGAAATAGAACTAACTGTTTTGAAATGCTGGTTCGCGAAATGTCGCGGTAAGCAAGAGTCACCACCGTCTTTTATTTTCTCCAACAAGGAAAGGACAAAAGCACAGCAAAATTCCTTTTCGAGATGTTTCTCGGTTCGGGAGGTAGATTATAGAAAGGGAAGGTGTTAGCACCCTTTCTATCCATGATTATCCATGGGCTCTTAGGTACTTTCTCTTATGTTTTCAAAAATTTGTTTGCTTTTCAAATGTGTGTGTGGGTTTTTGAAAAAAGTTTTGTTTGAAAAATTTCTAAGTAACTCTTGTATCTGTCCTCAAGAGTGTATGAAAAATTTGTTTGAAAACTTTTGAAAGTGTGGGTGCGAAAAGTTATTTTTGTTTGTTTGAAAAGAGCAAGTACCCATGAGATCTACCTACTCTAAGGAATTAGGATGTGTAAGAGTCCTTTAGACAGTGCTATCCCACTATTGAGAAGTAGGTAGCACCATCGTTGGAGGTATTCGGGTCAATTCGATTATAAGGGACAGTGTGGTCATCGAAGCAATAGTAGGACACCTTAGAAGTAACCCTAATGTCCTAGATCCTTTTATCCGAGGCAACCGTTTCGAGGCAGCTGGATCTTAGACAGGAGGGCGACCTCTAAGACAGTTCAACAAACTTTCCAGATGGCATCTTTAAGCCCATCCCCGACAAGATTTTGTCTCACCTCCAAATGGCATCTCTAAGCCCATTCCCGCATCCATTGTTCTGGTGAGACAGAATCTTGTCGGGGATGGGCTTAAAGATGCCATCTGGAAAGTTTGTTGAACTGTCTTAGAGGTCGCCCTTCTGTCTAAAAGATTCAGTCGCCTCGAAACGGTTTCCTCGGATAAAAAGGATCTAGGACATTAGGGTTACTTCTAAGGTGTCCTACTATTGCTTCGGTGACCACACTGTCCCTTAATCGAATTGACCCGAAAAACTCCAACGATGGTGCTACCTACCTCTCAATGGTGGGATAGCACTATCTAAAGGACTCTTACACAGCTTAATTCCTTAGGGTAGGTAGATGACTCATGGGTACTTGCTCTTCTCAAAACAAACAAAATACTTTTCACACCTTACACTTTCAAAAAGTTTTTTCAAACAATACTTCATACACTCTTGAGGACTGATACAAGAGTTACCTAGAAGTTTTCAAACGAACTTTTTCAAAACCCACACATACTTGAAAAGCAAACAAATTTTGAAAACATAAGAGCAAGTACCTAAGAGCCCGTGGATAACCACGGATAGAAAGGGTGCTAACACATTCCCTTTCTATAAATCTACCTCCCGAACCGAGAAATATTCTCATAAGGAATTTTGTTGTGCTTTTGTCCTTTCCATGTTGGAGAACATAAAAGACAGTGGCGACTCTTGCTTACCGCGACATTTCGCGAACCAGCTTAAAAAAAACAGTCAGTTCTATTTCCACCGATCACAGAACTGGCGACTCTGCTGGGGATACTATAAAAGTGAGGTGTACCTTAGGATTAGATCATACTTATGTTTGCAATTGCTTTGCTTTGATTGCTTTATATTTGTGGGCTTTGCATCGGAGTTTCATAGATCCTAACCCGGATCTGGGGATACCCTTTTAGGTAGCATAAGCTGTGAGGGACCTGTCCGGCGTAGACCGACACAGGTGAAGCAGTGGCTACGTTGGTGTGGCACCTTGGTCTGTACCGATATCCCTTGTGTTGTAACAAGGAGAATATGGGTCTTCCGAGGAGTCATTAAGCACCAACCGACCTTAGAACCCTAATGTGACCCAACTTGGCCATAGAACAGTAGCAGTATGCTACACCCATTGAGGCTAAACTCTCGCGATGGTTCTGGCCGCAAGAAAAGATTGCGACGCTGGAGTTATGACCGGTTGAGGGTAGTCAGTGATATTGGGATCCTCTAGAACCCGGTTACTTTTGATAGGACAGGTCTTAACCAACGAAACTGAAAGAGGGTAGTACCTGAAATTCATGATGGCCTAAACCCTAAGGGCTGTCTTGTGTGACTTGTGTGCCTTATCATGTTTGCCTTTGTGAATATTTGTGGTGTGCTTTATCATAACATCATACCATCATATCATTGCATGCATCCTGCATAAGGACTGACCTATTTAAAAGACAAGAGGGTTTCACCTTTGCTCTGTTTTGTAGGACATCATGATGCCTGTGCGAAGGAACACTATCCGGCTCAACTTTGTTCACCCACCTGATTTGCTTAAAGAGTTGGTTGATAGAATTCCAAACACTGCTTCCTTCATCCAGAGGCATGGTTCTCTTATCGGTTTAGTCACTTCAAAGTGGGACCAACAACTGATGAGTATCTTGACCCAGTTTTATGATCCCTTGTACAATTGCCTCACCTTTCAAGACTTCCAGCTGGTCCCTACCCTGGAAGAATTCTCTGATTTGCTTGGCATCCCTATCTTGGATCAGACTCCCTTCACTGGTTGGGAAAAGGCTCTTAGACTTGAGGAGATTGCAGCAGCCCTTCCTTTGACCAACAAGGAGGTAATGGACAACTAGGTGACTAGAAGCGGAGTTAAGGGCTTCCTGGATAAGTTTCTGATTGGTAAAGCTAACCGTTTCTGGAATGAATTAGACTTCAGGGCGTACGAGGACATTCTGGCTCTCTTAATCTATGGTCTAGTATTGTTTCCAAATCCTGATAACTTTGTCAATATCAATTCCATAAGGATCTTCATGTCTCGGAACCCTGTACCCACTCTCTTGGGTGATATCCTGCAACAACTCTATGCTCGTACTGCCCGAAGACGAGGAACTCTGTGGTGTTGTACTCCTTTGTTGGTGAGGTGGTTTATTTCGTACCTCCCCAAGTTCGTGCTGAAGAACCAAGAAGGAAGAGGTTGGGCTCATAGGTTAATGTCTCTCACTGATAATGACATCATTTGGACTCTCAGAGGTTTAAATGAGGTGGCTGTTATTGATTGTTGCGGAGAATATCCTAATGTTCCATTGATCGGTACCCAGGGAGGAATCTCTTATAATCCATGTTTAGCTCTCCGTCAATTTGGAAGAGCCAGAAGAGCAGGGCCTCATGAGATGTTGGTACCTCACATCAGTTTTGAGTTTCAGGTAGTTAGTGACGAGCTGCGCCGTAGATTCATCAAAGCTTGGGACAGAATTCACAAAGCTGACCCACATGAGTTGGGACCGAAGACTTCTCTACCAATGGAACCTTATTACAGATGGGTCCGCATCCGTGCTCAGAAGTTAGGTATGCCATATGAAGCGGTCAGGCCTATCATTCTTGAAATTCCTGATGGAGACGGGGTTCCTCCAACCATACTCCCTCCTCAGATGCCCACTGATGTTGATACCCTAAAGAGGTCTTGGGCGCAACTACAGGAAGAGCGGGATTATTATCGGGAAAAGTTCAACGAACAGGAACAGAAGATCCAGAAGCTGACCAAGCAATTGGAGAATGAGCGAATCATGAATGACTACATCCGTACTGAGAAGAGGAGGCCATTGGAGCACTGATGGGCTTTGGATGTTTCCTTTACAACTTTTATTTCCTTTTCAGTATTTTCATTCCTGTAACGCCTAAGGGAAATTTGTTGAACAATTTAAATTCCAAAGTTTAAATCTAATAAAGTGTGTTCCTTTTGTCTACAAAGTTGATTCCCGATTGTCTTTGAAAACATAATTCATACGCATTTCATTCATCATATGCATCACAGGTACCCTTTTTCTACAGGTTGCTTAATCTTCTTCGCTGTTTATTTCAGCACTCAGTCATTATGAATCCTGAACCAACTACCGAACAAGCTATCAAGGCCCTCCAGGCCCAGAACGCTCAGTTTCAAGAGACGGTCATGAACTTGGCCCAGGGACAACAGGAGTTAAAGGCTCTGCTCCTGAAGAAGAAGAAGAAGAAGAGGACTGTGTTGTTCAACACTGGACGCAGACTCGGGAATACACTGCAGAATGAAGCTGAGAGGACTACTCCATCTGTTGGGGAAGGCAGTCACCAAGGGAGAGAGGTTCCTAGTCCTGTGGTCTCTGACACCGAGACAGACTTCAATGATGAACAGTACCCTCCTGGCGAGGACCGGTACAAATAGTTGGAGGACAGGTTAAATTCTATGGAGATTCAACGTGTGCCTGGGTTGGATTTTGGAGACTTAGGGTTATCTTCTGGGGTGGTGATCCCACACAAGTTCAAGGCACCTACCTTTGTGAAGTACGACGGGGCTTCCTGTCCTAAACTGCACCTCCTCTCTTATGTAAGGAAGATCCAGCCTTACACTGCAGACAAGAACTTATGGATCCATTTCTTCCAGGAGAGTCTTTCAGGGACTCATCTCGAATGGTTCTATCAGCTGGATGGAACCAACATTCGTAACTGGGAGGATTTGGCTACTGCTTTTTATAAGCAGTATCAATATAATTCCGACCTCGCTCCCACGCGTACCCAACTCCAGGGTATGTCACTGGGAACGGGTGAAGGTTTTAAGGAGTACGCACAGAAATGGAGAGACCTGACTGGCAGGGTGCAGCCACCGTTGACGGATCGTGAACTAGTGGACATGTTCTTGGGGACCCTATCTGGTCCATTCTTTAACCATCTCATTGGTAATTCCTCTGCTGGGTTTACAGACCTGATCCTGACTGGTGAGAGGATCGAAGCTGGTATCAAATCGGGGAAGATACAGAAGGGTGCCTCCTCAAATACTGAAAAGAAGCCCTTCAAGAAGGAAGCTAGTGCTGTGTATGGTCCCAGAAGACAGAACAAACCGAAACGCTGCCAAGCTGTCAACGCGATGGTTATTTCTAAGCCTGCTGCTGCTCCCCAACAATATAACCAGCCAAGAGTTGAGAGGCCCAAAAGACAGTATACTCGGCTCAACATGACCCTCTCTCAGATATTACCGCAATTGCTGTCAACTAGCCTGGTAACTGTCAAGGAAGCTCCGAAGGTGGTAAACATAGCATCTCCGAAGTACAACCCCAACGCCCATTGCGCTTATCACTCTGATAGCCCGGGACATTCTACTGATGATTGTTGGTCCCTAAGGAATAAGGTTCAGGACCTTATTGATGCTAAGGAAATACAGTTCGAGGCGCCCGAAAGGCCAAATGTTGTGACTGCTCCCATGCCCCAGCATGGAGTGAATGCTGTTGAGGAGGATCTGTATGTAGCTTCTGTGGATGATGTTGCTACTCCGCTGCTGACCGTCAAGAGGAACCTGTTGCTAGCCGGTTTATTTCTGGGATGTAGTAAAGGTTGCCATCTATGTGCTGCTTCACCTGTTGGTTGTCCTTTGTTGAAGTCAGGTGTCCAAAACCTGATGGATAGCAAAGAGATCTTGTTTAAGAAGATTGCTATTCCTGCTGTTCCTGCTGAAGAAGGGTCAATTGTCACCATTTTCAACAACCCCCCTAAGGCTCCCTCAAAGAAGCCTGTCAAAATTATGCCTGTTCACAAGATTGCTCCTATAACCATCACTGTTCCGGGGCCCATCCCCTATAAGTCTGACAAAGCTGTCCCGTGGCATTATGGGGCAGATGTTTATGTTCTGGGAGTGAAACAAGAGTTCAATACTAGTACCGGTGTCACCAACATCACCGGGCCTGCTAAAGTCACTCGTAGTGGAAGACTGTTCGCACCAGACATTGCACCTCTAGCAATTCAGAGACCTCTTGTCATCACGCCTGCCAGTGTGCCTGTTTCCCCTCCTGATCAAGTTGCTACCCCTGCTGCCGAGTCATCTGACGCTCGTGGCAAAGGGGTTGCTACTGATGTGCCTGCCCGGATGGAGGCACCGAAGACCACTGTTGAAGCTTCCAAGCAAGAGATGGAAGAGATCCTTAAAATTATCAAGAAAAGTGATTTCAATGTGGTTGAGCAGCTGGGGCACACCCCCTCTAAAATCTCTATGCTATCACTGTTGTTGTGTTCAGAGGCCCATGCCAAGGCCCTGATTGCTTTCCTGAAGACGGCCCACGTGCCGCAAGAAACGTCTGCTGATCAATTCAACGACTGTGTGGCCAACTTAACCGCTGATAATGGTCTGGGTTTCTCTGATGCTAATCTGACGGCCAAGGGGAAGAACCATAATGATGCCCTGCATGTCTCCATTGAATGCAGGGGCACTACTCTTGCCCATGTGCTGGTTGACACTGGTTCTTCATTAAACGTACTACCCAAGAAAGCTCTAGACAGGCTGGACTGTGAGGGTTTAGAGCTCAAACCAAGTAACATTGTTGTCCGGGCCTTTGACGGGTCCAAAAGGATGGTACATGGCGAGGTTGTCATCCCAATCAGGGTTGGTTCACAAGTCTTTGATTCAAAATTCTACATGATGGATATCCGTCCATCCTATTCTTGTTTTCTGGGTCGTCCCTGGATCCACAAGGCTGGAGCTGTGACCTCCACATTGCATCAGAAGCTTAAATACCCGGTCAGAGCGAAGATCGTAATAGTGCAAGGGGAAGAGGAATACATGGTCAGCCACCTCAACTCGTTCCGGTACGTAGAAATGGAGGGGGAGTTCATTGAGACCCCCTTTCAACACTTTGAAGAGGTGCCTCAGACATTGGCAGCAGCAGAGACAGTGACTGCAGAAGACTCTCCTTTGAAGATGGCTTCCTTGAGGGATTCCCGGGCTGTGATTGAGAAGGGTGAGTGTGCAAACTGGGGCAGACTTCCTGATTTCACTCCAAAGACTGACAAGTTTGGCTTGGGTTTCACTGCAGAAGCTCAGAAGGCTGTGCGCAAGGCAAGAATTGGAAGACCTCCTGTGCTCATCACCAACCCGGGAGTGAATGCTATTGAGGACGAAGCGGACGAATCTGAATTTGACAGCTGGATCTACCCAACGACCAACGGTGGACCAAGCAACTGGACTGCAAAAGATTTTACACCTATTACTTTTGTCACTCAGTAATGAACTCTTTTGTTTTAAATTTGTAACAAACAATGATTTGAAACTTTATGGCCCGGTGTCTTACCCGGGGCACCGTGGCCTCATTTGTGAGGGCTTTTGTGTGCCACTTCCATATATCATTAATAAAAACATTGGACGTTTTTTACATTTCAAATCTTGTGCTCCCTTTCTTTCTTTACATATTGCAAAACAGCTATATTTACACACACTCACTTATACAGGTTCCAATCCACTCTGGATCCCACTGGTAACGACTCTGCTACTGCCAGTTATAACTTCGAAAATTCGATCAACTTAGCCGAAGACGAAGGTGAAGATGATTGCGAAGTGCCTGGCGAACTTGCAAGACTGCTACTCCAGGAAGAGAGGGCCATTCAGCCACATGAAGAGCCAGTGGAAACGGTAAATTTGGGTACTGAGACAGACAGAAAGGAAGTCAAGATTGGTGCCAATCTAGAGCTCAGCGTGAAACAACGGTTGATTCAGATGTTGCATGACTATGTGGAAATCTTCGCCTGGTCTTACGAAGACATGCCTGGGTTGGATACTGACATTGTGGTTCATCACCTGCCTACCAAGGAAGACTGTCCTCCGGTAAAACAGAAAGTCCGCCGTATGCGTCCAGAGATGTCCGAGAAAATCAAGGCTGAGGTTATGAAACAATTTGATGTCGGGTTTCTAGCAGGGACTTCTTACCCTCAGTGGGTTGCCAACGTGGTTCCAGTGCCAAAGAAAGATGGTAAGGTCCGAATGTATGTTGATTACATGGATTTGAACAGGGCCAGCCCTAAGGATGATTTCCCTCTGCCTCATATCGACGTTCTGGTTGACAACACTGCCCAACATAAGGTATTCTCCTTCATGGACGGTTTCTCCGGTTATAATCAAATCAAGATGGCTCCTGAAGACATGGAGAAGACCACTTTTGTTACTCAGTGGGGCACCTTTTGCTATAAGGTCATGCCTTTTGGGTTGAAAAATGTTGGGGCAACTTACCAACGTGCCATGGTTGCTTTGTTTCATGACATGATCCATCATGAGATTGAAGTATATGTCGACGATATGATTTCAAGGTCTCAAACTGAGGAGGAACACCTTGACCATCTACGGAAACTGTTTGACCGTCTGAAGTTGTACAAGCTGAGGTTGAACCCGAACAAGTGCACCTTCGGGGTAAGATCTGGAAAATTGCTAGGCTTTGTCATAAGCGACAAAGGTATTCAAGTGGACCCTGCCAAGGTGAAAGCCATACAAGAGATGCCAGCTCCCAAGACAGAGAAAGAAGTCAGAGGCTTTCTAGGACGTCTGAATTACATTGCCCGGCTCATCTTGCATCTAACTGCTACCTGTGAACCAATCTTCAAGCTACTGAAGAAAGATCAAGTAGTACGTTGGAATGATGAATGTCAGGCCGCTTTCGAAAGAATCAAAGAGTATCTCCAAGAACCACCCATTCTTATGCCACCGGTTGAAGGGAGACCTCTAATCTTATACTTGACAGTACTTGACAACTCAATGGGGTGTGTGTTGGGGCAGCATGACGAGTCTGGCCGAAAAGAGCACGCCATTTATTACCTTAGCAAAAATTTTACCGACTGTGAGACCCGATACTCACTGCTCGAGAAAACTTGCTGCGCTTTGGTATGGGCTGCTCGCCGGCTGAGACAGTATATGTTGACTCACACCACTCTGTTGATTTCAAAGATGGATCCAATCAAGTACATATTCGAAAAGCCTGCTCTGTCTGGAAGAATAGCAAGATGGAAAATGATCTTGACCGAATACGACATCCAGTACACGACCCAAAAAGCAATCAAGGGAAGTGTATTGGCAGACCATTTGGCACACCAGGCAGTGGACGACTACCAATCTATGAACTTTGAATTTCCAGACGAGGATATCATGGTAGTAACTGATTGTGAAGTACCTGGACCGGATGAAGGACCTGAGGAAGGATCCCGATGGTCTATGCACTTTGATGGAGCCTCAAACGCTTTGGGTAATGGCATCGGCGCTGTGATCATATCCCCAAAAGGCACTCATACTCCACTTACTTCCCGGCTATGTTTCAACTGCACCAACAACATGGCGGAGTATGAGGCATGCATCATGGGTCTTCAAGCTGCAATTGACTTAAGGATCAAGTTTCTGAGTGTCTTCGGAGATTCCGCTCTCGTGATCAATCAGATCAAAGGCGAGTGGGATACGAAACACCCAAATCTTATTCCTTACAAGGAGTTAGTGTTGACATTGATCCCCCATTTCACGAAGATAACTTTTGAACACTTCCCAAGAGAGGAGAATCAGTTGGCGGACGCGTTAGCTACGATGTCTTCCATGTTCAAAGTCAAATGGGACAACGAGGCTCCCCGGATCATTATCTGGAAGTTAGATGAACCTGCACATTGCTGTGATCTTGAGGCTGAAGAGGTAACTGAGAAACCTTGGTATCATGAAGTGAAGAGGTACTTGGAAGCTCAAGAATACCCTGAAGGTGAATCCATCAATGACAAAAAGTTTCTGAGAAGGTTCGCTGCAAAGTTCTTCCTCAGCAACGGCATTCTGTACAAGCGAAACCATGATTCAACCTTACTGCGTTGTGTGGATAAGACTGAAGCGGAAAAGATCATGGCAGAGCTGCATGAAGGCACCTTCGGAACACATTCCAGTGGACATACCATGGCAAAGAAGATCCTTCGGGCAGGATATTTTTGGTCCACAATGGAAGCCGACTGTTACCAACATTCTCGGACATGTCATAAATGCCAGATATATGCTGATAAGGTGCACGTTCCTCCAGTTCCCCTGAACGTCTTGACAGCACCTTGGCCTTTTGCAATGTGGGGCATCGATATGATCGGCGAGATCAGACCTACGGCATCCAACGGGCATCGCTTCATCCTGGTAGCAATTGATTACTTCACAAAGTGGGTTGAAGCAGCTTCCTACGCTACGGTAACCAAGAATGTCGTGGCACGATTCATTCGGCATAACCTGATCTGTCGATACGGTGTACCAGAGAGGATCATTACGGACAATGGTACCAATCTTAACAACAAGATGATCACTGAGCTCTGCGAGCAATTCAAGATACAGCACCACAACTCTTCTCCCTATCGGCCGAAGATGAATGGGGCTGTAGAAGCAGCAAATAAGAATATTAAGAAGATTGTGCAGAAGATGACAGTGACCTACAAAGATTGGCACGAGATGTTATCGTTCGCTCTTCATGGGTACCGTACCTCAGCAAGGACGTCAACCAGGACAACACCCTTCTCCTTGGTCTATGGCATGGAGGCAGTCTTGCCTATTGAAGTCCAGATACCCTCTCTCTGGATAATGAAGGATGCAGGTTTGAGCGAAGATGACTGGATCCAGACTCGACTTGATCAATTAAACCTGATTGACGAAAAGAGACTCACTGCTATTTGTCATGGTCAAACGTATGAAAAACGGATGATCAGGGCATTTAACAAGAAAGTTAGACGACAAGAGTATCAAGTCGGAGACCTGGTAATCAAGCGCATCATTCTTCCTCAAAGTGATCCCAGGGGAAAATGGACCCCTACGTACGAAGGGTCATTTGTGGTTAAACATGTCTTCTCATGAGGAGCCATGATTCTAACCACCATGGATGGTGATGACCTTCCTCACCCTGCCAATGCAGACATAGTAAAAAGATACTACGCATGAATAAAAGACCCGCTAGGTTGACACACCTAGGCAAAAATAAGGGCTTCCCGGCGAACCAAAAGGGTTCGGGCAAAAATAAGGGATGAAATGAAAAAAAATCTGTACACCCGGCAAGTCAAAAACCTGAAAGGGCGGCTTGGGCAAAAATGGGTATCCCGGTGGACTGAAAACCCGAAAGGGAGGTCCAGGCAAAAGTTAGGGATTAAAAGCGTAATACTATGTCTCATTGGATCACCTTGCATCCAGAATTCGGTATCAACTATCAGGTTCAGACGACATCAATCAATCAGCTTCATCTTCAATCGAGTAGCAAAGGGATGAGACGCTTGAAGACATAAAGGCGATAGCAGAGTTGGAACCCAGTGGGACATTTTCACATAGCTGTTTTGTTTTCTTTGTACAAATTGTATAAACTCTGTTCGGCGGCGTTCTCTTACTAGGACGTCAGCCTCTTGTACATAAACGCCTATTTACAGGAAAATTCAAAAATCAATACAAATTCACTTTTCAGACCAATTGCCAATTATTTTTCCTTTTTCTGTTTTGTTTTGTAAAGAACGTCCAATATTCAATTTTTGATATATGCATTTGACACTAATTGCTAACTCATAAATATTTGAATACGAAACAAAGGATTAATTACAGGTGACATCAGAAACAGGGGCAATAATGAGTTGTCTAAGCAATCCAGTTGCTCTGTCCACCAAGGTACCAAGGTAAGTTCGGCTGAAGAACGTAACCAAGATACCTTCACTCCCCCCAGAGTAAGACCAATCAGCAATACTCTCCCCGAGCAGAGTTGGTCTCCCATCATCCCTGAAAAGGCATAGTATCTCCAACAAGTCAGTGATACTCTCCCCAAGCAGAGTTAAGCTACTGTCAGCCTTAAGGAAGTTGGGTACCCCCAGAAGATCTCAATATTCCCCAGCGGAGTATACAGATGTTCCTAAGCAAGCATCCCCGGCAGTCTTGATATAAGATTGTTCCTCGGCGGAATACAGACATCCAGTGGAGCCATTCCCCAGTGCAGTCCAAAGTCTCCCCAGGAGAGTTGAACCATCTCCCCAGTAGACTCTGGAAGCTTATCCCCAGTAGATTTTGGAAGCTTATCCCCTGCGGAGCACGAACGCGTCTCCCCGGCTTTTATTCAAAGGTTATTCCCCACCAGGGTATAACTGGGTTATCCTCAGCTAATTACCACGGAAATATCGTCCTCGGCGAAGTTCTTCATATCCCCCCAACGGAGTTCATCAAATCTTCCAGCATAACTCATCAACGGTATCCCCAGCGGAGTTATCATCAAACCTCAGCGAAGCATCTCTTCCCACAGAGTATTCCCCGCAGAGTAATCTCTCCAACAAGTTTATTCCCCAACGGAGTCATCTTCTCCTACCGGTTTATTCTTGCAACCATCATCCCCAGCGGAAATGAAGAACTCTACTCTTCAAACATCAGCCCAGGATTCAAGCTCCCGGCATTCGTCAAGGATTTATTTTCCTAGACGAAAATACATTCATAAACATTACATTATCATACACCATGACGCATGCATATACGCATCATAAACACGCAATCTCATTTATTTTTTAGAACATCATGACATCATGCAGTTCATACATCATGACATTGCATACAACTGACGCCTTGCCTTTTCAGGAAAAAGGTCAATCCAAAGATGATTACTATCAACTGTCGCAATTCCAGATTCGATACCTGTATCTAGCCAGGGCATATGTGTGAGCGATCAATTCCAGATTTGATTCCTGTATCCAGCCAGGGCACGTCTGAAGAGTTTGAAGATTCGATTCCTGTATCCAGCCAGAGCATATCTGTTGACGACTAGTTCCAGATTCGATTCCTGTATCTAGCCAGGGCACGTCTGAAGAGTTTGAAGATTCGATTCCTGTATCCAGCCAGGGCATATCTGTTGACGACTAATTCCAGATTCGATTCTTGTATCCAGCCAGGGCACGTCTGAAGAGTTTCCAGATTCGATTCTTGTATCCAGCCAGGGCACGTCTGAAGAGTTTCCAGATTCGATTCCTGTATCCAGCCATGGCACGTCTGAAGAGTTTGAAGATTCGATTCCTGTATCCAGCCAGGGCATATCTGTTGACGACTAATTCCAGATTCGATTCCTGTATCCAGCCAGGGCACGTCTGAAGAGTTTGAAGATTCGATTCCTGTATCCAGCCAGGGCATATCTGTTGACGACTAATTCCATATTCAATTCCTGTATCCATCTAGGGCACGTCTGAAGAGTTTGAAGATTCGATTCCTGTATCCAGCCAGGGCATATCTGTAGACGACCGATTCCATATTCGATTCCTGTATCTAGCCAGGGCATATCTGTGAGTAACTGATTGTAGATTCGATACCTGTATCCGGCCAGGGCATGTCTGCATGAAGAGTTTGAAGATTCGATTCCTGTATCTAGCCAGGGCATATCTGTTGACGACTAATTCCAGATTCGATTCCTGTATCCATCCAGGGCATATCTGTTGACGACTAATTCCAGATTCGATTCCTGTATCCAGCCAGGGCACGTCTGAAGAGTTTGAAGATTCGATTCATGTATCCAGCCAGGGCATATCTGTTGACGACTAATTCCAGATTTGATTCCTGTATCCAGCCAGGGCACGTCTGAAGAGTTTGAAGATTCGATTCCTGTATCCAGCCAGGGCATATCTGTTGACGACTAATTCCAGATTCGATTCCTGTATCTAGCCAGGGCACGTCTGAAGAGTTTGAAGATTCGATTCCTGTATCCAGCCAGGGCATATCTGTTGACGACTAATTCCAGATTCGATTCTTGTATCCATCCAGGGCACGTCTGAAGAATTATAGATTCGATACCTGTATCCAGCCAGGGCATGTCTGCATGAAGAGTTTGAAGATCAACCCCTGTAACAGGCCAGGTAATTATCTTTCTTTCTCAGATACACAAGTTCTCGCTAAGGAATCTCTTACGCGATTGACACCTAGATGGCATCTATAAGCCCATCCTCCCATTACAGTTCCAAATGGCATCTATAAGCCCATTCCCGACAAGGTTCTGTCACATCTCCAGATGGCATCTATAAGCCCATCCTCTTATCCACCATCTCTCCAAATGGCATCTGTAAGCCCATTCCCGACATCACACTGCTGGTACTCTACTATGTGAGTGCAAATTTCTGGGCACTCTAGTGTTCAATCATCTTCCACCTTCGGATCACGAAAGGCACACAAGCCAATCTACATCCTCAGGTCTAAGAAGATTGAACATGGGCAACTGTTGTACCCCAAAATTTGCCCTCCCGTATTCTTCAAAGTTTTGACAAGCATCATCTCAATTTGCTCAAAGTCTACTCAAGGGCTACACAGTCAACCATCCTCCTAAGCCAGTCAAATTAGGGTTTTGGTTCTTGCAAGGAAGTTGAGGTTTTCAAGGACTCAATCAAGTCCCACATGCCTATAAACATTGTCAAGCATCTACTTGTCAAGTTTCAAGGCTCACAAGGTCAAGTTGCATAGTCAAAAACCCTAATTGCTTCACAATCAACTGTAGGGGCAAAATGGTCATTTGGCAGTCAAAAGTCAAAATTTTTGGTCAACATCTTATTTTGAATCCACAATAATCATTTGATCAAGTCTTGATCATGATTTCACAAGAATGGCTCAAAAATCATCAAGGTGTCAAAAGTTTCTATTTTTGGACAGCTGAAAAGTCAACTGTAACTTGACCAAGGCATAACTTTTTCATGGTTCATCAGAAAAATCCCATCCAATGCTCATTTTGAAGGGGAGGAAATTTCCTACAATTCATCTTCACATTCTAAGTCCAAGAAATGCTCTCACAAAAAGTTATCAATTTCAACATTAAAGGTCATTTTCAAAAGTCAACAAAAAGGCACTTTAAGTCAAAGACCATAACTTGAGATTGGTAAATCAAAATGACATGGGACAAAAAGGCATTGGTTAGAGGACTTCAAGACCTTTCCAAAATGTCCAAGAACATGTTCATATGATCAAAATTGAGCAAGATATGCATTGGAGAAGTTGGGAAATTTTTGTGAAATGGCCAAAGTCAACTATCGGTGAAACTTCAATTTTTGACAAAAGGGCCCACTTTTTCCACTTGGTTCAGCCTTGTCATGCCACCCACGTGTCCCATGACCCATTACAAGACCAAACATTTATTTTTTTCATTTTTATTTAATTTTTATGGATTTAATTCACTTTAATCCATAATAATTCAAATAAAAATCAAAAAATGAGTTAAATGGTATCTTTGAGTTTTGAATGACTTTTATATGTCATGAATCACATACCAAATTCGTGCCAAGCCTATTATGATCATGAAATTCAAATTTTGAACAAAAATGGCAAGTTTCTTTAATGGTGGTTATGGAAAAATCTCAAACATCATTGCATTGGTTTTAAGGCTCCTAAAGTCACTTGATTACATTCATAGACATATATGCAAGCCTCTCATACCTCAGGCACGACCTAGAAACCTTTGAAACAGCATAACCAATTTCCAAAATTCCAAAGAAAAGTCACAAACTGAAATCAATCTTCCAGTGCAATTCAAGCATTTCTTTTGATCCAAACACGTTGCCAGCATTGCCAGGAACCTATTGCACTCATAAACAAGTCCTAACACTCAAGAATTCGTGCTATACAGTCATACAGTTTACCTTCTTTTTTCAAAATCATAACCATCCATTTATGCATTTTTGACATCTTTCATTGTTTGTTTTGTGTTTATAGAACTCAGACGAAGCTTTTGGTACCATTCAATTGCGTTATAATGCCCTAGAATCGAAACCACCATTAACGAATCCTAGGGTTTTAGAGCTTGTGATTTGGGGCTTTTCCCATACTATAAAATCAGAACTCCAAACACCCATGGTTGAAACCAGCGTGATGAGACGAATCCATTAGATACCTCGCGCCCTTTTTATATAGCTCAGGGGCCTAATCACTATTTTTAATGTTTGCATTTTGTGGGGGTTTAAAACCCCCGCTATGTGTTTTATATTTCTGCAGATTTCAACGAAGAAGATGAGGCGTGGAAGGATGGGATTGGTTGATTCAAATGGGCGCGCGCTTTTTCTTTTTGTTCAGCATATAGTGTGCTTATTTCATATTATGTTTTTTTCTTATTATTCTAACAAACGCGCATGAGTGGTGCAGTGGCTGGCAATGTGCTTGGTATTCGTTGGGACCTGGGTTCGATCCCCAGATCCCCCTAACGCGTTATATTATTTTTCTTCTCATGCTTGCATACAGCGTTCCAAGGACGGCACACCATATATCCTCACAAGATCAACATGCCAAGTGTCCCAAGCGTCCATCCAAGGGCCAAGAGGTGAGGAGCATCATGTTCTCAGGTCAACACAGGCGCAGGCAGTCCAGAAAGTCAACGAGCTTTGTACAGATGGGCCTCACAATTCAATTCAGAACACCCCAATCTGGCCCAAAACCCCCCCTTGGGTTTGCAATTTTTAATTTTGTCATTTTTATATTTTGTTTGTCTTATTTATTTTTTTTCCATTTTATTAACTATTAACATAATTAATTTTCTTTTTTTCTATAAAAAAAAAAAGAACTAATATTATTATTATTATTAATTTCATTTTATTTTTGTAAATAAATACTAATAAATTGAATTAATTTTAATTAGGCAACTTTAACCCTTTTTCTTAATAACTAAAATAAATTTAGAATTAGGTTTTATTAACTTTTAATTTTATTTCCTTTTATTTTATTTCATTAAAAAAAACATAAAAAACACAAAAAAAAATTTTTAATTAATTAATTAATTAGTTTAATCATTAGTTTTAATTTCTTTTAATCACAAAAAAGACAAAAAAAATTCATTTCTTTTCTTAAAAGGGTCAAAACCCTTAAGGCATTCCCGATTAATTTTTATTCGCGCGCATTTATTTTATTTTGATTATTATGTAACTGCTTCAAGAATGTAATAGTAATTAGGTTTATTGCTTTCTTTATTTTCCGCACTTTATCAAAATGGGTCTTTGTTTTTTGGCGATGTATAGACCGCGCCTTGTAATAGCGTAGCTTTACATTCCCGCACTTTAATTTTCCGCACTCCTAACTGTTAACAATGCATGAAAGAATGTATGAATAATAAAATTAATCTGTAGCTCACAAATAACATGTACAAAGACAATTAACTGAAAAACAACACACAAAGCACATGTCACTCCTAGGGTACGCCTCACTGGTTGCCTCGAACGTGGTCATCAAGTATAGGGTGTCTTAGAGGTCGCCCTTCTGTCTAAAAGATCCAGTCGCCTCGAAACGGTTGCCTCGGATAAAAAGGATCTAGGACATTAGGGTTACTTCTAAGGTGTCCTACTATTGCTTCGGTGACCACACTGTCCCTTAATCGAATTGACCCGAAAAACTCCAACGATGGTGCTACCTACCTCTCAATGGTGGGATAGCACTATCTAAAGGACTCTTACATAGCTTAATTCCTTAGGGTAGGTAGATGACTCATGGGTACTTGCTCTTCTCAAAACAAACAAAATACTTTTCACACCTTACACTTTCAAAAAGTTTTTTCAAACAATACTTCATACACTCTTGAGGACTGATACAAGAGTTACCTAGAAGTTTTCAAACGAACTTTTTCAAAACCCACACACACTTGAAAAGCAAACAAATTTTGAAAACATAAGAGAAAGTACCTAAGAGCCCGTGGATAACCACGGATAGAAAGGGTGCTAACACCTTCCCTTTCTATAAATCTACCTCCCGAACCGAGAAACATTCTCATAAGGAATTTTGTTGTGCTTTTGTCCTTTCCATGTTGGAGAATATAAAAGACGGTGGTGACTCTTGCTTACCGTGACATTTCGCGAACCAGCTTAAAAAAACAGTCAGTTCTATTTCCACCGATCACAATCAGGAATTCAGATTGTATGCCACTTTGAGAATGAGAATCTTCATTCTGTTGGGAATATCAGGAGCTTGGGTTGTATGCCAATCTACTGGGGTTTCAAGGATGAGAATCTTCATTCTGTTAAGGGTCAGAAACTGGGGGTATACCAATCTTCTGAGGTTTTAAGGATGAGAATATTCATTCTGTTAACGGTTAGAAATTGGGAGTATACCAATCTTCTGAGGTTTTAAGGATGAGAATCTTCATTCTGTTAACGGTTAGAAATTGGGAGTATGCCAATCTTCTGAGGTTTTAAGAATGAGAATCTTCATTCTGTTAACGGTTAGAAATTGGGAGTATACCAATCTTCTGAGGTTTTAAGGATGAGAATCTTCATTCTTTTAACGGTTAGAAATTGGGAGTATACCAATCTTCTGAGGTTTTAAGGATGAGAATCTTCATTCTGTTAACGGTTAGAAATTGGGAGTATACCAATCTTCTGAGGTTTTAAGGATGAGAATCTTCATTCTGTTAACGATTAGAAATTGGGAGTATACCAATCTTCTGAGGTTTTAAGGATGAGAATCTTCATTCTGTTAACGGTTAGAAATTGGGAGTATACCAATCTTCTGAGGTTTTAAGGATGAGAATCTTCATTCTGTTAACGGTTAGAAATTGGGAGTATACCAATCTTCTGAGGTTTTAAGGATGAGAATCTTCATTCTGTTAACGGTTAGAAATTGGGAGTATACCAATCTTCTGAGGTTTTAAGGATGAGAATCTTCATTCTGTTAACGGTTAGAAATCGGGAGTATACCAATCTTCTAAGGTTTTAAGGATGAGAATCTTCATTCTGTTAACGGTTAGAAATTGGGAGTATACCAATCTTCTAAGGCTTTAAGGATGAGAATCTTCATTCTGTTAACGGTTAGAAATTGGGAGTATACCAATCTTCTGAGGTTTTAAGGATGAGAATCTTCATTCTGTTAACGGTTAGAAATTGGGAGTATACCAATCTTCTGAGGTTTTAAGGATGAGAATCTTTATTATTGAGAGGAACAGATTTTAGGAGCTTCAGTTGTCCGTTATCTTGTTGGTGGTTGTAACTTCCAGCAGGTGATGAAGGAAATTTTGAATGATGATCGTAACTTCCAGCAGGTGATGAAGGAAATTTTGAACGACCTTTCAACTTGAAATGTAATTTTGCTTTGGAGAGTAAATCCTTGACAAATGTTGGGGAAATAAACCCATAACCGAAGTTGGGGATTGAAAATCCTGGCTAACTGCCGATTGCTTAGGGAGCAAGATCTTCAATTGTTGAGGTTTTTTTTTTATTTTATTTTTTAGGACCACTGCTGGGGATTGAAAATCCTTGGGGATTTGTGGGGGACTGAGAATTCTAATGATCTCTGCTGGGGAATTCAGAACCTGGGAGACTCATGCTGAAGAAGTAAGACTGAGAATCGTCAGTCTGGTGGGAAGTATCTCTGTGGGGAGAAGGTTCACTAGTCTAGTTCCACTGGGGATTGATAGTTGGAATTTTGGCTCCACTGGGGATTGGATGTTTAGATTTTTAAGGTTCCACTGGGGGTCTTGACTCTAAGGGGAATTGAGTTCTGGAAGGCTCTCCGGCTGGGGAAATCAGTTTTGAGAAAGCTTTTGCTCTGTTGAAGATCCTGAAGTTTAACTCTGTTTGGGGAATTAAGTTCTGGATTGAGGAATTTGGAGTTTAAATCTGCTGGGGATTCCTTTTGAAAGGGCATCACGGTATCTACCTATTCGTTCAAACTATCAGTAATCATCTTTTCCTGATTTGTAAGAAAAATGATTATGTTCAAATGCATATGCCTATTTAAAAAAACATTGGACGTTTCTCAAATAAACATAAGTGCAAAAGAGAAAAAGGAAGTCAAGGCAAATTTCTGTATTTGGAAAAGTATTTGTATTGACTTTCTATGAGTATCTTTGTACAAAGGAAACAGGCATCCTAGTAAGAGGACGTCGTCGTAAAAATTGAAAATTTTATACAAAAGAAAGATGGCTATGTGCAACAATTCCATGGAATTTCATTCTGCTATAGCCTTCACAACTCTGAATACCTATCCATTCAATGCTTCGTCTGCCGGTGACTGGATTAATCAGAAGCTTGGAGCTGGTTGATGAAGAGATTGTCCTTAAAGTGATCCGGCGAGACATAGTCATACGCTTTAATTCCCTAAATTTTTCCTGGATCGCCCTTTCGGGTTTTCGATCCACCGGGAAACCCATTTTTGCCCAAGCCGCCCTTTCGGGTTTTCAACTTTCCGGGTGTACAGATTTTTTTGTTTTATCCCTAATTTTTGCCTGAACCTCCCTTTTGGGTTTTCGGTTCACCGGGATGCCCATTTTTGCCCAAGCCGCCCTTTCGGGTTTTCGACTTGTCGGGTTATTTTATGCGTAGTATCTTTTGACTATGTCTGCGTTTGTAGGGTGCGGCAAATCGTCGCCGTCCATGGTGGTCATAATCATTGCACCACCAGAAAATATGCTCTTGATCACAAATGGTCCTTCGTATGTAGGAGTCCATTTGCCCCTGGGATCACTTTGCGGAAAGATAATCAGCTTGATTACGAGATCTCCGACTTGATACACTTGACGTCTGACTTTCTTGTTGAAAGCCTTGATCATCCGTTTTTGATACGTCTGACCATGGCAAACAGCAGTGAGTCGCTTCTCGTCGATCAAATTGAGTTGATCAAGTCGGGTCTGAATCCAATCGTCTTCACTCAAACCAGAGTCCTTCATAATCCTTAAAGAAGGAATCTGAACCTCCATGGGCAGGACAACTTCCATGCCATATACCAAAGAAAATGGGGTTGCCCCTGTCGAAGTACGTGTCGTGGTACGGTATCCATGCAGAGCAAACGGTAGCATCTCATGCCAGTCTTTGTAGGTGACTGTCATTTTCTTAATGATCTTCTTAATGTTTTTGTTCGCAGCTTCAACAACACCGTTCATCTTCGGCCGATAGGGAGATGAATTGTGATGATAAATCTTGAATTGTTCGCATAGAGCGGTGATCATAGTATTATTCAGATTTGTACCGTTGTCTGTGATGATCCTGTCGGGGACACCATACCAGCATATGAGATTTTTTTTGATGAAGCGGGCAACCACATTTTTTGTAACGGAGGCGAAGGAAGTTGCTTCGACCCATTTGGTAAAATAGTCAATGGCGACCAGGATGAAGCGATGTCCATTGGACGCTGTGGGCTTGATCTCCCCGATCATGTCAATGCCCCACATTGCGAATGGCCAAGGAGCTGTCAGAACGTTGAGAGGAACAGGAGGAATATGAATCTTGTCAGCGTAGACTTGACACTTGTGGCAAGTACGGGAATGCTGATGGCAATCTGCTTCCATTGTAGACCAGTAATAGCCTACCCTTAGAATCTTCTTAGCCATCGTATGCCCGCTCAAGTGAGTGCCAAATGTACCGCTGTGTATCTCGGTCATGATTAACTCTGCTTCAGCTTTGTATACACATCGGAGTAAAACACAATCATGGCTTCGTTTATAGAGGATGCCATTGCTCAGGAAGAACTTGGCAGCAAATTTCCTTAGGAACTTCTTGTCATTGATGGAAGCTCCTTCGGGGTATTCTCTAGTCTGGAGATACCTTTTGATTTCATGGAACCAGGGTTGTTCCATTACTTCTTCGGTCACTACAAGAAAAAATGAGTTTTACGACACATGAGTTGCGACGGTTCCCATAAATCCGTCCTTATTCTTGGACTGCGACAGTTGTCACGACAGTTAGAGCCAATCGTCGTAGATTTTTAAGCATATTGAGTAACATAATTGAGACAGTTGCCAAAGAACTGCCCTCTTTCCACACTCGCGACCAGTATAACAGATTGTCGCGACTACTTTGACCAATCATAATTAATATTTTGTTATTATTTTATTTTCTCACTTTTTTCCATTTGTTTTATTTTTCCATCTTTTCACTTTTATTAATTAAATATAATAATAGTAATTAATTAATTATAATATTAGTATTATAATATTACTTACTAACTATTAATTATATTAATAGTAGTTATATAATATAATAGTAACTATATTAATATTAGTAGTATTTAAATAATATAATAGTAATGTCAATAGATATTCAATAAAAAATAGAATTATAGCATATAAATATATTTAAAAAAACAAGAAAGCTTTTTAACGCATCTTGTTTCACGATTGTTCCTTTCACTGTCCCTTTGGCTGGAACGTATCATATCCCACGACGGTTTAAGAATCGACCCGGCTCAGATTTATGATCGTTCTCAACCTTTCGTAACGTTCTTTCAATTCACGCGCGCTAAGATTCTCAAATTCTACCGCAATTTCCTTTTCTTTTCAGAATCACAAACTCCTTTGTACATAAAGACGACTACGTATCAGATCTGAGATATCCAATCGAAAGCATCAAATTTCCTCTAGAGATCTTCGTACTGGCCTCCTTTGATTGCTAAGCAAAGGGGAAGATCTCTCTTTGAAGTCGCACAAAGAAGGTATTCTGTGTCGCACAAATCAGCAGCAATGTCTGGAGAATCCGCCACCGCTATTCACAAGGGTCAAGTAAGATTCAAACTCTATCATTCACTATTATGATCATCGTCAAGTTTATCTTATTTGATTTAGGGTACACAAGTTCTAACCTAGTTCATATACTTTTGATTAGGTTGATCTCTTAGGCTTCATAGATTGGATTGGTGTTGAATGCCTCAATCAAAGCACCACTCTCTCTGTTTCCAGTGCTATCAAACAGGTTATGTTTCTTTTTTCTATGATTCAATTCAGAAGCAAAAACCCTTATTGTGTTAGCTATGATTTTATCTTAATGTAACTTTGCTTGATGAAAATTAGGGTTATAGAGAAGATAAAGGTTTTCATCTAGAAATTGATGCATATGAACAGTTTTTGCTTTATATTGCTTTCACCCAAGTTATTAAACTTTATTCCATTATTGTCAAAGGTCCTGAAGATAAAGTTAACCACTTCCTCATCCACATTATAGAACTAAACTACATTATTAATTTTGAAATCTCAATTGTTCTAGAACTGATGTCAGTGTTTTATCTCTAACTGACAATAATCAACATTGACAAGTGAGGTGTCCTATAAAATAATGGTGTTGTTGGTGGTCACTTTTTTCTGTCCAATTAAACTCTCATTGTCCATAAATTACATAGGGAGGTGCTGAAAGGGAACAAGGATTACTTCAGATACTGACTGAGATGGACGGATTCAAAGTTTCCACAGCACAGGTAAGCTTTAATTAAATTCCAAGATCACAAATATGTTATTTGATATACTGAATTTGAATTTCAGGTGCTTGTGATAGGTGCTACAAATAGATTGGATATTATTGATCCTGCTCTTTTGAGGAAGGGTCGTTTCGACAAGATCATTAGAGTTGGTTTGCCTTTAAGAGATGGAAGACTTGCCATTTTGAAGGTATTTTACCTCCAAAACCTTGATTTACTGGGATCAGTCTATAGTATTTCAATATTTTAAATTTCTTTTTTCCTATTCTTTTTGGTGCATACTGCAAACTAGGTGCATGCTATGAATAAGTATTTTCGCTCAGAAGAAGAAAAAGATACTCTGCTTAACGAAATTGCAGAGCTAACAGAAGATTTTACTGGGGCAGAGCTGCAGAATATACTGTAAATAATCTTTGATAGAAGTTTCTGCATCAATCCATCATCAGAATATAGACTGACAGATCACGAATAAATGACAGGAACGAAGCTGGAATTTTAACGGCCAGGAAGGATTTGGATTATATTGGGCGTGACGAGTTGCTTGAGGCATTAAAAAGGGTTTGTGATTTCTCAGCTTCTTTCTGACTCAGCAATTTCTTATGATATGTTTAATGCATTTTTACACCATCTAATGAAACTTATGGATTTGCAGCAAAAAGGAACATTTGAAACAGGGCAAGAGGACACTACAGAAATTCCTGAAGAATTGAGACTGAGATTGGCATATAGAGAAGCAGCTGTTGCTGTTATTGCATGTTATTTTCCTGAGCCACTCCGCCCTTTTGTTTAGGTAACATTATTTCTTTCAATTTTTGTTGAGCAACTTCATTATGCGTGGAAATGTGATTGTTTCATCTGTGTTGTCGTGTGCTCATTGTTTGCAGAAATAAGTTCTATTTGCAGCCAGCCAAATATGTCTTATAGTGAAGTTTCTACATGCATATTTGTTATGCAGAGATTTTGCTTGAAAAGGGGAAGATCAAAGCTGAGGATAAATAGTTAGCTTTTGAATTGTTAAAGGAAGGATTGTTAAAGGTTAAGTCTAATGTTGAACCTCTAGTAGTAGTTTCGAACGTGCCTAATATGACTCGAGTCTGATTTCTGTTTTTTCAGGGAAAGGTTGGTTAAATTGCAAGGCTAACTCAGATGAAAGGTTGAGCTGGTAAGATGCGAACTCTACGAAGTTAATTGTTTTTAATTTTTGCTTCTGGTTTTCTATTAGTGATTGGAAAGGTTTGATTATCAGAGGTTTAGGTTCAAGTGAATCAAGTTTGGACTGGATGAATTGAACCGTTGCAAATCGGTTTTTGTTTATGGATCAAACTGGTTTAAAGGCTGAATTAAATGAAGTATGATTGAATGATTTCTTTAGTATGTCCATTGTGTATAATGAACTGAACTGGATATGGTTAATTTTGTATATATGCATGGCTTCAAAAACCAACAAGGTATCTATTGTTAAACCTTGGACTACTGGAATAAGTGGACAGCTTCAAAAAGCACTTGTGACAGGTGTGCCAAAGCTAAAGAGAATAGATCTTGAAGTAGCATGTGAAGATTTTAGTAATGTAATCGGTAAATCACCGATTGGTACGTTGTACAAAGGAACTTTATCTAGTGGAGTTGAAATTGCTGTAGCTTCTGTTTCTCTGACATTATCCAAGACTTGGACAAAGAATTTAGAAGCTCAGTTTAAGAACAAGGTACCAAAACTGACCAACTTCAATTTTTTGTTAAGCTGCAATTTAAGCATATATCAATTGTGACTTAACTATAGAAGCAATTATTTGTGGTTTTCAGATAGACACACTATCAAAAGTGAACCATAGGAATTTTGTCAATCTTATTGGATATTGTGAAGAAGAAGAACCTTTTACCAGAATGTTGGTTTTTGAATATGCGCCAAATGGAACACTATTCGAGCATTTACACGGTGAGTACCCGTTAGTAGCGCTTAATGAAGATGTTTCTGTTTAGGCAAACATGTTTGAGTTATTTGATCATGTTTGAAATTGCAGTGAAAGAAGCTGAGCACTTGAACTGGGGACCGAGACTTAGAATTGCGACAGGAATGGCTTACTGCCTACAATACATGCATGGATTAGACCCTCCTGTGGCCCTTACCAATCTGAGTTCTTCAACTGTCCATCTAACAGATGATCATGCAGCAAAAATCTCGGATTTGAGTTTCTCCCGCGAAACAGATTCATCTGAAAAGAAACCTGATGGTAGAAAAGACATTGATATTGATATGACGCAATCAACAAGTCCAGCGAGTAATGTTTATAGCTTTGGTGTTTTGTTATTCGAGATAGTAACCGGTCGGATTCCTTATTCGCTGGATAATAGCTCAGCTGAAAACTGGGCAGCACATTATCTAAAATGGGACAAACCTATGAAGGAAATGGTGGATGCAACTCTAGCATCTTACCAAGAGAATCAGGTGGAACAAGTTGCGGAGTTGATAAAAGATTGTGTGGATCCTGATTCGGAGAAGAGATCGAGAATGAATGAAGTGAGTGAGAGATTGAGAGAAATAACGAAAATGTCGTCTGAGTTTGTAGTTCCTAAACTTTCTCCACTTTGGTGGGCTGAGCTTGAGATTTCTTCTGCATAAGCATGGTGAAGTTGAAATGAATGAATGAATCAGATTGGATGTATGATGTGTATGGGCTGTTTATTTATGGTTGCGGGTCTGCTTCTATTTAAATATCAATTGGCTTATGTTTTCTTTTGTTTTGACGCTAATTCCATCGGTGGAATTAATGCAAAACTGTCTTGGTCTTATGCAGGTTTTGTTCATGGCATGATTCATGGATTTTTGTTGCACGGCGCTTATCATGAAGTTGATGAATATGTGAAGCCACATTGGAGTGCAGAAGCTTGAGTTAAAGCACGATTAAGTTAAGACATGTGAAACCTTTATATTGTGAAAGAAATTAGGAGCTGAATACATAACTCAGTTGAAAAGTTTCTAGAAGTTAGAAGTTTGTTTAAACTTGCCCTAAGATATTGCCTATGTTTTGTGTGAATCTTGCAGGCTGCTAGGTATGCGTAGCTTGGACCAAATGGTAGTCAAGGAAGGATCATGGTCCTAGCATGGAAGTTTAACACAAAATCACTTAACACTAAGGACTTTCATGAATTTTGTAGAATATTGTAACATTTTTTGTAATTCTCTCAAGTTGTAGCAAACCAATGTAAATATTAAAATGAAATTTGGCCTTTGATGATATTTGAATTTTTCTTGTTTATTGGTAAAATTTGCACTTCTTTTTACCTTTGATCACATTTTTTTGATATTATTGATGATTATTTGATATTATTGATGATTATTTGATATTAAATGTTTTTATTGTAATTAACTTTATTATGTTGAAAAGTGATAGAAAATAAAATAAAAATACTATAAATAAAAAAATATTAAAGTAAATAATAATTTAAATATAATAGTAAAATATTATAGTAAAATAATATTATATTTAAAATTATTTTACTAAATAATAATTTAAATAAAAATATTATTTGAAATTTATAAATCAGATTACGACGGTTAAAACCGCCGCAATTTCTAACCTACGGCGGTAGAATAACCGTCGCAAACAACAACAAAAACAAAAAATAAAGTCAAATTCACGACGGTATATAACCGTCGCTATCTGTTGTGCGTGACAGTTTTGCAACCGTCGCGAAATAGGCTGGGGACGCACGATTCTGCGACGGTACTTCTACCGTCGTAGATTGTAAATTGCGACGGTTTTAACCGTCGTAATCAGCCAAAATAACCGTCCCAATCTATCATTTTTCTTGTAGTGGGTATTAATCTCATGACAATGCGCAGGTTCATCCATTCGCTCGATGGTGATTTGGGGAGCCTCGTTATCCCAGTTGAGTTTAAACATGGAAGACATTGTTGCCAGAGCATCTGCTAGCTGATTCTCTTCTCGCGGGAAATGCTCGAAGGTGATTTGCTCGAAATGAGGCAACAATGTCAGGACATGTTCTTTGTATGGTATAAGATTAGGATGCTTGGTATCCCACTCTCCTTTGATTTGACTGATAACCAAAGCCGAGTCCCCAAATACGATCAAAGATTTGATCCCCAAGTCTATAGCAGCTTTGAGACCAAAAATGCAAGCTTCATATTCAGCCATGTTGTTGGTACAGCTGAAGCAGAGTCGGGCCGTGAAAGGCGTGTGACAACCTTCCGGGGAAATGAGTACCGCACCGATACCATTTCCAAGTGCATTTGAAGCACCATCAAAGTACAGGGTCCATCGGGATCCTTTTTCAGGTCTGTCATACGGTCTGTTACCTTCAATGTTGTCCAAATTCATGATGTCCTCGTCTGGGAAGTCAAATCTCATGGGTTGATAATCTTCGATAGCTTGATGAGCTAGATGATCAGCTAGTACACTCCCTTTTATAGATTTTTGGGTAGTATGCTGGATGTCATACTCAGTTAGGATCATTTGCCATCTAGCTATTCTTCCAGATAAAGCAGGCTTCTCGAAGATATACTTGATATGATCCATTTTGGAAATCAACAAGGTGGTATGAGTCAGCATATACTGCCTTAGTCGGCGAGCAGCCCATACCAAAGTGCAGCAAGTTTTCTCGAGCAGTGAGTAGCGAGTCTCACAGTCGGTAAACTTTTTGCTAAGGTAATAAATATCATGCTCTTTTCGACCAGACTCGTCATGCTGGCCCAAAACACAACCCATTGAGTTATCCAAGACGGTCAGATACATGATCAACGGTATTCCTTCAACGGGTGGCATCAGAATAGGAGGTTCTAGCAAATACTCCTTGATCTTATCAAAAGCAGCTTGGTAATCGTCGTTCCATTCGACTACCTGATCTTTCTTTAATAGTTTGAAAATTGGCTCACAGGTAGAAGTCAGATGAGAGATGAATCTGGAAATATAGTTCAAGCGCCCCAAGAACCCTCTAACCTCCTTTTCAGTACGGGGAGCAGGCATTTCTTGTATTGCTTTCACTTTTCCTGGATCGACCTCAATGCCTTTGTTGCTGACAATAAATCCTAGAAGTTTACCAGACCTAACCCCAAAAGTGCACTTACTTGGATTCAGCCTGAGTTTGTACTCCTTTAACCTGGAAAACAGCTTTTCCAGATGTTCAAGGTGTTCCTCCTCTGTTTGTGATCGAGCTATCATGTCGTCTACATAAACTTCGATCTCATGATGTATCATATCATGAAATAAAGCTACCATGGCGCGCTGATAAGTTGCCCCTGCGTTCTTCAGTCCGAACGGCATCACCTTATAGCAGAAGGTACCCCATTGTGTAACAAAGGTGGTTTTCTCCATGTCCTCGGGGGCCATTTTGATCTGGTTGTAGCCCGAGAAGCCATCCATGAAGGAAAACACCTTGTGCTGAGCTGTGTTGTCAATCAAAATGTCGATGTGCGGTAGCGGAAAATCATCTTTAGGACTAGCCCTATTCAAATCCCGGTAGTCCACACACATCCTGACCTTGCCGTCTTTTTTAGGTACTGGCACAATGTTAGCAACCCATTGTGGATAGGATGTAACAGCCAGAAAGCCAGCGTTGAATTGCTTCATTACTTCTGCTTTAATCTTCTCAGACATGTCGGGCCTCATTCGGCGGACCTTTTGCTTGATCGGTGGACAATCCTCTCTTGTAGGGAGACGGTGAACCACTATATTTGTGTCTAAACCCGGCATGTCTTCATAAGACCAGGCGAAGATTTCAACGTATTCATTCAACAGCTGTATCAAGCGTTCCTTGACACTTGGCTCCAGATTGGCACCCACTTGTACTTCTTTCCGGTCTTCCTCTGTTCCTAAGTTGACAGTTTCCAACAACTCTTCGTGAGGCAAGATGACCCTCTCTTCTTGTTGTAGAAGTCTGGCTAACTCCCCTGGCACTTCACAATCTTCGTCGCCTTCGCACTCAGCCTGATTGACCAAATCTTCAGAGTTATTGAAAGATACAGCAGAATAGTCGCCCATAGAATCCAGAGTGGATGGGTACCTGCATTTGTGAGCGTGGGTGTGTGTAAGGGATAGCCATCCTTAAACGAACAAAAATGCAAAAGGAAAGAAAATGAACACAGCAGTTTATCAATGAAAAACGTCCAATGAATCATTAAACATGGCATATGAATATGAAGATAATCAAAACCCTTACAAATAGACCTACATGCCCCGGGCAAGGCATGAGGTGAAAAAATAGTGTGCAGATTGTTCAAAAGTAAATATTACAGACCAACAGGAAATGTTCGACAGATAAATTACTGATTAATAAAAGTAATGGGGACGAAGTCTTTCGCCTCCCAATTGCGCAGTCCCCCTTCGATGGTTGGGAAGATCCAATCTTCAATGTTGGCCTCTCCGTCTTTGTCTTCCAAAGCATTGATTCCATAAGGAGAAATCTTGATGGGTGTTCTTTCAACTTTTGAGCAGCGCATAGCTTTTTGCCCCGCGGCGGTAAATCCTAATCCAAACTTGTCTACTTTGTGAGGAATATCAGGCAACTGTCCCCATGTTGAGCTCTTCCCTTCCTTCATCGCAGCCTTTGCGTCTTTCAAAGATGCCATCCTGGCCACCTGCTTGGGTACTTCAGCTACCACTTTTGCTACTGCCACCTCGGGAGAGACTTCCTCAAAGTGCTGGAATGGTGTTTCAATGAATTCACCCTCCACCTCTACATACCGAAAGGAGTTCAGGTGGCTGATCATATACTCCTCCTCACCGTGCACGGTTATGATTTTTCCTTTGACAGGGTATTTCAGCATTTGATGTAGAGAGGAGGTGACTGTGCCAGCATTATGTATCCATGGCCTCCCTAGCAAGCAAGAGTATGACGGACGGATATCCATCACATAGAAAGTTGAGGGGAACACTTTTGTGCCTACCTTAATGGGAATGTCGACCTCCCCATGTACCATTCTCTTTGATCCGTCAAATGCCCTTACAATGATATTACTTGGCTTCAACTCCAAGCCTTCACAATCCAATCGGTCGAGAGCCTTCTTAGGCAACACGTTTAGAGAAGAACCAGTGTCGACCAAAACATGGGCCAGAGTAGCCCCTTGGCATTCTACTGACACATGTAATGCGTCATTATGCTTTCTTCCTTTCGGAGTCAGGTCAGCATCAGAGAAACCCAGGCCGTTGTCTGCGGTAAGGCTGGCTACACAATCTTGGAATTGATCGGCTGAGGTTTCCTGGGGCACATGGGCTGTCTTTAGAAATTTTATCAATGCTTTGGCGTGCGCCTCTGAACAAAGCAATAATGCTAACATGGAGATCTTCGAGGGGGTTTTCTCCAGTTGCTCTACCACATCATAATCACTCTTCTTAATTATTTTCAGAATCTCCTCCATCTCTTTCTTAGAGGTTTCGGGGATGACCAATGGTTGAGCCCTTGTCCTGACGAGCTCATCTTGGATCCCTTTCCCCTTATCAGCAGAAGTAGGAGGGACAACCACAGGAATAACAGCTTCTTCAATCAACGGAGTTCTTGCGGAAATTTTTATCGGTGTAGGAGTAACTTTGGCAGCAGCTAAGGGTCCAAAGATTGCCTTTGGAGGGGAAATCTCTGGAGAAAATATTCTCCCACTTCGGGTAATCTTACTTGTACCGGCAATGTTTCCAATGTCGGCATCTTCTTCATCAGAGCTTTCCTCGGTTATCTCAACTTGTTTAACACCATGGTAGTAGATTTCTCCACCGTAATTCCATGGTATTGATTTGTCAGAAATGTAGGGGACAGGCCCAGGCATAGTTATTTTCAGAGGAACAAACTTTGTAGTGGATGTAATCTTAACAGGCTTTTTAGGGACCTTGGAAAGATTAGTGGAAATGGTGATTATTGAAACATCTTCGATAGGGGTTGGAGTAGCATGAATCTTTTCGAAAAGAATTTGTTGACTGTCCATTAGGCCTTGGATGCCTATCTTCAGCAATGGACAGTCGATTGGTAGAGAGGAACAATAGTAGCAGTCTTCTTTACATCCTGGGAAAATCCCAGCTTTCAACAGATTTAACTTGATCGTCAACAGTGGAGTCATCAGGTCATCAACATCAGAAACATACAGATCTTCTTCAATAGCATGGACATTGCGACCATGCTTCGGCATTGGAGCGGATATTACGTTTGGCTTCTCTGGAGCGTCGAACTCAACCTCTTTTGCATCTATCAAATCTTGAATTTTATTCTTTAACGCCCAACAATTGTTGGTGTCATGTCCGGCGCTATCAGAATGGTAGGCACATTTGGCATTGGCATGATAGTATGGAGATGTGGTGTTAGGGTTTTTCGGTGCCTCCTTTAAACTAGTCAGATTCAACTTCAGCAAATGGGGAAGAACTTGTGCAGGTGTCATATTGATGCGGGTGAACTGTCGTGGTGGCCGTTCTACCCGTTGCTGGTTAGGTCTAGACTGATTGGTACGAGGCTGATCATTTGACGAATTTTGAATAATCACGGCCCCTACAGTCGGCCGGCGCTTAGTTCTTCCCACTCATCCCTGAGAGTACACAACAGTCGTTTCCTTCTTGGCTGGAAATAGCTTTTTAACAGTTGTGGATGCAGAGGCATCCTTTTGAATCTTCCCATTCTTAATACCAGCTTCCACCCGTTCGCCAGTCAGAATCAATTCAGTAAACCCTGCGGAAGAGCTCCCGATCAAATGGTTGAAGAACGGGCCAGATAGGGTCCCCAAGAACATATCAACTAGTTCCCTATCAGAAAGAGGTGGCTGCACTCTTCCGGCCAAGTCGCGCCATTTCTGGGCGTATTCTTTGAATCCCTCATTTGAGGCCATTCCCATACTTTGTAGCTGAGTACGGGTTGGCACCAAGTCAGTGTTATATTGATACTGGCGATAAAAGGCAGCTGCCAAGTCTTCCCAGTTATGCACTTCTGACCTCTTAAGCTGGTAAAACCAGTCTAGTTGTGTACCGGACAAGCTATCCTGAAATAAGTGTACCCAAAGATTTCTGTCGGATGTATGAGGTTGAATTCTTCTGACGTATGACCTCAAGTGCATCTTCGGGCAAGACAGCCCATCATATTTTGCAAAAACTGGCACCTTAAACTTTGGAGGGATCATAATTCCAGCAATCAATCCCAATTCTTCAAAATCTAACCCGGGAACCCTCTGCAGCTCCATAGCTGCCAGTCTATCCTCCAGGTTTTTGTATTTGTCGTCCGCTGGCGGGTATTGTTGCTCTGAGTAGTCTTCATCTTACTCAGCCTCTTCCTCTTCAGCTTCGGACTCGGAAGGTAGTGCAGCTCCTTTTCCTTTACTGGTTCCCTCTTCAGATGCGGAGGGAAATTCAAGAACTCTTCTTGCTTCATTCTTAAACCTTCTTCCCAGTGTAGCTACCCCGACTCTTTTCTTCTTATTTTTCACTTTTTCTTGCTCTTTGTTCGCAAGCAGTGCTTTTAGATCCTCCTGACCCTTTGCTAAGGTCATTAGGAGATGTTGAAACTGTGAGTTTTGTGACTGCAGATCTTTGACCGTCTGTTCGAGATCCATCTTACTGAAATAAATAGCAGAAAGATAAGGAAACCTGGTGTGGAGACCTGCTTATGCATATGATGAATGATATGTTTATTCATGCAATACGTTCAAGGATTTAAAAATTCAAAATTGTTGCAAACAAAAAGAACACATGTCATATTAATAAGAAGAAATTTTATCAGTACATAAATGCCCCATGGGCCAAATATTACAAAAACTTCTCAAGGTAAAGAGACGTTGCGCATCCTCTTTGGCGCGATGTAGGTGTTGAGGGTCTCTTCCTCATGGAGTCGGCGGGTAAGTTCTAAAACCTTCTTCTCACTGGCGTAGAAGCTGGCTTCGAAAGTATTCCGTTCCTCCTTGAGTTGGATCCAACTCTTTTGCATCTCCTCCCATGATGTTGGCATGTCAGGATGTAGGATGGTGTATGAAGCCTCTCCTTTCTCAACATGCTCTTTAATCAAAGGGAGAATGTGAGGGTAAGGCATCATAAGACTCTGAGCGCGGGCTCGCACCCACTTGAGATAAGGCTCAAGAGGGATGGAGTTCTTGTGCCCCAATGTCTTGCTATCTACCTTGTTAGGCATCCTCCAAGCTCTGATGAACCTTTGGCGAAGTCCTTGCGCATCATTGTCAAAGTCAAAAACTAGGTCAGGAATCAGCATGTCATGAGGGCCATCCCTCCGTGCATATCCAAATTGTCTCAAAGCTAGACAAGGGTTATAGGTAATTCCTCCCCTAATGCCAAGTAATGGAACATTAGGGAACTCACCACAACGGTCGACGATGATGACATTTTCTCTGGACCGAGAACACCAATGTACATCAGAGTGTGTGAGGGTCATCAATCGTTGTGACCACCATAAGCCTTGGTCATTCTTCAAAATAGATTGCGGAAGGTGCAAAATAAACCACCTTGAAAGGAGAGGAGTACAACACATGAGAACACCTCTCTTCCTCATTGTTCGTGTGTAAAATGAGTGGAGGATGTCCCCAAGCAATGTAGGTATGGGATTCCTGGATAGGAAAATCTTGACAGCATTGACATCTATAAGTTGGTCAGGATTTGGGAACAAGACCAACCCATAAATGAGAAGTGCCATAATCTCTTCAAAAGCTTGTAGATCCAAGGAATTCCAACACTCTTGTGCCTTCTCAAACAAGAATTTTGCCAAGAAGCCTTTGACACCACTTCTAGTTTCCCAATGCCCCTTGATGTCAGATGGTTGCAAGTGTAGTGCTTGAGCAACATCTTCAGGCTTTGGTTCTTTTTCCGTACTGTTGTAGGGTAGTTGATTAAGAATAGGAATTCTCAGGAGTTGAGAAAATTCCTCCAAAGTGGGCACCAATTGGTAGTCAGGGAATGTGAAACAGTGGTGAAGGGGGCCAAAGAACTGGAACAACACTTTCACCATGTCCTCTTCAATGTTGGTGTTGACTAGGCTGAGCAGTCTACCATGTCTTTCACTGAAGAGAGAGCTTTCTAGAATTCTGGATGTGAGCTCCTTGAGTTGAGGAGGGATTCTCACAAGGTTGACTTGGATAGTTTTCCTGCGAAGAATTTCCATGACCTACAAAACAAGAACAAAGATGAAGATCCAAATCCTTGAAATGGTTAGTGGATGCATATGATGCTTTATGATGTTCATGATGTATGCACAAACATATGTACAAGCAAGTCACACAAAACCCTAGTTTTAGGCTTGCATGGGGTTTCATAGGTAAGTACCCTCTTGAGTGTAATTGGCTTAAAAACCTGTCCTATAAATAGTAACCGGGTTCTAAGGAGCTCAATATCATTGGATTGTTTTCCATGTTCATTGTTTTGGTTTAGCCACTTAACTAGCGACCAAAATATTCCAATAAAACAACCCTCAATGAGTGTAGTATCGAGTATCTACCAACTTCGGACTGCACCAAAGCCGGTCATCTCACTACCCCTAATAAAAGGCCAAGATGGTCAAGTAAGGTTTTAGGTCATTAGTGCTTAGTGACATCACTCAGCGGCCCCGTACTCTCCTTGATTGAACTCAAGGGTTACCAGTACTCACAAATATGTCGCACTAATATAGCTATTGCTTCAACCGTGTCGGTATACCCCGCACAGTTTCCACAACGTATTGCTATCTATGAATGTTTCCCAAATCCGGGTGTAGGATTTCAAGCCCAAACAAGAGAACCAAAATATAAAGCAATCAAAGCAAACAATTAGTCATGCAAAAGGGTGATCTAAGCCCTAAGGTTACTCCACTTTTAAATTGTCCCCAGCAGAGTCGCCAGTTCTGTGATCCAGTGGGAGAACTGACTTGAGGTTTTGCGTTCGTTTTCGCAAATGTTTCGGTTTAGCAAGAGTCGCCACCGACTTTTTATTTTATCCTAAGTAAAGGTTAAAAAAGCACAGCAAAAACCTTTGAGATGTTTTCTTGGGTTCGGGGAGTAGATTATAGAAAGGGAAGGTATTAACACCCTTTCTATCCATGGTTATCCATGGGCTCTTAGTTACTTGCTTAGATCACTTGCCTTGCATTTTCAATTGTTTGAAATGGTGCTTTGTGTGTGGTTTTGAAAATGTTTTGAAAAAGATGCCTTGTCTAGGCAACCGTTGTAACAATTCTTTACTCGAATGTTTTACAAAGGTGTGTGTCTTTTCGAAAAGATGTTTCAATGTTTTGAAAGGTGTTTTGTGGAGTGGTTTTTGAAAAGTAGCAAGTATGTTTTGCAAGTTTGATCAAGTAACTAAGAGTTGTCTACCCCTAAATTTACTCAAAGATTTTTCCTATGTTTTAACCCTTTTAACAGTATTGTTCCACCATTGTATTTGGTGGACAATCTTGTGTTAGGATGTTAACGGGACGGGCGCGGGTCATCGTTTAGACCATGAATGCAATGGTGCCAAGTGTCTTTGGCAATTTTGCTTGAAGGGACTATGATCATTTCGTTTAGGCAACTTCGAAAGTGTCATCGAGGGACTATGATCATTTGATTTGTTTTGTTTTGCCAAAGAAACTCAACATGCAAGCATGACCCATTTTGGAAGGCAACAAGCGGGATTACCCTAGGGGTGCAAGTGTGAATGGTGTATAGATTGTCATGTATTTGTCTTGTATTAGGTTATCTAGCGGTTGATTTTAAATCTTCGCATACAAACCCTAGGTCTATCATGGCATAATTGGAAAGCTTTTAAATGCGGAAAATTAAAATCCTAAATTATTACAACATAATTATGGGGATGGGGGTACAAATGTTTGAATGGGGGATATTTAGCAAGAAATTAAGTCTAGACTATTACATCCATATTGAATAGACAAATAATTTAATTGTACAATAATTGAATAAATACAGATAAAAAATGCAAAAATGTATTATGCACAAAAAATAGTTTTTTATGTATGTAAAAGTGTTTTTCAATGTAAAATATAAACAAAAATGAAAAGGTTAATTTTTGATATTTTTATGGTTTTAGGGTAAAACCCTAATTTTTGAATAAATGGTATTTTACTTATTAATATTTATTAATTATATACAAAAATAAAAAGTATATTACAAAAAGTATTTTTTGATGTCAAATATTAATAAAAAATAAAAGAGTATTATTTTCATGTTTTTGTCCTAAATATTCTAATAAATATGTACAAGTATATTTATGTATATTTAATAAACTAAATATGTATAAAAATAAAATATTTATTATTTACCAAAAAAAGTATATTTTGAGAAAAAAATTTCAAAAGGTAAAATAAAATAATAACTGAAAATAAATATATTTTGTATTATTTTTCAGTGTCTTAAATAAAAGTATATATATATATTTATTTACATGCACATGTTTAAATAAGCAAATAAATGCCAAAAAATATAAAATAATGTGAAAAAAATATTTTTAATGTTTTTTATGTGTTGACAAAAAATATCAAGTCAGAAGAAAAAATAAAAAGTCAAAAATAATCAAAATATCACACAATGGGCCAAGGGGGTGCAAAATGAGAAAAGTGGTGCAAACAGAAAAACAACTCAGGCCCAGCCCAAGTGGCTTGTCTTCAACCTCCAGCCATTCAAACAAAAACGTGCGTTTCTTCTTGTCAATCACAGATCCTGATTCCTTGACTTTTAACAAAAACTTACAACATCAATAATGTAGAGCATCAAGTCACGATTTCAAACATATAAAAAAGTTGTTCTAACTCTCAGAAACGAGAGAGAATTTCTCCTCCCCCAATTTCTGATCTAACTTTTCTTCCATGTTTAAGTTCAAAATTCTCACAGCACACACAATATAAATGAAAAGTAACTACATGGATGGCTTCAGGGCTATGAGTAGAACATGCTTTCTTCACAAACTTAAGCCTAACTATGCCTGGATAGAGAGATAGAAGTTCAAAATTTTACCTGTTCAGCTTGAGTCGTGTGCAGCAATGGAGGTACCTTCAATGGAGTTTGAGGATTTGTACAGCTTGCCTGAAGTCCAAGGATGCTCCTCCAACCTCTAGTTTGCTTTGAAACTAACTGAATCGAGCTATGGAAGTCAACCTGCACAGCTGAAAAGTGAAAATGGCAACCTTGGTTATGGATGTTACAGTTCAAGTTCAATGCTTGGAATAGCTTTAATGGATGGTAGGGAATGTGTTTGAAGAGGTTTTAGCCAAAACGCACGACAAGAATCGACTGTGGGATTCAAGTTGCAGCCTATGCCCTGTTTTGCCATAAAACTGTAATTTTCTGTATGAGGAGGGATCAAGGGTATTTTGGTCGTGCTTTAGGTCAGTTAGGGAGTATGAAATGTGTTTACAAAGTTTGTTTTTGTTGGTCTTTGCAGGAATGTGAGTTATGGTTCAATATGCAAGTTTTCTTCTTAGATAAGCAAAGATAGTCAAGTTGGGTTGTAGGCCAATGCAGGTCCCTCAAGCATGCTGCATTTTCTCTTCTTGATCAGTGGGATTTGTCCATAAACTTGTGCCTCAAAGATCTGCTTGTACTTCCAAGATATGGACTTTGACATAAAGCATTGCTTTTTTCAAAATGGCAAACTTGCTTTTTCCATTTAAAGGTTAATTCTTTGTGTAATGACTATATGAACAAAATAATGCTAGAACACAATGGATTGGCATTTTATTATTGAGTGTCAATGGGATTAGAGGCCTGTAATCTAGCTTGAACCATGTTGAGTTTGAAAATGCAAAGTGTATGAACATGCCTTGGTCAAGAACAAAAGTGGATTTTGCCCAACTTTGCAAATTCGATTCTCCCTAACCACAAGGGTGTTTGAGAAGTTCTTGGATAATTTGGAAAGCTTGGAATGTGTACTACAATCCATATTTGTAATGCAAGTTGAAATTCCAAGTGGAAGCATGTGAAAAGTGGCCATGAAGTTGGGCAAAAATCCTGCCTAAAATAGGTCAAAAATTTTCTAAGTTAAGAATGTTTTGCACCCTTATTCCAAAAATCATAACTTGAGCTACAAGCTTCTTTTGAGGAAACTTTGTGATTCAAAGTTGTAGATTTTGCAATGGACTACAACTTTCATGTTTTGAGTTTTGTTTGAATCCAAATGTATCTTGATGAAAAAATGGGACAAAGTTAGGAAAAAATAAGGAAGTTTCATAACTTAGAAAAATTCTAAGTTATGAAATTTTCTTATTTTAAACTCTAATTTGCAAATTTGGATTTCTTGATGAACAAGTTTCATAATTTGACATGTCTTGATGAAAAATGAATCTTGGCACTTGATTTTGACCAAAAAGTCAAAGTTTGACTTTTCAGTATATAGTCAAATTTTGATCAGTTGACTGGAAAATTCATCTGTCAATCCTGTGCATTTGAGATCTTTTGAACTTGTTGAATGTGTCAAGACCATGCCATTGAGTCTTTGAGTCCATATATGAGCTTGGTTTGCCATTGGTTAGGTCAAACAGTCAAAAATTGCCTTTGTGCAGTCAAAACCCTAAAAATGACCATTTTGCCCTTTTGGTGATCTGATCAAATTTCTTGTGGAATTGTGATCCAAACTAGATCAAATGGTCCATATGAGTTAATTATGTTGATGTGGGTCAAAAATCATGAGGTTTGACTGTCAATTGGTCACAATTGACTTTTTTCCCCAATACAACTGATTTCTAGGTCAACTGTCCAATTGACTGGGAAAAGATTGGAATCAAGGCTTGAAACTTGGTATGGATAAACTTGTGAGTCCAATATGAAGCATGAAAGTCACTTTGGGCCTTTTAGGTCAAAACATCTTTGTGCAAACTCAAACCCTAATTTGGGTCAACAGTGCAAGGAGGAGTCTTAAGCAGAGCAAACCCTATCTTGATCTTGAGCTCCAAGGGTCTTGTGGTGAGAAAATATTGATGAAATGAGAGGGCAAATTTTGGGGTACAACACATCTACATCCTCTCCATCAGAATCAAAATCCAACTTCTGATTCATATCAGCAGGTGTGATGGCAACCTTGCAATTTTCTAGCTGAAATATCTTCAGAAGCTCTAGTTCATACTTCATCTGATGTAAAATGATTCCTTTCTCAGAGTATATAAATTCAATCCCTAGAAAGAAACTCATTTTTCCAAGATTTTTCATCTCAAACGCATTCATCAGAACTTTCTTGAACTCAACTATCTCTTGTTCAGAACTTCCTGTGAGTAATATGTCATCAACATACAAACAGACCAAAATCATATTACCTTCTAAAGTATGATGAACATAAACACCATACTCCATCTCACACTTCTAAAACCCTTGTTCCTTGAAAAACGAATCAATTTTCAAGTTCCAAGCTCTGGGCGCTTGCTTCAATCCATACAATACTTTGTGTAATTTGAACACCATCCCTTCTTGATTCTTTTTCTCAAATACAAGAGGTTGTGAAACGTACACCTCTTCTTGTAATGGACAATTCAGAAATGCAGATTTTACATCTAAATGCATCAGAGGCCAATTCCTGTTAGCAGCTATTGCAATCACTAGTCTGATTGTTTCATGTCTCGCTACAGGTGTAAACACTTCAAAGTAATCTAGCCCAGGCTTCTGTAGGAAGCCTCTTGCTACTAATCTCGCTTTGTGTTTGCCAATTGATCCATCTGGCTTTAGTTTCTGCTTGAAAAACCATCTGACGCTGATGCTTTCTTGCCTTTTGGAAGTTCTGTGAACTTCCAAGTCTTGTTTATGTCTATAACATCAAGTTCTTCTTTCATGGCCTGTAACCAAACTTGCTGCTTAAGAGCCTCTTATGTATTCATGGGTTCAGAGTCTACTAACATTGCACACTAAATAACTTCTCCTTCAGAGTTTACTTTAGTGTCTTGCAACATGTCAAACTTTGCTAATCTTCTTGAGATGCTTCTGACTCTTTGTTGCCTCTGAACCGGACCTTCAGAACTTTGGACACCAGAACTTTCCCCTTCAGAAGCACTTGCTTCAAAAATTGGACTTTCTCTAGAACCTTGACTGTCTTCAGAGTCTGGATCACCATCGGAGTCAGAGTCAGAATCATCTTCTCCTTCTGTATCTTGACCAGCTTTAGAAACATGTATTTCTGACCTTTCTTCAGAAGTTCTGTCATCAGAGTCAGGACGAGACTTTTCCCAATTCCAAACTTCTGATTCCTCTACAATGACGTCTCTGCTGAACTCAACTTTGTTAGTTTCTGGACAATTTTCAGAACAACTACCTTCAGAAATACCATCTTTAAAAGTTGGATCACCTCTGCCTTCAGAAGTTCCACTTTCAGAATCATGATATCATCAAAGGCTGAATTTCCTTCAGAAGCTCCTCCTTCAGAAGTTCCACTTTTAGAATCATGATTTTCACCAGAAACTTGATCATCTTTAGAAGCTTTTCCTTCAGAACCTACGTCTTTAGAGTTTTCCCTTCCATAAGCATGATCACCACCAAATTCTAGATCATCATCAAAATCTGGATCAGAATCAGATTCACCATCTGACTCACCTTCAGAGTTTCCAGAGTCATCGTCTTCTGACTCTTCCACATAAGCAAAATCTTCTTCAGACTCAGAATCACCTTCAGATTCTGACTTGTCTTCAGCTTCAGAGTCATCTTCTAACTTTAACTCGTCTTCAAAAACCTCAGATTCTGACTCATCTTCAAAATCTTCAGCGTCATCTTCTGATTCTGACTCAGAGTCATATTCTAATTCTGACTCATACAAAATCACTCCTTCAAAATCAGAATATTCAGAGTCATATTCTTCTTCCCCTTCAGAATCAGAAAATGACAATTTCATTGGTTCCTCATCAGATTCATAAGCCATAAATAGCACAGGTTCATCATCAGAGTCTCCTCTTGCAATATTTTCTTCTTCTGACTTCCTTTCTTGGTTGGACCAGCAATATCTGGCATAGTGACCAAAGTTCTTACAACAGTAACACTAAACCTTCTTCTTGTCAGACTTATCCTTTCCCTTCTGGACATTCTTCTGCCTATCAGAGTTTGAAGCTTCTGACTTTTGACCATCATTAGTTCTCTTCCTGGCTTCTGACCAAGTCTGCTTCTGATGCTTCTTACCAAAAGTTACTTTCAGAGCTTGTTGCTCTACTTCCCTCTCAGAAGTTCTTGCAGTCATACGCAACTCATGCGCCTCTAGACTACTTTGCAGCTCTTCAACTCTCATGGTGCTCAGATCTTTGGAATATTCAATTGCTACAACAATGTAATCAAATTGAGAAGTTAAAGATCTCAAGATCTTCTCAATAATTACTTGTTCAAACAGAGTTTCTCCATAATCTTTCATCTCAATAGTGATCAGAATCACTCTAGAGATGTATTCAGAAACCTTCTCGTTGTCCTTCATGTTGAGATTCTCATATTGCTTTCTGAGAGACTGAAGCTTCACATTCTTCACTGATGCGTCACCACTGTAACATCTGACCAGTGTGTCCCACGCAGCCTTTGCTATTTCAGATTCAGCAAACTTCTCAAACACATTCACATCCACACATTGATGGATGTAGAACAACGCTTTCTGATCTCTCTTTCTCAGCGCCTTCTGTGCTATCTTCTGGTCCTCTGTTGCATCTGCTTCTAACAAATTATAGCCATCAGTAACAAGTTTTAACACATCTTGAGAACCAAATAACACACGCATCTGGATCTTCCAACGATTCCAGTTTTTTCCATCAAATACTGGAAGCTTGGAATGAATATCGTTGTTTCCATTCATCTTTTACCTTGTGCAATTTACGCGGAAACTCAATGAAAAAACAATGTTTCCCAAATTTCAAAGTTTCTAACCAGGAGCTCTGATACCAATTGTTGGAGCACATGGAAGATAAAAGACAAAAGGAATATTTATTGATAGTTTCAAAAAAGAATTTACAATGAATTACAATAACCTACTCCACTAGGCTATTTATACACACAAATTAAATCTAAAATATATCTTCTACAAAGATATAAGAAGATCTAAGATTTATATTTTCTAACAAAGATATAAACAATCTAAAAGATATTCCTAAATATAAATTAATATCTAATTAAATCTAAATTAATTCTAACAGTAGACACCTCTAATTATGCAGTATCTTATAAATGTATAACATTACTTTTGAAACACTTTTTTGAATTTAAGTGGGAGATTGTTGGAACATGTGAATATTTCAATATCAAGATGATTTTGAACAAACTCTTTAAGTCCCACATGTTAGAAAAAAATTATATGTGTTTGTGTGCTAATTGAAAAAACTCCAAGTCCCACATTGCTTAGTACGTTCTTTGACTAAGTTACTTCATTATATAAGGAAAACATATGTTTCATTCCAAAACACACCAAATTTTTTTTTTGAACTTTTTATTCTTCACTATCTCGTCTCTATACTTTTGAATTGTCGAATGTCAACTTTCTTTCATTTATTTTTCCTTGTTAAATTTATCAAGTATTTTCTTAAATTCTCTTTAGAAAATTATTTAAATTTTTCTTGTTTAAGTAATTACAAGTTTTTTTTTTTTTTTTAGATTCTCTTAACATAATTATTTGAATTTCTCTCTTTATTTGAGTAATTAGTTTTGAGTAGCTTTTATAAGGAAGTTTATAAAATTCATACAATTTTGAAAAGTATGAATTGATTTTTTAGTATTTCCAACTGAGTTTCACCACACTGACCACATCGAAACGTGTATAAATAACAATCATTGACACTAACAACCGCAAAAACCACTAACACTAACCACAATACCTCAAAAGTAAATTTCACAATTTTGTAAGGGCAAACAAGTCCATGAATACCCTACAAAAAATATTCTTACCCATATATATCCATTCTCTCCCACCTTTCATTTCCAAACCATATCAAAACATTACAACAAAGAATAATATCACTATCATCATACATACACAAAGATGGTGACAGGAGAAGATTTATACAACGTGATGTGTGCAATGGTACCTCTATATTTCGCAATGCTAGTTGCTTATGGTTCAGTAAAGTGTTGCAAAATGTTCACACCAGAGCAATGTTCAGGCATAAACAGATTTGTGGCAGTTTTTGCTGTTCCAGTTTTATCTTTTCACTTCATTTCTCTCAACAATCCTTATCAAATGGACACTAAATTTATTTTAGCAGATACAATTGCTAAGCTATTTGTTCTCTTTATTCTTTCCATTTGGGCTACTTTCTTTGCTAATAGCTCTTTGGATTGGCTCATCACTTTGTTCTCTGTTGCCACCTTGCCTAATACACTTGTTATGGGGATTCCTCTACTTCAAGCTATGTATGGTGATTTTACGGAAAGTCTCATGGTGCAACTTGTTGTTCTTCAATGCATCATATGGTATGTAATATTAGCTACTTATTATTATTATTTTTCCTCTTAATTTATGAAGGCATCAGAAAAAACAAATACCTAAATTCCTACTACATTTAAGTAAAAACAAAAACTCGTTTTTCGATATTTTTAGAGGTGTGTGTTATATGAAAAAAAAATGAAAAATAGTGAAATGTAAAATATCCATGAAAGTGGGATTAGAGAAATAGAATGCTCTTATAAATAAAGTCTAAATTAATCATGTTCTTCCACTCATTTATGTTTACTCATATTATTAAAATACACTACCAACAAATGGATATATATATAAAAAATATATCATGTTCTTTTATGTGAGTGTTAAAAATGATGATAATTTTCATTAAAAAAATTCTGCATTAAAATTATAACATAAATAATATTTTTTAGATTTCATGAATAGCTCTTGATTAAAAAATATAAATAGATATATTATTTATTTAATATAATAAATATAGAGTAATTTATTTCTTATAATAAGGATTAGAAAAAATATAAATACATTTTTTAAAATAAATTATATATATATTAATTTTATACCCACATGCAAAATCAAGAAGAACCATCAACCTTGTAAAGAATTAACTATGAAAATTACATATCAACATTGAAATTATCATCTCAAAGTAAAGTTAGTAGTATTAGTATTATATTCCTCTAATTGTAAATATTTTTTAAATACATTAAGTAGTTAGTATAATTTATTGAAAAAATAGGAGATATAATTATATAATAATTTTATATTGAGATTTAATGAAAAATGTATTCCGTGGAATCACAAAAATATTATAAATTGATGATTTTTTATTAAATGAAATTTTTTATATTATTGGTACATGTTATATAAACTCTAATTTATTAACCTTTTCTCATTAATATGTTTAATTTTTATTTATTTTTGGTATAATAAAAGCAATTTGAAATGAATGCATTTATAAATTTTTCATACAATCAATAAAGTTTCATCGTTTAAATATTTCTAAATATAGGAGTATTAGACAAATTTTAAAAATCACATACACGTTTCGATCAATAAAAAATAAAATTTTCATACATATTTTAATCAATAAAAAATGAGTAATTAAAACAATATTAAAAAGAAAGTGTTGCTAACACTCTTCTTTAATAATAAAAATTATTATACTCTTTGTACATAGAAAATACTAGTTTCATTGCCCCCCAAAAAAAGAAAATACTAGTTTTTAATAAAAGTTAAAGTAATAAATAAAAAATTGTACTATATTTCTATATTCAATTTTATAGGAAAATTATACTTAACTTCTCTTAAATCTTTTAAAATATCATTAATATTTTTTCTAATTTTTAAACATACACGCCTCTTTTAAACTTATATATACCAACTAAAGTTTTTAAGTGATAAATAATAAACCGTAGATAAATGTCATTTTATTAGGCCAAGGGAGGTGACTTTATTTTACCCTAATTTATTTTCTTTAATATTGAGTTTAGGTATACCGTGTTACTATTCCTACTAGAATACAGAGCAGCAAAACACTTAATCAAAACCGAGTTCCCGGGAAACAAAGCCGCCTCCATAACAAAATTCGAACTGGACGGGGACGTAATTTCCCTCTACGGCCAATCCGCGCCGCTCCAAACCCTATCAGAAACCGATGAAACCGGCCGCATAAAAGTCCGAATCCGTAGATCCACTTCCTCAGCACCAGGAGAATCAACCTCATCAATAACCAACGGCATTACTCCAACACGCCTCTCCAATCTCTCCAATGCCGACATCTTCTCCATCAACACGCCGCTGAATTTTCTCGATCATGCGAATGCGAGCCCCCGCCTCTCCGGTTACGCTTCTACGGATGCTTATTCGTTGCAGCCGACTCCGCGGGCGTCGAATGTGAATGAGTCGGAGATATGTGGTACGCCGGTGGTGGGGAGGTCGCCGGTGGGTGGTGGGAGGGGGTTGAGGGGGAATTCGCCGGTGGTGGAGGGGGGAAGGGTGGTTTGGGAATCGTCTGAGAAGTGGCGGGGTGAAGAGAGACAAGGATGCAAGGACATTACTATGTCAGGTACGTGTTTGTGTTTATGTTTCTTAGACTAGGGAATGGTGTTTTGAAGCACGCTAATAAGAATACAAAAGAGTGAATAGAGGTTTTCTGATTTCACTAGTACTTGTCTTAAAGGATGATAAATTTAGTCCATTAAATTGACAATATATGTTAATTTTTTTTTTTTAATTTGACACTACAATATTAAAGATTTTTTTGTTTATCTTGAGGTAGAGAAGGACTATACCTGTCAATATTTGTTTCTTTTTAACATACCAATATTTGAGTCTTTTGAATAGTTATGGTTATAGGTGGCACGACGGACTCTATCCGTTAGACATTGCTGTTTTATCTCCATTTTAATATGGAAGGGGTCAAAAGTTTAGGTCTGTATTGTTTGTCTCATTTTATTCTGGTTTTTTATTGCATTTTTCAGACATATGTATTTATATGAATTCTTGTCTTTTTAGACTTTAACGTAACGGTGTCTGCGGGCCTATCTCTTCTCACTTTTAGTAAGAGATTAATAAATTTTAGGTCTGTATCCACAAGTATATCAGTCCCTTCTCACTTTGATAGATTAAGACTTTAAACCTACATCCATAAATATGTCTGTTCCGTCCTATTCTATGTTTTTAACAAGGAGCCTGACATGGTGGATATGTCCGTTTGTCACTCTAATTCTGGGAGATACAAACTACATAAAAGTTTTGGTAGAAGAACTAAATTGGTTAATGTTCAAGGAATTTGAGTGCCTAAATTGACCGAATTTAATAATATTAATGATTAAATATATATTTATTCAATGGTGAGGATGTTGTTTTTGAAGAATTATGCATAATATATCTAATATTCAATAAAATATGAACAAATTTGTTGTTTGTACGTGCAAATTCTTATTTATTTGACCTAATCTTTTTAATATTTAAGATCACGTTAATTATATTAATTATATTCTTTCATTGTATATTCTAGTACATTATTTTTATAATATTCTAATTTTCTACTTCTGTATTTATGGTAGTGATACAATTATCAATCTTTGATAAAGTTGATATAGTACAGATATTTAAATAAATCATATATTATGAAATGGAAGGATTATTACTTTGCTAATACTAATTTTAATTGTTTATTTCATAGAGAAAAATAAAAAAGATAAGAAATAGTTTAGTGTTTTCTTAATAGGTACAAATGTTTAATACCCTTAAAATAGCAATTCAAAAATTTCTAATACTGCATAGAAAATTTTTGGAATTTTTTCAATAGGTCTATATAGATTTGTGTAATCATTTTCGAAAAGTCAAGAAAGGAATAAAACCTACCAAATAAAACTAAAAACTTAGATCCATTTTAAATTATTTCATCTTTTCAATTGTCATGTGAATAAATATTGTCATGTAGCAAAAATGGCATGTACAGTAGAAAGCATTTACTCTGTCTTATTATAAGTGTTATTTAGGACCTTATAAATTAATTCGTAAAAACTTATTGTTGTATACAAATTTTTTGAACAAGTAAAATCATTAAATGATATATAAATAAACTCAACGTGAGTTCACACCAATCAAATATATGTCGGTTCATACATAATATATACCAAAACACACACTTATGGTACGTTTGATTTGCTAAATAATAAAATACTAAATTTTTTTATATATGCAGAAATTAATCAGAAAATTGGTGCAAATCAAACGCACCTACCAATAAAAGAGTTGATTACTCACACACCACAGGCACTATTCATTTGCTATAGACACAGGTGGTAGATTGAGGTAGTATTGGAATGACAGTGTGTTGGCAATAATACTGTGTATCAGAAAACGTAGGTATATGTTTGTTCTTTAGCGGATGCCCATGCGACCTTTCTGGTATTTGCTGTACATTTTGTCCCCGACCATGGTTTGTGTCCTTGTCGTATTCTCATGCATTCATTACTAGTGTCATAATTTGTTGAGCATCGTTTATTTTTGGTAATGTCTACCTACATATATATGCAACATCAATTCTTCATGAGTTGTTTTCAGGGTTTTAAAAAACAGTTGCGGTCGTATTAATAGATGTCACAACACTAATTAGAGTCGTTGTGGTATGAATTAATCATGATTTGTGTTGATACTGTTTTGTCACATGTTTTCGCGGTTGCAAACCGGCTTGTCTATGTCTATAGTAGTATTATATAATTGACTAAGCTCTAATATTTAGAATGTCATTCATTTTAGGTTAATTCATGTCCTTTGATGATCATAGGAAATAGCTTGGTCTTTAACTTAGGAAATAATGATTATAGTTATACTTTCGGTAACTCTTGGTAAATTGTCATTTCTTTGTCTATGTTTCATCATAACACAATTGCACGTGAAAAATGAATACACACGTCAACATTGCAAAAGGATTTAACAAAAAAGATGACTTTATAATATCTTTCAAAAAAGATAGCTTTATAATTGATTTTGGAATCTATAGCTACTATATAACACAACACTAGACAGGTGGTCCCTCCAAACCCACGCCTCTTTCTAGTGTATGAAAATTAAAAACATTCACCTACTTAAAAAGTTAACAGAAAAATCTGTAGTGGTCAGAGCAAAATAGAAATATTTACTTTTAGTATATAGTTTAAAAAAAGTTGTTACTTTACTTAGTTTGAGGCTTAATTCATAGTAGCCATCATTTGTAGAGAGCACGTGTGTAATGATGGTTAAGCATGATTCCCATTTGTGGTGAAAATAGGGATCTAGATTTGGTGCTTAAGAAAAGGATGCATTTGCAAGCACTGAATAATTTCCACTATTAATTTTAGATTGGATAGTTCAGATTACTCAATAACAAAATAAGTTTTACATAATTTCTGTCAATAATTTTGACCAAAAATCAGCTTTGAAAGTTGTGTCGCACACTGCAGGAAATTCGTTTCTATGAAAAAAGTGCAAGTGACATTGAACCATCATCCAAACATATGCTAATCACGAGGACCAGACATACAAAGTGGACTACTGCACATCTTGTCACGGTTATTGAATAGGATTTCATAAAATATTATTATGCTTAAATCGTGGTTAAATAGAATATTAATTCATTTTGTCATAGTTAAACAACAATAAATCTACGTAGGACTGGTAAAAATTTGTGACGGCCTCTGGTAATCACAGCTTTGATTGCACTGTCATGGATCATCCACCATATTTAAGTTTATGTGCCTTTAGAAATCATTGACACGATAGTAAGACCTTATTTGAACATTATATATTCTACGCGATCGGACTATTAAGTCATTCATTTCTAAGGTATGAAGTGGATGACCCAAAATAGTTTAGTTAGATTGCGTAATTAGCGGCTTGAATTGCAAATCATAATACTAAATTCATCATTAATTCAGACAGTTACGTAAGCGGCAAAGAAATTTGAGCTTGTTTTGTTAGCATTATCTTTTGACATTTATTTGTTTTTTAACTCATTGATTAATAGCTTTAATAATTTTTTTGGCTATTACATGACAGATAAGGAAATTAGCTTCAGAGATAGCCTCAAAGTCTCAATGGCAGGGGAAGCTATGGACCCAAAAGACCAAATTTCCAGTAACCAGAAAATGCCATATGCCTTTGTAATGTTGAGGCTTATACTTATTGTTGTTGGACGAAAACTTTCTCGAAATCCTAATACATATTCTAGCCTATTAGGACTTCTCTGGTCTCTAATCGCCTTCAAGTAAGTGATATTTTGTCATATAGCTTATTAGGCTTCATTTTTAGACATATAGCTTAAAGTGTTACCGTATGCACATTTTTATACATCTTATGATGAAAATTTGCAGATGGAATATAGAAATGCCGAGTTTGATCAAATCATCTATCAAAATTATATCTGATGCAGGTCTTGGGATGGCAATGTTTAGCTTAGGTACACATTACATATACTACAAATATATAGACATATGTATAACCATTTAATGTCATGAGTATTTATGTGTATAGAAGACAGACACACACCCACTTATACACATGGTGTTTCTTCAATATATGAATCTTATACATTGCAAAATTACAAGTCATCAAACCTAATATCAAAATGTGGAGGAAGACAGAGGAACAGATGATAAAGAAACAACATGCATTGTCTTGTACTCAGGTGTTTGTGGCAACCCAATAAAATAAATGTGATGTTTTAAAAGCACATGAGAATGATATGTTGTTAGATTGAAAATGGAAAAAATGTGATTAATTTGCTATATATTGCTAAGATGTGAGCCCAAAAAATGGTTACTATTGCTATATAAATAATGATAGATACTGTTTGAAATAAAATATGCAGGGCTTTTCATGGCTCTTCAGCCTCGAATCATTGCGTGTGGTACAAAAAAAGCAACCATGGGAATGGCCATTAGATTCCTATTTGGACCTCTTGTAATGTCATTATCTTCCATTGCCATTGGATTGAGAGGAAAAAAATTGCATACTGCTATTGTACAGGTACTTGTGTTGGATCTTTGTGGAATAAATTCACATTTGTAGACGCATTATTAGCACATGGAAATTACATAAAATATATCAGAACAATGTGCGTATGTTTCTTTTGTAATAATTATGTATGTTTATACTCTAGAGGGAATATTAAATATAGATAAAAGTTGTTGTGTATATGTTAGTACTTAATTAGCTAATTCAATTGCTTCTCAGGCTGCTCTTCCACAGGGGATTGTACCATTTGTATTTGCAAGGGAATATGGGCTTCATCCTGATATTTTGAGCACAGGGTAAGTTTCTAAAATTTATTTATTTATTTGACAATCTTATTTGCATTTGATTCTTTTAGGAGTCTTACATAAGATAATATATAGTCTGAGCATGTGCTTGTAGGATTGACTTAAGCTCAACCCTCACATTCTAAGATGGTATCAGAGCGTCAAATAAACATAAAAAAAGCATCACTTCTTATATTAAAATTCAAACAAACATAGAAGAAAATGTTGTCATTGTCTACAAATAAAAGAAGAAAAAAAACGCAAGAATAGAGTTGTTAAATTATTATTAAACAGGGGACAATATGAAGAGTAAAGAAAAAAATAATATAGAGGACAGTGAGAAGAGTAAAGAAAGAAGAAGAAAAGAAAAGAAAGAAGAGAAAAGAAATAAGAAAAGAAATAAGAGAAAAGAACGAAGAAGAAAGAAGAAAAGAAGGAAGAAAGAAGAATAGATAATTAAGAAGAAGAACTTTCAAAAACTAACCTAAGAAGAGAGGAATTGACCGAGTGAAAAGACGAAAGAGAGTTTTTTTAGTTAAGGGGGGAATGAATGAGAGATGAAGTGAAGCGTGTGAGAAGGTGAGAAGACAAATCCTCTGTTTTTTGAGTTAGTGTAAATTGGGCGAAATTTCAGAAAACTCTTCAAACGTTTATTTTTTTTAAAGGTAGATATAGTTTTTCACATTCAAAACACAAAGCGGGTTGAAACCCACTCAGGGCAGGGAAGCACTCCGCTCCCGCGGCCCTCTCCAAGTCAAAAAGCAGCCGTTATCTCAAACCGAGAGGAGAACTGCTACGATGTAGTGGTCGACCACCACTCCACACCACTCTCCTTGGATAGCGCCACTATTTCTCGGAATTGATAACTCCAGCTTCTATCTAAATTCTAAATTGTTAATTTCAAATTTTTTTTTTTAATAATTTTTTCTAGATATTTCTCTACCTCTAAGTGTTTGAGTCTCTAGGGTTTAGGGTTTAGGGTTTAGGGTCTCTAAGTGTTTGAGTCTCTAAGTGTTTGAGTCATCTCCATTTGATTTATTTTTATTACCACTAAATCTACGTGTCATTTCCTTCCGGACATAAATCACTTTCAGTCTATTTTCTATCATCTTTTTTATTATAGGTGTTACCACAATACTCTTTTTAATATTGTCATTTCTAATTTTATTTTGTATAATTTTTCCATCTATCCCAAACAACATTATCATTTATGTTACGCTTACTTTATTCTCATGTTGATTCTTAATCACTTAATGTTCTGTTTCGTACAATTTCATTGGTCTTACTTAATCCGATAAAATTTTCCCTTCACCTTAATCAGTATCTCGTATCACATAAAACCTTTGAAACCCTACTTCATTTCAACCACACATGTTGAATTTGATAGATTACACTCCTTTTCTATTTCTCTACCGTTTTGTATTACACATCAATAATTTTTAAATCATATAACATGTGGAATAATATGGTCACCAACTTTCACTTCTAAATTAAAAATATTTCTCATTTTACTTAACTTACATTACGCATACTTCATATTCCTTCAACTTAAACAAAAAATCATATATTTCTAAACCTCATTTCAAAGTCTTCATACTCGTTTAAATATTATTTTACTTGACTCTACCATCTAATAAAACATGCATCATTTTTGGAAAATGAGACACACCGTCAGGATATATTATTGACACCACCTATTGATCAATTCAAATCCTTAAAATTTTCGCTATATAAATCACATCTTTTATTTATATTTAGCTCATTTTTAATCAATAGTATGAGATTAAGTATTCACACTTAAACTCTATAATAAAAATCTCTTGGTCAAATGTGAATCTCCTGGAACACTATACCAACCAATGTTATACGCCTCACAACCAGGGAGACACTTGGGTGCCATGGTCCCCCCAACTCTCTATACCATGTAAGGGTAGTATGCAGCATGACAAGTCTTTGGTTCTATTAAACGTCACTAACATAAGAAGAAAAATAATTGATTACGTTAAATCTTTGCCTTAGTTGGCCCCTCCAATGGTAGACTTTAGCTTCACCACTGCTTCTAAACCAAGTTGCTGGAGAGTCCTTACATACAATGATTCAGTACACTTGGATTTACTCTTGCTTCTCACAAAAAGTTCGTACTATTTTCCTTTTTTTCTATTATAAAGAATGAGTTATTTCAATGATACAACATTGAGAATTTTTTTTTTTTAATAACAAAATCATAAATAATTATATTTTGGAGAAAATTACGCAAATAACTATGTTTTAGAAAACCCTACAAAGGAGGAACCAACTCAGTTGGCGCCTACACTTGTCCTTTTGCCCTAGGCGCCATCTCACTTGGCGCATGCTCTCACTTTTAGCCAAGTGAGATGATGTATGCACTTTAAATGTGTGAGGATGCGTCATCTAACTTGGCGCCTAAGGCAAAATGCTATTTTCTATAAATAAATCCTCCGTTTCCCTGCCATTCTTCATACTTTCTCGCACTTTCTTCTTATTTTTTCTCTGTTATTTGCGTCATGACATCTCCCATGATTTTCATCAGAGATGGTTACATTATTTTCTCGACCATCAAACCTCGGATGAAAATGAAATTTTCGCACATTCACTCCATGAAGCGTCTGAAGAGAGAGTTGATGCGATGGCTAGAGGGAGACATCGAGGATGGAGGAGAACAACCACCTCACTTGCAACACTCCATGGAGCGTCTGAAGAGAGAGTTGATGCGATGGCTAGAGGGAGACATCGAGGATGGAGGAGAACAACCACCTCACTTGCAACAGGAAGATATAATTTTTGGTTGGAGGAAGTCAAAACAGACGGAGACGTAATGTTGATGATGCATGGGTCAGATGAAATTGTTTTGACGGTTGTAATTTCTTAGACGTTTTATCGTGTTTTTATTTGTTGTTTGCGTAAAGTTTGTTGTAACAAAGACTCTTAATAAAAAACCGTAATGTTTAGAACTTAAAAAAAGTAAAGATGGTTTGTATACAATTTTTATGTTGTTGAGCTAGTATTCCGAGTCACACAATTTTTGCGATTGTGTCCGACCTGATGACATAAATCACACTTTCTTTCTAGCTTGTCAAGGGAGTCCATTTCAGTTGTAATACACTTGCTTTTGGGACGACCATTTTTATTCCTTCGTATTTGGTCGTTGTGCCATACTATTTCGCCGTCATATGCATGCCAAGAACCAGGTTTCGCTACCAATGAGAAGCTGTTGTTGTATACGTTGAGCAAGGTTTCAGACTTGTAAATGGAGATAGAAGTTGTAATGCGTCTTGATGAGTATACGCACATGCCGCAATGACATGAGAGCAATGCATACGAAAGGCTTGAAACTTGTCACAATCGCACCAATGAGATAGTAGTATAACCCTATACTTTTGTCTTGGCAGCCCCTCATTGTGGTCGATTGTCTCTTTAACAATTGAGTTGTGGTTGTGTCGGTCGAACCGTATAACCAGATGGGTGTTGCCTTTGGCACTTTCTACCTTAATATACTTCATGCAGCTTTCACTCTATAGTTGTCCCGATTGTAAGACATCATTCCACATTTCACCTTTTTTGGAAAACAACGAAGCCATCCTAAAATATGTTGATTTAACCAAAGCAGTTATTGGGAGGTTTCGTATGCCTTTGAATACACCGTTCATAGATTCAATAAGATTTGTTGTCATGTGGCCCATTGTTGTCCATTGTCGTATGACCTAGTCCATTTCTCCACCAGAATATTATCGATCCATCTATCTGCGTCCAGATTTGACAATCTGATCTCGTTGCGATATTGTTTGAACGTAGGTTGTGTTAATGCATACCCCGCGTTCATAACTGCTTTCCTAAGAGCCTTGTCTTTGATCTCCCTCGTGAAATTTTGTACGATATGTTTAATGTAATAGACATGCGTAGAAGGAGGGTCATGTCAACCGTTTGCAGGATTGTTATATGCACTCTCAATAGATGCATGTCTATGAGAGATCAAATAGAGATCTGGTTGAGGAGCCACGTGTGTTCGGAGATTCTTGAGAAATAAACTCTAAGCACCACCAGTCTCTCCCTCAACTAGAGCAAAGGAAATTGGGAAAATATTGTTGTTGCCATCTTGTGCAACTGTCATCAATAATGTGCCTTTATATTTCCCATACAACTAAGTTCCATCAATTTGAATAATAGGTTTTTTCCCATACAACCAAGTCCCATCAATTTGAATAATAGGTTTGCATGACGCAAACCCTGTGACGCAAGGTTGAATAGCCCAGAACACTCGATTGGATATTCTATTTCTGGTGACATGAGTACCATCTGGGGCGTACGCCGACAGTGTTTCCATAGTATAAACAGTATCTGAAGAATAAATCTGAAGTGCATGCAGGTAGCGGGGAAGTTCTTTGTATGACTCCTCCCAGTTTCCATATACCTTTTCAATCGCCTTGGTATTTGCTAACCACGCCTTTCGGTATGACAGAGTATAGTTATATATCGTAATGATGTGAGAAATTATGGTTTTCATCTTCAATGATGGATCGTTGCTGACGAGAGGTAGGCTTTCTTGACATATGAGATCATAATTTAGTTTCTGATGATCCTGTGGTTGAGTAGAATTGACGCACGTGTGGGTGGACATAGAACCTATGACCCAACAATCATCTCTTAATTTGTATGATGCAGTGAGCTTGAACATACAATCTGGATGGACACACCTTAGCTTGTACCTTTCTGGATTTACACGATCTACCTTAAAATCGGTCGAGTTTAGTATGTGAACCTTTTTTATGGCTCAGATACAAACTTCTCTATTACGAAATTTGTCTTTCTCTTTTAAGTTTTCATCCGAATGCATATACGGATTGAAAAATAAATCAGATGACGGTTCATCTCCGCCCATGTTAAAGTTTGTGATGTGTGGAGGTGGTGTGTAGATCTTATTTAGAGGTATACTAGGTATCCCATCGTCTTCAGAATCATCATTGACCATGTCGTCAAACTTTAACTCGTCATCATCTTCTTCTTCGTCAACGACATCTACTTCTGCTTGTTCGGTCTCGAGAGGATCAACCACTTGTGACAGCTGAGGCTCTCGCAGTATAATGTACAACTCAATAGAGTATTACATGCATGCAGAGATGCCTTCCCCAAGGCTGCCACCTAGCATGCACCTACACTGCAACCCATGTCACCTCTAATTTGCCAACTAGGATGTTGACACCTTTCAAAAACGAAAACGCAAAATAAGCGCTTAAAATAAGTGATTCTCAAAATAAGCTAAAACGAACCAATCTACTGTATCGACTTCTGACTTATCATCGATCCCTATAAAATCCCAATTCTCTAACGGGTCCGTTCCTATTCGATCACAAAAGCTAGTGACAAGCGCAATAGCAATTGAACGATGTTTGTCCCTAAATTCCGAGTAAAGCAAACATATAAAAACTATTGCGAATTAAGTAAATGCAACATGATCAAACGCGATAATGCAAAAGTTACACTAATCACGAATTTGATTAAGGATCATCAATCAAAAATCGAATCTAAGAATTTTGTCCTATAACAACAATCAAATTAAACAAATAATTGAAATTATAAGAAAGATTCAAAGGAAACAAAATAAATTGGGATTTATAAAAACCTCAAAGTGGAATTCGACTACAGTCGATTGATTCTTGGAATTTAGTTCTCCATGGATGATTCGTACAAGCCATAGTTTTCTCGTGAACAATATTTTTTCTCATCCCAAGTGAATACGTCAACAATTCACGGCTGTTTTGGGATATAGTGAAACATGAATTTTCGGTTACAACCCAACCGGGTCAAAAATATAACCCAAGCCCATTACAAATGACCCAAAACAAGAAATATTTCTAAAGCTGCAACTTCAACGAAATTTCTGGCCCTGTTACAGTTCGATTCAGCTCTCGACTTCTGAATGAAAATCGTAGCTCTTTCTCTTAGCTTTCCAATGACTGGTAGCACGCCTCATTCTGACTCCTGAAGCTCAAGTTATGAATTTATTCGCGAAAGTTGCTAAAGCTGAAAATAAAGTGCGAAAAATAAATAAGTGCAAAAATAAAATAAATTATAAAAATATAATAAAAAGGAAAAATAACCAAACTAAAACATAGAAATGCATAAGTATAAATATAGAGGAATGTGTATCAAAATGCACTGATCAAGTACAATGTACAACTCAATAGAGTATTACATGCATGCAGAGATGCCTTTCCCAAGGCTACCACATAGCCTGCACCTACACTGCAACCCATGTCACCTATAATTTGCCAACTAGGATGTTGACACCTTTCAATTTTGTACTCATTCGCCAAGTCAAATGACGCCTCCCTACATGTTCAATCGTATTACATACATGCAGAGATGCATTCCCCAAGACTGCCACCTAGCCTGCACCTACACTGCAACCCATGTCACCTTTAATTTGCCAACTGAGATATCGACACCTTTCAATTTTGTACTCATTCGCCAAGTCAAATGGCGCATCCCTACATGTCCAATCGTATTACATGCATGCAGAGATGCCTTCCCCAAGGCTGCCACCTAGCCTGCATCTACACTGCAACCCATATCACATCTAATTCGCCAACCGGGATGACGACACTTTTCAATTTTGTACTCATTCGCCAAGTTAAATGACATCTTCCTACATGTCCAATCATATTACATGTATGCAGAGATGCCTTTCCCAAGGCTGCCACCTAACTTGTACCTACACTACAACCCATGCCACCTCTAATTCACCAACTGGGATGGCAACACCTTTCAATTTTCTACTCATTCGCCAAGTCAAATGTCGTATCCCTACATGTCCAATCGTATTACATGCATGCAGAGATGCCTTCCCCAAGGGTGCCACCTAGCTTGCACCTACACTACAACCCATGCCACCTCTAATTTGCCAACTGGGATGGCGACACCTTTCAATTTTGTACTCATTCGCCAAGTCAAATGGTGTCTCCCTACATGTCCAATCGTATTACATGTATGCAGAGATGCCTTCCTCAAGGCTGCCACCTTGCCCGCAACCACCTCATGAGTGATACATATCATGCATGCATGCACCCACCAACCACCTCATTTATTCACTCCATGATAAAATTTTGCCTATAAATACAGAGTCTCACATACTTGTTTTACATCAACAATCATCTCACTCTCTGATACAAACTCTTTCGTTATCTCATACAATTTCAACTATGACTCTTCTCACAATGGACGATTCTTACAGAGGCACAAGGATAACATTGCAGCGTTTGCAAGTTTTTATAAATTCTAAAATATTCTTGTATATTTATTAATTTTTTATAATATTATTAATGATTTATACATCTTATGGACTCTTACATTTTTTACGTTTTGAATTTAAGATACTAAAAGATTTAGAATTCGGTCACACAACTACATTGCTCCTGACCCGTTGATCGTGCCCTATCTCGAATATGTGAGTTTCAGAAATGTTATAAAGATTTCCAACTGCACGATTGATTCAAAATTTATACTTGCAATGTTGAAAATGTGGTGATCCGAGGCACACACATTTCATCTATCAATAGGTGAATGTACCGTCACACTAGAGGACATATACATGTTATTGAGTCTCCCTGTCGATGATAAGGCGGTTAACGGGTCAGTTCAACAGCCCAACTCTTTGTGCGAGGAATTGTTGGACAAAGATATGGTTGAAGGTGGTAGTGCTAGAGGCTAAGGTATATTACTTACTGGATTAAAAAAATATTATGCGACTCTGGAGTTGAACGAAAATTCCTCCGAGCTAGCTAGAGTAATAAAAGTTAGAAATTATATAATGATACTTTTTGGAACTTTTTTATTTCTCGAAAGTACGGGGAATAATGTAAATTTGATGTATTTAAATGTACTTTTTATGGATGCGTTTTCTTACTTCAAGCCTGGGGTAAATCCCGTCAACAACAACACATTTGTTTTTCATACGCAACAAAGTAAGTCAAGAACTTATATCATTTATTATTCATTTGTTCATCAAATATATGATAAAAATAAACTATTTTATAATTTCTTTAAGTACTGTGTGACATGAATGAATTACATTATTTATTTCTGAAACATGGTTATTTACGTAATTTTCTCTAAAACATAGTTATTTTTGATTTTTTTTCAAAATCAAATTATTGAGAAAAAAAAATTCCAACATTGAAATGTTATAGTTATTTATGTGAATACTATTTCATTTTAGATGACTAATTGGAGGATGTAGTACTCAGAAGAAGAAATGATGTGAAAATAAAGTAAAGCGTGTTAACATCACACGCATCTATTGAACTTATTCTACCCCACTTAATAAGTTGATTAATTATTATGCAACCCTAGCTAGGATACCGAATCTGTCAAACCGAATTGCCTATAACAACCAAGCATTTCTAAATTGGACCAACATAATCATGCATATAATGTTGTTTGAAAATAGCCATTTGCTTTTTTTGTTACTAGTTTTTTCATTTGAGATCACTTATTAGTTTTTATGCTAAAAACTAGGAAGTGTGAGTCAACATTAACCTTTTGCTATCCCACGTTTAATTTAAAACTGATTACTATAGTCTGTTTTAATTTAAAATTTAAAATTGTTTTTAATTCTTTCCATAGTAGTTTACAACAATTCTAAATTCCAGCTGAAAGTTTACGTACAACTCTAAATTTCAGTCTTAAATTTCAGCCTTTATCTTATGTTTTATGCAGTGGAATTAGTACTGGGAATTTAACAGATTGTTTTTCTTTAATTTAAGATTTTTTTCATTTAACAGTTCTGAGTATATCGGTTGATTCTAGTTATTTGTTGGCGAGAGCCCGCGATCGGAGGACGTTGTGGTAATCTTGGGGGGTGACGTTGATCTAACTGAGCTCTGGTGGTCAGGGCGAAATCGCTTCTAAGGCAGCGACTATTATACTGCGACGCATCACATTTTTTATTCTCGTTTTTTAAAGGTTTTCAAAGCAGCCCTACATTCTATTATGATTCATCATTAACAATTTAGAAGCGATTTACTTAAAATCAGAATGGCGATGTACTTCAAGCCGATGCTGGATCTGTTAAAGCTTGAACCTCTTGACAGGACGAATTACAAGAGGTGGTCTTGGAAGATGCTGATTTTCTTCAAGCAATTGGAGGTTGATTATGTTCTCCTTCAGCAACCCCCAGTTGCCGCTAGTTCCATCGTTCCGAAAGCTCCTGGAACGGATGGTACTTCGTCTCCTGGCACAACACCACTCTTCGCAGATGATGCAACCGTGAAGGAGAATGAATCTGACAACAAGACAGTTCGTGGTCATATGCTCAGCCACATTACTAACCCGATCTTTGACTTGCTTACTGCCTATAAATCTATAAATGTGATATGGGAACTCTTGGAGGCTAAGTATTCAACTGATGATGCTAGGATGAAGAAGTATGTTTGCTGGAAATTTATGCAATTCAAGATGATGGACGACAAGCCAATCATGGATCAAGTCCATGAGTACGTCTGTGAAGAAGAGACACATTCAGGTTGTGCATGCGTCTGTGAGACAACTAATCATGAATGGAGTACTCAGCTTAGAGTATGTGAGATCAGAGAGGAACATTGGAGATCCTTTAACTAAGGGACTAAACAGAAGATTAGTTCTTGACACGTTGAAGGGAATGTGACTAAAACCCATGAGATGAGGAATTCTAGGTGGACCCACACCGTGGTCAAACGAAGCCTTGAAAAGACTCATATGATGTTATACTTCTATGACGAGTGTACTGTTAGAACATAGTTTGATTCTACAACCCTGTAAGAGTTTTGATGATAACAAACACAAAGAATAAATATGCACTCTAAAATTATGTTTTGTTGTGTAGAGAAGTTCTGATGGAACAAGATCAAAAGATAAGCTACAAGGTTGTTCCTGCTGTGAACGTAGACAATTCTCAAAAAGCTCTGATGATAGAAGATGAGAAGTTGCACTAAAAGAAAGATGTTTTAACTCTGATTACATAACTCTGGAAAAGTAAGTCTAACGCTGCAAATAAGATCTTATGGCTCTGACCTTCAAAAGTTCTGAAGCAAGCAGCAACGAATACTTCAATGTTCTGAAGCGTTACAAATCAAATATTTCCATTTCGAGAGTAACGACTGGAAGGCAACAAGGATCTTTATTTTTGGAAAGCACCTTAACTATCATTAATCAAGTTTCCAAAAGATCATTCTTGCTGCGCCTATTTAAACAAGACGTGAGGATAAATCGTTTAAGATTTTCACAACTCTCAATCACACTGTAATCTTTTCTAATCCTCATACTTTCAATTCTCTCAACTGTGTAAAGCATCACATACTGTGATACTGTTTTGTAAGAAAACATAACTGTACACCGTTTTATAATTATATTATTTAGTGCAATTCCTTGAGAAAATCTGGGTTGTGGTTATACTCAAGAAGACTTTGGCAGTAGTCATGGTAGATTTGTAATCAAGATTGATTAGTGGATTAAGACCTCGTTGGAGAGAGGCGAAATCATCTTGACGGGTGGGCTGAAGTAGTTTGAGCTCAAACGAACCAGGATAAAAATCATTGTGTTCTTTCCATTGATTTTTAAGATTCCAATTCAACCCCCCTTCTTGTGTTTTTCTATTCTTTAATTGGCATCAGAGCGTCTGGTTCTGAGTTCAAGCACTTAACCGTGTGAGCAAAAGATCCAAGCTAAGAAAAATACTATGGTGGGACCAAGTCAGAACATCAGCAATGACTACCATGATGAGAAAGACAAAATCAGCGGCAAACCTCCTATCTTTGATTCAGAAGGCTCCAGCAAGCTCTTTCTCCTGCAGCTGTCAAAGATATCTGCTACATATATAATTTTATCCTTAGGTACCTATGTCTTTTTGGGTCCTTGTTTGTTAGTGTTATCAAAATTCTGTTTGAATTTTGGTTTAGCAGAGAAATCATTACTGGTATATTTTAAATCATGTGTGTGCCCATAAGTAAAGTGATATTTCAAAGGAGTGCGTTTAATGACCAGATCCTTGACTTTCTTAGGTTGAGATACTTTACCTTTGTATCCTATACCTTTTCTGCCATTTCTGCTAACTCCATAGATCATTGAAGCCATTTTGCTTCTATCTATGTTTTTAGCGAGGAATTTCTGAAAGATATGATCATATTCTTTTATGATCTTATCAGAACTACTAGGAACTTCTGAGATAGTTTCCCTCTGAGTGTTTTGTAAGTCGTTTTCAAGTTTTGAAAATTTTTCTTTCAACACAAAATTTTCCAATCTCAGATTCTTAGTTTCTTCAGAGTCAGAAACTAGATCCTTTTTCAGGTTCTTGAATTTGACTCGAAGTTGCTGATATCTTTCAAGAATTTCACTTATACTTTCTCCTAATTCAGCTTTAGTAAAATTTATAGTAAAGTCAGGAAATACCTCTTCAGTGTCTGATTCTGATCCAGATGATTCAGTATCTTCTGACACATTGGCCATAAGAGCAATGTTGACTCTTTCATCTTCTAATTTTGTGTCTGCTTTTGAAGAGTCTGAGTCATCCCACGTTGCCATGAGACTTTTCTTCTTCTCCTTAACGAACTTCTTATTAGGTTTCTCCTTCTGAAGCCTTGGACAGTCGCTTTTGTAGTGCCCTTGTTCATTGCACTCGTAGCAGACAATGTCTTTGTTTCTTGACTTTCTGTACTAAGAAGATGGTTCAAATTTTTTATATCCAGACGAAGATTCAGACTGATTCCATATTCTTCTAGAATTTCTGAACTTCCTTTGCCTCTACTTCCACAACTGATTGAATCTTCTAGAGAGAAGAGACAATTCATTTTCTTCTGATGAGGATCCACCAGAGATTTCTTCCACTGCCTGCAAAACTTTAGAATCATATTTTTTGTTAGATTTAAGGGCTAAAGGCTTACCTTGCTTCTGGGGCTCATAATCTTCTAACTCTATCTCATGACTTCTGAGAGAGCTGACAAGTTCTTCTAGAGATATTTTGTTAAGATATTTTGCCAGTTTGAGAGCAATGACCATGGGTCTCCATTGTTTTGGTAAACTTCTGGTGATCTTCTTTACATGATCAGCAGTTGAGTACCCTTTGTCCAGAACTTTCAGCCCAACAACCAGAATTTGAAATCTTGAGAACATAACTTCAATGGTTTCACTTTCTTCCATCTTGAAAGCTTCATACTTCTGAATGAGCGCAAGAGCTTTGGTTTCTTTTACTTGCGTGTTGCCTTCATGCGTCATTCACAGAGAATCAAACATGTGCTTTGTTGTCTCTCTGTTTGTGATCTTCTCATACTCTGAATATGAGATGGCACTCAAGAGAATAATTATAGCCTTGTGATGATTTCTGAAGTCTCGCTTTTGATGATCTGACATTCTTTTTTTGTCAATTTTCTGACCACTTTCATCAACAAGATGTACTTATCCACCAATCACCATATCCTAGAGGTCAACATCGTGAGTCAGAAAGAAGCTTTCAATTATGTCTTTCCAGTAATTAAAGTTCTCTCCATCAAAGATAGGAGGTTTGCCGCTGATTCTGTCTTTCTCATCGTGGTAGTCATTGATGATGTTCTAACTTGGTCCCGCCATAGTGTTTTTCTTAGCTTGGATCTTTTACTGACACAGTTAAGTGCTTGAACTCAGAACCAGACGCTCTGATGCCAATTGAAGAATTGAAAAACACAAGAAGGGGGGGGGGGGGGGAGGGTTGAATTGGAATCTTAAAAATCAATGGAAAGAACAACATGATTTCTATCCTGGTTCGTTTGAACTCAAACTACTCCAGTCCAACCGTCAAGGTGATTTCGCCTCTCTCCAACGAGGTCTTAATCCACTAATCAATCTTGATTACAAATCTACTTTGACTACTGCCAAAGTCTTCTTGAGTATAACCACAACCCGGTTTTTCTCAAGGAATTGCGCTAAATAATATAATTATAAAACGGTGTACAGTTATGTTTTCTTACAAAACAGTATCACAGTATGTGATGTTTTACACAATTGAGAGAATTGTAAGTATGCGGATTAGAAAAGATTGCCGCGTGATTGAGACTTGTGAAATCGTAAACGATTTATCCTCACGTCTTGTTTAAATAGGCGCAACAAGAATGATCTTTTGGAAACTTGATTAATGATAGTTAAGGTGCTTTCCAAAAATAAAGATCCTTGTTCCCTTCCAACCGTTACTCTTGAAATGGAAATATTTGATTTGTAATGCTTCGGAACATTGAAGTATCTGTTGCTGCTTACTTCAGAACTTTTGAAGGTCAGAGCCATAAGATCCTATTTGCAGCGTTAGACTTACTTTCCCAGAGTTGTGTAATCAGAGTTAAAACATCTTTCTTTTAGTGCAACTTCTCATCTTCTATCATCAGAGTTTTTTGAGAATTGTCTACGTTCACAGCAGGAACAACCTTGTAGCTTGTCTTCTGATCTTGTTCCATCAGAACTTCTCTACACAACAAAATATAATTTTAGAGAGCATATTTATTCTTTGTGTTTGTTATTATCAAATTTTTTACAGGGTTGTAGAATCAAACTATGTTCTAACAATTACTTTAGAGGAAGAGCAAAGCTCTTAACGAACTCATAGCCCAGGATATGGGTGGTCCTTTAAAACGGACTTGATGAGCTCACCGATGATTTGAGAGGTTGAGTTATTTAACTCTTAATGACTTCATAACCCATATAGGGTGGTCCTTTTGAGACATGACTTGATGTAGTCACCTACAGAAGTGTGAAGAGCTACCCTCCTTCTATAAAAGTATTCAGGTAATCTTTCTAGAGCACTCTTTAGCATCCTAAGGAAGACTTGGCTATCTCTTAAGAAGTTATTGAGGAATCAACATGATTCACTATTACAGAAAACCCAATTAACAACGGTTGGGAAAGATATATAACAACGTGGGTTCAGACGTTATTATGTAAAGTATCGTTGAATATATGATACTTATAATCACGGCCCAATAGCCGTTGTAATAAATTAGAAAGCGCGCTCTTTATTATAATGGTTTTCCAAACGACCGTTCTGATAAATTTAATGGCCCTAGGTGCGATTCCTAGATGCACCATTTTGATATATTTTTTTATTGGAAAGCGTGCAGCGTAAGATATTATAACAATTATGACTATAATCGTTGTTAAATATTCTGCATAATTAATAGATATTATCCTGCTTTTATAATTCATCCCATTTTTTTAACCTGTATTATTGTTCACCATATCACAATAGAAAATAAAACTCACATTTATGAGAAAGTTATCTGAATAATATTAATTATATCATATTCATAATATCACATAATTGTATCTTATTCAATTGTACCATACACAAACATCCTACAATTTATTAGAACAAATAATCTACAGTTTACACATTACATAAAGACCTATAATTCATCCTACATGTCACAATCTTGTCTCTTGGTCTCTTGACTCTAAAGACCTATAATTTTAAATAATTATACTTGTTAGTAAAAATACGGGGAAACTATAACACACATGAATATATTATGAATAAAGAATAAATTATGTACCTGTTAATTTTCCCAAATGCCTTCTTCATGATCGATTTGAATAGCATGGACAACATCTCCATCAACTTCATCATATGAGGTAGGAACTTGTGTTGTGTAAGAAGGTGTGAGCAGAATATCAAGACATTTATCACTAAGAGGAATGTGTTTTCCTTGGAGTTCGATTGACCATTTCCCTGATATGTCTGATGGATCGGTAACATAGAAAACTTGTTTTGCTTGAGAAGCCATGATGAATGGTTCGGTCATAAAAGATGTCTTGCCAAGGTCGACCCGGTTGAATTCTAAGTTATCAATGTGTACATCATTACTATTATTGGGAACCCACTTGCATTTAAATAAAGTCACTTTAAAAATAACATAATCAATCTCCCGAATCTCATCAATGACACCATAAAACGCGGTAGTTACCAATACATGATTCTTATCTTTCGAACTAGAGAAATACATCGATTCAGCCTCAACCATAACCCCATTATTTTGCATTATATTACGATTATCTTTTGATTTTGTATAAAAGGTATAATGACCAATGTCGTATGCAGTCCAAATAATGACACAAAATTTTAGCTAGTACGACAACCATTTAAGTATCTCAGATGCACTAAAATCATTAGATACACTTTTATTAAATCAAACTATGAATCTCTTGTTATGCTCTATCAACAATAACTTGTGACTCATTCAGGGATACTTTTTCCTCCAAAGTCTTTTGTGAGTATCTATGAAAGGTTAAACTTCATTTATATTATTTAATATATAGAAATGTTCTTGAATAACTACATCCCGAGCCATTGAATTAACATTTAGACCTTGAATACCTCTTCCGTCTGTGTGATCAACATGACGGGACTTTGGAATGCTTATAGAATTTGCTTTTGACGAATAGTTTATACAAAACTCAACAACTTCTTCAGTGATGTACCTTTCAACAATCGAAGCTTTCGGTCGATGATGATTCTTCGTATATCCTTTAAAGATCTTCATATATCGCTCTATTGGATACATCCACCTTAAATAAATTGGACCACAAAATCTGATTTCTCTGACTAGATGAACAAGTAAGTGAACCATAATGTCAAAAAATGATGGAGAAAAATACATCTCCAATTGACACAAGATCATGGCAGCCTCATATTCTAATTCATCTAATTTTTTGAAATCAAGAATTTTATTACATATGGAATTGAAGAATAAGCACAATCTCCTTATAATTACTCTCACATTCTTTGGTAGGATCTCACTGATAGCCATTGGCAGAAGTTGTTGCATCAATACATGACAATCATGAAATTTTATACTAATTAACTTGAGATCTTTCATTGATACAAGTTTCTTGATGTTTGATGAGTAACCTTGCGGAATTTTAATACCTTGCAAATACTCACATAAAATTTTCTTTTCCTTTTTAGATAGAGTGTGACATTCTGGAGGCAAATAAATTCTTTTTCCTTTCTCTAATGGAGCCAAATGTTTTCGTATACCCATCGCCTCCATATCAAGACGGGAAACCTTACAATCTTTAGTCTTGCCTGAAATATTTAGGAGTGTGCCAATCAAACTATCACACATATTTTTCTCCACGTGCATCACATTAAGACAATGTCTAATATCCAAATTTGACCAATATGAAAGATCAAAGAAGATGGACCTCTTTTTCCATATATTTTTCGCAACTGCCCCTTTTTCTTTTTCTCTCTTCCCGAAGACAACATTAATGTGTTCCAGCCGTTGATAAACTTTATCCCCGATTAAAGGTTCATGAGCCTCATCAAATTCTTGCTCACCATTAAAAGCCTTCCGCAATCTACGATAAGGATGACCAAGTTTTAGAAATTTTCGATGCCCAAGGTAAACAGTCTTTTTTCCAAACTCAAGTTGGTGATAACAAGTATTATCTTCACAAATAGGACACACTTTATGTCCTTTGCCACTATATCCATCCAAGTTACCGTAAGCAGGAAAGTCGTTGATTGTGCAAAATAACACTGCACACATCTTAAATTTCCCCCCATTATATACATCATCAACCTCAACGTCTTCCTTCGATAAGAGTCGTAAATCATCAATTAATGGACTTAAATAAACATCTATGCTGTTACTAGGTTGTCGTGGTCCAGAAATCATCATACTTAACATTATATACTTGCGCTTCATGCACAACCAAGGAGATATGTTGTAAATAGTGAGAAGAACATGCCACGAAGAATGATTAGTGCTCAGATTACCAAAGAGGTTCATTCCATCGGTGGCAAGCCTAAGCCTAAGGTTTCTTGGCTCAAATCTAAAATCCAGAAACAACAAATTAATTTTCTTCCATTGCAACGAATCAGCTACATGGTAAATGTTTCCATCACATCTCCTTTCATCTGCATGCCATTTAAGATTCTTTGCATTATTTGAATTAACAAAAAGTCTCTTAAATCGTGAAATTATTGGTAAGTACCATAACACTTTAGCAGAATGATACTTCCTACTAACATTGTCATAGCCATTGTCATCACCATTGTTGACCTCTAACTTGTAACACGACACACCATATTTCGGACATTGATACAAGTCTTCATACTCTTTCCTGTATAATATGCAATCATTAGGGAAAACATATATTTTGATATACTCCAGACCTATTGGACACAATATCTTCTTGACATCATAACAACGAGCTGACAATTTGTTATCTTCTAGTAACATTTGCTTTAACAATTCAAGTAATTCCGTGAAAATTTTATCCGACCATCCATTTTTTGCCTTCAGATTAAACAACTTTAACACCGCCGATAATCGTGTAAAATTTATGCATCCCTTATATAAAGGAGTGTCTTTATCGCTACATATAGTATCATAAATATGAGCATTCTTAAAAGAAGATTCCCCAATATGACGGAACATATCCTCTAGTTGATCTTCTATATATTCATCTTCATCCACTCTTTGACTTTGTGGCGACCAACTTTGCTCTTTATCCACCTCACCATGCCACATCCATATTATATAATTTTGACTTATACCATCTCAACAACGGTGCTGGAATATTTCTTCCTTTGTACCCTTATCGATATTTGTGCAAACAACACAAGGACAATAAAAGATACCATTATTGCCGGGAAGATGTTTATCAGCGTATTCAAAGAATTCAAGAACTCCTTTCTCATAAACCGAACCTAATCTACTGGCTTTCATCTAACTACAATCCATAACAACTTCTGAAACTTATACATTTATAATTATGTGAATTACACACAAAAATCTAATCCAAAAACTAACTTGAGCATATGCAAATCTAAACCTAAAGCATATGAAAAATGTACTCTCATACTGACTTGAGCATATATACAACATAAACAAAGAAAAAAGGAATGAAAATGTTGAATATTTGAGCATATACAACATAAACCAAGAAAAAACGAATGAAGATGTTGAAGAGTACCATACTGCGAAGCTGAAGAATCAAATGAACAAAGAGGGTGAAGATTTGAGCATATACAACATAAACAAAGGAAAAAGGAATGAAGATGTTGAAGAGTACCGTACTGCGAAACTGAAGAATCAAATGAACAAAGATTTGAGCTCCAAATGAATGGATACAAAGATTTGAGCCACTACTGTCGTCTCTGGCTCACTTGTTCACCTAGGGTGTCTTATGAAAGAAATACGAAAAAAGTTTTATTTTAATTTATCAGTAAACCCTTTAATCGCGGTTGAACAAAAAAACCGTGGTGGAAACTTAAGTCCTTTAACAACGGTTTACGTATTCACCGTTGTTAAATCATTTACAATTTATTTTTTAAATAATGGAGATTGGTGACACACGTTTAATGTACTCTAAAAAAAATGAGATTGCTGGGAATCGATGCGTGCTACACATCATTTTTTACTACGATGTTTAAAACGAACCGTCATTAATAAACCCAGCAACTCATTGGGCGCAAAAATTTTAACCTATTACTACGGTGTATATGGATATACGTCGTAAACACGAATTTGTTGTTTGTGTGTTTTGTAGTAGTGATTTTAGGTAAGAAGTGTGTTATTGAGAATGATTCTTAAACAAGAGGGTTCCAGATTTGTTCACTCTTTTCGTGAAAGATTCACTTGATTTCACTATGTACTGGTTCAAGTGGTAAGACACACGTACTTAAGCTTTAAATCTTACATATGCTCAAAACTTGTTTTAAAAGTATATCTTTTGAAAACTGATTATTGTTCTATGGGGGATTGTGAGTAACCAATAACTTTTTGCTATCTCATGTTTAATTTAAAATTGATTACTGCAGTCAGTTTTAATTTAAAATTTAAACTTGTTTTTGTCTATTTCCATAGTAGTTTCCAATAACCCTAAATTCCAGCTGAAAGTTTGCAACAACTCTAAATTGCAGCCCTAAATTTCAGCCCTTATCCCATGTTTTATAAGGTGGAGTTAGTGTTGTGAATTTAACAATCTGTTTTTCTTTAAATATAGATTTTTTTCCATCTGGTTTTATGTATAATAGAAACACAAAGCTTCTTCTTTTTTTCCTTCTAAAAAATAGTTTTGAGTATACCGGTTGATTTTAGTCCTTCGTTGGCGAGAGCCCGCGACCGGAGGACCCTGTGGTAACCTTAGGGGGCGACAATGATCTGATTGAGCTCCGGTGGTAAGGGTGAAATCGCTTCTAAGGCAATGACTATTATACCGCGACGCGACACGTTTTCGATTCCCGTTTTTTCCAAGGTTATCAAAGCAGTCCTACATTCTATTCTGATTCATCACTAACATTAAGTGTGTAATACTACATAACAACAAAACATTTATAAATGTTTGGTTGTTATGTAGCTTATAATTACGGTAATTTTCAAGTTATATTAAATGTAGTATTACGCATATAATTATGCATAAATGATATGATTGGTTCCCCGCTCGTGAGGTTCATGAGATAAACAATGTCACCTATAATCTGTCAGTTAGGAAACCGTTGAATTAAGGTTGGGTGAGGTGTAATGTCGATGCAGGATTCAACAATTATCATAGAACTATTAATATGGGTTGATGTGTCAGAGATAATATGGGTAGATTCATCACTCCAGATGTTGCTTGGTATTTCGACACTGTCCTTTATAGAAGCATAAGTCATGGCTTTGAAAGAAGTTATGCAAAATGCTATTAATATGAATTTGAATTGGGTGACCTTCGAAAATAACTCTCAAGTGATGGTCCAAGCCATTCATTTTAATGTTACCGGTAATTCCGAGTTTAGTATTATTGTTCTATCTATTAAGCGGTTGTTAAACTCTTTTCTTAATTTTGAGATTAAAATTTTTAAAGATTAAGTGAATATGATTTCCCATTCGTTAGCAAAGACAACAAATTCTTAGTTTAAACATAGTATGGTTAATGTTATCCCTCTTTGTATTGATTTGTCATTGTTTAATAATATGAGTTAACTTTGTTCCTATAAAAAAATGAGACGCACTTACTAGTTTTTATTCTAAAAATATATAGAACCCTCTTTGTCAATGTTTTAAAACCCAAACCGGTGATCGACTCGGTAAAGTTACTAGGTCACTGGGTTACTGATCGCACCAGTGGGTCACTGGGTTATTGGTCAGACCGCATGGCTTTTGACCCGGTTTCTATAAAAAATATATTCATTACCTGAAATTTGTAACTATAATAATATAGAAAATTATAAATTCAAATAATTTAAAATAAACAAAAGTATTAGCAACAAACAAAATAAGTGATAGAAACTTAATGTAGCAAATTATAAATTCAAAGAAGTGATATAAACTTAACAATTCATAAGTTATAGTATTATAATAAGTCACAAAAATCCATACTCAACGATCCATAATTTTTTATGTCCATGAAGTCAAATTGTCATAATCTTGATATTCATATCCATCTTCAACTTCATTGTCTTCTCCACCAACTTCATCTTCTCTGGTGTTACTTTTTTCTTGATTCACAGTATCAACAATAGTATCTTGTGCATTACCCATATCTCCATCTTCATCCTCATCTAAATCTATTTGATCTATAACAATATTTTAAAAAATAATTAACAAAAAAAATTTAGAGATGGTAAATATGAGACATTAAATTGATTCACAACCACAAACTATATTATACTCATATTAGAACATACCAATATCACTTGAAATTGGTTGGATGGTCATATTTGCAAGGTCATTCCGCAATGCTTCCAACTCTTCATTGGTTAAGAGAGGTGGTGAATCCTATAATACCCAACTAGAATGGTCGGCAATTGTTTCAATATTGATAGGATCATAACTTCCATTTCTTATTTTCCTAAGCACACATGAATTAAATCTAAGTATATGTTTTTAAATATAAAAATATAATGATCAGAGAAAAATAACCATAATAATACCTATTTTGAAGTCTAAAGTTGTAACGAACAAACACTAAATCATTAAGCTTTTGGTGCTCAAATCTATTTCATTTTTTGGAATGAATATGCTCAAATATACTCCAATTGTGTTCACAACCCGAAGCACTACAAGTTTGGCTTAAAATACGAATAGCTAACCTTTACAAAGTTGGTGTACAAGTGCCATAAGTTTTCCACCATTGATCTGTTTATACCATGTGATTAAATAAATTTATAAACATATTGAAATATAAAATAAAATATATATTAAGAGTTAGAAGTTATGAAATTATCTGCCCTCACAATACATCGTTCATCCATGGCTGATTTCCTTCCAAAATCTAATTCACCGTCTTTGAATATTCTCATCTCATCTGTTAACTTCAATCGAAGTTCAGAATTTCCATTAGCATGCTTTTCAATGACATCTAAAAGTCCTGATGTTGTGGATGCATGTTTTTCAAATTCTACATCATTATATCTACAAGCTGGATTCAACCAATAACCGACAGCATGAAGATTTTTGCGGAGCTGTGAATCCCAACGTTTATCTAAGATTTTCAAGTAAGGATCCACTTTCTTCTTATTTATTTGAAACCTCCTCACCATCTCTTCTCTAGCTTTGACTATAAATTTGTGTAGAATGCCCATAGCAGGTTTATCTTCACTATCAACAATACGCAACACACGCACAAGTGGTTCAGTGAGTTTAACTACATCAGCACATTTACTCCAAAATCCAGAATCTAAAATTTGATCCACAAACTGTTTTGCCTTTGCTTCTTTGGCATATGTTGAGCTTGTCCATTCTTTAGATGTTACCATGGCTCTTAGTGAGTTTTTGTGAGACAAAATACTTTGCAAAGCAATGAAATTAGTGGCAAACTGAGTTGGAGCAGGACGAAGGATTTCTCTTCCACCTGTTTGCTTTCTCATTAAATACAATGCATAACAATGGTTATAATATATTTGGTAACATTAGAAGCATGTGACACTGTCTCACTTACCTCCTATAATTTTCTTATGTCTTGTAACATCAAGTTAATGCAATGTGCCGCACAAGGAGACCAAAATAAAGTAGGAAACTCATTTTTTAATAACCTTCCAGCAGCAACATAATTTGCAGCATTATCTGTCACTATGTGAACTACATTTTCAGGCCCAACAAATAAAATCACTTATCTAAAAAGCTTATACAACATATCTGCAGTTTTTGAAGCATGAGAAGCATCAACGGATTTTAGAAAAATAGTACCTTTGGGACAATAAACTAGAAAGTTTATAAGAGTTCTTCTTTTTCGACCAGTCCATCCATTGGCCATTAGAGTACAACCAGTTTTCTTCCAAATCTCACGATACTCCTATATCAATTTGTTCACATCTTCAACCCATTTATTTAACAAATAGCCACGAAGACTATGCATAGTTGAAACTTTATACCCCAGACTCATGCTGCAAAGTGCATCAGTCATAGATTGAAAATACGCAGAATTAGTTGCATTGAATGACACAGAAGAATCAATGAACCATCTTGCAATAGCTAATCACACTTCTCCACTAATTCCTTACTTTGTAACACACTTTTTAAAGAAGGTTGAGCTCCAGGAGTTGTTCTAGGCATAAAATAATTACCAATACGACTAGTATTCTTTCTCTTTTGAGACACAATCACCGAATTTGATCTTGATTGTTCTACATCCTTTTCTACTACATCACCCTCTTGAGTAGTAAGATCAACATCAAAATTTTGTGCTTGAGTCTTTCTTCTCTTATTTGCACCTTCATCAAGATTTTGTTTCATTTGATATTGAACATCTGGAGGCACCTTTTTACATGTTTCAACTTGACATTTTATTTCAGCCAAATGGAATTTGAACTTATTAATCCCCCCTCCTCTAATAATTTTATCACAGTAAATACACAAATTAACAAGTTTTCCTTTCTCTTCAATTTGTTTACAATGACCCCAAGCTATATTAGTTTTTCCCCTACTGCTCTGGAGTTGGGTTGGATTTTGAGATGTAACTTCTTCCGAATTTATTACTTCAGCGGGTGATGTCATATCTAATATCAATCAAAATTTAAAAATACAAAACTATATTACAAAAATATTAACAAAACACAATTCTAAACAAAAATTATTGAATTTATAAAAACATTATAAGAAACATTAAATATGTAGCATATCTAAATCCAAAATATATGAATATGTTGTTGTATATTACATATAGGCTACCAAGCATCGTTACTGTGCATCACCATATATAATAAAAAAATAGAAACTTTGCTTTCCAACCTTTGCTATATATTTTAAATTAATAAAATTCTAAAATTTTTCTTTGTTATATAATTTAAATTAATAAAAAACAGAAAACTTTGTCTTACTATATAATTTAGATTACATAGTTTTAAATCCAATTTCTATCTCCATAATATATACAACGGCTATTACAGTAATATATATATATATATATATATATATATATATATATATATATATATATATATATATATTACTGTAATATATATATATATATATATATATATATATATATATATATTACAGTAATATATATATATATATATATATATATATATATATATATATATATATATATATATATCCCAATTTCTATCTCCAATATACAACAACTTCATTATCAGTCTATAATAAGTTAATTCATAAAAGTATAAAACTGCTTCATTCATACAAATTCTATCTCAATTTGTTAAACTAAAAGACCCAATTTTATAGAAAATGATCAAATTTAATCATTTATTTTCTATATCAATTAATCAACAAAATGAAACAATAATATTCATATTGAAAAACATCAATGCAAATTAGACCAAGTAAAAAAGAAATAACCTGTTTTTGATGTTTTGATGAAATTTTTGACGGCAAACAAGGAATATCATCAAATAACAGCAGCAAATAAGAGTTTTTGTTGGTAGAGAAAATTGAGAATATGACTTCAATTAGAAAAAGAAAAGACAAAATAAAAAAGAAAACCTTTCAAATGCATAGGTTTGGGAAACGAGAAGGCAAAGCGTTTATGTTATTTTTTTTTTCAAAAGCCCTAAAAAGTAAAATAAATAGTCAAACCCGCCGGTTCAGTAAAAATCGCCGGTTCACTGGTTTAACCGGTGATCCGGCCGGTTCACACTGATTTCATCCAGTCTAAATGTAATTCCGATCTTATTCCTTAATCGGACAGTCTGGTCCACCGATTCTCAATCAGACCGGTCCAACCGTCTGGATCGGGTTGGGTTTTAAAACACTGCTCTTTGCAAAGCTTGATTTGACTTTCCTTTTATTGAAATCTATGTAACATAGATACTACATTTATAGTGATTCATAAAGTTAAATTAAGCTAATGTTAGTTTGCGATATTTAAGATCAAATATATTAATTGAGCATATTTAATTTCCATGTAAGATCTATATAGATTAATACTAGTTATTTCTTTTGCTCTTGTTTTCATTTGCAGGGTAATCTTTGGCATGCTAATTTCCTTGCCAATAACTCTCATATACTACATATTTCTTGGCTTGTGAGAAGTGGAAATAAACTACTACGTGAAAGAAGAATCAATGGATTGAAAAATGTAATATTCAAACTCCAAACTATGATACCGTGTACACTAAACCATGATGGAATTCATCTAGTAGTACATATACATAGCAAATGATTGTAAGTCCCATAAATGTGTCAGCACCAACCACCATTATTGTAGACACTACTCGCGGAGTAGGTTGACTTACGCAAAGCCAACATTTCAAAAGCCACAAGGATTATATAACTTTTACTTAAACGTGTTAGATGGTTCAAAAAGTAGTACTTGAAATTTATTCCCTCTTTCTCAAATTATAAAACGTTTAAAACATTTTACACTTATTAAAAGAATAATTGTAAGATAGAATATTTTATTGTTCTTCATTAATTATAAAGAAAAAAATTAAAAGAATTGAAAGAATTAAGAAAAATAAATAATAAATAATATATTGAGAAAGACAAATTGAAATTGTATAATAATTTATAATTTAAAATAATTTTTTTCTCAAAAACATCTTATTATTTAAAACGGAGGGAGGATTCTTCTCGAGATTTCATTTTCTATAAACATATCTCTTAAGAATGTTTTGCATGAGTTAATATATATAAATAAATTTTAAATATGTATTGTTAATTTATTTACATTGACTCGCCTATTTAATTTATATGTGTTAAACCTTGTTCGTTGGACATCTTAACCAAATGAGATACTTTCCATTGTTTATATATATATATATATATATATATATATATATATATATATATATATATATATATATATATATATATATATATATATATATATATATATATATATATATATATATATATATATAATCGTATTTGATCAGAATGGATCGCTGATGATTCACAAGCTAGAACTGAACAACGATTGAAAGTGGGGTGGAAGATAACTGCAAGACACTTTGATGCCAAAGTAATATTCAGAGCAAATGCAAGTAGAGAGTGAATGAATAATATATTTGACCCTATATTAAAAGAGAGTATTTATAGCCCCCATCGCTGGGTCAAGATCCTCATTTGGGCTGGATGCCCAGACCCAAAATGGAGTCTGTCAGGAGCCTACGAAGGTAGATGAGACTAGTTCATGGTCTCTATCATGGTTCAATTACTCTGTGATTCTCGGAGGATGAAGACTCGTTCTTTTCGGGAGCAGGATTACTCCGTGATAGTCAGATGAACGTTGGCTACGTACTATTGGCGGACATGCACGTGCTGAGAAGCAGGTCCCCGACGAGCATATTTAGGAGAGGTTCCCGACGTGCGTGCGCTGAAGAGCAGGTCCTCAACAGGCATACTGCAAAGATGTTCCCGACGTGCACAGGATGAGGAGCAGGTCCTCGACGGGAACGTGTAAGGGATGTTTCCCAACGATTATAGCAACGTGGGCTTGCCCGACTAGGGACCAAGTGCAGGCCTGACCCCCGCAGGTTATTGGGCCTCTAATAGCAATGGTCTGGGCATAACGCGACAATAGATTAAGTGTCGGCCCAGTCTATAACAGGAGCTCCCAGAGGAGTTATGACTGTAGGTCAACTCGAATGTCGAGGAGACAACAATGCCGAGGATCTCCGTGGCTTCCCTTGAGTTTCCTTCATCGACCCACACACGGGGAATGATTTCTCGGGCATCAGCTTTTAGTCCAGCGTATGCAGGGGGAACATGTTCGTCCAGATTGACAATCTTCCTCGCAGGGGGGAAATGATCGTCCAGATTAATAATATTCCTCGCAGAGGGGAAATGATAGGTGGATGCCATGGTCAGGAGTAGCAATATACTCGCGGAAGCCTCAAATCTTTGTGTGATGCACCACAAATTTGTGTAAATATCTGATTATATGGAGATTTAGAAGCAACATGGCCTGAAAAGTGAGATTGGATGATAATGTTATGAGATTTGGTCTTGAGTTCTTCATAAAAATGACTTGAAATTCAAGAATGAAATGCCAACTTCAAGTCTTCGAATCTCCTAGCTCAAAAATAATCTCATTGAGTTCTGTGACATTTTGAAAAGCTTGGAACATCCTCTACAAATTTCATGTTGACCATTTTTGACAAAATCATCTTGGAGCTTGGTGAAAATTGGCCAAGAAATTAGGTCAAAAATTTGTCTAAACTAGGTCAAATTTTCACTAAGTGTTTTTAGAATAAGTACATGACTTCATGAATTTATAACTTGAAATCTAAGCACTTATAGGACTTGATCAGTAAAGCAAAGTTGTAGATCTCATCAAGATCTACAACTTTCATGTTGAAAGTTTCTTTGAATCATCTTACATCTTAGTGAAAAAATGGCATGAAGTAATGAAATTATCATGTATAAAACACTTGGAAAAATTTCTAAGTCTTGAAAAGTTTGACTTTTCACATTGATTTATGACTTTCTTGACTTCTTGATGATCAAGTTTCATATTTTTGAATGTATTGATGAATTGTGATATTCGAAATCAAATTTGACCAAAAAAGTCAAAGTTTGACTTTTGGTGTATCGGTTGACTTTTCAGTAGTTGATCAAATTTCAACTATCAATCAATAATCTTGAGAAATGTTGAGCCATGAAATTAAGTCAACATGTTGTGTTTGAATCCTTGATATTATGCTTCAAGCCATTAGATCATGCATTAGGTCAAAAATCACTGATCAATCAAATACAGTCAAAACCCTAATTTTGACCATTTTGCCCTTTTTGATGATTTGTCGTGTTTCTTGAGGAATTGTGATCCAAATTTAATCAATTGATGAACATAACTTCAAAATGTTTATGTGGACCAAAAATCTTGAAGTTTGACAGTAATTTGACCACAATTAACTTTTTATCCAATATAGTTGATTTTCAGTCATCTGAGCAATTGAATGAGCAAATTTGTGATTCAAGACTTGAAACTTGACATGAGTATTCTTGGAGGTTTATAATGATCCATAAATGTCATTTGAGGCATTAGAAATCTAATTATCCTTGTGAAAATCAAAACCCTAATTTGAGGCATCAATGTTTAGGAGATGGTTTGGCCTAATCAATACTTATGCAAACTTGAGCTTGCGGAGATCTTGTGAGAAATGTATTGAGAAAGGAGAGGGAAACTTTTGGGGTACAACAACTGTCCATGTTCAATCTTCTTAGACCTGAAGAGTTAGATTGGCGGGTCCACCATTCGTAACTTGAAGGTGGAAGGCGATTGAACACTAGAGTGCCCAGAAATTTGCACTTACATGAAATAATGTTGTTGGTTAATTGTGTCGGGAATGAGCTTAAAGATTCCATTTGGAGAGTGATGGAATGTTGTCGGAGATGGGCTTATAGATGCCATCCAAAGTGACTGTTGATTGGAAGAAGTATCAGAATAAATCTTTGACCGATTTATACTGAATCGAGTAGAGGTCTTAAGTAATCTTTAATTGGATAACGAATCAGTATAAATCTTCGGAGCAATTTAACTGAACCAGGGAAAGTACTACCAGAATAGAATCAGGATAAGTCATTGGTCAATTTAAACTGAAATAGTAGAGGTTTTGAATAATCTTTAACTAGATAACGAGTCAGTATAAATATTCAAAGCGATTTAACTGAACCAGAGAAAGTATCTACCAGAACGGAATCAGGATAAGTCATTGGTCAATTTAAACTGAACCAACAGAGGTTTTGAGTAATATTTAATTGGATAACGAATCAGTATAAATCTTCAGAGCGATTTACTGAACCAGAGAAAGTGTCTACCATAACAGAATCAGGATAAATCATTGGTCGATTTAAATTGAACCAGTAGAGGTCTTGAATAATCTTTAACTGGATAACGAATCAGTATAAATCTTCAGAGCGATTTAACTGAAATAGAGAAAGTATCTATCGAAACGGAATCAAGATAAGTCATTGGTCGATTTAAACTGAACCAACAGAGGTCTTGAATAATCTTTAACTGGATAACGAATCAATATAAATCTTCGCAGCGATTTAACTGAACTAGAGAAAGTGTCTATCGGAACGGAATCAGGATAAATCATTGGTCGATTTAAACTGAACTAGAAGAGGTCTTGAATAATCTTTAACTCGATAATGAATCAGTATAAATATTCAGAGCGATTTAACTGAACTAGAGAAAGTGTCTACTGAAATGGAATCAGGATAAATCATTGGTCGATTTAAACTGAACCAGCAGAGGTCTTGAATAATCTTTAACTAGATAATGAATCAGTATAAATCTTTGGAGCGATTTAACTGAACCAGAGAAAGTTTCTACCAGAACAGAATCAGGATAAATCACTGGTCCTATATGCATTTTGTATGCATATGTCATGATGCATGAATGTGAACTGTTATTTGAAGTGTATCTTTGTATGGAAAACAAATCCTTGACAACTGATGGGGAGTTCTTGGGAAACTAAATCTCGGACTACTGTTGCAGATGAAGAGTATGTATCTCTTCAACCTTGTTTAGAATATCTCCGTTGGGAATTCCTGTTTGTTGTTTGAGGAAACTTTGTAGGGAGTGATGATTTTTGTTTGGGGAGTAGAGTTTTAGGAACCTTGGTTATCCATTGCTCTACCGGAGAATTTAATTCTTATATGCCCTGACTGGGGATAAAAGAGATGATAAGACTTCTGGTCATCTGGGGAAGATGAAGTTAAATGGTATCTGGTCGGGTTCTAGGTTTTGTAGCAACTTTTTGGTGATGGTATCAACTTGTTGTACCCTAAATTATCTTCAACAGTCATTTCAGAGCTGAAGTCGTGATCAACTTATTTCTAGTAACTTTCGACTGAATCCATGATCAGTTTATCCTCAACAGTCAGCTAATCTAGGATAAATCCCCAAGAAGCTCTCCATGTCTTTCCTCATAAGATCATTAGTTCAATACAGTTTACAAATGTGACAAATTTGGATTCAAGACATTTTCTTCCCAAGCAAATTTGGCAGAGTTCTCTATTGAGGAATCAAACTTCCAATCTTACCTCCATAAAAGAGTCAAACTCTATTGTCGTAAACATTGGAATTACATGCATAGATCATTCACATATCATGCATAACAAAATTCACACATAATGCATAACAAGAGTGCTTCATCCTAATTTGCATTTCCCGAGGTCTTGTTGCAGTCGACATGTCACCTTGAGATAAAAGTCCAACTTACTTGGCACCTACCAAAGAAGGTGTCAGTTCGGCTGTTTCCTCTCTTTCGTCCAATGCTAATCTTGGATGATATGTTTCTCTCTTTTTTCCAATGCTAATCTTGGATGAGTTGTTTCTCTCTTTCGTCCAATGCTAATCTTGGATGAGCTGTTTTCTCTCTTTCTTCCAATGCTGATCTTGGATGAGCTGTATTTCTTTCAACCAATGCTAATATTGGGTATCATGTTTCCCCATGCTGTCCAAAATCAATATTGGATACCATGATCTTTTGCTGCCATCCAAAGCCAATATTGGATGCCACCATCTTTTGTTGCCGTCCAAAGCCAATATTGGATGTTGCTATCTTTTATTATTGTCCAAATCCAATATTGGATGTCTTGATCTTTTTTGCTATCCAAAGCCAATATTGGATACCATGATCTTTTGCTGCCATCCAAAGCCAATATTGGATACCACCATCTTTTGTTACCGTCCAAAGACAATATTGAATGTCGTGATCTTTTTTGCTATCCAAAGCTAATATTGGATGTCATGATCGTTTGTTTCCATCCAAAGCCAATATTGGATGTTGTTACCTTTTCTTCCATCCAAAGCCAATATTGGATGTCATAACCTTTTTTTCCGTCCAAAGCCAATATTGGATGTTGTTATCTTTATGATATCCAAAGCCAATATTGGATGTCTTGATCTTTTGTTTCCATCCAAAGCCAATATTGGATGTTGTGATCTTTTCTCTCGTCTAAAGCCATTATTAGACGTTGAGTTTTCCATCCAAAGCCATTATTGGATGCCATGATTTGTCTCACCTCATTCAAATCCAATATTGGAAGTTGTGATCTTTTCTCTCGTCTACAACCATTATTAAACGTTGATTCTTTCCCTTCATTCAAAGCCAATATTGGATGTCGTGATCTTTTTCGCCGTTCAAAGCCAATATTGGATGTCATAATCTTTTCTTCCATCCAAAGCCAATATTGGATGTTGTTATCTTTTGTTTCCATCCAAAGACAATACTGGATGCCACCATCTTTTTTTTGTCCAAATCCAATATTGGATGCCATGATCTTCTCCTTTCATCCAAAGCCAATATTGGATGTCATGATATTTTATTTCCGTCCAAAGCCAATATTGGATGTTGTTATCTTTATTGATGTCCAAAGCCATTATTGGATGCCATGATTTGTCTCACCTCATTCAAAGCCAATATTGGATGTTGTGATCTTTTCTCTCGTCTAAAGCCATTATTAGACATTGAGTTTTCCATTCATCCAAAGCCAATATTGGATGTTGTGATCTTTTCCCTCGTCTAAAGATATTATTAGACGATGAGCTTTCCCTTCATTCAAAGCCAATATTGGATGTCATATTTCTTTTCCATCCAACATATTTCCTGGATGACTCTGATGTAGCTTCATATTTGGTCTCTTCCCACATCAAATGTTCTTCTAGATGCTTCTGATTGTTTTTCCAGAGAGTTTCTCGCCTCATTCAATGCCATTCTTGGATATCGCTATTTGCCTTTTCGGGTTTGATCTCTTTTTTTTCCCTCCAAGTATTGATGGTTACTCTTTGTCACCCTGACAGATATCCATAAATATCTTGTTGTTTCCCTAGCGTGTCTTTCACGTCATTTCATTTGAACTACCACAAGTTCCCAGTTTCGAGTCTTTCCACATTCCCACAGAGTCCGTCTCATCTCATACATTATTCAAAAAAAATATATGTAAAAAAAGAGTCCATGCATTCATTCATAACATATGTTATCATCTCATCGCATCAGGGACGAAATTCAGGTATGTTTGTATTTAATTACTTTCCTCCTATCTGGCAAAAAGATAATTAAATAGGGGCAGCTGTTGTACCCTAAATTTCCCCCCTAACTTTTTCAGTCGCACTTTCATATTATATTTTGTCATTTGGTCACAATCATTAATAAATAGTTTCATTCATCACATTTGCATCCTATCTTTAAGTTTGCTCTTGTGTTGTTGACTAATTTCTAATCTAAATACAAAAAAATATTTGTCTTTGTCTTTGTATATTTGTGTTTTGTAGGTACCGAATCAAAGCATCTGACAAATAAGGTTTTTCGGTATTATTTTCCTAAAATTTCTATTCGCAAAGAAAAATAATTAATTTTTTTCTTCATTTTTTCATTGTACAATCGATTGCTCTTAGAGTGCAATCGATTGCACAAAGTGCATTTTGTGCAATATTTGAAAAAAACTCACTGTACAATCGATTGCTCCCAGAGTCCAATCGATTGCACAAAGTGAAATTTTGAAAAAAATCAGCAATTTCAAGCTTGTCAATTTTGGCTCCAATTTTTCTTCATTTTTTGAAAGATATATCATTAGTTCAAATTTTGGCTTCAATTTTTATTTTTTGAAAGATATATCATTAATTCAAATTTTGGCTCTAATTTTTCATTTTTTGAAAGATATATCATTAATTCAAATTTGGCTCCAAGAATCAATTACCAAACCACCACTAATCCAAAGCCTAAACTCTATAAATAGAGCCATCATTTCATTCAAATCTCAAGTTTTTGATAGACAAACTCATTTTGCTAAAAAATCTCTCAATTCTCTTCATCTACCAAATTCATTCAAAGCTCCATTTAAAAAAAAAAGTTAGTAAGCTTTGCATTGAAGCTTACTAATCTTTGAGTTAAACCTTCATCCAAACACTTTTTCTCTACCAATTCTCTACATCCAAGCTTGGGAAATTGATTCTCGGGGAAGAATTAAAACAAATTCTTGAAGTTGTTTTGATAATTATCTAGATCTACCTTTGGTAAGTTGGATTATTCATCTTTCACAATGTGATCTCTTGTTGATCTTTGGGTTTGATTCATTAAGCATTTTTTTGTGATTCTATTGGTGCTATTTTCTTATAATTTGATGGAATTTTCGTGCTCAATTAAATCCATGATCATAAGGTATTTGATGGAAAGTTTGAATAAGAATTTGGCCTTTTGAAATGCTGATTTTCTGATTTTAACAGGGTGCAATCGATTGTGGTAACAGTGCAATCGATTGTCATAGCAGAATTTTATGTTTTTTTTTGAAAAAAAGCACTGATGCAATCGATTGCTCTCAGAGCGCAATCGATTGTAACAATGTCAAAATGCTTTTTATGCCTTGTTTAGGGGTTGTCTTGATCCATCTATCTTTTTCTACTCACTCCTTTTGATTGTTAATTTGGATTGCAATTTTAAATGTCCAATTTCTCTTTAAATTCAATAGATTTTGGGTGTAGATGAAGTTGGATAAATGTTCATTAATTCAAATCTACCAAAGAGTGAATAATTCAATTCATTTTTGGTGCTTTAGATTAATGATATGTTTAGTACTTTAATCCATCTAGATGAGTAATTGAATTTAAAGATGAAAGAAAGTTAAGGTAGTGATCCAAATTAGCTTATCATTCCCCTCCCTCTTCATCTCATCCCTTTCTTTTTTATTCGTGCTACATGTTATGGGATTATGATCTCTATATCATTTAGCGAAACATGAAGTACATAAATTTCTATTGATCAGCCTTAAAATAGGTTCGATTTCTACATAAGTCCACTTACGATTGCTTAACATAGGGCAAAATTTTGTCCTGATTCGAGTAAATAATCATTCGTGACCCAAACCTATGTTTTCAAGCCCAAGTATGTTAATTTGAACCCTTTGATCCAATAACCTTGAGATTCATTGTTAGGAGGCTTTCGTTCTACCAGTCCTCCAATGGATGTTCATCAATTTTGGTCAACACGGATCACTTAAACATCGTTGATCATTAAATGTTTCCTTGAGGATTCTTAAATGGATGATATACTTGACAAAAAGCAAATGCAACTTGTTGTTGAGAGGCTTTGGTTTTACCAATCCTCTAATGAGTTCAAAATGCAAGTTACAAGATGGTCATCCAACAAACCATTAACTTCTAACAATTGACTTTATTTTATGTTTTTATTTTACGCTCTTTACTTTTTGTACCATTTACTTTAGCATTTACGTTTCATGCTATTTTCATCTTTGCTCACTTGAGCATTTAATTTTATGCCATTTTTATTTTTCTCACTTGAGTTTTTCTTTTTATTTTAAAGATACTTAATAATCAACATGAACCATAAAAAACATTAATGATACTTGGACTATTTGGTTACTATCCTTGGCATTGTGGAGTATTGGACTTCTTGGACTTAGGAATTGAAACCTTGGCTTATGTTGGAGACCTTGTGACCTTAATCGATATTTTATCTGGAGTTTTTGGGGTTTACCCAAGACATTGAGTTGTTTGTTTGTTTTGTGTGCAGGTTATTGTGATTACATACCTTGTCGGTAATTTGGAATTCATCTGTATACAGCCGTTACTCTATCCAATTTTTGTGAAGACTTAATACATTTGAAGCTTGGTTTTCTCAAGAGGGTTAGTATCCTTGCTTAGTTTCAACCCAAAGAATTGTAATTCTAGTTTGTGTTTGTGTATTTTGAAATTTTTTGTTTGCTTTATGGTAACTCTTGTATCAGTCATCAAGAGTGTAATAAAGCGTTTTGAAAAGATTTTTGAAAGTGTGTAAGTGTAAGAATTTGTTTTTGAGTAAGTACTTAAGAGTCATCTACCTACTCGAAAAAAGACATTCTTTTCCTCCTTTCCTTTAGATAGTGTTATCCTACTATTAGTGAGTAGGTAGCCCTATCGTTGGATGTTGAGGGACAATCGAAAGGGATGCTATGGTCATTGTAGGCAACATGTATGGATATATTAGCGTTCAAAGGGACTGTCATCGTATAGGCAACATCGAGGGACAATATCATTTACCGAAAGGCAACTCGAGGGACGTTTAGGGACCATGATCTTTTATGATGACTTTTATACCGAGGGTCTTTGCGAAGATATCCCTACGTTCGAGGGACATGACCACTTCCGAGGCAACCGAGTGAGGAATACCCTAAGGATGCAAGTGTGAGAAGTGTGTTTTTTTCCAGTTATATTATCTTGAAGTTAGTGATCTACGATTAATTGACTTTATCTTGTCATGCACTCCTACTTACTAGCAAATATATACAAAAATGTAAAAGCGAGAAATAAAGGTTCCTACACTATTACAAGGATTTGGTGTAGATACATAATAATGGACGAAACGTAAAGTGCGAAATTAAAAGTACGGATATTAAAGTCCTAAACTATTACAACCATGATCAGTTACAATATTAAGAAAATGCGAAAATGATAAATGCGCGCGAGATAAAGATGAACGTCTAAAAACCTAGGAAAATGCTAAGTAAAAAAGAAAAGTTATTTGGTTTATTTTTTGTTTTAATTAAGATAAATAATTAAATATCTTAAAGTCTATTTAAAAAAATAAAAATTTATTAAGAAAAATAGTCTAAGTTTTTTTGTTTTATTTTTTTAATATGAAAAGAAAATAATTAAATCTAATTAAAACCTAAGTTCTACTTCATTTTAATTTAAAGAAAATAATTAAAATATTTATCTAAATTATTTACAAAATTAGTTTAATTAAAAAAATACTAATCTAATATTTTTAGTTTTTGATTTTTTATGGTTAATTAAATAAATGAAAGTAAAAAAAAATCAAAAAAAGAAAATATTAAAACAAATGAATGGGCATGGTGTTAAATGGTAAACGGGGGGGGGGGGGGGGGGGGTGCTGTCTAAGAAACAATGTTAGGCATAGTAACTCAGAACCCACAACCTTTGTCAAGGATCCTGTGCATCCAAGCTGAAGGGGTACATGGTGGGTTGCACATTGGAGGCGCTAGATCCAGTGGTAATCTGATGGCTCAGATGGAAGATCCATGATGTGCGTGTAGGATGCATCAACACTGAATATTGAAGGGAAAAGTATGAGAAGAAATGTCAAAACCTGGGGATCAAACCCAGATTCATGAACTTCACATAAACACGCTTCACCACCAGGCCAAATCTGTTCAGCTGTTAGTATAATAACAAACGAGCAATATAATACAAAACATGCACTAGTGCCAGATCATCAACGCGCGCCTTCATTATGGGTCCCTGTATTTCAAACAGGCAAATCAATTACCACAGTCTAGCCAGGTCAGCTGCTGCCGGAGTCAACTGAAGTCGAAGACGCCAGAGCCATCTCCGGTCGTCTTCTCCTGCAACCCCAAATTTTAACCTACAAAAAATGTAGATGTTAATGGGTGGTAGGGACCCTACCCCCTTAAATTGATGCCCCTAAGTTCAATGGTGGCCTTAGATTGGCCTGAAACGAGCTACAAACGGAGCTATGACGCAAATGTAAGAAACACGGTCAAAAATGGCAGATGGCCATGACACGTCCAAACAAACGTGCAAGGCCCCTCTTCAGATCTAATCAACATCCTGGTCACATCTAAACACGACACATCAATAACAAACATATAAATTCAAGGTTTCAAGAATAAGAAATTTACCGATCGGAGAGTGGGAGTTTGGCTGCTTCTGGGCATAACGAGGAGTGTAACTGGTATGGATCTGCTCCTGGTAGAGTCAGGAAGGAGGAAGGACGCTTGGAATCCATTGAAAGTGATTGCAGAACCAACTTTCCTATTGCCCTAACTTTGATAAAAATGGAGAATTTAGAGAACTTCCTCCAGATGGCCTTTTTTTCGTCCCTCATGCTTGCATTGTGCTGGCTTTATATAAAGGAAGAGAGAGCTTACAAAGAAGGGAAGAAAATCACACAATAATTATTGTGTTTAAAGCCATGATTCAAGATTTGAAAATATTCCAAAAATATATATTTCATGCCATGTTGATGATGAGTGAACCTGGACACTATTTTCACGTGATTGTGGGCTTCAAGATGAGTCAAACCAATAGCCCAAATGCCTAAGTTCAATTCCAAATATTTTATACCATTTATTTTATATTTACTTGAAATAAATTAAAATAAATATGTAAAAAATGGGTGGAAAATATAAGACCATGCCAAAATAAGATTAGAGGTCCTTTATGATCTTAGGAAGACATTTGAACCTTAAAAAGTTAGGTCATTGACCCAAAAATTCCAATTTGCTCAATGCACCAATCTTGAAATTTCTAAAAATTTCCCAACTTGGGCAAGCCACAACTTGCTCAATTTTTATCTCATTATGATGATCTTTTACTTTTTGGAAATCCCAAGATGTCTAATTCAATCCTTCTTTTTATCAATTTTTCATTTGAAGATGTTATCTTGATGTAAAAGGTCTTGGAAAAAGGTGGCTTTTGTTGACTTTCTGAAAATGACCTATAATGTTTGAGCTCATATCTTTCAAATGATGCATTTCTTGATCTTGGAGGATGAAGATAAGTTGTAGGAAATTGGATTCTATTCAAAATGAGCTTTGGTTGGAAATTTTATGATAAAGTATGAGGAAGTTATGCTTGGTCAAAATTTGGTTGACTTTTCCTATAGAAACCCTAATTTGCCATTTTTGACTTTTGATGAATTAGGAGAATTTCTTGAGGAATCATGATAAAACCTTGATCAAATGATGGTTATCAATTCAAAATGTTGATGTTGACCAAAAATCTTGAAGTTTGACTATTCATGGGCCATAGTTGACTTTTGACATAACACAATTGATTTTCCAATACTTGAGCAATTGGCTGAGCAAAATTGTTGAGCAAGGCATGAAACTTGGTATGGATGATCTTGAAGACATATTAGGACCATGGAAAGAATTTGAGACCTTTGGAGCTCACCCATCTTGATGAAAATTGAAACCCTAGTTGGGGGTTCATTGCCTTAGGAGGAGAATTGTCTGGTCAATTCTTGGTCAACCTTGAGAAATTGAGAACCTCTAGGAGTATGTCTTGTGTGAAAATGGGAGGGAAAATTTTGGGGTACAACAGCTGCCCCTGTTCAATCTTCTTAAACCTGAAGATTTAGATTGGCTTGTTTTCCTTTCGTGATCTGAAGGTGGAAGATGATTGAATACTAGAGTGCCTAAAAATTTGCACTTGCCCAAAGTGAGACTACTGCTGAATAATATCGGGAATGGGCTTACAGATGCCATTTGGAAAAGATGATAGAAGACTGTCAGATATGGGCTTAAAGATGCCATCCAAGGAATATGAGGGAGAGTCGGCGGAGATGGGCTTAAAGATGCCATCTAAAATAGATGTTGACTTCGTAGGGAGTCTCTTTGTGGGGATTCCTGTTCCTGCTGTCTGAGGAGGAGTCCATTGGGGAATGTTTTTTAGGGGAATAAAGTCTAGGAGCTTCGGTTGTCCATTACTCTATTGGGGATTCGTCTCTTGACTGAAGAGACGGAAGTGAACTACTATCTGGTCCGGATCTAGGCTTCATAGTGACTTGATGAGGATGACAAGGCTGACTGCTATCTGGTTGTATTCCAGGCCTCACAGGGACTTATTGGGGAAATGAGATTAAATAGTTAAGAATCCGTAACAAATCCATGGTCTATTTGAACTGAACCAGCGAAGGTTCTTATTCATCTTTGACTGGATAAGAATCAGAAAAATCTTAGTGTCGATTTAACTAAACCAGTAAAGGTCTACCGAAAAAGAATCAGTAAAAAATTAAGTGTCGATTTGAACTGAAGCAGCAGAGGTCTTGGTTTATCTTTGACTGGATAAGAATCATAAAAATCTTAGGATCAATTTAACTGAACCAGACGAAAGTCTTGGAATATCTTCAACTGGAATAAGAATCAGAGAGATCTTAGTGTCGATCTGACTGAACCAGAGAAGGTCTTGGATTAACTTTGACTGGATAAGAATCAGAAAAATCTTATTGTCGATTTAACTGAACCAGACAAAAGTATTGGAACATCTTCAACTGGAATAAGAATCAAGGAGATCTTAATGTCGATCTGACTGAACCAGAGAAGGTCTTTAATTAACTTTGAATGGATAAGAATCAGGAAAATCTTAGGATTGATTTAACTGAACCAGAAAAGGTCTTTAATTAACTTTGACTGGATAAGAATCAGAAAAATATTAGGATCGATTTAACTGAACCAGACGAAAGTCTTGGAATATCTTCAACTTGAATAAGAATCAGGGAGATCTTAGTGTCGATCTGACTGAACCAGAGAAGGTCTTTAATTAACTTTGACTGGATAAGAATCAGAAAAATCTTAGGATCGATTTAACTGAACCAGAAAAATATTTTCAACTGGAATAAGAATCAGAAAGATCTTAGTGTCGATCTGACTGAACCAGAGAAGCTCTTGGGTTAACTTTGATTGGATAAGAATCCGAAAAATCTTAGGATATATTCAACTGAACCAGACAAAAGTCTTGGAATATCTTCAACTGGAATAAGAATCAGAGAAATCTTAGTGTCGATCTGACTGAACCAGAGAAGGTCTTGGAATATCCTCAAATTGAATAAGAATCAGAGAGATCTTAGTGTCGATCTGACTGAACCAGAGAAGGTCTTGGATTAACTTTGACTGGATAAGAATCAAAAAAATCTTATTGTCGATTTAACTGAACCAGATAAAAGTCTTGGAATATCTTCAACTGGAATAAGAATCAGGGAGATCTTAATGTCGATCTGACTGAACCAGAGAAGGTCTTTAATTAACTTTGACTGGATAAGAATCAGGAAAATCTTAGGATCGACTTAACTGAAATAGAAAAGGTCTTTAATTAACTTTGACTAGATAAGAATCAAAAAAATCTTAGGATCGATTTAACTGAACCAGACGAAAGTCTTGGAATATCTTCAACTAGAATAAGAATCAGGGAGATCTTAGTGTCGATCTGACTGAACCAGAGAAGGTCTTTAATTAACTTTGACTGGATAAGAATCAGAAAAATCTTAGGATCGATTTAACTGAATTAGAAAAATATCTTAAACTGGAATAAGAATCAGAAAGATCTTAGTGTTGATCTGACTGAACCAGAGAAGCTCTTGGGTTAACTTTGACTGGATAAGAATCAGAAAAATCTTAGGATATATTCAACTGAACTAGACAAAAGTCTTGGAATATCTTCAATTGGAATAAGAATCAGAGAGATCTTAGTGTCGATCTGACTGAACCAGAGAAGGTCTTGGAATATCCTCAACTGGAATAAGAATCAGAGAGATCTTAGTGTCGATCTGACTAAACCAGAGAAGGTCTTGGATTAACTTTGACTGGATAAGAATTAGAAAAATCTTAGGATCGATTTAACTGAACCAAATAAAAGTCTTGGAGTATCTTCAACTGGAATAAGAATCAGAGAGATCTTAGTGTCGATCTGACTAAAACAGAGAAGGCCTTGGATTAACTTTGACTGGATAAGAATCAAAAAAATCTTAGGATCAATTTAACTGAACCAGACAAAAGTCTTGGAATATCCTCAACTGGAATAAGAATCAGAGAGATCTTAGTGTCGATCTGACTGAACCAGAGAAGGTGTTGGATTAACTTTGATTGGATAAGAATCAGAAAAATCTTATGATCGATTTAACTGAACCAGACAAAAGTCTTGGAGTATCTTCAACTGGAATAAGAATCAGAGAGATCTTAGTGTCGATCTGGCTGAACCAAAGAAGATCTTGTGAGGGAATCTTTCTGAGGAAGATCCTGCGATAACCCTTTGTTATACATAGTTTTTGAGAAAACTACCAAGTTACATAAGTAGTCAACGGTGTTTGTTGATTTGATATTTCCCTGAAAAAGGTAAAGAGTTAGTCATATGCAATGTCATGATGCATGAAATGCATTGTGATGATGTTCTCAAAATAAATGAGATTATGCTATATGCAATGTGTATGTGCATGCCATGATGTATGAATATGGGATGCTATTGAGATGTTTCCCAGTCAAGGAAAATAAATCCTGGACTGCTGCTGGAGAGTATTGGGAAGCTGAATCATTCGTTTCCACTGGGGATGATGAATGGATATGATTCACTGGGGATTTCCTCTTTCTGTTTGAGGCTATTCTTTTAGGGATTGACTCTGCTTGAGAATAACTCAGTGGAGAGAGATGCTTTATTGGGAGATTCTGCCGATGTAGAGAAATAAACTCTGTCGGGGTCTGAACTTCTACAGTTTTGAGAAATAAACTCTATTCGGGAGGAGTTTTTATAAACTATTTAAGATTGTAAAGCTCGGCTGGGGGATACAGATTTCAGCTGGAGCAGATAATTCCTGCTTGGAGAATAAGGAGACCAAAATTTGGTTGTTTATGCTCTGTGGGGAACATAGACGTCACTGGGATGTATGCTGAGGACGTAGCAGTGACTTCGCATCAGGATGTTTCTGCCCTTGTACCATGCTGGACGGAGTAACTGTCAGGAGTACAAATTTTTTTTAAACTTTGCCCCATTCCTTAAAGTCATTAGAAACTGCCTTTCTGTTTTTTACGCAAGTATTTATGAACAATAATCATATTTAAATTCACATGTCAAAAATAAACCACTGGACGTTTTTGCAAAACAAAACAGAAAAAGAAAAACAAATAACTTTGTACTTTCAAATAAATGATTTGTATTGATTTTTGAAGTTCGCCTATAACATGCATTTTTGTACAAAGAGACTGACGTTCTACTAGGAGAACGCCATCGTAAGAAATGAAAATTACACAAAATAGTATACAAAGAGAAAACAACTATGTGTAATAATCCCATTGAATTTTAATTCTGATATTGCCTCTATGTCTTCGAGTGTCTCATCACTTTGCTACTTGTCTGAAGTTGACTGGATTGATCGGTATCGTTTGAGCTTGATAGTTAATACTGAAATCTGGTCGTAATGTGGTCCAATGGGACATAGTGATATGCTTCAAATCCCTAATTTTGCCTGGACCGCCCTTTTGGGTTTTCAGTCCACCGAGATACCCTTTTTTGCCCAAGCTGCCCTTTCGGGTTTTCGGCTTGCCGGGTGTACATATCTTTTGTATTTATCCCTAATTTTTGCCCGAACCCTTTTTGTTCTCTGGGATTCCCTTATTTTCGCCCAGGCCAATCAACCTAGCGGGTCTTTATTTACGCGTAGTATCTTTTCACTATGTCCGCATTAACAGGGTGAGGAAGGTCGTCACTATCCATGGTGGTCAGAATCATGGCTCCATCGGAAAATATGCTTTTGATCACAAATGGACCTTCGCACATGGGAGTCCATTTGCCCCTGGGATCACCTTGCGGCAGTATGATGCACTTGATTACTAGATCACCCACTTGATATACTTGACGTCTGACCTTTTTGTTGAAAGCCTTAATCATCCATTTTTGATACATTTGACCATGATAGACAACAATAAGCCTTTTCTCATCAATCAGATGTTGATCAAGTCGTGTCTGGATCCAATCATCTTTGTTAAAACCCACATCCTTCATGATCCTCAAAGAAGGAATCTGGACCTCAATAGGCAGGATAACCTCCATACCATATACCAGAGAATATGGTGTTGCCCCTGTTGACGTACGTGCTGAGGTGCGATAACCATGAAGAGAAAATGGTAACATCTCATGCCAGTCTTTGTATGTCACCGTCATCTTCTGTATGATTTTCTTAATGTTCTTATTATAAGCCTCCACAATGCCATTCATCTTCGGCCGGTAAGGGGAAGAATTATGATGCTGGATCTTGAATTGTTTACCGAGTTTGGTGATCATTGTATTGTTGAGATTTGTACCATTGTCCATGATGATTCTTTCTGGCACACCATACCGACAAATCAGGTTATGCTTGATAAACCACGCCATAACATTCTTGGTAACAGTAGCAAAAGAGGCAGCCTCAACCCACTTCATGAAGTAATCAATGGCCACTAGGATGAAGCGATGCCCATTGGAAGTGGTGGGTCTAATCTCTCTGATCATGTCAATGCCCCACATTAAAAAGGGCCAGGGAGCCGTCAAGACGTTCAATGGAACCATAGGTACATGCACCTTATCAGCGTAGATCTGGCATTTGTGACAAGTTCGAGAATGCTGATAACAGTCTGCTTCCACAGTGGACCAATAGTATCTTGTCCGTAGGATCTTTTTAGCCATGGTATGTCCACTAGAATGGGTGCCAAAGGTACCTTCATGTAAATCTGCCATAATCCTCTCTGCTTCGCTCTTGCCTACGCACCAAAGTAAAGTAGAGTCATGACTGAGCTTGTAGAGGATTCCATTACTGAGGAAGAACTTTGCGGAGAACCTCCTCAGAAACTTCTTATCATTGACAGATGCCCTCTCAGGATATTCTTGAGGCTTAAGATACCTCTTCACTTCATGAAACCAAGGTTTGTGTGCTACTTCTTCAGTATCAATCTCATAGCAGTACGTTGGTTCATCCAACTTCTCAATGGTGGTCCGAGGAGCCTCATTGTCCTACTTGACCTTGAACATGGATGACATAGTAGCTAGCGCGTCCGCTAACTGGTTCTCTTCTCGTGGGAAATGTTCAAAGGTGACCTCTTCAAAGTGTGGAAGCAATGTCAGCACATGTTCTTTATAAGGATGAGATTCGGGTGCTTAGTGTCCCACTCTCCTTTGATTTGACTTATAACCAAGGATGAATCCCATAAAACACTTAAGAACTTGATCCTTAGGTCAATAGCAGCTTTGAGACCCATGATGCATGCTTCATACTCAACCATATTGTTGGTGCAATTGAAACATAATCTGGCGGTGAAAGGAGTATGATAGCCCTCAGGAGATATGATTACAACACCGATGCCATTGCCAAGTGCAATGGAGGCTTCATTAAAAACCATAGTCCATCGGGATCCTTCTTCAGGTCCTTCATCCGGTCCAGGTTCCCCATGGTCAGTCACTAACATAATATTCTCATCCGGGAACTCAAAATTCATGGACTGGTAGTCATCCACAGCCTGATGAGCCAAACGATCAGCTAGTACACTTTCCTTGATTGCTTTTATGGGTTGTGTATTATATATCGTATTCGGTCAATATCATTTTCCATCTTGCTATTCTTTCAGAGAGAGCGTGCTTCTCAAAGATGTACTTGATCGGATCCATCTTAGATATCAACAAAGTGGTGTGGGTCAACATATACTGTCTTAGTCGGCGAGCAGCCCATGCCAAAGCACAACAAAATTTATCGAGCAATGAGTATCTTGTTTCACAGTCGGTAAACTTTTTGCTAAGGTAGTATATTGCATGTTCTTTTCGACCGGACTCGTCATGCTTCCCCAGCACACATCATATTGAATTATCTAACATTGTTAAGTACATTATCAAAGGTTTTCCCTCAATCGGAGGCATCAAAATTGGAGGCTCTTAAAGGTATTACTTGATTCTCTTGAAGGCGGTATGGCATTCGTCATTCCACTTTACCACTTGATCTTTCTTCAGGAGTTTGAAGATTGGCTCACAAGTAGCAGTTAAATGGGAAATGAACCTGACAATGTAATTTAGGCGTCCCAAGAAACCTCTGACCTATTTCTTAGTGCGAGGAGCCGACATCTCTTGTATGGCCTTCACCTTTGCAGGGTCTACCTGAATTCCCTTGTCATTGACAATGAAACCTAGCAGTTTACCAGACCTTACCCCGAAGGTGCACTTGTTCGGATTTAACCTCAACTTGTACGTCTTCAACCTATCAAACAACTTTTGTAGATGACCAAGGTGCTCTTCCCCAGTTTGAGACCTGGCTATCATGTCATCAACATAAACCTCTATCTCATGGTGAATCATGTCATGAAACAAAGCTACCATGGCTCGCTGATAAGTTGCCCCATCGTTCTTCAATCCAAATGGCATCACCTTGTAGTAAAAAGTTCCCCATTATGTTACGAAGGTTGTCTTCTCCATATCTTCAGGTGCCATCTTGATCTGATTGTAACCATAGAAACCATACATGAAGGAAAAGATCTTGTGCTGCACAGTGTTGTAAACCAGAACATCAATGTGAGGAAGCAGAAAGTCATCCTTGGGGCTTGCCCTGTTTAAATATCGTTAGTCCATACACATTCGTACCTTGCCGTCCTTTTTAGGTACCGGGACTACGTTAGCAACCCATTGGGGATAAGAAGTGATAGCTAGGAATTCAGCATTGAACTGTTTCATAACTTCTGCTTTAATCTTCTCTAACATTTCAGGGCTTATATGATGGACCTTCTGCTTTACCAGAGGGTAATCTTCCTTAGTTGGCAGACGGTGAACCACAATATCGGTATCCAGTCCTGGCATGTATTCATATGACCAGGCAAAGATCTCAACATAATCATGCAACATCTGAATCAAATGCTGTTTGACACGAAGATCCAAATTTGCACCTATCTTGACCTCTTTTTTATGCTCTTCTATGTCCAATTTTATTGTTTTAACTGGCTCTTCATGAGGCTGTATGGCCCTTTCTTCCAGTTGTAACAGTATAACAAGTTCTCCAGGTACCTCACAATCTTCCTCACCTTCGTCCTCGACTTGGTTGATCGGATTTTCAAAGTCATAACTGGCAATATCAGAACTGTTATCAATGGGATCCAGAGTGGATATGGATCTGCAGTCGATACATGAGTATGTGTAAGAGCATAGCTGTATAGATAGAGTAAAAGCAGAAAAGAAAAACAAAGAGCACAAAATTTGTATGCATAAACGTACAATGCTTTATTAATTCCATATGATATTAAATATGATAACCCTCATAAATAAACCAATGTGCCCCGGGTAAGACACATGGCCATAAAGTTATATTGTTTATTACATATCCAAAAAAACAAAAAGGACAATTACTTCTGAACAAAAGTAATCGGTACAACATCTCTTTCCATCCAGTTACTGGGTCCATCGTTGGTAGTAGGGAAGATCCATCTATCCATGTCATTGTCACCGTCCTCTAGAGCGTTGACCCCGTGATTGCTAATGCATAGGAGAGGTCCTCCGGCACGAGCACGTAGAATAACCCTTTAAGCCTCTGAAGAGAAACCCAAACCAAACTTATCAAACTTGTACGGAATATCCGGGAGCTGGCCCCAGATGGTAGACCCACATTCTTCAATAACTACTTTTTCATCCTTGAGAGAAGCCATCTTCAAGGGAGGTCTGGTGATCTTAGGCAGATTATTGATAGTCTCAGTTGCAGCCATAGTCATAGGCACCTCTTCAAAATTCTGACAATGAGTCTCGATGAACTCGCCATCCAATTATACGTACCTGAAGGAGTTCAAGTGACTGACCATGTATTCTTCTTCACCGTGTACCGTGACAATATTTCCTTTTACCAGGTAATTCATCATTTGATGTAGAGTAGATGTGACAGCTCCCTCCCCATGGATCCAAGCGCCGCCCAACAAACAAGAATAGGATGGTGTTGGCTCCTAAATTCGACACCCACGTTTTATCATCATATAGATCATTAATTATGAGTCAGAAGAGTTTCCTACACAAGAAGGCTTCCACCAAGCTGATCACGTCGAAGGCTCATCAAAGAATGACAAGATACTTAGAGAAATTCCTTTAAGTTGGAATCTTGTTGTCTTCGACGTCGAAGTAGCAACCTCTCGACCAAGGTCCCTGATGCCCAATATTCGAACGGTTTGAATTTTGAATTATTGGAGGGAAGACGGTTCCCAGCAGTTACCAAGCGCAACGTGTCGTGCACGTAGACGTCGAAGGTCGTGAGCATGCCATGTGGTGTCATCATGAAGCGGTATGACTGCCCAGCAGTTACTTAGTTTTTTAGTATAAATACTAAGTGTTTACGAAGTTATAAGTGTGTTCATCATTGTATACAAGTCACTCATTTAGATTCAAGTACCCAGCGTGAGAGATAGAATCATTGAGAATGTATGTGTGAAACACCATTTACCTTAATCAAAGTCTTTTATATTCAAGCAATTTATCACTTTCACTCATTTACTCCAGTTGAAGTCATTTATTTAGCAAACCTTTAATGCTTTTATTTACTTTATCAAGCTTTTCTCCATGTAATTTATTTAAAGTGTCTCTACTTTACTTGCATTAATCACCATTAGGATTAATCGAAACTCTTTATTTCAAAGCCTTTAAACTCCAAAAATCAACCATGTCTTAGGATCAATCTGATCGATCCTGCGAGTCACCAAATAAGTAACCTTTTGGAAGATCAGCGGTTGTTTACCATTTTTCACGGTAAATAAATTGGCACACCTGGTGGGACCTTGTGTTGATTCTTTCACGTTTAATCGTCTTATATAAACTATCCTTCTTTTTAGAGAGTATTGCATGTTATTGAGAAGTGGTAGAATATACACCAACAAAACCAATACTAGGAGAAGAGTTAGTGAAATGGCGAATCCGCCAAACAATGGAGAAATCCCACAAACAAACGTGGGAGCAACGGTTATCCCAACCGTAAGTGAAGTGGTAACCGCTGGTTCGACGCCAGCAGCAACGATCATACAAACGGGGCCACTACCTCCATTTACAGACCCTAGAATTCCCTTGGGAACTCCCCCACCTAGGGGAAACCAAGGAACAAGACCAGTTGTTCCCCCAGGTTTTTCGACAGCCGGGTTAAATCGAGAACCACCCTATGGCATGCCAACTTCTGAATTGGCTAGCCTGACGAACACTACGTCCACCTTTTCAGATCCTTTAGTGAGCGCCTCTTCACCACTCCAAGGCTCTGGGGTTGGTATGGCGAACAAGGGTAGGAACCAACTCTTAGAAGGAACGTCCCACGTAATGCCTGGCCTTACGAATGCCTCGACATCAGTCTTGAGGCAGCAAATGGACGAAAGCAACCACAACATGGTTCAAATGTTGGCACAAACTTTAAGTACAGTGCTAAATCCTCTAATACAGAATACCACCCAGTCGAATCAGCAAATGACAGCGCAAATGTCGCGCCTGGCTAATTTTTTTGGGGCACCCCAACAAATTCGACAGCCCCAAAGGGCACATGTAAGGGGAAACCAATGCATACTTCTAGAGGAAGAAACCACTATTAACCAAGTCCAGCAGCCTGTCGAAGAGAACCTTAGGGAACAACTGGAACAACCCGGGGTCGAGGAGACGAGAGTCATAGCCCCAGAAATAAGGATGGTTAATAGAAATCAAAACGCTGACGAAGTAGTTCAACAGATCCAATACCAGAATGTTGGTTTGGAGAATAACTTGACAGCCATGATTGAAAGAATCATGATGCAAAACGGGATGAATACGAGCTTCCGTAGGCCCAACTTCACATCCCCGCTGTCGGAATATGTGTTACAAACGGACTTGCCTCCTAGATGCAAAGTCCCTAAGTTCACTAAATTTTCAGGGGACACGACAGAATCCACTGTCGAACATGTGGCTAGATATTTAATCGAAGCGGGAGAAATCTCAAACAATGAGAACCTAAGGATTAAGTATTTCCCAAGTTCCCTAACAAAGAATGCATTTACTTGGTTCACAACTCTCCCTTCCAATTCGATCCACCATTGGACTCAGTTGGAGAGATTGTTCCATGAGCAATTCTACATGGGACAAACCAAGATAAGCCTGAAAGAGTTGGCTAGTGTAAAGAGGAGATTCACTGAGCCTATAGACGAATACTTAAATAGGTTTAGATTGCTCAAGGCAAGATGCTTTACGCAAGTGCTAGAGCACGAGTTAGTCGAAATAGCCGCAAGAGGTCTAGATTACTCCATTAGGAAGAAATTAGACACTCGGTACCTAAGAGACATGACCCAATTGGCCGATAGGGTTCGACAGGTAGAACGCCTTAAAGCTGAAAAGGCCAGGGCGACGAAAACTCATAAAAGAGAAAAGATAGCATATGTCGAAATGGACGAAGAAGTTCCAGAAACATTCGACGAACTTATAGCCGTCAAAGAAAGTGAGGTCGATTTGGCTGAGTTAAAGCAAGGGCCACCATACTCTTGCAAATTACTAGTCCCCTCAAGTGGAAAAAACCCCACTGAGTCTGAAAAGGCCAATGATAGGTTCCCTAAAAAGACTTACAGTTTCGATATTACGAAATGTGATGAAATTTTTGATTTACTTGTAAAAGATGGCCAAATGATAATACCCCCAGGGGTAAAAGTTCCTCCTCTTGATCAAAGAAAGAAAATAGGCTATTGTAAATATCATAACTTTTTGGGCCATAAAACATCTGAATGTTTTCTTTTCAGGGATCTCGTGCAAAATGCTATCGAAGAAGGGAGGTTGAAGTTCGCTGATAAGGCCCCCATGAATGTGGATTCGAACCCTTTACAGGCGGAGGCCTATTATGCTGAACCTTCAAAGGTCAATGTGATCGAAGCTTTCAGGAGTCAAGTGAAAAGGCCAGGGATAACTATGGTCGAAGTCACCAAGGATCATATCAATATGCCAATATTTGGCAGTTTTTCTGGGAAGCTTTCTAGAAAAACAATCGAGGCAGTACAAAGGGCCGCTGAGGGCCCAAAACTGGAAAAAGGTGGAATCTCAAAATCTGGAACTAAACCCACTTCCTACTTGGCTGCGGTGCAAGGCCAGACAAAAGACCTGGAGGCTCAAATGAAGCAAATGACTCTTGCTACTAAAGACAACATGAATGTCAACATGGTCTAAATTTCTGAATCAAAAGTCTCAAAGGAAGCCATCAGGCAAGAGCAAGCAAACAGGACAGCGTTCCCCCTTGAGAAAGAAAATCTAGCAGAATTCTTGCAACGATACCAGAAGAAGAAATCAAAAGTAATGTTGTATCCTCGATGCAGCTCTATTTTTGACAAGAAAGCTGCTGAACACATCGAAGGTATGAGAACAACAAACAAGAAATGGAGCAGAAATGCCCAGAAAAGTGCAGGCTCTGATGTTCGACACGATCCTAGAAGAACCTATCAAAAGGGTTCAATTCAGGAAAAGAGGCCACTAACTTTCAGGCCTCCAACCAATGTGCCAATCGATACATGGCTAAAAACATCGGGTCGAAAGAGACCCAACGAAGAAAGGTGGCACCCCTTTGAAGTGCCAAGAGGTTCATATTTGATACTCAAGAAAGAACCTTATGCAGGTGACACCAAAGTTGCTCAAGTATCGAGTAATTACAAGGGAAAGAACCCAATGTCTCGATCCCAGTGGAGAAGATACCAAAGGCGGTGCAAGGCTGAGAGAGAGGCTGTCAAAGAACCAAAGCCAGAGTCAAGTTCAAATGTCCCCCAGCGAAAGCAAAGAAAGCCTTTGGAGAGGGAACCAGTAACCAATAGATTGGTATGGCCTGACCAAAACGAAGCTGGTGACAGAGATGGCTCTGAGTCCAACGACACATTAGACATCATGGTAAATATAGTTTCGGTCTTGCCAAGAGAATTCAACCGCCAAGTGGAAGTCAAATCAAACGATTGGGAAGTCGAACAAGAGATGGCCAAGTATAGGCCAGTATGCTACTTTGTCATGGGTAATGGCTGCACTGAAGAGCAAAATGGTTTCTTCGAACCACCAACTGAGGCGATGAAGAGTCACCTCAAGCCTTTATTCATAAGGGCAAAGCTCGAAGAGGCCACTGTAAACAAGATCTTGGTGGACTGTGGGGCGACTATCAACATAATTCCCCACTTCATGCTAAGAAAAGTAGGCAATAATGATGAAGACATTAAGCCTCATAATATGGTCCTATCGAACTACGAAGGTGGAATAGGGACCACCATGGGTGTGATTAAACTAGACTTCAAAGTGGGATCCATCCTTCGACCAACCATGTTCATGGTCATATCGACGAAACCAAATTACAACCTATTATTAGGCCGAGAATGGATACATGGTGTCGGAGCAGTACCATCATCGATGCACCAAAGGTTGATATTATGGCGTCCCGATGGGATTGTTGAGAATGTAGAAGCAGATCAGAGCTACTACTTAGGCGAAGTTAATCACCTAGGCAGAGCTGACTTCGACAAAATTTGGCTCACATTGGGCCATGTCCAGCACCTGACTTCGACATGGCGACATTGCCAAATGCTTTTTGTTCCTTGTACCTGCATCCTGATCATGGGTTTCAATGGGATAAAGAAGACTTGTCCCATATTGATTTCAGTGGGCTGACTGACATCCAGCCAACTGGTTGGGGAAGCGAATTCAGTGATAATGACTGAGTCACAAGTGTTACAACGAATTTAGGCTTATGTAGCCGAAACAAGAATGATAGCGGCTCTTGAAGCCGAAGTGAAATATATGGCCAACAAGGCCAATGAATAGGAGCTACCAGATATAGGTCCTGGAAAAGATTTCGACCCAAAACCTCCCGACATCATGACAGAGGAAATGCAGGAACAGAGGCTCGACGCCATCTATGATGACGAGCCTTTGGGTTTCGAAAAGGACCCGCTGGCGAACAACGTCAAAATGTTAGCACAGGATCCGTTAGAAGAAATCGACTTGGGCGAAGGGTTAGATAAAAGGCCCACTTACATCAGCGCCAAAATAGACCCAGAGGTCAGGGTTGAAGTGATCCAACTATTGAAGGAGTTCAAGGACTGCTTTGCATGGGATTACAACGAAATGCCTGGACTCGACAGAGGATTGGTAGAACTTCAGTTGCCAATCAAACCTGGAAAAAAGCCTGTCAAACAGACTCCAAGACGCTTCGCTCCAGAAATACTGTCGAAGATCAAAACGGAAGTCGAAAGACTGCTGAAGTGCAAATTCATACGAACTACGAGGTACATCGAATGGATTGCAAACATTGTGCCAGTAATTAAGAAAAATGGTACGTTGAGGGTGTGCATAGATTTCAGAGATCTGAATGCTCCAACACCCAAAGATGAATATCCTATACCTGTGGCGGAAATGCTTGTCGACTCTGCCGCTGGTCACGAGTACCTGAGCATGCTCGACGGTTACTCAGGATACGATCAAATTTTCATTGCTAAAGAAGACGTGTTGAAAACAGCTTTTCGATGCCCTGGGGCCTTAGGCACTTACGAATGGGTAGTAATGCCTTTTGGCCTAAAGAACGCTGGGGCAACATATCAGCGAGCAATGAACTCTATCTTCCATGATTTTATTAACACTTTCATGCAAGTATATATTGACGATATTGTTGTAAAATCTGTTTCCAAGAAGAACCATATAGACCACCTTCGACAATCATTTGAAAGAATGAGAAAGCATGGTATGAAAATGAACCCTTTGAAGTGCGTGTTCTGTGTGAAAGCTGTAGATTTCTTGGGCTTCGTCGTTCACAAGAAAGGAATCAAAATCAACCAGAACAAAACAAAGGCAATCTTGGAAGCGAAAGCGCCAACGAACAAGAGGGAACTGCAATCTCTGCTGGGCAAGATAAATTTCTTGAGGAGATTTATATCTAACCTAAGTGGAAAAGCGCAAGCCTTCTCACCCTTACTTCGATTGAATAAGGAAAGATTCGAGTGGGGGCAAGAGCAACAAGATGCCTTTGACAAGATCAAAGGGTACCTCACCAAGCCACCTATTTTGGTGCCTCCTTGTAGCAATATGAGTATGAGATTGTACATAGCTGCATCTGACAAAACTTTGGGAAGCATGTTAGCCCAAGAAGATGAAAATGGAGTCGAAAGACCCATTTACTACCTTAGCAGAGTTTTGAACGATACAGAAACTAGATATAGCGAAGTTGAAAAATTATGTCTATGTCTTTATTTCTCTTGTACAAAGCTCAAACAATATATAAAACCAGTTGATGTGTATGTTTCGTCCCATTTTGATGTTTTCAAATACATGTTGTCGAAACCCATCTTGCACATTCGGATTGGCAAATGGGCGTTAGCATTAACTGAGTATTCATTGACCTTTATGCCTCTTAAGGCAGTGAAAGGACAAGTGGTTGCAGACTTTATAGTCGACCACTCAATTCAGGTTGAAAATATAAATTACTTGAAGATAGAACCCTGGAAATTTTACTTCGATGGTTCCAGCCATAGAGATGGAACGGGAGTAGGGGTTTTAATTATTTCTCCAGAAAAAATTCCAGCAACATTCAAGTACAAGATAGAAGGTACTTGTTCGAACAATGAGGCTGAATACGAAGCTCTAATAATTAGCCTTGAAATATTGTTGGAATTGGGGGCAACTCGATTCAAAATAATGGGAGACTCAGAGTTAGTCATTAAGCAAGTCACAAAAGAGTACAAATGTATAAGAGAAAAATCTCATTATGTACTTTGTGATAGCAAATCGTTTATTGAAAAAATTCGAAGTGGTTAATATTCGACATATACCTAGATTGGAAAACCAAGTAGCCAATGATTTGGCACAAATTGCATCTGGGTATAAGATTTCAAAAACGAGATTAGAAAGAGCAATCGAAGTCCGAGAAAAAATAACAGCAACCAGCTTGTCTCCAACCGATTTGGAATCGACAAGACTAGGATATGCCGATCAAAGGAATTTCGAAATTACGTTCATAGACAATTTATCGGAGCAAGACTGGAGGAAACCCATTGTAGATTACCTACAAAATCCAGCATCTTTGGCATAACGAAAAATAAAATATAGGGCGTTAAGTTACGTGCTCATGGGAAATGAGTTATTCAAAAAGACGCCTGAAGGGGTATTATTAAAATGCTTAAGCGAAACCGAAGCATACATAGCCCTTTCGACTACGCATGCTGGAGCATGTGGAGCTCACCAAGTAGGTCATAAGATGAAATGGTTGTTGTTTCGACAAGGGCTATATTGGCCTACTATCTTGAAAGATTGTGTCGAGTTCGCGAAGGGTTTCTAGGAATGCCAAGTCCACACTGGTATCCAACATGTACCAGCAAGTGAGCTTCATTCAATAGTGAAACCTTGGCCTTTTAGAGGATGGGCGTTGGATCTTATTGGAGAGATTCGACCAGCATCATCGAAGAGCTAGAAATATATACTGGTAGGCATTGATTATTTCACTAAATGGATCGAAGCTATCCCTTTAGTCAACGCAGACCAAGAAAATGTCATTGAGTTTATTCAAAAGAACATTATCTACAGATTTGGAATCCCCGAGACTATAACAACTGATCAAGGGTCAGTGTTCACTGGTCGAAAGATGCAGGAATTCGCTCAAGAAACAGGCTTCAGACTCCTAACATCAACACCTTATTACGCGCAGGCAAATGGTCAAGTTGAAGCGGCGAATAAAATAGTGATTGGCCTGATCAAAAAGCATGTGGGAAAGAAGCCAAAAAATTAGCACAAAACGTTAGATCAGATCTTGTGGGCCTGTCAAACGTCCCCAAAGGAAGCCACAGGTACAACACCATATCGGCTAACTTATTGTCATGACGCAGTACTGCCAGCAGAAATTTGTCTTCAATCAGCAAGGGTTCAAAGACATCAAGATATTCCCTCTGAGGTTTATTGGGATATGATGTTAGATGAATTGGTAGATTTAGATGTAGAAAGACTACGAGCTCTCGACCTACTGAGAATTCAGAAGAAAAGAGTGGAAGACTCTTACAATAAGAAAGTAAAACCTAAGGCATTCACGCCTGAAGAGCTAGTTTGGAAGGTAATTCTTCATATGGATCAAAAAGATCGAAGCATGGGAAAATGGTCACCCAAGTGGGAAGGACCCTTCAAAATTATTCAAACTTTTTCAGGGGGAGCTTATGAGGTCGAAGAGTTAAGCGAAAATAAAAGACTCTTGAGAGTAAATGGCAAATATTTGAAAAAATATAAACCTATGCTCCAAGAGATCAAAATAAATAATAATTAATGACTAAGTTGACCATAAAGCCAAAATGGAAAATAACATTGATTAACCAAATTGGCTACATTGTATTACAAAAATTACAGTACATGGTCAATGAAGTACAGAGCAAATTAAAAAGGTACAGAGGCTTTGAGACGAAGATATTTAGCTCGCTGTAACTCCAGTCGTTTGTTACACAAGGCATTTGCCTGAGAGATTTTGGCAATCTGGTCATCTAGAGCCTGGGCCCTTTCAGCGAACTCTAGGCCTCGAGCAACTTCATCTTGGCTCTCTGCGTCTGAAACGGTCGAAAGAAGTTCCTCCTTGCGCTTATTATTAGAGTTTAACCTGGCTTCCAACTCCTCGATCTGCGCCCGTATAGAGGCGTTATCCTGATCTATGGCTTCGATTTCCTATTTCTTGGACGTCCTCTGTTTCGACAATTCTGCAATTCGAGAAGTCGATTCAGCTACTTCAGTCCAAGCAGAAGAACTCTTGCCATGCAGCGTTTCGAGTTGGCTGTTGAACCCCCTTTGACGATTGTAGTTTGCATAGACTTTGTGAATAATGGAGTATAACTCCAAGATGAAGCTGGAAATCTCTGGGGAAACAACAAGCAAATCGACTGCACCCAAGACAGCCCCCAAACAAGACTGGGCAGTAGGATCCCCTTCCAAAGACTTCATTAGATCCCTCTTAAAGAATTGAGCCTTAACTTTCTTTAAGACATCATCGAGAGGAGAAGTCGAAGTAGACTTCCCGATGCAGTAGAAGCATCATGAATGGGGTCAGATGAATTTTCCCTGCTCTCGACGATGGCGTTTAGATAGCCAATTGGATCATTTTGCTTCAAGAGGGCTAAGTCCTCTTTAGACCTGGGCTTGGTTGAGGTAACTTTTTCTGTGGCAATGGTGGCTTGGGGCTGAGCATTTGCAGCATCAGCGTCAACATGACCTTCTTCATTATGCTGCCCTTTTGTCTCGTTGACCACGTGAGCTTCCTCCCGGTGATGCTTCTCAGGGGCATCCTCTGTTTCAGCAAGGAACTCATCATCCACCAGTTCCTCTTCGCGTTGTCTGCTATGGTCAATAGAGTCCTGCGGCTTCGAAGTTTGATTCACTTTGTTAACAGAACTGACGAAAGAAGAAGGATTGTAGGTGGGTTCCCCTGCGCTGTTTACGAAGGTATCAGAACCTTCGACAGGATGCCCAGCTGGCGCTGAAGTTCCAGCCGTTTCCTAAAAATAGAAAAGGAAAAATATTCTGATTAGAGAGATGTACGATCGAAGGTGATCATCGACACTTAAGTTAAAAGTGGTCGGAGGCATTACATGTACAGGAACCTCAGCCCCAGGGCTGGAGTTGTCGCTCTCAACAAGATTACGGAGCAAGACATTCAGCTCCTCCTCCGTGGGCTCTTTGATAATCACAGGGGGTGGCCTGGGTTTATTCCCTGTGACTTTAGTTCTCATCACAGGTCGAGGTTAAGGGGCAGGGGCAGCCTTTTTCAGCTTTCTCCGTTTGAGAGGAACAGGAGGAGATTCCTCCTCGTCGCCACTCGATGATTCGACCGTTAATATAGGTCGCTTCTTAGGCGCAGGTTCCTGAAAATCCCAAATGGAGTCGATTTAAAACACAACATCGGGAACCATAATGTTTAGAATCAAAGAAGGAAACAAGAAATTTTTTTTGTTACCTGTACTGGAGGTTTTGCAGAGGGACCTCCACCCTGATGGCTTTCTGTGGCTTTCTTAGCCACAGGTTTTCGAACAACTGAAAGAAGAAACGTTCGCAAGTTATATTTGGCAGATATAAGTTGAAATGAAAAGACAAATATAATTTGAAGGAACGTACATTTCTTTATTTTATCAAGGACCATGACGAAGGACTTCTTGAGTTCGTCTGCAAAGTCCTTCTCGTCGAGGAATTCTTCGACGTAATATCTCTTCTACCAGTCTTCAAAAGCTGGTGAACAGAGGAAGTTGAGTTGGTAGTCGAACAATGATAGTACGGTCCGACCAACGTACCTACTAATATGCCTAGTAACGGCTTCTTCAGAGTAGTCAGTAGAGAAGAACAACAATGATTTATCCCGGAGATAAATTGGAGAAGGAAGCGATTGGATAATGCCAAATTGTTGAGAGACAAGATTCGGCTGGTAGGCAATCAGGCTCAGCTGATTCTTTGAGCTCTTGAAACGCAACGGAATTATCCTTGGAGTGAGAAACGCTTCCCACATTGTTGTGTGCTATTCAAAGTGAGGATCCTATGATGATTTAGGATGGGGCCTGGTAAACCATCCTGGACCACACTTTTGACTTGTGAAAGGGGCCATGGTCGATGTAAATTCCTTCCTCCATGCAAACATCTGAACGAAGTTTGCGAAGGTCTTTTGTAGTTCCAGCCCATCCTCAGTAGGAGTCAATAAGGCAAGCCTGGTGCCTTCGACGCGCCTTCTAGCCATCTCAGGAGCCTGTTCGTTTATTTGAGGCTTCTGGGGAAGAAAAGACTCGAAAGTGGCATCCAACCAGAGTTGAAGTAGCCAGAAGGGACCAGCAAGCAACGGGCTGGCTCTGTTTTCGATTACTTTCAATTTAGCCGCTCCACTGCTTATCGACTCATACAAATTCGCCAATATTAATTCGGCCAAACAGATGTTTTGGCTGTGATGAAGTTGAGTAGCAAGGGTGACCATTTTCTTCGTCACCTACAGGGATTTCGTGCAGAACACGAAGCGCGACAGCCATAGGGCTAGAAACGCAATGTGCTCCACTTCAGTCACCACCGCCGTTGATTTGTCATGGTAATGGTTGGTGTAAGTGGTGTAGGTGGGTTTGGTAGCAGAAAACCCAATCTGGTCTTCAGACATTTCCTCTGGGTCGAAGTAGTCCCCAGTTGGTCGAAGACCAGTAATGGCGGCCACATCGAAGAGGGTGGGTGTAACCATTCCATAAGGCAAGTGGAAGGTATAGTGAGTGTAGTCCCAAAACAGCAATGAAGCTACCAGCATGTTAGGACAGTAGTTAAGGCCAGTTTTGGACAACATGACCAAGTCATAAATGCCCATACTTTTCCAAATCGAAGCTTGGCACCTCTCCATCTTAAGGAGCCAAGCGGCATATTCTGGTGTAAGACTAGGGCTAGAGCGAAAAGCCCTAACCCCCCTGTTAAAAAATCGAAGATCTATCTTCTCCTTCGCAGGATCTTTAGTATCATCTTTTGCTTTCTTTGAGCACCCAACAGGTTTGAGTGCCGCATGCACAGGGAAGAAACCCTCAATTTTTGTGGGGTCATTGATGCATGTTGAAAGAGGGCCTGATATGGCAAAAACCTGGTTGGAATATCCAACAGGAATCAGCAGTTGAGAGCCATAAGTTTCACGTTCAGCCTCACCCATGGGTTCAGGAACCCTTCGCATTCCCATGGAGTTAACCACCGGAGCGATTGAGAAGATTTCTGGTTGAGCAGTCTTGGAGGGATTGCTAAATCTTGGGGCATTGGGAGCACGAGTGCATGAATCCATTTGTTGGGTTGAGATGAGGATGGATGTAGAATAAAGATTACTGGGGTTGGAGAGGGAGAAGCAAAAAGTTGCTTGCAGAAAAATTCGTTCGATTGAAGGTTTGGATGCAAGAAAGCGTAAAGAGTCCAACTAAGGCACTTAGTGCTATTTATAGTGATTGAAAAATCATAGGGCTCGAGGTCATTTAATGCCACAGACAAGAGTGGGGCACATGGCACGCAGTTGGCGCTGTAACCGTTCTGAAAAATGGAAACGTTGCAGCGTGCCTCCTCGATTTCGGGGAATAGTCATGATGACAACATATGAAAGGCAAACGTGCGTGCAAAGTGCCTTACTGAAGTGACGTCTTGGGAAAAGGTGAAATGATGACTTTTTGATTTTGTCAGATGGTTGGTAGGAGACAAAGAGCACACAAACTAATTTGTGGCTGAGAGTGAAGGACAGGTGTCGAATGGAATATCAAAGAATGCCTTTTTCTTTTAAGCGTCGAAATAAGACATTCTTGGGGGGCAATTTGTTGGCTCCTAAATTCGACACCCACGTTTTATCATCATATAGATCATTAATTATGAGTCAGAAGAGTTTCCTACACAAGAAGGCTTCCACCAAGCTGATCACGTCGAAGGCTCATCAAAGAATGACAAGATACTTAGAGAAATTCCTTTAAGTTGGAATCTTATTGTCTTCGACGTCGAAGGAGCAACCTCTCGACCAAGGTCCCTGATGCCCAAGATCGAATGGTTTGAATTTTGAATTATTGGAGGGAAGACGGTTCCCAGCAGTTACCAAGCGCAACGTGTCGTGCACGTAGACGTCGAAGGTCGTGAGCATGCCATGTGGTGTCATCATGAAGCGGTATGACTGCCCAACAGTTACTTAGTTTTTTAGTATAAATACTAAGTGTTTACGAAGTTATAAGTGTGTTCATCATTGTATACAAGTCACTCATTTAGATTCAAGTACCCAGCGTGAGAGAAAGAATCATTGAGAATGTATGTGTGAAACACCATTTACCTTAATCAAAGTCTTTTATATTCAAGCAATTTATCACTTTCACTCATTCACTCCAGTCGAAGTTATTTATTTAGCAAACCTTTAATGCTTTTATTTACTTTATCAAGCTTTTCTCCATGTAATTTATTTAAAGTGTCACTACTTTACTTGCATTAATCACCATTAGGATTAATCGAAACTCTTTATTTCAAAGCCTTTAAACTCCAAAAATCAACCATGTCTTAGGATCAATATGATCGATCCTGCGAGTCACCAAATAAGTAACCTTTTGGAAGATCAGCGGTTGTTTACCATTTTTCACGGTAAACAGATGGTCTGATATCCATCACATAGAAGGTAGAGTCAAAAGTTTGAGAACCGACTTTGATGGGAATGTACACATCCCCGTGCACCATTCTCTTCGAACCATCGAAAGCCCTTACCACTATGTTGCTGGGCTTCAAGGTCAAACCTTCACAGTCTAGTCTATCCAAAGCCTTCTTAGGCAGCACGTTCAATGATGAACCTGTATCTACCATGACATGGGCCAAAGTAGTGCCCATTCACTCGATGGAAACATGCAGCGAATCATTGTGTTTCCTCCCTCTGGGTGTTAGATCAGTATCATAAAAACCAAAACCGTTGTCAGCTGTCAAACTAGCCACACAATCTTCAAATTGGTCAACAGAGGTTTCTTGTGGCACATGGGCAGTTTTAAGAAATTTCACCAGAGCCTTCGCATGAGCTTCGGAGCACAACAGTAAGGCTAGCATAGAAATCTTTGAAGGGGTCTGCCCAGCTGTTCGACCATGTTGTAGTCACTTTTCTTGATAATTTTCAAAATTTATTCCATCACCTTCTTGGAAGCCTCCGGGATAGATACTGACTGCGCCTTCATCTGGACAGGCTCAATCAATATGTCTTTGCCTCGAGTCTCGGTCGAATCGATGATAGGAGTGTCAGCAGGGGTAATCACCGGAACGGTAATAGTAGTATCAGTGGGAACAAAAGTGGGAATGATCACAGGACTAGTAATAGCTTTTGGAGGAGAAATCTCAGGGGAGAAAACTCTTCGACTTTTGGTTATTTTTCTGGTTCCAACAATGTTGCCAATGTCGAGATCAACCTTCTCGAAAACCTGGTCTTCATCAGCCAACCAATCTTGCTTGACACCGTGGTAGTAGACGCCACCCCCATAGTTCCAGGGAACAGTTTTGTCTGATGAGTATGGGATTGGCCCTGGCATAGTAATTATTAGTGGAGTCACCTTCGGAACAGATGTAATCCTGATGGGTCTTTTGGTGGAGACCCTATGAGAATTGGCGGAAATGGTTATTATTGAAACATCCTTGCACAGAATGGTTGGAACGAGAGTCTTCTCAAACAAAATCTCTATATCATCCATCAAGCACTGGACACATGCCTTCAAAAAATGACAACCAGTCGGTAGAGATAAACAAAATTGGCAACCTTCGCCACAACCTGAAAATAAACCGAACTTTAATAAGCTCCTCTTAATGGTCAGGAGAGGAGTAACAAGTTCATCAGCAGCAATAACAAACACATCATCTTCAACAGTGTTAACACCACGACCGTGCTTGGGCATAAGAGCAGTGATAACATTGGGGATCTCAGGGGTGTCAAATTCAATTTCCTTCGCCTCAAGAAGGTCTTGCACCTTGTTTTTCAAAGCCCAACAGTTGTTGGTATCATGGCCTGAACTTTATGAATGGTAAGCACAATGAGCATTAGGGTTGTAGTGAGGAGAGGTAGTGTTGGGATTCTTCGGAGCTTCCTTCAACGTTACCAGATTAGACTTTAGTAAATGTGGGAAGACTTGAGATAGAGTCATGTTTATCCAGGTAAATTGTCTTACCGGCCTTTCTGTTCTTGGTTGATTGTTCCTTTATTGGGTAGGTTCAGGCTTAGCGATCATGATAGCCCCTACCGCTGGACGGTGTTCAGTTCTGTCCTAATTTCTTTGATGGTACACAACACTAACCTCCTTCTTCCCAGCAAATTGCTTCCTTATAGTACTAGAGGATGCTTCCTTTTGGGTCTTACCACTCCTAATTCCAGCTTCCACGCTTTCTCTTGTCAGAATTAATTTAGTGAAGCCGGCTGAAGAGCTTCCAATCAGGTGATTGAATAATGGACCAGATAAGGTACCCAGAAACATATCCACTAGCTCCCTATCCGACAGGGGAGGTTGAACTCTTCTTGCTAAGTCCCTCCATTTTTTAGCATAGTCCTTAAAGCCCTCGCTCGAACCCATAGACATACTTTGGAGTTGAGTACGGGTCGGAGTAAGGTCTGCATTATACTGATACTGCTTGTAGAAAGCAGCATCCAGGTCTTCCTAATTATGAATGTTGGCCCTTTCCAGCTGGTAGAACCATTATAGTTGAGTTCCAGATAGACTATCCTAAAAGAAGTGGACCCACAAGTCCTTGTCAGTAGTGTGAGGCTGGATCTTCCTCACATAAGATCGAAGGTGCATTTTGGGACATGAAACCCCATCATATTTGTCAAACACTGGCACCTTGAACTTTTGTGGGATGACAACCCCGAGACCAAACCCAACTCTTCAAAGTCCATACCTGGTACCCTCCGGACCTCCATTGCATTCAAATGATCCTCCAGCTAATTGCATTTTTCATCAGTAGGAGGATACTGCTCCTCATCATAGTTAGTTTCACCATCGGATTCTATTGGACTGGAGTCTTCCTCTCTTGTTTCCTCTTCCTGACTGTTTCCTTCCTTTGATAAAGTTACCAGTTCAGAGGATCGCTGCACTGTTCCTCTGATCCTTCTTCCCAGATTCACTAACCCAGTTGGCTTTTTTGGCTTCTTCTTTCCTTTAATAAGCAGGGCTTTCAGTTCTTCTTGCCCCTTGGTCAGAGCCATGATCATCTGTTGGAACTGGGCATTCTGAGTCTGTAGATCCTTCACTGTTTGTTCTAGAGCAATTGCTGAAATAAACAGCGAAGAGGATGAGAAACCTGCTTATGCAATGATATGTATGATATATGTATGCAATGTTTTCAAGTATTTCCAAGACTCAAATTTGCTTAAACAGGAAGAGAACAAACGTTAAGATATTTTATTGATCACATAATGCCTCTTGGGCTTACAAAGGGAACAAAGCAACAATAAAATTTCCCAAGCAAAAGGAAGATTCAAGTTTCCCACGGGCGTATCCTCTTTGGTGTAATGTAGGCCTTTATATTCCTCTCCTCGTGAAGTAACCAGGTGAGCTCTAGAACCTTCTTCTCGTTGGCGTAGAATTGGGTCTCAAAAGTATCTCGTTCTTCTTTGAGTTGGATCCAGGACTTCCGTAGCTCCTCAAGATCAATTGGCATGTCAGGATGAAGCACAATGTAAAGAATGCGTCCCTTAGCAATTGGCTCCATAATCACAGGTAAGATGGTGGGGTAAGGCATCATAAGACATTGGGCACGAGCTCGCACCCATTTGAGGTAAGGCTCAAGAGGGATGGAATTCTTGTTCCCTAGTGTCTTGCTATCAACCCTGTTTATAATGCCCCAAGCTCGAATGAACCTCTTATGATAAACCTGAGCATCATTCTCATAGTCAAAGATGATTCCTTAGACGAGTGCATCACGAGGACCATCCCTTCTAGCATAAATAAATAGTCGCGAGGCCAAACAAGGATTATAAGTGATTCCCCCTTTAATGCCTAAGAGAGGGACATTAAGGAATTCTCCACAGCGATCAATGATAGTGATACTCTCCAAGGACCGGGAACACCAATGAATATCCGAATGTGTAAGGGACATCAGCCTATGAGACTATCTCATACCCTGTTCATTCTTCAATATAGACCGGGGTAGGTGAAAAATAAACCACCTAGCCAATAGAGGAGTGTAATACAGGAGGGTACCTCTTCTCTTCAGAGTGCGAGTATGCAGAGAGTGTAGAATATCCCCAAGTAATGTAGGCACCGAATTATGTGACAAAAAGACCTTAACCGCATTCACATCTATGAGTTGGTCCATGTTTGGGAATAGTACCATCCCATAGATGAGAAGGGCCAACACCTCTTCAAAAGCTTGTAAATCTAGGCTATCCCAAAAATAGTGGGCTTTCTCAAATAGAAACTTAGCTGGAAATCCTTGGATAGCTTTTCTGGTTTCCCAGTTTTCCACTACATCATACCGTTGTAAAGACAGGATTTGAGCAATCTCTTCAGGCTTTGGGTATCTTTTCGTACCGTTGAATGGTAGCTGATTAAGGGTAGGTACTAACTAGTAATCAGGAAAAGTGAAGCAGTGGTGCAACGGGTCAAAGAACTGAAAGATCACCTTTAACATTTCTTCATCAGAGGTTGAAGTGACCAAGTTGAGAAGTCGACCATGTTTTTTAGTGAAGGGAGAGCTTTCAGGTATCCTTGATGCTAACTCCTTGAGCTGAGGAGGTAATTTCACAAGGTTGATTTGGATAGTGTTCCTGCGAGCGGATGTCATGTCCTACAAAACAAGACAAAGATAAGCCCTAGAAAATCCTTGAAATGGTTAGTATGATATGCCATGTTATGATGTCATGATTATGCTAAGAAACCACAAATATAACAAGCACAAGCAAATCACACAAAAGACCTTAGGTTTAAGGCTTGCATGGGTTTTAAGGTCATACCCTCTTGAAGTTGGATTGGTTCAACCTGTCCTATAAATAGTAACCGGGTTCTAAGGGATCTCAATATTACTGACCTTTCCCATAAGCTTCGTTTGATAGGCGACTAACTCATAACTAAACAAAACTCAGGAGTCAAGTCTCAATGAGTGTAGCATCGAGTATCTTCCGACTTTGGGAATACACCAAAGACGGCCATCTCAGTACGTCCTAATGGCCAAGTTTTTCATTTAAAGGTTCTAAGTTCAGTTGGCGCTTTATGACACCACGCAGCGGCCCCGTATTCTCCCTAATTAACTCAAGGGCTACCGGTACCAACCAAAGTGTCGTATAAACGTAGCCATCGCTTCAACCGTGTTGGTATAACCCGTACAATTTCCATGATCTATTGCTACTTACCTAACAGGTTTCCCCAGATCCGGGTGTAGGATCTATAGTAACCCAAACAATCCCTTAAAAGTAAAGCAAACAAATAAGCAAACAATTTAGAAATGATCTAGACCCTAAGGTAAACCCCGCTTTTATATTAATTCCCCAACAGAGTCGCCAGTTCTGTGGTATGGTGGCAGAACCGACTGTTATACTGGTTTTGCATTTTTTTCCTCGCAATTGTCGCGGTAAGCAAGAGTCGCCACCGACTTTTCTTTTATCCAACAAAGGAAAGGGTGAAAAGAACAGAAAAAGACCTTTTCGATATTTTCTGAGTAAGGGGGGTAGATTATGGAAAGGGAAGGTGTTAGCACCCTTTCCATCTGTGGTTTTCCACGGGCTCTTAGGTACTTGCTCATTTTGATAACTGTTTGTGTTTGTGTGTTTTAAAAGTTTTTGTATGCTTTACGGTAACTCTTGTATCAGTCCTCAAGAGTGTAATAAAGCGTTTTAAAAATATTTTTGAAAGTGTGTAAGTGTAAAAATTTGTTTTTGAGCAAGTACATAAGAGTCATCTACCTACTCGAGAAAAGACGTTATTTTCCTCCTTTCCTTTAGATAGTACTATCCTACTATTAGTGAGTAGGTAGCCCTATCGTTGGATGTTGAGGGACAATCAAAAGGGAAGCTATGGTCATTGTGGACAACATGTATGGATATCTTAGCATTCGAAGGGACTGTCATCGTATAGGCAACATCGAGGGACACGATCATTTACCGAAAGGCAACTCGAGGGACGTTTAGGGACCATGATCTTTTATGATACCGAGGGTCTTTGCTAAGATATCCCTACGTTCGAGGAACATGACCATTTCCGAGGAAACCGAGTGAGGAATACCCTAAGGATACAAGTGTGAGAAGTGTTTTTTTCCCCAGTTATATTATCTTGAAGTTAGTGATCTATGATTAATTGACTTTATCTTGTCATGTACTCCTACTTACTAGGAATTATATACAAAAATGTAAAAAGCGAGAAATAAAGGTTCCTACGCTATTACAAGGCTTTGGTGTAGATACATAATAATGGACGAAACGTAAAGTGCGGATATTTAAGTCCTAAACTATTACATCCATGATCAGTTACAATATTAAGAAAATGCGAAAACGATAAACGCGCGCGAGATAAAGATGAACGTCTAAAAACCTAGGAAAATGCTAAGTAAAAAGAAAACTTATTTGTTTGATTTTGTTTTTGTTTTAATTAAGAAAAATAATTAAATATCCTAAAGTCTATTTAAAAAAATAAAAATTTATTAAGAAAAATAGTTTAAGTTTTTTTTTTGTTTTTTTATTATGAAAAGAAAATAATTAAATCTAATTAAAACCTAAGTTCTACTTCATTTTAATTTAAAGAAAATAATTAAAATATTTATCTAAATTATTTAAAAAATTAGATTAATTAAAAAAATACTAATCTAATATTTTTGGTTATCTTTTTCTGATTTTTTATGGTTAATTAAATGAATGAAAGTAAAAAAAATCAAAAAAAGAAAATATTAAAACAATTGAATGGGCCTGCGGTTAAATGATAAACAGGGGGGTGTTGTCTAAGACAAAACGTTGGGTCCAATAACTCAGAACCCACAACCTTTATCAAGGATCCTATGCATCCAAGCTGAAGGGGTACATGGTGGGCTGCATATTGGAGGCGCTAGATCTGGATCTAGTGGTGATATGATGGCTCAGATGGAAGATCCATGATGTGCGTGTAGGATGTATCAACACTGGATCTTGAAGGGAAAAGTATGAGAAGAAATGTCAAAACCTGGGGATCGAACCCAGGTTCCTGAACTTCACACAAACACACTTCACCACCAGGCCAAATCTGTTCATCTGTTAGTATAACAACAAACAAGCAATATAATACTAAACATGCACTAGTGCCAGCTCATCAACACACACCTTCATTATGGGTCCATATATTTCAAACGGGTGAATCAATGACCACAGTCTGGCCAGGTCAGCTGCTGTTGGAGTCAGCTGAAGTCAAAGACGCCAGAGCCATCTCCAGTCATCTTCTCCACAACCCTAAATTTTGACCTACAAAAAACGCATATGTTAATGGGTGGTAGGGACCCTACCCCCCTAAATTAATGCCCCTGAGTTCAATGGTGGCCTTAGATTGGCCTGAAACGAGCTACAAATGGAGCTATGCTGCAAATGTAAGAAACACAATCAAAAATGGCAAATGGTCATGCACACGTCCAAACTAACGTGCAAGGCTCCTTTTTAGATCTAATCAACATCCTAGTCACATCTAAACACGATACATCAATAACAAACATATAAATTCAAGGTTTCGAGAATAAGAAATTTACCGATCAGAGAGTGGGAGTTTGGCTACTTCTGGGCACAACGAGGAGTGTAACTGGTATGGATCTTCTCCTGGTAGAGTCAGGAAGGAGGATGGACGCTTGAAATCTATTTAAAGTGGCTGGAGAACCAACTTTTCGATTGCCCTAACTTTGAGAAAAATGGAGAATTTTGAGAACTTCCTCTAGATGGCCTTTTTTTCGTCCCTCATGCTTGCATTGTGCTGGATTTATATAGAAGAAGAGAGAGCTTACAAAGAAGGGAAGAAAATCACACAATAACTATTGTGTTTAAGGCCATGATTCAAGATTTAAAAATATGCCAAAAATGGATATTTCATGCCATGTTAATGATGAGTGAACCTGAACACTATTTTCACGTGATTGTAGGCTTCAAGATGAGTCAAAACAATAGCCCAAATGCCTAAGCCCAACTCCAAATATTTTATACCATTTATTTTATATTTACTTGAAATAAATTAAAATAAATATGTAAAAAATGGGTGGAAAATATAAGACCATTCCAAAATAATATTAGAAGTCCTTTATGATCTTAGGAAGACATTTGAACCTTAAAAAGTTAGGTCATTGACCCAAAAATTCCAATTTGCTCAATGCACCAATCTTGAAATTTCTAAAAATTTCCTAACTTGATAAAGCCACAACTTGCTCAATGTTTATCTCATGATGATGATCTTTTACTTTTTAGAAATCCCAAGATGTCTACTGTAATCCTTCTTTTGATCAATTTTGCATTTGAATATGTTATCTTGATGTAAAAGGTCTTGGCAAAAAGTGGCTTTTGTTGACTTTCTGAAAATGACCTGTAATGTTTGAGCTCATATCTTTCAAATGGTGCATTTCTTGATCTCAGGGGATGAAGAGAAGTTGTAGGGAATTTTATTCTCTTCAAAATGAGCATTGGTTGGAAAATTTCTGATAAAGTATGAGGAAGTTATTCTTGGTCAAAGTTTGGTTGACTTTTCTTATAGAAGCCCTAATTTGCCATTTTTGACTTTTAATGAATTAGGAGCATTTCTTGAGGAATCATGATAAAACTTTGATCAAATGATGGTTATCAATGCAAAATGTTGATGTTGACCAAAAATCTTGAAGTTTGACTATTCATGGGCCACAGTTGACTTTTGACATAATACAATTGATTTTCCAATACTTGAGTAATTGACTGAGCAAACTTGTTGAGCAAGGCATGAAACTTGGCATGAATGATCTTGAAGACATACTAGGACCATGGAAAGAATTTTAGGCCTTTGGAGCTCATACATCTTGATGAAAATTGAAACCCTAGTTGGGGGTTCATTGCCTTAGGAGGAGAATTGTCTGGTCAATTCTTGGTCAACCTTGAGCAATTGAGAACCTCTAGGAGTATGTCTTGTGTGAAAATGGGAGGGCAAATTTTGGGGTACAACATATGTCATGATCTTTTGTTTCCATCCAAAGCCGAAATTGGATGTTGTTACCTTTTCTTCCATCCAAAGCCAAAATAAGATGTCATAACCTTTTTTGCCGTCCAAAGCCAATATTGGATGTGGTTATCTTTTATGCCATCCAAAGCCAATATTGAATGTCTTGATATTTTGTTTTCGTACAAAGCCAACATTGGATATTGTGATCTTTTCTCTCGTCTAAAGCCATTATTAGACTTTGAGTTTTCCATCCAAAGCCATTATTGGATGCCATGATTTGTCTCACTTCATTCAAATCCAATATTGGAAGTTGTGATATTTTCTCTCGTCTTAAGCCATTATTAGACGTTGAGTCTTTACCTTCATTCAAAGGCAATATTGGATTTTGTGATACGGTGGGAGAACTGACTTGGGAGTTTTGTGTTTGTGTTTGCAAATGTTGCGGTTTAGCAAGAGTCGCCACCGACTTTTCTTTTATCCAAAAAAGGAAAGGTGAAAAAGCATAGGAAAGACCTTTAGAGATGTTTTCTTGAGTTCGGGGGGTAGATTATGAAAAGGGAAGGTATTAGCACCCTTTTCATCCATGGTTTTCCATGGGCTCTTAGTTACTTGCTAGATCACTTGCTTTTGTTTGAATGTGTGCTTTTGGTGGTGATTTTTGAAAGTATTTTGAAAATGGAACTTCATAATGGTTCTCGTTTCTATAAGAACGCCTACAAAGTGTTTATTTCGAAAATAGTTCAAAGGTGTGTTTGTGAGAGTGTGTTTTTGAAAGTATTTTGAAAATGGAACTTCGTAATGGTTCTTGTTTCTATAAGAATGCCTACAAAGTGTTTGTTTCGAAAATAGTTCAAAGGTGAGAGTGTGGGTAAAAATGTTTTTGTTGTGAGCAAGCGAGTAACTAGGAGAGAACCTACCTACTCAAAAAGTCTTAAATGTGCTTTTCCTCCTCCTTTAGATGTGGCTATCTTACCATTGATTTGGTAAGAAGCCCCATCGTTGGATGTGAAGGGACGAGTATGGGACGTTTGTATAGTCATAGAAGGCAACATATGAGACGTTTTAGCAATATCGTTTAGGGACTAGATCGTTTACCGAAGGCAACATCGAGGGACTACGATCTTTTATCGAAGGGTCTTTGCTAAAACGCCCATGCTCGAGGGACATGACTATTTTCTGAAAGGCGACAAAGTGAGGTTGCCCTAGAGGTGTTAGTGTGCAAGTGTGTTAGTTTGCATGCATTTTGTCTTGCTTTTAAAAGTCATCTATTTGTTGATTTTTTATCTTACCATACATCCTAATCACTAGCAATATATAAAAGCAAGTAAACATGCGGAAAATAAATCTGAAGCTATTACATCACTTTAGGGGGATGGGGGTACAAATTTACAATGGGGATGAAATGGAGACTGAAATATTACAACCATATCGAATGATAATGAAAACAACGCAAAAACAATGCAAAATATAGGAAAAAAAGCATTTTGAACCACTATGTGTCGACCCATGCTGCTATGCATCAACACATAGTCTTTACTTGCTCCTGTAAAACAAAATCTTCTCAGTATGAGTCGGCACATAATGGGATGTGTCGACCCATGCACCTTCTTGCATCAACGCGAAACGCGTATGTGTCGACTCATGCACATTTTTGCATCGACGCGAAACGCGTATGTGTCGACTCATAGTCTTTTCCCACTTCTATTTTGTAACCTGAAATCAGTATGAGTCGATGAATGGGGGTTATGTATCGACTCATACCTTTTTATTTCACTAGGATGAGTCGACACATGAGGATATGTGTCGATACATGCTGCATTTTCCTGCCTTAAACATTATTTTCCTGATTGTACAGGTTAGCTTATGGCATATGATGGATAAATATGAACAACAAATGATTGAATAAGCCTAAACAAAGTGCAGATGACTAGTTCAAAAAGATATTAAAGTACTACATCTTGTCTTCAAAGAACAATAGCTTGTTAATGATGTAATGACAAGATAACAAGTCAAGAGGACTTACCTTTGGGCTGCACTGGTTATTTTATATCTGAATGCTTTTCCAAATGATGTGATAACCTTGTGAGTCTTCAGGAAGCTGCTCTAGATCGCTAGAACTGAGTTGGACTATACTGTAATATTTTTGGTATTTTTGATGATGAAGGTTAGTAGCACTACCAGGACTGTTTTTTTTGGTTATATTTGGACAGTCTTTGAGGGAGAATTTGTATGGTGGAGCAATGGGTTGGATTTCTATTTTGAACAAGATCAGTTTTGGTTTTGAAAATGAGTCAAAGTTGCACAGAATATTGTTTTTTTCTGCTCAAGAAAACTCTCTATATTCTCTCTAGAAAACTTTTCCACCCTCTTCAGAATCCAACCTCCTTGTCTTATGAGATAGTCCTCTTTTCTATAGACCCCTTGACTGTGGTTTAGGGGGGAAAACAAATAAGTCATTTTGAATTGTTTTTTCCTACTGCTTTGATACTTTCTTCACATAATTTTCCTTTGCCATTTTGGTGCAATTTTGGGGCTGTTGTGGTGCAGGTTTGGGCAGACTGTATAGAGCAGTTTTGGAATGTATTGGCAACATGGGATGTTGTAGCAATGTGATATATCATATTTTCTTCAACTTTGGACAACATAGTTTGTAGCATGTCACAAATTTAGTCTTGTGCACATTATGTTAAAGGAAATAATATTGTGACAAGGTTTTAATCAAGACATAGTTTTAGAATTTGTAATTTTGCAAAATGTCACTTTGTAATAACTTGAATTACTTGCATCATCTTGAATTATTTGGAGTTGTAGTAAAATGCCATGAAGCAAATGAAATTAACCAAGTATAGAAAATACTTAGAAAAATCTCAAAGTCTTGCAAAGTTGGATTTTTGATTCACTTGACTTCTTAATGATCAAGCTTAATATTTTTGAATGTCTTGATGAAATTTGATCTTTGGGTTGTAATGTTGACCAAAAAGTCAAAGTTTGACTTTCCAGTATGCAATTGACCATTTTGCCCTTGTGCCAATTTCAAGCCTAAATTGACGTATCAGTGCTGCAAACTTGACGTCTTAGAATATCTTGTTAGGAAATACTTGAAAAATGAGAGGGAAAATTTTGGGGTACAACAACTGCCCCTGTTCAATCTTCTTAAACCTGAAGAGTTAGATTGGCGAGCTTTCCATTCGTGACTTGAAGGTGGAAGATGATTGAACATTAGAGTGCCCAGAAAATTTGAACTCGAAGATGTGTTAGTTGATTATGTGGGGAATGGGCTTAAAGATGCCATTAGGAGAGGTAATGGATAGTTGGAGATGGGCTTATAGATGCCATCCAAGAATTCTAGTTAAATTGTAAGTTGTAAGCTGAAAGAATGAGTATCAGAATGGCATCCGTGTCTGGTGCGTATCTGAATTTGTATCTAAAAGTTGTCTGAATGATTATCAAGATGGAATCCGTATTTGGAGCGTATCTGAACTGTATCAAAAGGTTGAATCTGAATGAGTATCAGGATGGCATCCGTATCTGGAGCGTATCTGAACTGTATCAAAAGGTTGAATCTGAATGAATATCAAGATGGCATCCGTATCTGGAGCATATCTGAAATGTATCAAAAGGTTGAATCTGAACGAGTATCAGGATGGCATCCGTATCTGGAGCGTATCTGAACTGTATCAAAAGGTTGAATCTGAATGAGTATCAGGGTGGCATCCGTATCTAAAGCGTATCTGAACTGTATCAAAAGGTTGAATCTGAATGAGTATCAGGATGACATCCGTATCTGAAGCATATCTGAACTGTATCAAAAGGTTGAAATCTGAATGAGTATCAGAATGAAATTCGTATCTGGAGCGTGTCTGAACTATATCAAAAGGTTGAATCTGAATGAGTATCAGAATGTCATCCGTATCTGAAGCGTATCTGAACTGTATCAAAAGGTTGAATTTGAATGAGTAATAGGATGGCATCCGTATATGGAGCGTATCTAAACTGTATCAAAAGGTTGAATCTGAATGAGTATCAGGATGACATCCGTATCTGGAGCGTATCTGAACTGTATCAAAAGGTTGAATCTGAATGAGTATCAGGATGGAATCCGTATCTAGAGCGTATCTGAACTGTATCAAAAGGTTGAATCTGAATGAGTATCAGGATGGCATCCGTATCTGGAGCGTATCTGAATTGTATCAAAAGGTTGAATCTGAATGAGTATCAGGATGATAACCGTATCTGGAGCGTATCTGAACTATATCAAAAGGTTGAATATGAATGAGTATCAGGATGGCATCCGTATCTGGAGAGTATATGAATTGTATCAAAAGGTTGAATCGGAATGAGTATCAGGATGACATCCGTATCTGAAGCGTATCTGAACTGTATCAAAAGGTTGAATCTGAATGAGTATCAGGATGGCATCCGTATCTGGAGCGTATCTGAACTGTATCAAAAAGTTGAATCTGAATGAGTATCAGGATGGAATCTGTATCTGGAGCGTATCTGAACTGTATCAAAAGGTTGAAATCTGAATGAGTATCAGGATGGCATCCGTATCTGGAGCGTATCTAAACTATATCAAAAGGTTGAATCTGAATGAGTATCAGGATGGCATCCGTATCTGGAGCGTATCTGAACTGTATCAGGAGGTTGAATTGTTTGAGCTAGTCGAGTAGATATTTTTCCTGTCTGGTTTCAGGTATTAATCTTTGACCTGAGAAAGAAAGATAGTTTTCCTGGCTTGCTACAGGTATTAATCTTCAATCTCTTCATGTAGATAGTTTTCCTAGCTTGTTACAGGTATTAATCTACAATCAGTCGTCCATAGATAGTTTTCTTGGCTTGCTACAGGTATTAATCTGGAACTTGAAAAGGTTGATGGTAGCCATCTGTTGATTGACCTTTTCCTGAAAAGGTAAAACGTTAGTTGTATGCAATGTCATGATACATGAAATGCATGATGTCATGATGCTCTCAAAATAAATGAGATTGTGTCGTATGCACTTTATCATGTATGTAAATAAGAGGTATGAAATGTGAAATGTTAAAGAATGTATTTTTGTCTGAGAAAATAAATCCTTGACAGATGCTGGGGAATCGTTAAATCCTGGACTGCTGTTGAAGAGTTGGTGTGTCTTTAAACTTTGCTTAGAATGTTTCCATTGGGGATTCCTGTTTCGTTGTTTGAGGAGAAATCCGCTGGGGGATATTGAAAACTCTATGGGGAGCATGTTTATTCCTGCTTGGGAAAAGAGTTTAGGAGTCTTAGTCGTCCGTTGCTCTACTAGGGAGTCGAAGTTGAACTGATATCTGGTCGGGTCCAGGTTTCACAGTAACTTATTGGGGATTGTAGAGTAGTCTACTGGGGAAGAGGAGTTGTGGTCCTTTGATTTGTAGTAGTCGGAAAGGATACCTCAATCTGGGGAATCCTATCGTTTGTTGGGGAAATAAACCCTGTTGTCGTTCTGCTTGAGAGGTGACGACTTCGTTGGGGGAAAGTCTTTGAGGATTCTTGAGGTTGTCTCAGCTGGGGAAAGGTGTTCAGAGATTAAACTCTGTCTGGGGAGTCATCCTATGAGAAGGACTTTGGAGAGATTCGTCATTTCCCCTAGTAGAAAATGTTCGTGGAATTGCCAAAAATGTTTGATTGTGCGTAACTCTTTGCTGAGATTTGACGTTTAATGCCCCAAGTGATGGAGATGAAGGCCTGCCCCTGGTTACTATGCACTTCTTGAGAGGTTTCCTGGAATCTTGACTGGACTTCCCCAGGTGTGTTGGATAGTGACATGTCATGTCCCCTTGTTGATAGGAGATTTGTCAATGGAAGTGTCGTCCTTCTTTGAAGTGATTTTGTTCACTGAGAGAGCTTTCGTTCATCGGATGTTCGTTGTGTGAATTTCTCTACTGTCAAACAAATAGCCACATACAAACAGTGATATTCAAGTAATGCAAAGTTTATGTCTGTCTTGAAGTTTTGAAGAATGCGTTTTAGCGAGTAAAGAAATTTTTTAAGAAAAATTCAAACTCAAGATTTAGAGTAAAGCCTTACAGGAGTCAGGATACCTTTTGTAACAGTATGCTTTCGAACTAACCCATGCTTCAATTAGGACTTTTGAAGGGTTGTAACATGGCTTGGTTCACGGTTTAAGAAACAAAGGATAAAGGCTCAAATGTATTTGTACCCACCCGTTCTTCGTGATGTTTTTCAGTCCTAAGCTCAGTTAATTGTACGTTTGAACTCCAATTAAGTCTGGGATGACGTTTTGTTGATGGTTCAAACAAGTTAAGTTTGTTGGAAGGCAGTCATTTTTGCAACATTTTTTTTTTCATGTTGTTGAGGATTTGCACTGACCTTTTTCTTTTGATTTGTTATCCCTAAGTTTTGCCTGATTGTTCCTATTTTGAGATTACAGTCAGCGGGATGCCCCAGTTTTCTTAAGTCTCCTTTGTAGGTTTTAACTTAGTGGGTCTTTTTTTAGAGATAATGACTGCCTATGTGATAGGGAACCATCACCGTCTTCTAATTCCAGAGGAATGTTTTTTGATGTCATTCGTTGTATTACGAGATGAGAGTTTGCGGCTTAATGCGCGTTTGAATTAACTGAGAGACTACCATGCCCCAAGGTTTTTATTAAATGTTTCAATTTGTGAAAAAGAAAAAACTTCTACTTCTTTGGCTCGAAGGGGTTGACTAGGGATTATTTTCCTTATAGGATTTGAAAGAATTCCTGTACATCGTTAGCAAGGTCTGTCCAAAAGCATACTGTATGAGATTATGGCATTGTTTTCGTCATCCTCCCTCTAAAGGCTTGTAACTTTTAGCAAGAGTTAAATGTCATAAGAAAAAAAAAAGCATAGTTTAAATATAGTGAAAACAAAAGGATGAATTCAAGACAAACATATGCAATGCATTAATGAAACAGAGTTTGACATTAATAGATAATTGTTTGAATAACAAAAGAAATTACAATTGAAAATTCAAAATGAATAGAAGCCTCTTCATCTGAACTTGTCACTTTAGGTGGTGAGCCTTTGAGGGACGGGAGAAGAATTCGGTCTGGCCATCTTGTGTGAACTCCAGCATTCCTGTGTCGATCAAGTTTTGAATTTTGTATTCCAGCGCCCAACAATCGCTTGTATCATGTCCAGGACTATCAGAATGATAGGCACACCTAGCATCCGGATTGTAGCTGGGAGAAAAAGTTTTGGGATTTGGATGAGGTCTTATTGGTGTAATCAGATTCATCCTCAGCATGTGTTGCAAAGCTTGGGACAGTGGTATGTTGATGTTGGTAAACTGTCTTTTGGGCTCGCTTTGCCTTTGATGATTTTCCGGTTGATGTTGACGAAGTCGTTGTTGGGCTCGTGACGTGGAAGCAAATTGGGAAGGTCTTCTCTCTCTTAAACCGGCTTCTTGTCTCATGGGAGGCTGAATGATGATTTGATCCTCAACTCTAGTTGTTTTCCTTATTTGGTTACATCCGTCTTGATGAAGCTTGTTGATGAGGACTCTCAGCCCTTCTTGTCCTTGAGCCAAGTTTTGGATGAGAGCCATCTGGCCCACCAGTTATCCCATCATCTGGACTTTCATTGTTGCCATTTCAATTTGTAGCCTTTCCAACCGATCATCCTTGGTGTCCTCCGAATTCTTGATGACCATCCCCCTTGTGAGGAGAGCCTTCACCTCTTCTTGCCCCTTGGACAGGTTCAAGAACATCTCTTGAAGTGGAGCATTTTGAGCCTGGATGTCCTTGATAGTCTGCTCTAGAGCCATCTCTACTTTGAAATAAACAGTAGGAAGATAGGGAGACTTGTTCGGGAGAAACCTGTCATGATATGATGCATGATATGTGGATGCATGTTTTCAAGGATCTCGCGGGGTAAACACAAGAAACAGTTAGAAGTTGAACTTTGATCAACATCTTTGATTGGAGAACTTTGTATCAGTGGATGTTTTTCCATAATAATCAAGCTCACCATGTCAAGTTGGTTATAGCCCTTGACTCAAGTTTGTTGTAATTGATCTTTGACGGTGTTTGGTCAGAGGAAAATAAATCCTCTTGCCCTTTGGTAGACGTCTGGTTCAACGTGACCCTGCATCAAAGACCCTCGAGATCCTTGAAATGGTTATTGAAAATGCTATGGTATGATGTTATGATGTACATATATACGAGGTAAGCAAGTTTATATACAAATAATCATATTCACACAAAGCAAACAAGTCCTTAGTTTTAGGCTTGCATGGGGTTTTATAGGTAAGTACCCTCTTGAAGTTTAGTTGGCTTAAACCTGTCATAGCAATAGTAACCGGGTTCTAAGGAGCTCAATATCACCGGATTGTTTCCTTGGTCATTGTTTCAGCTCAAGCCTCTTTAATGGCGACCTAAATATCCCAAAAAACCAAACCTCAATGAATGTAGTATCGAGTATCTACCAACTTTGGACTGCACCAAAGCCGGTCACCTCACTACATCTTAAAGGCCAAGTTGGTCAAGTAAAGGTTCTAGAAGTTCATTAGTGCTTCATGACATCACTCAGCGGCCCCGTATTCTCTTTGATTAACTCAAAGGATACCGGTACCCACAAATATGTCACACTAACATAGCTATTGCTTAAACCATGTCGGTATACCCCACACAGTTTCCATAATGTATTGTTATTTACCTATAATGTTTACCAAATCCGGGTGGATGATTCAAACCCAAACAAAGAACCATAATGTAAAGCAAGCAAGTCAAACAATGTAAGCAAATAAATGTGATCTAGCCCTAAGGTAACCCCACTTTTATAATGATTCCCCAGAAGAGTCGCCAGTTCTGTGATACGGTGGGAGAACTGACTTGGGAGTTTTGCGTTTGTGTTCGCAAATGTTGCGGTTTAGCAAGAGTCGCCACCGACTTTTCTTTTATCCAAAAAAGGAAAGGTGAAAAAGCACAGGAAAGACCTTTAGAGATGTTTTCTTGAGTTCGGGGAGTAGATTATGAAAAGGGAAGGTATTAGCACCCTTTTCATCCATGGTTTTCCATGGGCTCTTAGTTACTTGTTAGATCACTTGCTTTTGTTTGAATGTGTGCTTTTGGTGGTGATTTTTGAAAGTATTTTGAAAATGGAACTTCATAATGGTTCTCGTTTCTATAAGAACGCCTACAAAGTGTTTGTTTCGAAAATAGTTCAAAGGTGTGTTTGTGAGAATGTGTTTTTGAAAGTATTTTGAAAATGGAACTTCGTAATGGTTCTTGTTTCTATAAGAACGCCTACAAAGTGTTTGTTTTGAAAATAGTTCAAAGGTGAGAGTGTGGGTAAAAATGTTTTTGTTGTGAGCAAGCGAGTAACTAGGAGATAATCTACCTACTCGAAAGGTCTTAAATGTGATTTTCCTCCTCCTTTAGATGTGGTTATATTACCATTTATTTGGTAAGAAGCCCCATCATTGGATGTGAAGGGACGAGTATGGGACGTTTGTATAGTTATAGAAGGTAACATATGATACGTTTTAGCAATATCGTTTAGGGACTAGATCGTTTACCGAAGGCAACATCAAGGGTCATCGAGGGACTACGATCTTTTATCGAAGGGTCTTTGCTAAAACGCCCATGCTCGAGGGACATGACTATTTTCCGAAAGGCGACAAAGTGAGGTTTCCCTAGAGGTGTTAGTGTGCAAGTGTGTTAGTTTGCATGCATTTTGTCTTGCTTTTGAAAGTCATCTATTTGTTGATTTTTTATCTTACCATACATCCTAATTACTAGCCATGTATGAAAGCAAGTAAACATGCGGAAAATAAATCCTAAGCTATTACATCACTTTAGGGGGATGGGGGTAAAAATTTACAATGGGGATGAAGTGGAGACTGAAATATTACAACCATATCGAATGATAATGAAAACAACGCAAAAAAATGCAAAATATAGGATGAAAAGCATTTTGAACCACTATGTATCGACTCATGCTGCTATGCATCGACACATAGTATTTACTTGCTCCTGTAAAACAAAATCTGCTCAGTATGAGTCGACACATAATGGGATGTGTAGACCCATGCACCTTCTTGCATCAACGCGAAATGCGTATGTGTTGACTCATGCACCTTCTTGCATCGACGCGAAATGCGTATGTGTCGACTCATAGTCTTTTCCCACTTCTGTTTTGTAACCTGAAATCAGTATGAGTCGATGCATGGGGGTTATGTGTCGACTCATACCCTGTTTTTTCACTAGGATGAGTCGACACATGAGGATATGTATCGATACATGCTGCATTTTCCTGCCTTAAACATTGTTTTCCTGATTGTACAGGTTAGCTTATGGAATATTATGGATAAATATGAATAACAAATGATTGAATAAGCCTAAACAAAGTGCAGATGACTAGTTCAAAAAGATATTAAAGTACTACATCTTGTCTTCAAAGAACAACAACTTGTTAATGATGTAATGACAAGATAACAAGTCTAGAGGACTTACCTTTGGGCTGCACTGGTTGTTTTATATCTGAATGCTTTTCCAAATGATGTGATAACCTTGTGAGTCTTCAGGAAGCTGCTCTGGACCGTTAGAACTGAGTTGGACTGTACTGTAATATTTTTGGTATTTTTGATGATGAAGGTGAGTAGCACTACTAGGACTGTTTTTTTTTGGTTATATTTGGACAGTCTTTGAGGGAGAATTTGTATGGTGGAGCAATGGGTTGGATTTCTGTTTTGAACAAGAGCAGTTTTGGTTTTGAAAATGAGTCAAAGTTGCACAGAATATTGTTTTTTTCTGCTCAACAAAACTCTCTATCTTCTCTCTAGAAAGCTTTTCCACCCTCTTCAGAATCCAACCTCCTTGTCTTATGAGACAGTCCTATTTTTGTAGACCCCTTGATTGTGGTTTATGGGGGAAAACAAATAAGTCATTTTGAATTTTTTTCCTACTGCTTTGATACTTTCTTCACATAATTTTCCTTTGCCATTTTGGTGCAATTTTGGGGTTGTTGTGGTGCAGGTTTGGGCATACTGTATAGAGCAGTTTTGGACTGCATTGGCAGCATGTAATGTTGTAGCAATGTGATATATCATATTTTCTTCAACTTTGGACAACATAGTTTGTAGCATGTCACAAATTTAGTCTTGTGCACATTATGTAAAAGGCAAAAATATTGTGACAAGGTTTTAATCAAGACATAGTTTTAGAATTTGTAATTTTGCAAAATGTCACTTTGTAATAACTTGAATTACTTGCATCATCTTGAATTATTTGTAGTTATAGTAAAATGCCATGAAGAAAATGAAATTAACCAAGTATAGAAAATACTTAGAAAAATCTCAAAGTCTCGCCAAGTTGGATTTTTGATTCACTTGACTTCTTATTGATCAAGCTTGATATTTTTGAATGTCTTGATGAAATTTGATCTTTGGGTTGTAATGTTGACCAAAAAGTCAAAGTTTGACTTTCCAGTATGCAATTGACCATTTTTCCCTTGTGCCAATTTCAAGCCTAAATTGACGTATCAGTGCTGCAAACTTGACGTCTTAGAATATCTTGTGAGCAAATACTTGAAAAATGAGAGGGAAAATTTTGGGGTACAACAGATGTCGTGATCTTTTTCGCCGTTCAAAGCCAATAATGGATGTCGTAATATTTTCTTCCATCCAAAGCTAATATTGGATGTTGCTATCTTTTGTTTCCATCCAAAGCCAATATTGGATGCCATGATCTTCTCCTTTCATCCAAAGCCAATATTGAATGTCATGATCTTTTGTTTCCGTCCAAAGCCAATATTGGATGTTGTTATCTTTATTGTTGTCCAAATCCATTATTGGATGCCATGATTTGTCTCACCTCATTCAAAGCCAATATTGGATGTTGTGATCTTTTCTCTCGTCTAAAGCCATTATTAAACATTGAGTTTTCCATTCATCCAAAGCCAATATTGGATGTTGTGATCTTTTCCCTCGTCTAAATCCATTATTAGACGATGAGCTTTCCCTTCATTCAAAGCCAATATTGGATGTCACGTTTCTTTTCCATCCAGCGTCTTTCCTGGACGACTCTGATGTAGCTTGAGATTTGGTCTCATCCCATATCTAATGTTCTTCTAGATGCTTCTGATTGTTTTTCCAGAGAGTTGCTCGCCTCATTCAATGCCATTCTTGGATGTCGCTGCTTGCCTTCTAAGGTTTTATCTCTTTTTTCTCTCCAAGTATTGATGGTTACTCTTTGTCACCTTGACAGACATCCATAAATATCTTGTTGTTTCCCTAGCATGTCTTTCATGTCATTTCATATGAACTATCATAAATTTCCAGTTTTGAGTCTTTCCACATTCCCACAGAGTCTGTCTCATCTCATACATTATTCAAAAAAAATATGTTAAAAAAGAGTCCATGCATTCGTTTATAACATATGCCATCATCTCATCGCATCAGGGAAAAAATCCAGGTCTGTTTGCATTTAATTACTTTCCGCCTATCTGGCAAAAAGATAATTAAATAGGGACAACTGTTGTACCCTAAATTTCGCCTCTAACTTTTTTCAGTCGCACTTTCATATTATATTTTGTCATTTTGTCACAATCATTAATAAATAGTTTCATTCATCACATTTGCATCCTATCTTTAAGTTTGCTCTTGTGTTGTTGACTAATTTCTAATCAAAATACAAAAAAATATTTGTCTTTGTCTTTGTATATTTGTGTTTTGTAGGTACTGAGTCAAAGCATATGACATATAAGGTTTTTCAGTATTATTTTCCTAAAATCTCTATTCGCAAAGAAAAATAATTAATTTTTTTTCTTTTTTTTCACTGTACAATCGATTGCTCTTAGAGTGCAATCGATTGCATAAAGTGCATTTTATGCAATATTTGAAAAAATCTCACTGTACAATCGATTTTCACAGAGTGAAATTTGTAAAAAATCAGCAATTTCAAGCTTGTCAATTTTGGCTCAAATTTTTCTTCATTTTTTGAAAGATATATCATTAACTCAAATTTTGGCTCCAATTTTTCTTTTTTTGAAAGATATATCACTAATTCAAATTTTGGATCCAAATTTCATTTTTTGAAAGATATATCATTAATTCAAATTTTGGTTCCAAAAATAAATTACTAAACCACCACTAATCCAAAGCCTAAACTCTATAAATAGAGCCATCATTTCATTCAAATCTCAAACTTTTGATAGCCAAACTCATTTTGCTAAAAAATCTCTCAATTCTCTCCATCTACCAAATCCATTCAAAGCTCCATTTTCAAAAAAAAAAAGTTAGTAAGCTTTGCATTGAAGCTTACTAATCTTTGAGTTAAACCTTCATCCAAACACTTTTTCTCTACCAATTCTCTACATCTAAGCTTGGGAAATTGATTCTTGGAGATGAATTAAAGCAAATTCTTGAAGTTGTTTTGATAATTTTCTAGATCTACCTTTGGTAAGTTGGATTATTCATCTTTCACAATGTGATCTCTTGTTGATCTTTGGGTTTGATTCATTGAGCATTGTTTTGTGATTCCATTGGTGCTATTTTCTTATAATTTGATGGAACTTTCGTGCTCAATTAAATCCATGGTCATAAGGTATTTGATGGAAATTTTGAACAAGAATTTGGCCTTTTGAAATTCTGATTTTCTGATTTTAATAGGGTGCAATCGATTGTTGTAAGAGTGCAATCGATTGTCACACCAGGATTTTACGTTTTTTTGAAAAAAAGAACAGATGCAATCAATTGCTGTCAGAGTGTAATCGATTGTAACAATGTCAAAATGCTTTTTCTACCTTGTTTTGGGGTTGTTTTGATCCATCTATCTTTTTCTACTCACTCCTTTTGATTGTTTATTTGGATTGCAATTTTAAATGTCCAATTTCTATTTAAATTCAATAGACTTTGGGTGTAGATGAAGTTGGATAAATGTTAATTAATTCAAATATACCAAAGAGTGAATTATTCAATTCATTTTTGGTGCTTTGGATTAATGATATGTTTAGTACTTTAATCCATCTAGATGAGTAATTGAATTTAAAGATGAAACAAAGTTAAGGTAGTGATCCAAATTAGCTTATCATTCCCCTCCCTCTTCATCTCATCCCTTTCTTTTTTATTTGTGCTACATGTTATGGGATGATGATCTCTATATCATTTATCCAAATATGAAGTACATAAACTTCTATTGACCGGCCTCAAAATAGGTGTGATTTCTACATAAGTCCACTTACGATTGCTTAACATAGCGCTAAATTTTGTCCCGATTCGAGTAAATGATCATTCGTGGCCCAAACCTATGTTAGCAAGCCCAAGTATGTTAATTTTAACCCTTTGACCCAGTAACCTTGAGATTCATTGTTAGGAGGCTTTGGTTCTACCAATCCTCCAATGGATGTTCATCAATTTTGGTCAACGCGGATCACTTAAAAATCAATGATCATTAAATGTTGCCTTGAGGATTCTTAAATGGATGATATACTTGACAAAAAGCAAATGCAACTTATTGTTGAGAGGCTTTGGTTTTACCAATCCTCTAATGAGTTCCAAATGCAAGTTACAAGATGGCCATCCAACTAACCATTAACTTCTAACAATTGAATTTATTTTATGTTTTTATTTTACGCTCTTTACTTTATATACCATTTACTTTAGCATTTACATTTCATGCTATTTTCATCTTTGCTCACTTGAGCATTTACTTTTATGCCATTTTTATTTTGCTCACTTGAGCTTTTCTTTTTCTTTTAAAGATACTTAATAATCAACATGAACCATAAAAAACATTAATTATACTTGGATTATTATGTTACTATCCTTGGCATAGGTTGTTTGTTTGTTTTGTGTGCAGGTTATTGTGATTATATACCTTGTCTGTAATATGGAATTCATCTGTATACAACCGTTATTCTGCCCATTTTTGTGAAGACTTAATACATTTGAAGCTTGTTTTTCTCAAGAGGTTTAGTATCCTTGATTGGTTTCAATCCAAAGAATTGGATTTCTATCTTGACTCATAATGTCTAGTGTTAGCTTCTTGTTGGTTAGACGACTCTCTTCCTTAGCTTTTACCTTATGCTTTAGGATAGTCCCTTCATCTCCTCCCATCTTCTTTAATTTTCAAAATCTTCTCATCTTTTTTCAAAATCTTCTTTGTTATAAACTCGAACCTCTTTCATAATAAACCCCGACTTTGTCGAGTGCCTTTTCTTTTAAAACTTCTTTTCTTTAAACAAACTTCAATTCAATTAATCATACTTCGACATCTTTCATAATTAACAAAAACACTTCAACTCATTCAAACTCTTTTGTGCGCTCGAGCACCTTTACCCATTCAAACCTTTTTTCAAGATGAGACATGATTCATTGATAGTAGAGCAACATTCTCCTATCCCCATGGTTATAAAGATGTCGACTCTTCCACTTAAGTGCTAGAGGCATTCTCAAACCCTCACTTTTACTGACGCATGGTCCATATTTCCCACACCTTGTGGGTGTTAGTCGAGATTTCTCTTCTAACAATGACGACTTGTCTCTTTGTTTAAAATCAATCAACAGACAAGTCTTTTCTAGTCGAACTACAGTGCTTTGACTTTCCCATTGCACGAGGGAGTACGTAGACACTAAGTCTTACGACCCAAGGCGAGCAACAAAAATAATAAAAAAACATTTCATTTTCTTTTGTGTGCAAATACTCATTCATTCTTTTCCTTTAGCAAGTAATCCTTTACATGACACTCCTTTTAAAAGAAACCAAACAAAGTGGATCCTGCGGAGTACCATAGATGCTTAGGGTGCTAATACCTTCCCTTTACATAACCGACCCCGTACCTCGATCTCTGATCTTTTACTTCACTATGGGTTTTTTTTCATTTTTTTCTTATTTTCCTTTGGAAACAATAAAGTGCGGTGGCGACTTTATTGTGTTGAGATAAGTCAATTTATGGCTTAAATATAAAATCTTTACCGTTACATTTCTTTTACTATCATTACTATCATAATTTTGTTCTCTCTTAGTTCTGATTTGTGCGCGCGACAGAATGTGGTGACTTCACTGGGGACAGGTTGACCTATTGCTGGTCCATTCCTAAGTGGGTCAATCCTAGCTTTGTTTATTTCTTTTCTATGAGTGTTTATATATTGTTTTACTTGTTGTTTATTACTTCCCATTATTCTATATATATGTTTGTATGGATTTTCCTGGTTTTCAGGGGCTTGGTGATTTCTTATAAGTCTTCTACCCAGACTTTGGGCAAAGTTAAGATAGGATGGGCGGTATAGTCATGTTAACTTTGAGGGAGTAATCCAAAAAAAGGAGACATGAGACACCGCACTCAGTGGAGGCCCCTTTAATTATAGTGTCATTTACCGAGTAATCAGGAAGACGTAATGCTTTCGACCTGGGAGCCTTATGAAGCTGAGGACTGTAGAACCTTTAACCCAACTTGTCCTTTTAGGTGTAGTGCGGAAACTATGACGGAGTAATCCAGAAATAATTGTCACGCGATACTACACTCGGACGAGTTTTTCTTGAGAATGTAACTAATTACTGAGTTAATCAGGATACTGGTAATATCCGAAGGAAGGATGTAGACTCTGGGAACCTCTTAGAACCTTGTTCGACAGGTGATAACCGTTAGTCCATACCTCATGGGTTGTACCTTTGACTCCAAGCAAGTGAATCTGAACCATGTGATCCTGTTATTATGTAGTGTATTGCATAACATTGCATATAATTTGCATCCTCTGCATCATTCTACGTATATCCAGGTTGTTCAGAATCTTATTCCCAGTTGCTTCTTTCTTCCAGTTAGTCATCTACCGTCAAGCTGATTCCTCAACACAACTACGGGACTAGAGCTGCCGTCAGATTGAGAATAGAAAACCAAGAACAACACAACATGGAAGTCAGAATGGAAATCGACGAGTTAAAGTTAGGCATGGCCAAACTTACTGAGATTATGCAAGTCCTGATTTCCAGATGAGAGCCACCTCAAAGGACTGTGATATCTAAAATCTCAACTGCTACTGTTGACACTCAACCTATCCAGCATACATCTACTACATGGCCAGAGTTTGGTTTGCCTCATAAATACTCTCCGCCTGTTGCAATTACTTTAATGGTTGGCCAGTCTTCCTGACCAGTCTTTCAGGCTCTAGTTTTCACTGAAGCTCAGCCAATCATTCATACTGCTTCTCATCAACCGGTCGCACAAGTTGCTTTTGGGAACCCTCTCTTTGATTACCATGCTGCCAGTCCTCGAAGCGTGAGTCAAGGAGACTTTGGTGAGTTGGAAGAGTACAAAGAACAATATCATACTTTAGAGAAGATATTAGAGCTATGGAAGGAAATGAGTTCTTCAGTGTTGATGCTAACAACATGTGACTAGTTTCTGATCTGGTTATGCCTGCAAAGTTCAAGACTCCCGAGTTTGAGAAATATCGGGGGCACACTTGTCCAAGAAGTCATTTGGTGATGTACTTTCGAAAGATGTCTGCTTACACAAAGAATGACAAGTTGCTTATCCATTGTTTCCAAGATAGTCTGAGTGGAGCTTCATTGAAATGGTATATGGGACTTGAGAAAGGTCTTATCAAATGCTTCCAAGATCTTGTTGATGCTTTCATAAAGCAATACAAATACAACCTTGACACAGAACCTGATCATAGCCAACTACAAAATATGTTTCAGAATGAGAAATAATTTTTCAAGGAGTATGCTCAATGATGGAGAGAATTGGCATCTCAAGTTGAACCACCTCTGGAAGAGAAAGAGCTAACTGGACTGTTCATGGATACTTTGTCCCCTTTCTTATAGGAGAAGATGATTGGTAGTGTGTCCTCCAGCTTCACAGACCTGGTGACTATTGGACAGAGATTAGAAGAAGGAATCAAGAACGGTAAAATGTCTAAAGCTGTTGAATCTTCTAATGGTGCAAAAAAATACCTTGGGAACTTTCAGATGAAGAAAGAGGTAGAAGCCAATGTTGTCTCGACTGAGAGAAGAGGACCTCACCGTAGGCCTCAAAACATTGATCAATCACAAGTAGCGGCTGTTACTCCTGCAGCCAATACTCAACCAGTTCGAGTTCTTCAACGATAGAACATTTTGCAGAAATAGAATCGTTATGTAGGGAATAAGGCTCAATTTTATCCCATCCCTATGACATACACTGAATTGTATCCTGTAATGGTGCAGAAGGGCTTGATAACAACTAGGCCTCTAATTCCTCGAAATCCTCCTCCAGCCGGGTTTAGATCTGACCTTCACTGTGAGTTTCATCAGGGAGCTGCCGATCATGATTTAGAAAGCTGTTATGCAGTGAAAAACAGAGTGCAAGAATTGGTGAAAGCAAATATTCTCACTTTCAAGGAGACAGGTCCTAATGTTGTCAACAATACTTTGCTAAATCAAAGTGGCTAAATAATGAGTCGGGGTACCCTCAAGTCACTTCCTAAAGCCAGTGTTTCAGACAAGACATCTCATCCTTGTTACTGATTAGTCACTAGGCCATCTTTCTTTCTGTTTGCATTTTCCCCTTGTTTATGTTAAAATTGTTGCTTTCAAATTTTGTTTGTACTTTCATGTTAAGTTTAATGAAATGAGCATTGCAATGTTTTGATTCAAATCATTTTCATTTACTTCTTTCAAATATATTTCTCTTGTTTACTTTCTTTATAAAATTTTTGTTTATGCAAATATTTGAGGGAGGATGATGAAAACGAAATACCCATAATTGTTGCTAGTATGCTTTCAAATAAAACTTTGCTGAGGATATACAAGCATTGTTTCAACTCCCAAACACGGAAGAAATAAGGAAGTTAATCCCTTGTTCACCCCTTTTGAGCCTAGAAGTTGGAGTTTCTTTCTATACGAAAAAACATGCAATCTTAACCTGGGGATGGATAGTTCTCAATTAATTTGGCTGTGCATTCAATTACAAAAGAAATTGTGCAAGACACCTTTCAATAAAGGTCACGATCAAGGTTTCCTTTGCACACAGCAAGAAGTGTCAAAGATGCTCCCAAACCAAAAATGACAAATATGGTTTCCCGTAATCATTGAGCAAGGCAGTCATTATCTTTCCAAAAAAAGAAAAGAAAAATCAAAATAAAAATCTCGCTAAGTCAAAACCTGTGAAGGAGACTTAGGCAAAAAACTGGGGCATCCCACTGACTATAATTCCAAATGAAACAGTTTAGGCAAAAGTTGGGAATAATAAATTCAATCAGAAGAGGTCTTCAAATCCTCCACCAGATTCGACAAAAGTCCTCAAAACAGCAAAATGATGTAAGAAGAAGTGATCGTCGTCTCAAAAATTCCTTAGTTTCTGAATTATCGTCATTGCTAACATCAGTGAAATTCCAAAATCTCTTGGAACTTGAATGCATATTCTGCATTAACTGAACGTAAGACTGAAGAACATCACGAAGATTGGGTTGGGTACAAATAAACTTTGAGCCTTTATCCTTTATTTCTTAAATCTTGAACCAGACCACGTTACAACCCTCAAAAGACCTAATTGAAGCCAAGTTTCTTTTGAAAGCATACTACAACAAGGTTGCGTAAACTGACTCCTAAGATCTTTCGCAAATCATTTGTCTTGGTATGTTCATACCTTTGCTTTCTCTTTCATTTTAAAAGTATAAACCACTGGGTTTTAACCAGTTATGCATTTTCTATACACCAATAACATCATTTCAAAATTGATTTTGGATTCAAAACTTTTGCATAAATTTTTTTAATTAAAATTACCATGTTTGAATAAAATTTCTTGCTTTCAAACACGCTTTCCTCGTCAAGGAATTTCAAACAATTGAGAAACTTGGTGAGTGACTCCTATCAGGGGCAAGTATCTTCCAGATCCAATTATGAATCAGTTCAAGATGTGTTGCTTAGTGCGAGTTTTCTCAGAATTGGTTAGCCAGAAGATCATTTTCAAGACTCGTACTGGGGAATTCCTTTCCTTCAATTATTTCAAGAACTGAAGCCATGATCAATTTATTCCAACAAATATCTCAAGAAATGAAGCCATGATCAGTTTATCTCCAACAATCATTTCTGAGCTGAAGCCATGATCAACTCATTTCCAGCAACTTCCGACTGAAGCCATGATCAGTTTATTCCCAACAGTCATTTCAAGAACTGAAGCCATGATCAGTTTATTCCAACAAATATTTCAAGAACTGAAGCCATGGTCAGTTTATTCCAACAATTATCTCAAGAACTGAAGCCATGATCAATTTATCTATAACAGTCATTTCAGAGCTGAAGCCGTGATCAGCTTATTTCCAACAACTTCCCACTGAAGCCATGATCAGTTTATCCTCAACAGTCAGCTAATCTGGGAGAAATCCCTAAGCAACTCTCCATGTCTTTCCTCATAAGATCATTAGTTCAATAAAATTTACAAGTGTGACAAATTTGGGTTCAAGACATTTTCTTCCCAAGCAAATTTGGCAGAGTTCTCCGTGTTAAGGAATCAAACTTCCAATTTTAGCTCCGCAAAAGAGTCAAACTCTACTGTCATAAACGTCGACATTACATGCATAGATCATTCACATATCATGCATAAAAAAATTCACACATAATGCATAACAAGAGTGCTTCGTCCTCATTTGCATTTCCTGAGGTCTTGTTGCAGTTGACAAGTCACCTTGAGATTAAAGTCCAACTTACTTGGCACCTACCAAAGCAGATGTCAGTTCGGCTGTTTCCTCTCTTTCGTCCAATATTAATCTTGGATGAGTTGTTTCTCTCTTTCTTCCAATGCTAATCTTGGATGAGTTGTTTCTCTCTTTCATCCAATTCTAATCTTGGATGAGCTGTTTTCTCTCTTTCTTCCAATACTGATCTTGGATGAGTTGTATTTCTTTCAACCAATGCTAATCTTGGGTATCATGTTTCCCCATGCTGTCCAAAGCCAATAGTGGATACCATGATCTTTTGCTTCCATCCAAAGCCAATATTGGATTCCACCATCTTTTATTGCCGTCCAAAGCCAATATTGGATGTTGCTATATTTTGTTACCATCCAAAGCCAATATTGTATGTCTTGATACTTTTGCTATCCAAAGCCAATATTGGATACCATGATCTTTTGCTGCCATCCAAAGCCAATATTGGATACCACCATCTTTTGTTACCGTCCAAAGCTAATATTGAATGTCATGATCTTTTTTGCTATCCAAAGCTAATATTGGATGTCATGATCTTTTGTTTCCATCCAAAGCCAATATTGGATGTTGTTACCTTTTCTTCCATCCAAAGGCAATATTGGATGTCGTAACCTTTTTTGCTGTCCAAAGCCAATATTGGACGTTGTTATCTTTTATGCCATCCAAATCCAATATTGGATGTCTTGATCTTTTATTTCTGTCCAAAGCCACTATTGGATGTTGTGATCTTTTCTCTCGTCTAAAGCCATTATTAGACGTTGAGTTTTCCATCAAAAGCCATTATTGGATGCCATGATTTGTATGAACTCATTCAAAGCCAATATTGGAAGTTGTGATCTTTTCTCTCGTCTAAAGCCATTATTAGACGTTGAGTCTTTCTCTTCATTCAAATCCAATATTGGATGTCGTGATCTTTTTCGCAGTTCAAAGCCAATATTGGATGTCTAATATTTTCTTCCATCCAAAGCCAATATTGTATGTTGCTATCTTTTATTTCCATCCAAAGCCAATATTGGACGCCACCATCTTTTTTGCAGTCCAAAGCCAATATTGGATGCAGTGATCTTCTCCTTTAATCCAAAGCCAATATTGGATGTCATGATCTTTTGTTTCCATCCAAAGCCAATATTGGATGTTATTATCTTTATTGTTGTCCAAAGCCATTATTGGATGCCATGATTTGTCTCACCTCATTCAAAGACAATATTGGATGTTATAATCTTTTCTCTCGTTTAAAGCCATTATTAGACATTGACTTTTCCATTCATCCAAAGCCAATATTGGATGTTGTGATCTTTTCCCTCGTCTAAAGCCATTATTAGACGATGAGCTTTCCCTTCATTCAAAGCCAATATTGGATGTCATGTTTCTTTTTTGTCCAGCGTCTTTCCTGGATGACTCTGATGTAGCTTTAGATTTGGTCTCATCCCACATCTAATGTTTGTCTAGACGCTTCTGATTGTTTTTCCAGAGTGTTGCTTTCCTCATTCAATGCCATTCTTGGATGTCACTGCTTGCCTTCTCGGGTTTTATCTCTTTTTCCCCTCCAAGTATTGATGGTTACTCTTAGTCACCCTAAAAGATATCCATAAATATCTTATTGTTTCCCTAGCGTGTATTTCATGTCATTTCATCTGAACTACCATAAGTTTCCAGTTTTGAGTCTTTCCACATTCCCACAGAGTCTGTCTCATCTCATACATTATTCAAAAAAATATATGTAAAAAAAGAGTCCATGCATTCGTTCATAACATATGCTATCATCTCATCGCATCAGGGACGGAATTCAGGTATGTTTATATTTAATTACTTTCCGCTTATCTGGCAAAAAGATAATTAAATAGGGGCAGCTGTTGTACCCTAAATTTCATCCCTAACTTTTTCAGTCGCACTTTCATATTATATTTTGTCATTTGGTCACAATCATTAATAAGTAGTTTCATTCATCACATTTGCATCCTATCTTTAAGTTTGCTCTTGTGTTGTTGATTAATTTCTAATCAAAATACAAAAAAATATTTGTCTTTGTCTTTGTATATTTGTGTTTTGTAGGTACCGAGTCAAATCATATGACAAATAAGGTTTTCCGGTATTATTTTCCTAAAATCTCTATTCGCAAAGAAAAATAATGAATTTTTTTTCTTCATTTTTTCACTGTACAATCGGTTGCTCTTAGAGTGCAATCGATTGCACAAAGTGTATTTTGTGCAATATTTGAAAAAAACTCACTGTATAATCGATTGCTCCCAGAGTGCAATCGATTGCACAGAGTGAAATTTTGAAAAAAATCAGCAATTTCAAGCTTGTCAATTTTGACTCCAATATTTCTTCATTTTTTGAAAGATATATCATTAATTCAAATTTTGGCTCCAATTTTTCTTTTTTTGAAAGATATATCATTAATTCAAATTTTAGCTCCAATTTTTCATTTTTTGAAAGATATATCATTAATTCAAATTTTGGCTCCAAGAATCAATTACCAAACCACCAATAATCCAAAGCCTAAATTCTATAAATAGAGCCATCATTTCATTCAAATCTTAAGCTTTTGATAGCCAAACTCATTTTGGTAAAAAATCTCTCAATTCTCTCCGTCTACCAAATTCATTCAAAGTTCCATTTTCAAAAAAAAAGTTAGTAAGCTTTGCATTGAAGCTTACTAATCTTTGAGTTAAACCTTCATCCAAACACTTTTTCTCTACCAATTCTCTACATCCAAGCTTGGGAAATTGATTCCTGGGATTGAATTGAAGCAAATTCTTGAAGTTGTTTTGATAATTATCTAGATCTACCTTTGGTAAGTTGGATTATTCATCTTTCACAATGTGATCTCTTGTTGATCTTTGGGTTTGATTCATTGAGCATTTTTTTGTGATTCCATTGGTGCTATTTTCTTATAATTTGATGGAATTTTCGTGCTCAATTAAATCCATGATCATAAGGTGTTTGATGGAAAGTTTGAACAAGATTTTGGCCTTTTGAAATGCTGACTTTCTGATTTTAACAGGGTGAAATCGATTGTTGTAATAGTGCAATCGATTGTCACGACAGAATTTTACTTTTTTTGAAAAAAAGCACTGATGCAATCAATTGTTGTCAGAGCGCAATCGATTGTAACAATGTCAAAATCCTTTTCCTGCCTTATTTTGGGGTTGTTTTGATCCATCTATCTTTTTCTACTCACTCCTTTTGATTCTTGATTTGAATTGCAATTTTAAATGTCCAATTTCTCTTTAAATTCAATGGACTTTGGGTGCAGATGAAGTTGGATAAATGTTCATTAATTCAAATCTACCAAAGAGTGGATTATTCAATTCCTTTTTGATGCTTTGGATTAATGATATTTTTAGTACTTTAATCCATCAAGATGAGTGATTGAATTTAAAGATGAAAGAAAGTTAAGGTAGTGATCCAAATTAGCTTATCATTCTCCTCCCTCTTTATCTCATCCCTTTCTTTTTTATTTGTCATATATGTTATGGGATGATGATCTCTATATCATTTATCCAAACATGAAGTACATAAATTACTATTGTCCGACCTCAAAATAGGTGCGACATCTACATAAGTCCACTTACAATTGCTTAACATAGCGCTAAATTTTGTCCTGATTTGAGTAAATGACCATTCGTGGCCCAAATCTATGATTGCAAGCCAAAGTATGTTAATTTGAATCTTTTGATCCAAAAACCTTGAGATTCATTGTTAGGAGGCTTTGGTTCTACCAATCCTCCAATGGCTGTTCATCAATTTTGGTCAACGCATATCACTTAAACATCATTGATCATTAAATGTTGCCTTGAGGATTCTTAAATGGATGATAAACTTGACAAAAAGAAAATTCAACTTTGTTGTACCCCAAAATTTTCCCTCCCATTCTCACACAAGACATACTCCTAGAGGTCCTCAATTGCTCAAGGTTGACCAAGAATTGATCAGACAAATTCTCCTCCTAAGCATTGGCCTTCCAACTGGGGTTTCATTTTTCACCAAGATGTGTAAGCTCCAAAGGTCTCAAATTTCTTCCATGGTCCTAATATGTCTTCAATATTATCCATGACAAATTTCATACCTTGCACTACAAGTTTGCTCAATCAATTGCTCAAATGCTTGAAACTCAACTATACTAGGTCAAAAGTCAACTATGGTCTATATACAGTCAAACTTCAAGATTTTTTGTTGACATAAACATTTTTAAGTGATATCCATCATTTGATCAAGGGTTGATCATGATCCTTCAAGAAATGCTCCTAATTCATCAAAAGTCAAGAATTGCTAATTGGGGTTTCTATAGGAAAAGTCAACCAAACTTTGACCAGACACAACTTTCTCATACTTCATCCATTTCTTCCCAACCATATATCATTTTAAAGGGAATCCAATTCCCTACAACTTCTCTTCAGCCCTTAAGTCCAATAAATGCACCATTTGAAAGATACAAGCTTATACATTACAGGTCATTTTCAGAAAGTCAACAAAAGGCAATTTTTGTCCAGACCATTTACATCAAGATAAAATATTCAAATGCAAAGTTGATCAAAAGAGGGATTAAATTAGACATCTTGGGATTTCCAAAAAGTCTAATATCATCATCATGAGATAAAAATTGAGCAAGTTATGGCTTTCCCAAGTTGGGAAAATTTGTGAATTTTCAAGAATTATGCATTGAGCAAACTTGAAGTTTTAGGTCAATGGCTTAATTTCTTGGACTTCAAACATCTTCCTAAGACTATAGAGGACCTCTAAGATTATTCTTTCCATGCCTTGCATTTGCTAACTATTTTATTCATATTTATTTTAATTTATTTTAAATAAATATAAAATAAAATGTATAAAATAATTGGAAATGGGCTTTGAGCTTTGGGTTGATGTTTTTGACATCCTAGGCCCATAAAATTTCATGCAAGAAATGTCCACATTCATTCAAATTCAAAAAGGACAAGATTCCATGTCGTTGGCAAAGTTACAAAACATCATTCATGGTTTTAAAAACACATGTTTATGGTTGTTATTACCTTTGTTCTCTTGTCTCCTCCCTCCTCCCTATAAAAAGGACACATTATCAAGCTTCAAGACACATGATATACAGCCTGGAAAAGCTCTACAAATTTTGCAAAAAATATCAAAGTTTTAAAATTCGCATTTTAGGTTCCAGCCTTCCTCAGTCCAAACAAAAGATCCAAATACATTCCTGGAGGCTCCCTGAAGCTTTTGCAATCATTACCAAGCCCTGAAACATCAATAAGCTCCATTTTTATATTTTCTAACTTGTTTCATGTAGATTCGATGCATTACATGGCCAGAAGTGTACCAAACACCATCAGATCTAGCCTTCAAATCATAAGGGGTCTAGATCTAAAGGCTTAAATTTGAGATCCACCATGCGCCCTCAAGGCCTCATCTCACCTGATCCAGCATGGCATGGGCTTAACATTCACTTGGGCCTAGCAAAATTTAATTTCAGCACCCCTCAATTTCTAATTATCCTGGCCCATTTCGCATTGTTTTTGTCACTTTTCTTTATATATTTTTATATTAATTTGTTTTCTTCATTTATTTAGTTAGTATAATGTAATAATAAAATCACAAAAAATATAGTTTTAGTTTTTTAGTTAAATTAATTTTGTGAATTAATTAATAACTATTTTAACTATTTTTCTTTAATTAAAAATAAATTAGAACTCATGATTAATTTTATTTTCTAAGTTATTTACTTTCTTAAATCAAAAAACAACCAAAAAGATTTTTATTTCTTAGGATATTTTTAGCCGTTATTTTCAATTTCACGCGCGTTTATTTAATTTTGTATTTTTATTATTAATGTAACTGCCCACTGGATGTAATAGATTAATACTAGGATATTTATTGCTTTATCCCCCTTATTCTTGTACAGTGTAAATCCCCGTCCCAAAGCATTGTAATAGCGTAGATTTAAATTTATGCATTTTAATATTCTGCAATATATATTAACTGCTAGTAATTAGGCGTGTATGATAAGACTAATAATCAAACTCTAGCAAACTTAACAAAAAGACAAAAAATAACTGAACATAATACACTCAAACATAAAACAATCATGAGACAGCAACACTTTAGCAAAGACCCATAAATCAAAAGATCATAGTCCATCGATGACCCTACAATTGCCTTTTCGGTAAATGATCTAGTCCCTAAACAAAATTGCTAAAGCGTCTCCACAAGTTGCCTTCGTGACTGTAACGTCCCTTCGAATGTCCCTCATACATCTAACGATAGGACTACTGTGATACGGTGGGAGAACTGACTTGAGGTTTTGCGTTTGTGTTCGCAAATGTTCGGTTTAACAAGAGTCACCACCGACTTTTTATTTTATCCTAAGGAAAGGTAAAAAAGCACAGGAAAGACCTTTGAGATGTTTTCGTGGGTTCGGGGGGTAGATTATGAAAAGGGAAGGTGCTAGCACCCTTTTCATCCATGGTTATCCATGGGCTCTTAGTTACTTGTTTTAGATCACTTGCCTTTGCTTTTCAATTGTTTGAAATGGTGCTTTGTGTGTGTGGTTTTGAAAATGTTTTGAAAAAGATGCCTTGCCTAGGCAACCTTTGTAATGACTCTTGTTCGAGTATATACAAAGGTGTATGTATTTTTGAAAAGATAGTTCAATGTTTTGAAATTTATTTGGAAATTGTTTTTGAAGTTGTGTTGTGATGTGTGTTTGAAAAATGGCAAGTGCGTTTTGCAAGTCTGATCAAGTAACTAAGAGCTATCTACCCTATTTTACTCAAAGATATTTCTTACGTTTTTAACCCTTTTAATAGTGTTGTTTCACCATTGTGTTTGGGGAACAACCTTGCGTTAGGATGTTTGAACGGGACGGGCGCAGGATGTTTGTATAGTCATAGAAGACAACATATGGGACGTTTTAGCAATGTCGTTTTAGGGACTAGATTGTTTACCAAAGGCAACATCGAGGGTCATCGAGGGACTACGATCTTTCATCGAGGGTCTTTGCTAAAACGCCCATGCTCGAGGGACATGACTATTTTCCGAGGCAACAAGTGAGATTACCCTAAGGGTGCATGTGTGCAAACTGTGTTTGATTTGCATGCATTTAGTCTTTGATTATGGGTTGTGTATTTGTTGTTTTCATCTTTCCATACATCCTAATTACTATCATTTGTGCGAAAGTAATAAGAAGGCAGAAAATAGGTCCTACTCTATTACAACCATATCTAAAGGCATAAAATATGAAGGCAAAAGAAAACAAAATAAAAAAAACAAGGAAAATGAGCGTTTCGACCCAAGCAGCAGTATCCTTCGATTTTCATTCTGCTGGCCTCCTTCGATCTGGGCAGGAGCAGCCTTCGATTTTCATTCTGCTGGCCTCCTTCGATTGGGGTCAGCAACAGTGAAGCCATGTCTTTCAATTGGGCTTTGGCACCAGTCAGGTCATGTACTTTGATTGGATGCTGGCATCATCATGGGAGTACCTTCCGACTGAGCCTGAACTTAGTGAGGAAGCCTGAGGCTTCGTTTCATATTCCTGTTTCCTGTTTACTTTGTTTGAGACATTAAATAGCAACATGGCCTAAGGCCATGCTAGTAAACAGTTTAATAACTAAAGCTAATTCAGGCGAACAACAAGCAAAACGAAACATGCTAACAGGGTGGAAACGAAAGGACAGCAGTATGTACATGCTTGGAACGAACAAGAATATTTACATGTCATGCCATGAAACGAAAAAGCTTAAAGGTAAGGATAACTTACCTTGCTTCAGGACTTGAACGTGTGGGGCCTTTAAATGGTTTCCTTGAATGCTTCTGGATTCAAAGGGAGAAACCAGGGGTTATGTCCTTGGTATCAGATTCAACAGAGAAGAACAAGTGTGAGGTTCTTCCTACTGGATTCGAAGGGTAACAAGGTGTATGGACGTTTCAGATTCTAAGTGTTTAAGTGTTTGGATTCTGGGTTTTGATTTCTCAAGTGTTTGATGAACTTGAGATTTTTTGTAATGTTTGAGAATCTTTCTGCAGATTATTTCGACTGGCTCAAAAAGTCCTCTTGCTCAAAAGTCCTCTTTCAGCTTTGCATAAGTTCTTCTATTTATAGAGAAGAAGAATGGATATCTTTTGAAAACAGCAAGCCTTGCAACGTGACAATACAAGTGGAGGGGGACTGTTGGCAGCAGCAGCAACAGCTGGGTGCAGGAGATGTGACTGAGGCCTCTAACATTGCTTGTGCTCAGGCTGAAATCAGATGGAAAACTACTTTTGTGATAAAGTCTCTCTGCTTGAAGAGAAATTATGTAGCCTTTAGCCTAGAAAAGCAGTATCCAACAGACAAAGTTTGAAACCCTTTTGCAAACTTCTGATGGTGTAAAGATCTGGACGCAACACAGCCTGGCCAACGAGATTTGGTTTGGAGTCAAAGGCAAGAGTGAGATCAAAGCGTACTGGTTCGAAGGAAGCCTTTGTCTCAGTCGAAGCCTGTGGTCGAAACAAGCTAACTCGAAGGAAGCTATTGCCCAATCGAAAGCTCATGCTCGAAGGACAGCATATTACCCAATTGAAGCTCATGCTCGAAGCAAACATCTTTCCCAATTGAAAGTCCGTGTTCGAAGGAGGCTTAGAGTTCAACATGAAGGATATATCTAAGTTGCATTCGAAGGAGGCTCTTGCTCCACTGAAGTTTTCATCCAGGAACCCAGAAGGTGAGTGCCCAAACGAAGACTTGCCTTGCAGGGAGGTACATGTGGCCAGTAGGTCATGGCTTTCGATTGCAAGCATGTAGGCAGCAAAAGACACAAACGAAAACTGCAACAAGAAGTCACATGCTCAGGCGAAAGAGGCTAAAAGGTCAATCGAAGGATGCAAGCCAAGCTTGTGTCGAAAGAGGTCAAAAGGCCAATCGAAGGATGCTGATCGAAAGAGGCCTAAAGGCCAATCGAAAGAGTTGAAACGAAGTACACTTGCATTTCTTCAATTTTTTGTCAAAATAATATTTTTACCTGTTTTCTCCATTTTTGACAGTTTCCAAAGTACTTGTGCAAGCTTGAACCTTGAGAACCCTTGTGAGAAAAGCCTTGAAGAATGAGAGGGAAAATTTTGGGGTATAACAGTTGCCCCTGTTCAATTTTCTTAAACCTGAGGATATATATTGGCTTTCGAGCCTTTCATGATCCAAAGGTGGAAGATAATTGAACACTAGAGTGCCCAAAAATTTGCACTTGCAGATGTAGTATCAGCAATGTGATGTCGGGAATGGGCTTACAGATGCCATTTGGAGATTGTTGGTAGGAGGATGGGCTTATAGATGCCATCTGCAGATGCAATGGATAGTTGTGGAGATGGGCTTAAAGATGCCATCCAAAAGTGTGACAGAATCTTGTCGGGGATGGGCTTAAAGATGCCATCTGGAGATGATTGCTACTCCAAATCGATGATGAAGGAATCTTGGACGATTACAACCTCAGCAAGATGATGAAGGAATCTTGGATGATTACAACCTCAGCAGGATGATGAAGGAATCTCTGGACGACTACAACCTCAGCAGGATGATGAAGGAATCTTTGGATGACTACAACCTCAGCAGAATGATGAAGGAATCTCTGGCTGACTACAACCTAAGTAGGATGATGAAGGAATATTTGGATGACTACAACCTCAGCGGGATGATGAAGGAATCTTGGACGACTACAACCTCAGCAGGATGATGAAGGAATCTTGGATGACTACAACCTCAGCAGGATGATGAAGGAATCTTAGACGACTACAACCTCAATAGGATGATGAAGGAATCTCTGGACTGTATCTTGGAGTTGAGATCTGTATGAGTAGCAGAATGAATTCCGTGTCTGGAGTATATCTGAAACTGTAACTGGGATCTGAATGAGTGACAGAGTGACATCCGAATCTGGATCGTATCTGGACTATATCTTGGAGTTGAGATCTGTATGAGTAGCAGAATGACTTCCGTGTCTGGAGTATATCTAAAACTGTAACTGGGATCTGAATGAGTGACAGAATGACATCCGAATCTGGATCGTATCTGGACTATATCTTGGAGTTGAGATCTGTATGAGTAGCAGAATGACTTCTGTGTCTGGAGTATATCTAAAACTGTAACTGGGATCTGAATGAGTGACAGAATGACATCCGAATCTGGATTGTATCTGGACTATATCTTGGAGTTGAGATTTGTATGAGTAGCAAAATGACTTCCGTGTCTGGAGTATATATGAAACTGTAACTGGGATCTGAATGAGTGACAGAATGACATCTGAATCTGGATCGTATCTGGACTATATCTTGGAGTTGAGATCTGTATGAGTAGCATAATAAATTCCGTGTCTGGAGTATATCTAAAACTGTAACTGGGATCTGAATGAGTGACAGAATGACATCCGAATCTGGATCGTATCTAGAATGTATCTTGGAGTTGAGATCTGTATGAGTAACAGAATGACTTTCGTGTCTGGAGTATATCTGAAACTATAACTGGGATCTGAATGAGTGACAAAATGACATCCGAATCTGGATCGTATCTGGACTGTATCTTGGAGTTGAGATCTGTATGAGTAGCAGAATGACTTCTGTGTCTGGAGTATATCTGAAACTGTAACTGGGATCTGAATGAGTGACAAAATGGCAACCGTGTCTGGAGCGTATCTGGGCTGTATTTTGAATGAATCTGGAATAAGTATCAGAATGTCAGCCATATCTGGATCGCATCTGAACTGTCTCTAGAAGGAATCTGGAATAAGTATCAGAATGTCAGCCATATCTGGATCGTATCTGAACTGTCTCTAGAAGGGATCTCAGGAGATGATGATCCTTGCCTGTGGATTGATCTTTCCTGAAAAGGTAAAGAGTTAGTTGTATGCAATTTCATGATGTATGCATTGTGTAATGATGTTCTCAAAATAAAATGTGATTTGTGTCATATGTATTTTGTATGCATATGTTATGAATGTTGTTGAAGTGTAATTGTTAATGAATGTATTTTTTGTCTGGGAAAATAAATCCTTGACAAAAGCTGGGGAATCATTAAATCCTGGACTGTTGTTGAAGAGTATGTGTGTCTTCAAACTTTGCTCAGAATATTTCCAATGGATTCCTGCTTTGTTGTTTGGGGAGAACTCCGCTGGGGGAAGTTGAAAACTCTGTGGGGAGTATGTTTATTTCTGCTTGGAAAAGGCGTTTAGGAGTCTTAGTCATATGTTGCTCTACTGGGAAGTCGAAGTTGAACTGATATCTGGTCGGGTCCAGGTTTCACAGTAACTTGCTGGGGATTGTAGAGTAGTCGAATGGGGAAGAGGAGTTGTGGTCCTTTGTTTTGTAGTAGTCGGAAAGGCAAACTTAAGCAGGGGAATCCTGGTGTTGTTGGGGAAATAAACCCTGTCGTCAGTCTGCTTGAGAGGTGATGAATTCGTTGGGGGAAAGTCCTTGAGGATTCTTGAGGTTGATTCAGCTGGGGAAAGGTTTTCAGAGATTAAACCCTTGCTGGGGAATCATCCTATGAGAAGGACTTTGAGGAGACTTGTCATTGCCCCTAGCCGCGAGTGTTTGTGGCATTGCCAAATAGTTTGATTGTATGCAACCCTTTGTTGGGATTGACGCTCAATGCCCCAAATGATGGAGATGGAGACTTGCCCCTGGTTACTCTGCACTTCTTCAGAGATTTCTAGAAATCTTGACTGGACTGCCCCAGGTGTGCTGGATAGTGACACGTTAAGTCCCCCTGTTGATAGGAGATTTGTCAATGGAAGTGTCATCTTTTTGAAGTGATTTTGTTCATGAGAGGGCTTTCGTTCATCGGATATTCATTGTGTGAATTTCTCCGCTGTCAAACAAATAGCCAAATGCAAACAGTGATATTCAAATAATGCAAAGTTTATGCTTGTCTTGAAGTTTTGAAAAAATGCGTTTTTTAGCAGAAAACTTTTTATAAGACAAATTCAACACAAGATTTAGGGCAAAGCCTTACAGGAGTCAGGATACCTTTTGTAACAGTATGCTTTCGAACTAACCCATGCTTCAATTAGGACTTTTGAAGGGTTGTAACGTGGCTTGGTTCACGGTTTAAGAAACAAAGGATAAAGGATCAAAGTATATTTGTACCCACCCGCTCTTCGTGATGTTCTTCAATCCTAAACTCAGTTAATTGCACACTTGAACTCCAAATGAGTCTGGAACGACTTTTTTGGTGATGGTTCACACAAGTTGAATTTGTTGGAAGGCAGTCATTTTTGCAACATTTTTCATGTTGTCGAGGATTTGTAATGACCTCGTTCTTTTGATTTGGTATCCCTAATTTTTTGCCTGACCGTTCCTGTTTACAGTCAGCGGGATGCCCCATTTTTCTTAAGTCTCCTTTGTAGGTTTTGACTTAGTGGACTTTTCTTTTTGAGAGATAATGACTGCCTATTTGGTAGGGAACCATCACCATCTTTTGATTCCAGAGGAATGTTTTTGATGTCATTCATTGTGTTACAAAGTGAGAGTTTGCAGCTTTAAAGTGCGTTTGAATTGACTGAGAGACTACCCTGCCGCAGGTTTAAATCAAAGGTTTCATTTTGTTTTAAAATAGAAAACTTCTACTTCTTCGGCTCGAAGGGGTTGACTAGGGATTATCTTCCTTATAACTCCAGTGTTTAGGATTTGAAAGAAACGCATGTACATCATCAGCAAGGTCTGTTCAAAAGCATACTGTATGAGATTATGGCATTGTTTCGTCATCCTCCCTCTAAAGGCTTGTAACTTTTAGCAAGAGTTGAATATCATAAAGACAGTAGAAAAGCATAGTTTAAATGTAATGAAAATGAAAGGATGAATTCAAGACAAACATATGAAATGCATTAATGAAACATAGTTTGACATTAATAGATAATTGTTTGAATAACAAAGAGATTACAAATTGAAAATTCAAAATGAACAGAAGCCTCTTTGTCTGAACTCGTCACTTTAGGTGGTGAACCTTTGGCAGAAAAATTCAGTCTGGCCATCTTGTGTGAACTCCAGCGTTCCTTCGTCGATCAGGTTTTGAATTTTGTACTTCAACGCCCAACAATCGTTTGTATCATGTCCAGGACTATCAGAATGATAGGCACACCTGGCATCTGGATTGTAGCTGGGAGAAAAAGTTTTGGGATTTGGATGAGGTCTTATTGGTGTAATAAGATCTTTCTTCAACATGTGTTGTAGCGCTTGAGCTAGTGACATGTTGATCCTAGTATATTGTCTTTTAGGCACGCCCTCCTTACGCTGATGCCCCTGTTAACGCTGGTGAGATGGTTGTTGGGCTTGTGACCCTGAAGCAAGTTGAGGAGCTTTTCCCTTGCCTTCTTGTCTCAGAGGAGATTGAATGATGACTTGATCTTCAACCCTAGTTGTTTGCCCCATTTGGTTATCTCGAAGCAGTTTGTTGACGAGAACCCTGAGATCTTCTTGTCCTTGTGCCAGATTTTGGATAAGAGCCATCTGGCTCACCAACTGTCCCTTCGTTATGGCTATCTCAGTTTGTAGCCTTCCCAACTGGTCATCTTTGTTTCCATCAGGATTTCCCATGATCATGCCCCTGGTGAGGAGCGCCTCGACCTCTTCTTGTCCCTTGGATAGGTTCAAGAACATCTCTTGAAGTTGGGCGTTTTGAGCCCGGAGATCTCGGTTGTCTGGTTGGAAAGCCATTGCTGAAATAAACAGCGAGAACATGAGAGACATGTATTGGGAGACCTGTTATGCAATGATATGTATGATATATGTATGCAATGTTTTCAAGGATCTCGTGGGGTAAACACAAGAAAAATGTTAGAGGTTGAACTTTGATCAACATCTTTGATTGGAGAACTTTGTAATGGTGGATGTCTTTCCATGAGAATCAAGCTCACCATGTCGAGTGGGTCATAGCCCCCGATTCAAGTTGTTGCACTTGATCTTTGATGGCGTTTGTTTAGAGGAAAATGAAACCTCTTACCCTTTGGTAGACGTCTGGTTCAACGTGACCCTGCATCAAAAGACCCTTAAGATCCTTGAAATGGTTATTGAAAATGCTATGGTATGATGTTATGATTTTATGTACATGTATGCAAAATCAAGTAAGTATATATACAGGTAATCATATTCACACAAAGCAAACAAGTCCTTAGGTTTAGGCTTGCATGGGGTTCGTAGGCAAGTACCCTCTTAAAGTTAGTTGGCTCATCCTGTCCTAAAATGGAAACCGGGTTCTAAGGAGCTCAATATCACTGGATTATTTTCTATGTTCATTGTTTTGGTTTAGCCACTTGATTGGCGACCAAAATATTCCAAGAAAACAATCCTTAATGAGTGAAGTATCGAGTATCTACCAACTTCGGACTGCACCAAAGCCGGTCATCTCACTACCCCTAAAAAGGCCAAGATGGTCAAGTAAGGTTCTAAGAGTTCGTTAGTGCTTCATGACATCTCTCAACGGCCCCGTATTCTCCTTGACTACTCAAGGGCTACCGGTACCCACAAATATGTCACACTAACATAGCTACTGCTTCAACCATGTCAGTATACCCTGCACAGTTCCCTCACAGTTTATTGCTATTTACCTAAAAAGGTGCCCCCAAATCCGGGTGTAGGATTTAAAACAAACCCAAGCAAGGAACCCAAAAAGTAAAGCAATCAAAGCAATCAAAGCAAGCATGTATAGGTGATCTAAAACCCTAAGGTAACCCTACTTTTAGAAATTTCCCCAGTAGAGTCGCCAGTTCTGTGATACGATGGGAGAACTGACTTGAGGTTTTGCGTTTGTGTTCGCAAATGTTCGGTTTAGCAAGAGTTGCCACCGACTTTTTATTTTATCCTAAGGAAAGGTCAAAAAGCACAGGAAAGACCTTTGAGATGTTTCGTGGGTTCGGGGGGTAGATTATGAAAAGGGAAGGTGCTAGCACCCTTTTCATCCATGGTTATCCATGGGCTCTTAGTTACTTGTTTTAGATCACTTGCCTTTGCTTTTCAATTGTTTGAAATGGTGCTTTGTGTGTGTGGTTTTGAAAATATTTTGAAAAAGATGCATTGTCTAGGCAACCTTTGTAATGACTCTTGTTCGAGTATATACAAAGGTGTATGTCTTTTTGAAAAGATAGTTCAATGTTTTGAAAGTTGTTTGGAAATTGTTTTTGAAGTTGTGTTGTGATGTGTGTTTGAAAAATGGCAAGTGTGTTTTGCAAGTTTGATCAAGTAACTAAGAGCTATCTACCCTATTTTACTCAAAGATATTTCTTACGTTTTTAACCCTTTTAACAGTGTTGTTTCACCATTGTGTTTGGGGAACAACCTTGCATTAGGATGTTTGAACGGGACGGGCGCATGACGTTTGTATAGTCATAGAAGGCAACATATGGGACGTTTTAGCAATGTTGTTTTAGGGACTAGTGTTGTACCCCAAATTTTGACCTAAGATATCATCTCCTATCTGCATCATTCGCATTGCAAATGTTTTGATCCATTGATTTTAAAATTCATAACTTTTTCAGGCCGAGAGCTATTTATGTTGAACACTAAATTATTTAATCGATTCGTGCTAAAATAATGTTTATTAATTATTTATTATCTTAAATTTAAATAATTGGAATTTGTTTTCGATTATTATGTAATTTAAAGATGTATAGATAATAAAATAAACATTAGAAAAGAGGCGCATTAATCGTGCAGACAGTATTTATTTATTATGCACTATCTTAAATTTAAATAACTGGAATTTATTTTCAGTTATTACATAATTCAAAGATTCATGAATAATATAATAAATATTCGGAAAAGTTCATTAATTGGTCGATAATAATTATTTAATTATTTATCATTCTAAGTTAAAATAATTGAAATTCAATTTTAATTATTATAACTTGGAAGGTTGTGAATAATGAGTTAAATAATTGAAACTATTAATTGACCAATGGTGTTATTTATTTATTTGTTTACTATTCTGAATTTAGGTAATTGAGATTTATTTTCAATTATTATACAATTTAAAGAATTGCAAACAATAAAGTAAATAATTAGAGAGAAAGAGGAAATTAATTGGCGAATGTTGGAATTTTATTCATTTTTTCTAATTGTACAATTATTGTGGTAAATATTGTATTTATTACAACAAAGTTGCAATAATAATTTTACAAGGTTAAAATGAAATAAAATTTAATCTAATGTTTCTAATTCTAAATCTTCTGATCCAATGCATTTTTTGTCTACTCACTTGATGTTACCTGCAAAATTAAAAGAAATTAGAATTTGAACAAATAATTAAAAGCAAAATTATTTAATGTTCATCATTAAAAGCAATGGCCGGAATCAGTTTACCCTTTTTTGCAAATCACGGGATTTCTCCCGGTTCACGAAAAAGAGAGGAATTTTTATAAATGAATGCACAAATTCACTTTTGTCAAAAATTGCATCTTTCAAATTAATTGCATTTTTTTTAAATCCAATGCATTTTTTTTAAATATGCACAGCATACAAAGTCCAGGCATAATCTCAACAGCATATGCAAGCACAAACAAAATTCCAACGTAAACCCACTGTGCCATGCAGTAAGCAAGTTAAATATGCAATTAAACAATTTTTGCAAGCAATATACTTTTCCTTTTTTCATCATGTTCCAGCCATGCAGTTTCAGAACAAGTACAGTGCATATCATCTTAATGCATCAATTGGTACTTGAGAGAGAGAGAGAGAGAGAGAGAGAGAAAGAAATTGGTTTTGCAGGTTTTGGTTTAGGCAGAAGGAATTACAAAACAAAACTACAGCAGTAACTCAGTAAAATAAGAAACACAAGAGTAGAATACAAACAAAACTGTTGGAGCAGTTTGGTGCAGAGTATCAAGAAGGATACCAAGACCTCCAACCTGTAACGTAAACAAAAGAAAGCAAGTTGTTATAACACAAGGACCCCTAAAAAAATTAGAGAGTGGACACCCTGCATACACAACCATAAACCTGTCTATCGCCAGAAACCAAAACACAAAAACCATTAATCTGCTACTGCACTAAACCATTTCAAAACCAGTAGAATCATTTCAAAACAAAAACAATATGGCCTAAACCTCAGTAACCTGATTGAGCCTTCAAGCCAATATCACCATAAACCTGTCAAGAAACCCACATGTCCTGAACCTTGGCCTAAAACCAGCCCAAACCAATAGATTCAAGGCCAGAAACCGTAGCCTACTGCAAAACCATTGCAAAACCAAACCTTCATGGCCTAAAAACCAAAAATGCAAAAACCTGCTGCTGCATTGCCATAACCTACTGCATTCCAAAAACCAGTAACATATGACCTAAAAGACCCTAAAACCTGCTACTGTAAAAAAACCAGTGCCATCCATAAAACCAATAACCATTGTCCAAACTCACAAAAAGCCTCAGACGTATGTCATCATAGGCATCACAGGCTAGCAATAAGCGACAGTAGCGAGAAGAAGAAAGAGCAGTCCAACATCATCACAGTGAAGAAGAAGATAAGAAAACGTTCAAGGCAACATTGAAAATACAGTACCAAGGCAAGAAGAAGAAAGACACGAATACAAATACCGGCCACCGAAGCAAGCTCGCGACGCGCCTCCCTTCCTCGCCTCGGCCTCCTACGCTCATCCGACCTCCTCCTCCGTCTCCGAAGGTAACCCTTTTCTTTCCCTTTCTTTCAGGCCTCAAATAACATTAAAAGTTCGAAGTAAGAATCAATGTAATCAGAATCAACGCATGCAAAAAAAATGTAACCAAGCTTTAACAAATCAGAAAGCATTTTCGTACCGTGAACCCATCGTTTGCCTTAGCTTGCGTCGGAGGGAAGAGGAGTTTGGAATGCTGGTGGCCTTTGGGCAAGGAAGCTTAGGCAAGTTCAGAGGCAGGAGGCAGAAGAACGCGAAGAAGATGACGAATGAATGAGATGAGCGTCGTTCTGCACCACACAGAACTCTAATCCCAATTATGCTAAAACAACAGTTAACCCTAAAACGAATTGTAAAACTGATGGACCTTGCTCCCCTAAGCCCAACGTTTTTGTATGCAGCACCCCCATTTTAGTTCTGTGTGGGCCACTAAATCTGTAGCCCATATATATTTTACTTGTCCTTTTTCTTTGATACACTTTTTCTTTTTATTTTACTTTCTCTAATCTTTTAGAATTGTTATTATATTAGTTAATTAGTAAGTATAATAAAAAACAAGAGATATACCTAACTAGGTAATTTTTAATTAGTTTGACCTTTTTAGTTTAAACTTTGGATTTAATTTAGGAGTTTTAATTTTATTTCATTAGGTTAAATTAATAACTTTTAATTTAATTTAGAACCTCTTAACCTTTTAAATAAGTACTTTATTTTCATATACATAAAAAAATAGAATTTAAGAATGTAGACACTTTATTTTTTCTAATTAATTCTCCTCTTACATCGTTATTAAACAAAAACTCTAAAACATATAAAAATAGAAAACTTAAAAAATATTTTATTAATTCATTTTCTTGTTTTATTAATATTAATATCAAAATATATAAAATAAAACTTAAAACTAAAAAAACATTATGTCTTCGTTAAATAATTCTCTTGCTTTTTATCCATATCAAAAAATGCGTAAAAAATTAAAAATACTTTCTTTTCGTTAATATTAAACAAAAAATCATAAAAAATGCATTATTCGCATCATTTAGTCTATCATTTAAATTATCGTTATTTAATCATTATCCGCATATTTTGTCTGTTTATTTATTCCATATTTATTTGTTTATTCTGTTTATGTTTAAATCCAAAGGAAAAACAGTAAATTTGTTGACTTCATGTCCTCAAGTCTAACTGCGCGAACTTTCGCATTTCATTAAAACTTAGGATAATTTTTCCTCAAGTATTCAACCTTTTCAAAATTATGCCCTTTAAGCAAAAACTTCGACGTTAGGTCGTCGCATTAAAAAAAAAACCGTCTGCATCCCTTTTCGGCCAAAATAATTTATTTTTAATCAAGCAATCAATTTTTTAATAAACAGATATTTCAAAAGGTTCCTATAGAGTACTATAGATACATTGGGTGCTAATACCTTCCCACTGTATAACCAACCCCCGAACCATAGATATCTTTTCAAAAAACGCCTTGTGTTTTTATTACTTTTACAAAGTATTATTTTACATTGCATATTTAGGGTTTTATTTCGCTCTTTCCCCTTTTCCCTTGGAAACAATAAAGCGCGGCGACGACTCTTGCTTTTGTGAGACGAATTAATCAATAATTCGATCTCCGATTTACCCCGCTACATTTTTTATCGCTACAACTAGATCGTTTACCAAAGGCAACATCGAGGGTCATCGAGGGACTACGATCTTTCATCGAGGGTCTTTGCTAAAACGCCCATGCTCAAGGGACATGACTATTTTCCGAGGCAACAAGTGAGATTACCCTAAGGGTGCATGTGTGCAAAGTGTGTTTGATTTGCATGCATTTAGTCTTTGATTATGGGTTGTCTATTTGTTGTTTTCATCTTTCCATACATCCTAATTACTATCATTTATGCGAAAGTAATAAGAATGCAGAAAATAGGTCCTACGCTATTACAACCATATCGAAAGGCATAAAATATGAAGGAAAAAGAAAACAAAATTAAAAAAATAAGGAAAATGAGCTTTTCGACCCAAGCAGCAGTATCCTTCGATTTTCATTCTGCTGGCCTCCTTCGATTTGGGCAGGAGCAGCCTTCGATTTGCATTCTGCTGGCCTCATTCGATTGGGGTCAGCAACAGTGAAGTCATGTCTTTCGATCGGGCTTTGTCACCAGTCAGGTCATGTACTTCGATTGGATGCTGGCATCATCATGGGAGTACCTTTCGACTGAGCCTGGACTTAGTGAGGAAGGCTGAGGCTTCGTTTCATATTCCTGTTTCCTGTTTACTTCGTTTGAGACATTAAATAGCAACATGGCCTAAGGCCATGCTAGTAAACAGTTTAATAACTAAAGTTAATTCAGGCGAACAGCAAGCAAAACGAAACATGCTAACAAGGTGGAAACGAAAGGACAACCGTATGTACATGCTTGGAACGAACAAGAATATTTACATGTCATGCCATGAAACGAAAAAGCTTAAAGGTAAGGATAACTTACCTTGCTTCAGGACTTGAACGTGTGGGGCCTTTAAATGGTTTCCTTGAATGCTTCTGGATTCAAAGGGAGAAACCAGGGGTTATGTCCTTGGTATCAGATTCAACAGAGAAGAACAAGTGTGAGGTTCTTCCTACTGGATTCGAAGGGTAACAAGGTGTATGGATGTTTCAGATTTTAAGTGTTTAAGTGTTTGGATTCTGGGTTTTGATTTCACAAGTGGTTGATGAACTTGAGATTTTTTGTAATGTTTGAGAATCTTTCTGCAGATTATTTCGACTGGCTCGAAAAGTCCTCTTGCTCAAAAGTCCTCTTTCAGCTTTGCATAAGTTCTTCTATTTATAGAGAAGAAGAATGGATATCTTTTGAAAATAGCCAGCCTTGCAACGTGACAGTACAAGTGGAGGGGCCTGTTGGCAGCAGCAGCAACAGCTGGGTGCAGGAGATGTGACTGAGGCCTCTGACATTGCTTGTGCTCAGGCTGAAATCAGATGGAAAACTGCTTTTGTGATAAAGTCTCTCTGCTTGAAGAGAAAGTATGTAGCCTTTAGCCCAGAAAAGCAGTATCCAATAAACAAAGTTTGAAACCCTTGTGCAAACTTCTGATGGTGTAAAGATCTGGACGCAACACAGCCTAGCCAATGATATTTGGTTTGGAGTCAAAGGTAAGAGTGAGATTGAAGCGTACTAGTTCAAAGGAAGCCTCTGTCTCAGTCGAAGCCTGTGGTCGAAACAAGCTAACTCGAAGGAAGCTATTGCCCAGTCGAAAGCTCATGCTTGAAGGACAACATATTACCCAATTGAAGCTCATGCTCGAAGCAAACATCTTTCCCAATCGAAAGTCCGTGTTCGAAGGAGGCTTAGAGTTCAACATGAAGGATATATCCAAGTTGCATTCAAAGGAGGTTCTTTCTCCACTGAAGTTTTCATCCAGGAACCCAGAAGGTGAGTGCCCAAACGAAGACTTGCCTTGCAGGGAGGTACATGTGGCCAGTAGGTCATGGCTGTCGATTGCAAGCATGCAGGCAGCAAAAGACACAAACGAAAACTGCAACAAGAAGTCACATGCCCAGGTGAAAGAGGCTAAAATGTCAATCGAAGGATGCAAGCCAAGCTTGTGTCGAAAGAGGTCAAAAGGCCAATCGAAGGATGCTGATCGAAAGAGGCCTAAAGGCCAATCGAAAGAGATGAAATGAAGTACACTTGCATTTCTTCAATTTTTTGTCAAAATAATATTTTTATCTGTTTTCTCCATTTTTGACAGTTTCCAAAGTACTTGTGCAAGCTTGAACCTTGAGAACCCTTGTGAGAAAAGCCTTGAAGAATGAGAGGGCAAATTTTGGGGTACAACAACTACCTAATTACTAATAGTAGGATAGCGCTGTCTAAAGGATAGGAGGAAAAGAACGACCCTTTTTCGAGTATAAAAGTAGATAGATGTTAGAAGTTTGCTCAAAAAACACTTTGCACTTACAAAAAAAACTACTTTTCAAAAACATTTTCAAAACGCTTTATCAACACTCTTGAGGACTGATACAAGAGTTATCATAAAGAAAACTGCCTTTCTATTTGGCATTTCAAAACTTTTTCAAACAAACAGAAAGGTATTTCAAAATGATAAAACCTCTAAAAGCCCGTAGTAAACTACGGATGGAAAGGGTGCTAACACCTTCCCTTTCCATAATCTACCCCCTTACTCAAAACTCTCGAAAAGGTCTTTTTATGTTCTTTTCACCCTTTCCTTAATTTGGATTAAAGAAAAGTCGGTGGCGACTCTTGCTTACCGCAACATTTGCAAACACAAACGCAAAACCAGTATAAACAGACGATTTTTCCACTGTATCACAGAACTGGCGACTCTGCTGGGGAATTCAAAAAGTGGGGTTACCTTAGAGTTAGTTCATTATTTAACTGCTTTGTGTGATTTGATTGCTTTACTTTTGAGGGCTTTGTTTGGGTTACTATAGATCCTACACCCGGATCTGGGGAACCTTTTAGGTAAGTAGCAATAGATCGTGGAAACTGTGTGGGGTATACCGACACGGATGAAGCGATAACTACATTGATGTGACACTTTGGTTGGTACCGATAACCCTTGAGTAATCAAGGAGAATACGGGGCCGCTGTGTGGTGTCATAAAGCATCAACTGACCTTAGAACCTTTAATTGACCAACTTGGCCATTAGAAAGTAGTGAGATAGCCGTATTTGGTGTAGTCCTAAGTCGGTTGATACTCGATACTACACTCATTGAGATTTGACTCTCGAGTTTTGTTTGGTGGCAAGTCAGTTGTCGATCGGAACGAAACTTGTGGGAAAGATCAGTGATATTGAGATCCCTTAGAACCCGGTTACTATTACTAGGACAGGTTGAGCCAACTAAATTTCAAGAGGGTACTTACCTACAAACCCCATGCAAGCCTAAACCTAAGGCTGCTTGTGTGATTTATTTGCTTTTAACTTGAGCTACTTACATGGTTTTTATCTAACAACATGATCTCCTTGCAGGATTTGTTTACATCCATTATCCAGTAACCTGGACTTCTTAGACTCACTTGTTTTCATCACCTTACACTTTTGCTTAACGCACAACATACACATCATAACATCATACTACAACATTTCCTTAACCATTTCAAGGATATCAAGGGTTTGTGATGCAGGTTCTGATGAATCAGACATCTAGCAAGGGGCAAGGGGATTTATTTTCCTCTAGCCAATGTTGTCAAAAGATCAAAACTCGCCAACTTGAGTCAGGGGCTATGACCGACTTGATATGGTGAGCTTAACTCTCGTAGAAGGACACTCAACGATACGAAGTTCTTCAATCAAAGCTGTAAATTTCAACTTTTGACATTTTCTTGTTTACCCCGCGAGATCCTTGAGAACATTGCATGCATGCCATTTCATAACAGGTCTTCCAGTACATGTTTCTCATCTTTTCAGTGTTTATTTCAGAAAAATAAAGGGACCTTGAACAAATAGTAAAAGACCTTCAAGCTCAAAATGCTCAGTTCCAACAAATGTTCATGGCTTTGGCCTAGGGGCAGAAAGAACTGAAAGCTCTTGTCATCAAAGAGAAGAAGAATAAGGAAAAGAAACCAGATGGCATCTTGAATATGGGAAGAAGACTTAGAGGACCGGTTAAACGAGCTCTAAATCTCACAACTCCATCAAACGAAGGGGATAATCATGAAGAAGTCAACAACCCCGAGGCTGATGAAGAAGAAGCTGATTACTTTGAGGAATAATATCCTCCTGTTGATGATAAATACAAACAGCTAGAGGATCGTCTCAATACTATGGAGATTCAGCAGGTACCTGGCTTGGACTTTAAAGAGTTACGGTTGGTTCCTGGAGTGGTCATCCCACCAAAGTTCAAGGTTCCCACATTTTCTAAGTAAGACGGTGTCTCCTGCCCTAAGTTGTACTTAAAGTCCTATGTCAGGAAGATCCAGCCTCACATTGCTGACCGGAAGTTATGAGCCCGTTTCTTCCAAGAAAGTTTAGCTGGCACACAACTGAAGTGGTTCTATCATCTAGAAAGAATAAATATTCATACCTGGGAAGACTTGGTTGCTGCTTTCTACAAGCAGTACCAATACAATGCTGACCTCGCTCCAACTCGTACATAACTTCAAATCATGTCTATGGGTGCTAGTGAAGGCTTCAAGGAATATGCCCAGAAATGGAGGGATCTAGCTGGCAGGGTACAACTTCCTCTGAATGATCGGGAAATGGTAGACATGTTCATGGGCACTCTGACAGACCAGTTCTTTAATCTGCTGATTGGGAGTTCCTCATCTGAGTTCACAGAGATGGTTCTGACCGGAGAAAGGATCGAAAGTGGTATCAAGAGTGGGAAGATCCCGTTTGCTGCATCTTCTAATGCTGAGAAGAAGCCATTTGCTGGTAAGAGGGAAGCCAATGTTATGTATGTCCAGAAGGGTCGTAATAAGGCAGACTACCACCAATCTGTAGGGGCAGTGCTGGTCTCTAATTCGGCACGCGTGCAACAACCACAACAACATGGTAATCATCAAAGGAAAGAAGAGCCTAAGAGACAGTTTAACAAGATCAACATGCCGCTGTCTCAAGCATTACAACATATGTTGAGGATGAATTTGATTACGTTGATAGGACCTCATCCAAACCCTAAGACTTCTTCTCCTAACTACAATCCTGATGCAAGGTGTGCATATCATTCTGGCAGTCCTGGGCACGATACTAATGATTATTGGGCACTGAAGTATAAGATTAAAAATATGATTGACGCTAAGGAGATTGAGTTTGACCCTCCTGAGACTCCCAACGTGATCACTGCTCCCATTCCAAATCATGGCCAAGATTGAGAGCATTTTTGTTCATTTGAATTCTCAAGTTGTATTTTCTTTGTTTGTTCAAACAATTATTGTCATGTCAAACTTTGTTATTTCATTAACGCATTGCACATGTTTGTCTTGAATTAATTTGTTGTCATTATGCTTAAACTGCTTTCTTACTTCCTTTTTGTGATATTCAACTCTTGATTAAAAGCTCTAAGCCTTTAGAGGGAGGATGACGAGAACGATACCACAATCTCTACATTATGCTTTTGAATAGACCTCGCTGACGATGTACAAGCATTGTTCCAAATCCTAAACAGTGGAGTTATAAGGAAGATAATCCCTAGTCAACCCCTTTGAGTTTAAGAAGTAGGAGTTTTCTTTTCACACAAATTAATACCCTTAATCATAACCTGGGGCAGGGTAATTTTCTCAGTTAATTCAGATGTGCATTTAGTCGCAAGCTTTCCCTTCATACACGATAAATAGTGTAGAAGATGCTCTCCAAAAGATGGTGATCGTTCCACATAATCATTAAGAATAGGCAGTAATTATCTCTCAAAATAAAAGCCCATTAAGTCAAAGCCTATGAAGGAGACTTAAGAAAAAAATTGGGGCATCCCGCTGGCTGTTATCACAAAAGAAACAATTCAGGCAAAAGACAGGGATAGCAAAATCAAAAAAGAAAGAGGTCCCAAAAATCCTCAACAAAAAGAAAAGGTCACAAAAATGACTGCCTTCTCAAACAAACGTTCAATTTCTGAACCATCACCAGAATATCGGGGCCAACATTCCAGAACTCAATTGGGATTCGAAATGTATAATTAACTGAGTATAAGAATGAAGAACATCACGAAGAACAAGTGGGTACAAATAAATTTTGAGCCTTTATCCTTTGTTTCTTAAACCGTGAACCAGGCCACGCTTAAACCATTAAAAGTCCTAGCTGAAGCATGGGTTAGTTCGAGAGCATACTGTTACAAAGGTATCCATACTCCTGTAAGGTTTGCTATAAATCATGAGTTGATATCACATTATTGCAAATTTTATTTTACTACAAATAACACATTTTCAAAAAATTTTAAGACAGACATAAGATTTGCATTCTTTAAATGACATTGTTTGCATATGGTTAATTGTTCAAATGGAAGAGAAATTCACACAATGAATATTCAGTGAACGAAGACCCCCTAATGGATAGAATCACCTCAGACGGAAAAAACATTCCCAATAACAAGCCTTTCATAATCAAGGGGCATGACATGGTGTCTAATTAATCTGGAGCAGTCAAGCCAATATGCAAAGAATCTCTCCAAAAATGCTGAATAGCCAGGGGCAGATCTCCATCTGAATCACTCGAGGGCTGTTACATTAATCAAGGATTCTAGCAGAAAATCACTGAAATTTGAATCTTTGGTACCACCAAATTGCTTGTCTGTGCCAGTAGTATCAGGCGATGTCAGTATCATGTCTTTGAATCCTTCCATGACCGTTCTTAGAAAATATACCTAGGAAATTCAATACTATCAGAAACTTGATCAAACATCAGGTGCACCTGATTCATCTTGAAGCAGCCCCACACAGGCTCCCACGTATGAAAGGGCACATGCAATCACATAAACATTTTATGGCATTTCTACAACACTTGCTGTCATAGACGGTGACAACTCTCCACATCCTATGAGCGCGGACATAGTCAGAAAATACTATGCGTGAAAAAGACCCGCTAGGTTGACAGGCATAGGCAAAATTAAGGGCATCCCGATGAACCAAAAGAGTTCGGGCAAAAATTAGGGATATGTACAAAAACATTGTACACCCGGTAAGTCAAAAACCTGAAAAGGTAGCTTGAGCAAAAAAGGGTATCCCGGTGGACTGAAAACCCGAAAGGGTGGTCCAGGAAAAAGTTAGGGATTAAAAACGTACGACCATGTCCCGTTATCTTGTCATTTGTTTATCAGTAGAAGACTTATCATCCTGATAAGAATTTACGAAGCACTCCAGAAGTTGGGATGACACTCAAACCATCCACAAAGTCTTTGAAAGTACTTCCTCCAGCAGGTACAGAGGCAGGGGCATCTTTCTAAAAAGTCGCCGCCATATCCTCAGCTTACAACCTAGTGATGCCAGGTGTTCTTGTATCCCCGACAGAACAAGAATTTCCAACTACTGCTCCGACATCAGGTTTTCCCTAGTAAAGTCGTCAAACTTCTCAGGATTCCCCAATAGGATTTCAAAAAATCCTCAGGCAATTCACAGAGCTTTCCTTCCCTAACAGAGTTTATTTCTCTAACAATGGAAGATCATCTCCCAGTAGTTTAACTTCAACAAAATCTGAAGACCTACATTCTTCATCGCCAACTGCAATCAGGGATTTATTTTCTCTAATTAAACAACACTGCAATAGAACAACTTATACATTCACATATTGCATTCATACATCATTCTACAAACGTCATAGCATCTGCAGTACAAATGCATACATCCAAATCTCATTTATTTTGAGAACACCAGTACACAATTCATTTCATACATCATGACATTGCATACAACTAACGCTTTACCTTTTCAGGAAAGATCAATCAATAGATATTTATCATCAAAAATTTTCAACAGGTCCATGATTAGCTCCTAAAACAAAATAGAGTAATTATCTGTGCGACCAAATAGAGCTTTACACGGGCTCATCATGAAGCAATCTTACACGAGTTTCTTCTGACTTCTAAATATAGCTTTATACGGGCTCTTCATGAAGCAATCTTCCACAGATTTCTTCTAACTTCCAAATACAGCTTTATACAGGCTCTTCATGGAGAAATCTTACATGGGTTCCTTCTCCCTCCTTCTGAAGTTTTACACGGACTCATCCTGAAGCCACCCTACCCAGGTTCCTTCTCACAATCTCCAAATGCAGTTTTACATGGACTCATCCTGAGGCAACCCTACCTAGGTTCCTTCTCTTGAATTTCTAGATGCAGTTTTACACTGACTCATCCTGAGGCAACCCTACCCAGGTTCCTTTTCTTGAATTTCCAGATGCAGTTTTACACAGACTCATCCTGAGGCAACCCTACCCAGGTTCCTTCTCTTGAATTTCCAAATGCAGTTTTACACGGACTCATCCTGAAGCAACCCTACCCAGGTTCCTTCTCAAAATCTCCAAATGCAGTTTTACACGGACTCATCCTAAGGTAACCCTACCCAGGATCCTTCTCTTAAATTTCCAGATGCAGTTTTACACGGACTCATCCTGAGGAAACCCTACCCAGGATCCTTCTCTTGAATTTCCAGATGCAATTTTACACAGACTCATCCCGAAGCAACCCTACCCAGGTTCCTTCTCACAATTTCCAGATGCAGTTTTACACGGACTCATCCTGAGGCAACTCTACCCAGGTTCCTTCTTACAATTTCCAGATGCAGTTTTACCCGGACTAATCCTGAAGCTTCCCTACCCAGGCTCCCTCTCATATATCTACTAAAATAGCCCTACCCAGGTTCCTTCTCATACACTTCTAGATGAAGTCTTACCCGAACTCATCCTGAAACAATCTTACACAGGTTTCTTCTGATACATTTCCAGATAGCAGTTAATTTAGTTCTCCCCGGTAAATTACTGCGAAGCCTGGATTTCAACTAGAAAACAACAAACTTTCATCTCTCCAATCTAGAGATAACCCCTCAGTAGAGCCATGGACAACTGAAGTTCCTAGACTCTATTCCCCACAGAGTTTTCCTCAAATAGGAAAATAACATAAATCAACATCCCCCAGTGGACTCCTCCTTAGACAACAGGAACAAGAATCCCCATAAAGAGATCTCTTATGAAGTCAGCATCTACTCTGGATGACATCTTTAAGCCCATCTCCGAAGACTCTCCATCACATTCTCTGAATGGTGTCTTTAAGCCCATCTCCGACGAATTTCAGTCATCTTCTCCAAATGGAATCTGTAAGCCCATTCCCGATGTCAACAACCATCAATATTACTTCATGAAAGTGCAAATTTTTAGGCACTCTAGTGTTCAATCATCTCCCACCTTCAAATCACGAAAGGCAGACAAGCCAATCTGAATCCTCGGGTTTAAGAAGATTGAACAGGGGAATTTGTTGTACCCCAAAATTTTCCCTCCCATTTTCACACAAGACATACTCATAGCGGTCCTCAATTGCTCAAGGTTGACCAAGAATTGATCAGACAAATTCTCCTCCTAAGCATTGGCCTTCCAATCAGGGTTTCATTTTTCACCAAGATGTGTGAGCTCCAAAGGCATCAAATGTCTTCCATGGTCCTAATATATCTTCGAGATTAGCCATGACAAATTTCATACATTGCACTACAAGTTTGCTCAATCAATTGCTCAAATGCTTGAAAATCAACTGTACTAGGTCAAAATTCAACTATGGTCTATATACAGTCTAACTTCAAGATTTTGGTTAACATCAACATTTTGAAGTGATATCCATAATTTGATCAAGGGTTGATCATGATCCCTCAAGAAATGCTCCTAATTCATCAAAAGTCAAGAATTGCTAATTAGGGTTTCTATAGGAAAAGTCAACCAAATTTTGACCAGGTATAACATTCTCATACTTCATCTATTGTTTCCCAACCAAAGCTCATTTTGAAGAGAATCCAATTCCACACAACTTATCTTCATCCCTCAAGTCCAAAAAATGCACCATTTGAAAGATACAAGCTTATACATTACAAGTCATTTTCAGAAAGTCAACAAAAGGCACTTTTTGTCAAGACCATTTACATCAAGATAAAATCTTCAAATGCAAAATTTATCAAAATAGGTATTGAATTAGACATCTTAGGCTTTCCAAAAAGTCCAAGATCATCATCATGAGATAAAAATTGAGCAAGTTATGCCTTGCCCAAGTTGGGAAAATTTGGGAATTTTCAAGAATTATGCGTTGAGCAAACTTGAAGTTTTAGGTCAATGGCTTAATTTCTTAGACTTCAAAAATCTTCCTAAGCATCTAGAGGACCTTTAAAGTTATTCTTTACACGCCTTGAATTTGCTAACTATTTTATTCATATTTATTTTAACTTATTTCAAATAAATATAAAATAAAATGTATAAAATAATTGGAAATGGGCTTTGAGCTTTGGGTTGATGTTTTAGGCAGGCTAGGCCCATAAAGTTTCATGCAAGCAATGTCCACATTCATTCAAATTCAAAAAGGACAAGATTCCATGTCTTTGGCAAAGTTACAAAACATCATTCATGGTTTTAAAAACACATGTTTATGGTTGTTATTACCTTTGTTCTCTTGTATCCTCCCTCCTCTCTATATAAAGGACACATTAGCAAGCTCGAGACACATGATATACAACCTGGAAAAGCTCTACAAATTTTGCAAAAAATATCAAAGTTGTAAAATTCACATTTTAGGTTCCAGCCTTCCTCAATCCAAACAAAAGATCCAAATACATTCCTGGAGGCTCCCTGAAGCTTTTGCAATCATTTCCAAGCCCTGAAATATCATAAAACGCCTCAGTAAGCTCCATTTTTATATTTTCTAACTTGTTTCATGCAGATTCGATGCATTACATGGCCAAAAGTGTACAAAACACCATCAGATCTAGCCTTCAAATCATAAGAGGTCTAGATCTAAAGGCTTCAATTTGAGATCCACCATGCGCCCTCAAGGCCTCATCTCACCTGATCCAGCGTGGCCTGGGCTGAACATTCACTTGGGCCTAGTAAAATTCAATTTCAGCACCCCCAATTTCTAATTATCCTGGACCATTTCGCATTATTTTTTGTCACTTTGCTTTATATTTATTTTTGTTTTAATTTGTTTTCTTCATTTATATAATTAATATAACACAATAATAAAATCACAAAAAATATAGTTTTAGTTTTTTAATTAAATTAATTTTGTGAAGTAATTAATAACTATTTAAACTATTTTTCTTTAATTAAAAATAAATTAGAACTTAGGACTTAATTTATGTCTAATTATTTTCTTTAAATAATAAAAAAAACTAAAAAAGAATTTAGAATATTTTTCTTGATTAACTTTATTTTCTAAATAGATTTTTAGGTTATTTACTTTCTTAAATAAAAAACAACCAAAAAGATTTTTATTTCTTAGGATATTTTTAGACGTTATTTTCAATTTCACGCGCGTTTATTTAATTTTGTATTTTTATTATTAATGTACCTGCCCACTGGATGTAATAGATTAAAACTAGGATATTTATTGATTTATCCCCCTCATTCTTGTACAGTGTAAATCCCCTCCCCAAAGCATTGTAATAACATAGATTTAAATTCCTGCACTTTAATATTCTACAATATATATTAACTGCTAGTAATTAGGCGTGTATGATAAGACTAATAATCAAACGCTAGCAAACTTAACAAAAAGATAAAAAATAAATGAACATAATACACTCACACATATACACCTCTAGGGTACCCCCACTTTGGTTACCTTTAGAAATAAAACAGCCACGAGGCATGAACGTTTTAGCAAAGACTCATAAACCAAAAGATCATAGTCCCTCGATGACCCTACAATTTCCTTCTCGGTAAACGATATAGTCCCTAAACAAAGTTACTAAAGCGTCTCCACAAGTTGCATTCGTGACTGAAACGTCCCTTGGAATGTCTCTCATACATCCAACGATAGGGTTACCTACTCACTAATTGTAGAATAACGCTGTCTAAAGGATATGAGCAAAATAACGACCCCTTTTCGAGTATAAAAGTAGATAGTTGTTAGAAGTTTGCTCAAAAAACACTTTGCACTTACACAAAAAACTACTTTTCAAAAACATTTATAAAACGCTTTATTAACACTCTTGAGGACTGATACAAGAGTTATCATCAAGAAAACTACCTTGCTATTTGGCATTTCAAAACTTTTTGAAACATACACAAAGGTATTTCAAAATGAGCAAACCTCTAAGAGCCTGTAGAAAACTACGGATGGAAAGGGTGTTAACACCTTCCCTTTCCATAATCTATCCCCTTTACTCAGAAAACTCTCGAAAAAGTATTTTTCTGTTCTTTTCACCCTTTCCTTAATTTGGATAAAAGAAAAGTCGTCGGTGACTCTTGCTTACCACAACATTTGCAAACACAAACACAAGACCAATATAAACAGTCGGTTTTGCCACTGTATCACAAACTTGTTATTGAGAGGCTTTTGTTCTACCAATTCTCTAATGACTTCTAAATGCAAGTTTCAAGATGGTCATCCAACTAACCATTAACTTCTAACAATTGAATTTATTTTATGCTTTTATTTTATGTTCTTTACTTTATTTACCATTTACTTTAGCATTTACATTTCATGCTATTTTCATCTTTGCTCACTTGAGCATTTACTTTTATGCCATTTTTATTTTGCTCACTTGAACTTTTATTTTTATTTTAAAGATACTTAATAATCAACATGAACCATAAAAAACATTAATGGTACTTGGACTATTTGGTTACTATCCTTGACATTATGGAGTATTGGACTTCTTGAACTTAGGAATAGAAACCTTGGCTTATGTTGGAGACCTTGTGGCCTTAATCGATATTTTTTATGGAGTTATTCGGGTTCACCCTAAGACATTGGGTTGTTTGTTTATTTTATGTGCAGGTTATTATGATTACACACCTTGTCTGTAATATGGAACTCATCTGTATACAACTGTTACTCTGCCTAATTTTTGTGAAGACTTAATATATTTGAAGCTTGGTTTTCTCAAGAGGTTTAGTATCCTTGCTTTGTTTCAATCCAAAGAATGGGAATTCTATCTTGACTCATAATGTCAAGTGTTGGCTTCTTGTTGTTTAAATGGTTCTCTTCCTTAGCTTTTACCTTATTCTTTAGGATAGTCCCTTCATCTCCTCGCATCTTCTTTAATTTTCAAAATCTTCTCATATTTTTTCAAAATCTTCTTTGTTTATAAACTCGAATCGCTTTCATAATAAACCTCGACTTTGTTGAGTACCTTTTCTTTTAAAACCTCTTTTCTTTAAACAAACTTCAATTCACTTAATCATACTTCGACATCTTTCAAAATTAACAAAAACACTTCAACTCATTCAAACTCTTTTGTACGCTCGAGCACCTTTACCCATTCAAACCTTTTTTCAAGATGAGACATGATTCATTGATAGTTGAGCAACATTCTCCTATCCCTATGGTTATAAAGGTGCCGACTCTTCCACTTGAGTGCTAAAGGATTTCTCAAACCCTCACTCTTGCTGACGCAAGGTCCATCTTTCCCACACCTTGTGGGCGTTAGTCGAGATTTCTCTCCTAACAATGACGACTTGTCTCTTTGTTTAAAATCAATCAACAGACAAGTCTTTTCTAGCCAAAATACGGTGTTCTAACTTTCCCATTGCACGAGGGAGTACGTAGGCACTAAGTCTTACGACCCAAGGTGAGCAACAAAAATAATAATAAACATTTCATTCTCTTTTGTGTGCAAATACTCATTCATTCTTCTACTTTAGCAAGTAAACCTTTACATGACACTCCTTTTAAAAGAAACCAAAAAAAGTGGATCCTGTGGAGTACCGTTGATGCTTAGGGTGCCAATACCTTCCCTTTGCATAATCGACCCTCATACCTCGATCTCTGATCTTTTACTTCACTATGGGTTTTGTTCGCTTTTTTCCTATTTCCATTTGGAAACAATATAATGCAGTGGCGACTTCATTATGTTGAGATAAGTCAATTGATGGCTTAAATCTAAAATCTTTACCGCTATATTTCTTTTCCTATCATTACTGTTGCAATTTCATTCTCTCTTAGTTCTGATTTGCGCGCGCGACACAGCTCTGCTGGGGACAGGGGGTGTTGTCTGTTGAGAAGAAAACTCGAGCTAGGGAGATTCTAAACTGTTGGGGAAATAAAACCTGTCGAGGAAGGTATTCTAAAGACCTTAATGGAAAAATGTATTCATCTGAGGAAGGACTTTTGTAGGCAAAGAGAACTTCTAGGATATATGCCGACTGGAACTCTGGATGTATGAATTCACTCCGTGGGGATAACCTCATTGAAGTAAATTTGTGGGGATACTTCAAATCCTTGAGTAAATTCTCATTAATGTTCTCGTGCGTACATTTATTAACAGTTAATCATGTTCATATGCATATGTTCATTAAATTTTAGTCATTGGACATTTTTGCAATCAAAACAGAAAAAACAAAAAGTTTGCACTTCAAAATATATTTGTATTGATAATCTGCCTATAAACAGAAGTTTTTTGTACAGGGAGACGAAAATCCTAGTAAGAGGAAGTCGTCGAAAGATGAAAAGAATACAAAGTGAAAACAAAAATTATATAGCCATGTGGAAGTGATCTCATTGGGTTCCAACTCCGCTATTGCCCCTATGTCTTTGAACATCATCTCTTTCCATTGAAAGAAGTTGATTGAATTGATCTCGTACCATTTGAACTTTTAACTTTGGTAAATAAGTTGGCTGTAATGATTCAACGAGACATATTCGTATGCTTTTTATCCTTAACTTTTGCTTGGACCGCCCTTTCGAGTTTTTAGTCCACCAGTATACCCTTTTTTGCCCAAGCCTCCCTTTCAGGTTTTCGACTTTCCAGGTGTACAATCTTTTGTATATATCCATAATTTTCCCCCGAACCCTTTTGGTTCGCTGGGATGCCTTTATTTTGCCTAGGTATGTCAACCTAGCAGTTCATTCTTTATGCGTAGTGTTTTTTGACTATGTCTGTGTTCACAGGATGTGGGAAATCTTCGTCGTCCATAGTGGTTAACATCATAGCTCTGCCAGAGAATACTTTCTTGACAATAAATGGCCCTTCATAAGTGGGAGTCCATTTTCCCTTGGGATCGCCTTGTGGTAAAATGATACCCTTTATTACCAAGTCGCTAGCCTGGTATACTTGAGGTTTGATCTTCTTGTTGAATGCCTTGATCATAAGCTTCTGATACATTTGACCGTGAAAAACATCAACCAGTCTCTTCTCATCGATCAAATTCAATTGATCCAATTTTGTCTAAATCCATTCATCTTCTCCTAAGCCCGCTTCTTTCATGATCCTTAGAGAAGGAATATGCACTTCAACAGGCAAGACAACTTCCATGCCATAGACTAAAGAGAAAAGGGTTGCCCCCATTGATGTTCGAGCCGAAGTACGGTAGCCATGAAGAGAAAACTGCAGCATCTCATGCCAGTCTTTATAGGTTACCATCATCATTTGCATAATCTTCTTTATGTTCTTGTTAGCCGCTTCCACCACGCCATTCATCTTAGGTATGTATGGAGAAGAGTTGTGATATTTTATTTTGAACTGCATACAGAGTTCAATAATCATGGCATTGTTGAGGTTGGTTCTGTTGTTATTGATGATCCTTTCAGGGATGCCGTACCGGCAAATGAGGTTATGCTTGATGAATTGGGCTACAACGTTCTTAGTGGCTGAGGCAAATGAAGCAGCTTCAACCTATTTAGTGAAGTAATCAATAGAAACGAGGATGAAGTGATGCCCATTAGAGGCAATGGGCTTGATCTCAACAATCATGTCAATTCCCCACATTGCAAATGGCCACAGAGCAGTCATAACATTCAAAAGGAATTGGAGGCACATGAACCTTGTCGGCAAAGATCTGACACTTATGGTAAGTCCTCGAGTGATGGTGACAATCAGTTTCCATAGTCGACCAATAATAACCAGCCCTCAGAATCTTCTTGGCCATAGTGTGTCCACTAGAGTGAGTACCGAAGATACTTTCATGCATGTCTTCCATGATTTTCTCTGCCTCCTTCTTGTCCATACAACATAGCAGAGTAGAATCATGGTTGCATTTGTACAGAATCCCATTACTTAGGAAGAATTTAGCTGAGAACCTTTGCAAGAATTTCTTTTCGTTGATTGAGGCTCCCTCAGTATACTCTTGTGCTTCAAGGTACCTTCTCACTTCATGATACCATGGCTTCTCTTCATCAGTGTCACTCTCATAACAGTATGCAAGTTCGTCAAATCTTTCGATAGTAATTCTAGAAGCTTCGTTGTCCCAATTAACCTTGAACATAGACGACATATTTGCTAAGGCATCTGCCAACTGATTTTCTTCCCTTAGAAAGTGTTCAAAAGTGACTTCTTTAAAGTATGAGATCAAGGTTAGCACAAGCTCTTTGTAGGGGATTAGATTTGGATGTTTAGTATCCCACTCTCCTTTAAATTGACTTATTACCAGAGCCGAGTCTCCGTACACGCTCAAAAATTTGATTCTTAGGTCAATGGCAGCCTTTAGACCCAAGATACATGCTTCATACTCGACCATGTTGTTTGTACAGTCGAAACAAAGTCTGGTAGTGAAATGTGTATGGAAACCTTCGGGAGAAATGATCACAACACCAATTCCATTACCTAATGCATTGGACGCTCCATAAAAAACATAGTCCATCGGGATACTTGTTCAAGTCCGTCATACGGTCCAGGCTTTTCACAGTCGGTTATCAACATGATATTATCGATTGAGAATTCAATGTTCATGGATTAGTAGTCCTCAATAGCTTGATGCGCAAAATGATCCGCCAACACACTTCCCTTGATTGCCTTTTGTGTAGTGTATTGGATGTCATATTCAATCAAGATCATTTGCGATCTAGCTATTCGTTTGGAGAGATTTGGCTTCTCGAAGATATACTTGATTGGATCCATATTAGAAATCAATAAAGTGGTGTGATTCAACATATATTGTCTTAGTCGGAGAGCAGCCCATGTCAAAGCGCAACAAGGTTTCTCGAGCAGTGAATATCTAGTATCATAGTTGGTAAACTTTTTGCTAAGGTAGTATATCGCATGCTCTTTTCGGCCAAACTTGTCATGTTGTCCCAACACACACCCCATTGAATTCTCTAATATAGTTAAGTACATAATCAGAGGTCTTCCTTCAACTGGAGGCATCAGGATTGAAGGTTCTTGCAGGTACTCCTTGATTTTGTCAAAAGCTGCTTGGCAGTCGTCATTCCATTTGAGTACTTGATCTTTCTTTAATAGTTTGAAGATTGGCTCACAAGCAATAGTTAAGTGAGATATGAATCAGACAATATAGTTGAGTCGACCTAAGAAACCCCTGACCTCCTTCTCAGTACAGGGAGCTGGCATTTCTTGTATGGCTTTACTTTTGCAGGGTCGAACTCAATACCTTTTCCATTGACAGTAAACTCTAGAAGTTTTCCAGATCTCACCCCAAAGGTGCATTTGTTGGGATTCAGCCTCAGTTTGTATTTCTTTAACCTTTCAAATAGCTTGTGTAAATGATCAAGGTGTTCGTCCTTAGTTTACAACCTTGCAATCATGTCACCAACGTATACCTCTATCCCATTATGGATCATGTCGTGAAATAGAGATACCATAGCCCGTTGATAGGTTGCTCCTGCATGCTTCAAACCGAAAGGCATGACCATATAACAGAAGGTGCCCCACTGTGTAAGAAAAGTGGTTTTCTCCATGTCTTTGGGTGCCATTTTGATTTGGTTGTAACTGGAGAATCCATTCTTGAAGGAGAAAACTTTGTGTTGAGCAGTGTTATCAACCAAGACATCGATATGAGGTAGTGGGAAATAATCTTTTGGGGCTGGCCCTATTCAAATCCCTGTAGTCTATGTATATACAGACTTTACCATCTTTCTTTGATATTGGAACAACATTTTCCACCCATTGAGGGTATGAAGTCACTGCCAGGAAACCTGCATCGAACTGTTTCATTACCTCAATGTTTATTTTCTCAGACATATCTAGCCGCATGCGACGAACCTTTTGCTTGACCGGAGGATAATCTTCCTTCATTGACAGACGATGAACTACGATATCAGTATCAAGCCCCGACATATCTTCATATCACTAAGCGAACTCTTCAACATAGTCGTGTAACATCTGGACCAATATTCTCTTGACACATACTTTCATATTGGCGCTGATCTTGACCTCCCTCTTGTCTGCCTCAGTACCTAGGTTGATCATTTCAACTGGTTCTTCGTGCGGTTGATTGGCCTTTTCTTCTTGTAATAAAAGTCTGGCGAGTTCCCCAGGTATTTCATAATCTTCATCCCCTTCATCTTTGGCTTGATAGATTGGATTTTCAAAGTCATAGATTTCAATAGCAGAGTCGTTGTCAATGAGATCCGGAGTGGATGTGGATCTACAAATGTGTGTGTGTGTGTGTATGTAAGATCACATGGCTATATTTGAAAATGCAATAAAGTAAGGAAAGGCAAAGAGCATAAAATTTGAATGCAAAATAGTCCAATTTTTTCCATTAAAATGAGCATATGGCATATGAAAATGACAAACCCTTAACAAATGGACCACAGTGCCCCGGGCAAGGCATGTGGGTTAAAGTCATTATTTTAATGGAAATTACAAACAAAGTTCTGAAAGTAATAAAAATAGTAAATGGAAATTACTCCTAGATGAATGAGATTGGGATGAAGTCCTTGGTCTACCAGTTGTTGAGCCCTTCATGAGCAGTCGGGTAGATCCAGTCATCAAAGTCACTATCAACATCAGAGTCTCCAAGGGCATTAACCTCATGGTTAGTAATGCAGAGAGGTGGTTTCCTTGCACGAGCATGTCGAACCTCCTTTTGAGCTTTGGAAGTGAATCCCAATCCGAATTTCTCTGACTTGAAAGGGAAATCATGAAGTTGTCCCTAAATGGTGCGCCCTCCTTTTTCAACAACAACACGAGCATCTTTGAGAGAAGCCATCCTCAGTGTATCTTTAGCAGCTTCGGGAATGTCAGGAGTGGCCTTGGCAACAACAACCATGGGAGAGACCACTTCAAAGGCTTGGCAAGGAGTTTCAATGAACTCGCCATCCATTTCAACATATTTAAATGAATTTATATGACTAATCATAACTCTTCTTCACCATAGACGGTAACAATTTCCCCTTGACCGAATATTTCAACTTTTGGTGTAGTGTGGAAGTCACGACACCTGCCCCATCTATCTATGGGCGTCAAAGCAAGCAAGAATAAGCAGGACGAATATCCATCACATAGAATGTTGAGTTGAAGACTTGATACCCAACCTTGATAGGGAGATAAACCTATCCATGGACCATCCTCTTAGAACCATCGAAAGCCCTTACTATAATGTCGCTAGGTTTCAACACCAATCCATCACAATCTATTCTATCCAAAGCTCCTTTAGGTAAGACATTGAGAGAAGATCCAATATCAACTAATACATGTGCCATGGTAGTGCCCTTGCATTCTATGGAGACGTGAAGAACTTTGTTGTGATTCTTCCCTATTGAGGTCAGATCTACATCATAGAACCCTAAACCATTGTCCGTAGTCAAGCTTTCTACACAATTTTCAAATTGGTCTGCCATAGTTTCTTGTGGGACATGAGCATTTTCTAGGAACTTTATCAGTGCTTGGGCATGCGCCTCGAAACATAACAACAAAGACAACATAGAAATCTTCGAGGGTGTTTTCCCTAACTATTCCACTATCTTGTAATCACTTTTTCTGATCATTTTTAGAATCTCCTCCATCTCTTGGGTAGATGGGTCTTCAATGGTATTTTTTTTGTGGGCGCCTCCATTAGGTAAAGCTCAGTCACTTTTCCCTTTCCTCGGGTATTAGCAACAAGTTTAACAGCAGTGATACGAACGGGTGTAGTAGTATGTGTCAGAGGTGAAATTTTTGGAGAGAAGATCCTCCCCGTCTTAGTAACTTTACTTGATCCAACGATGTTTGTAATGTCAGCAGTTTCATCTTCATCAATCCACAAATCTTGTTTGAAACCATGGTAGTACACTTCCTCCCCATAATTCCAGGGCCCTGCCTTATCAGAAGAGTAGAGGACTGGCCTTGGTGTGGTGATAATTAGTGGAGCTATTTTTGGTTCAATGGGAATACTAATAGGACCTTTTGAGGTGATCCTAATAGGTTTGTTTGAGATAGTAATGATGGAAACGTCTTCAAATTATTGAGATATAACTTCGGTCAAACTTTTCACTGGTGGAGTTCTTTCAAATAGAATCTCATGGCTATCTATTGTACCCCAAAATTTGCCCTCTCATTTCACAAGGGATCACCTTGGATCCCAGGTTTGCTTCTATCAATTTTCCAGTCCTTGAATCATCAATTTCTCCAAGGAAGTCATTTACAAGGGAAAATGGTCATTTGCACACTGAGAAGTCTAACTTTGACTTTTGGATCAAAAAATCAAGTTCCAAGAATCATATTTCATCAAGACATGAAATTGATTCATCAAAAAAATTCAGAAGTCAGAAGTTACTTTGAAAATAAAATTTTCTAAACATTTAGAAAATTTTCTAAGTGTCTAGAGAATATAATACTTCAGAACTTCTGAGCCAGCCTCTATGCAAGTGCAGTAAGAAGTTGCAAACACGGTTCAGAACATGACACTTCAATCAGAACATGCAGAAGCGATGCTCTTTGGTCAGAACATGATGCTTCAGTCAGAACATGATTCTTCAGCAAATGGAGGCTATGTTCAATTCTCCGGTCAGAACATGCCCCTTCAGCATTTGGAGGTTACGTTTCTGATCTTCTGTAATCAGAACATCATCATAACACTCAGCAAATTCTGGACACTCTCAAGACAGAGTTTGGTCAGAACTTCTGGGAAAGTTTTCACAAAAGCTCAGTCAGAGTTTTCCAGGGTAATTCAAAGAAGGTTAAGAAGTGTGCTGCAAGCTTTCTAGAAAATCTGAAAGCTCCTTCAGAACATGCTGGAGCCAGAAGATAAGAGGACCAGATGCTACGCTGAAGCATAACTTCTAATCCAGAGTTAAGCAAGGATGCAAAGTTTCATGTGGCAGGATTTCAGATTTGATAAATCTCATCATCATTTAATGCTCATTTAATGCTCACAACCACTTTTGAGTTTTTATCCAAAGGATTTCCCCCACGTGTACCCCTACTGTCGTGGGAAGACAAACTTTTGTGCAAAAGTATACTAGGCCCATGCTTTTCTTTTTGCTTTTCCTTAATTCCTGCTGACAACCACCATGCTTGCTTCAAGAACAAGGCAGCGCTTCAGCATATGAAGGTTATATTCAACGCTTTGGTCAAAACTTGACCAAATCCCAAAACATTGTTTATACAACCTGCTGCAGACCTATAACCAACAACTAGGTCAGCCTACGTCTGCATCCCATATTTGCATCAAATTAGCATACGAAAACTGTGATTAAAAATCATTGGAACAATATACCAAAAAGGTTTTGAATCCCATTTGTTTTCCCCCCCAAAACCACAACAAACCCATCTATAAATACGTTGCTCCATCACACGTTCAAGGGGCTGGCTTTTGGATAGAACTATAAAAAGAGAAAAAGAAACCTGTGAAACCTTTCATAAAAATCCAGATTTCCCAAACAGAAAACCAAACCTTTTTTCTTCCCTTTGAATCAAAGAACTTGGCATTTTCTCTTCCGTTACTCTTGCTGGTTCCAGAACATCCAAAGGAAGCAACTCAAAGCTCCAAGCACGCTCCAGATTCAAGGTAAGTCTTCCTGACTTTGCTTGTTTTTCATTCTGAACATCATTAACATGTAAATATCATAATATTAATTTTGTACATATCATTGCTTAAGTAGAAAAATTATGGATCAGAACTTCTTGATTAGGGCTAGACTCAGATTTAGGATTAGAACTTCTATAAACCGTTGTGCTGTTATCCTTCTGATTTGCTGTTTAAAAAGAACTGAATAAATTACATAGAACTTCTGATGTTCACTCACAGTTTTAGAACAACACAAAACTTCTGAGTTCTCCTCACTGTTAATGCACACTGAACTTCTGATTGTTCACCCACTGTTTTAACACTTAAAACTTCCGATTTTCATGCACTGATAACATGTTGAACTGCTGATTGTTTGTTCACTATCTTAGCACCATACAAAACTTATGAGTTCTTCCTACTGTTTTGACACACACAGAGCTTCTGAGGTTTTCTCACTGTTCTAACATTCAGAAGTTCAACACATAGCAATCCAGAACTTATGTGTTTTTCCTTTAACGTGTCTTGCAGGACCTCAGAGTGTACCAACTCAGAACTTCTGATACCCACTGACGTTTCCTGCTGAGTCACAGCACTACTGACTCCGAAACTTCTGATCCTTGTTGGTTTGCTTGCAGCATCACTGTTTCTATCTTTCATTTATTTTCTTTTTCATCATTTTTAATATTAAATCTTTTTTTATTAACATAAAAAAACATAAAAATATTTTCCTTTTAATTTATTTCCTTAAGAAAAAAAACATTTTCTAAACAAATCCTTTTTTTTTCTTATACTGTACATTTCAATATGGTTGTAATAGTAACTTAGGATTTAATTTTATTTGCTATCCCCATTCATAAATATGTACCCCCATCCCCCTAATATTGTAATAGCGTAGGATTTACATTTTCGCAATTTATGGCTTTCAAATGTAAATGCTAGTAATTAGGGTGTGTATGGCAAGACATGAAATTGATAAATAGATCACCCTAATCAAGACTAAAATGCATGCAATCAAACCCACTTGCACACTAGCACCCTTAGGGTAATCTCACTTGTTGCCTATCGAAAAATAGTCATGTCCCTCGAACATGGGCGTTTTAGCAAAGACCCTCGATAAAAGATCGTAGTCCCTCGATGACCCTCGATGTTGCCTTCGGTAAACGATCTAGTCCCTAAAACAACATTGCTAAAACGTTCCATGGGTTGCCTTCTATGACTATACAAATGTCTCAATGCCCGTCCCTTCACATCCAATGATGGGGCTTCTTACCAAAACAATGGTAAGATAGCAACATCTAAAGGAGGAGGAAAAGCACATCTAAGACCTTTTGAGTAGGTAGGTTCGCTCTCAGTTACTCACTTGCTCACAACAAAAACATTTTATACACCCACACACAAATCTTTGAACTATTTTCAAAACAAACACTTTGTATGCATTCTTATAAAAACGAGAATCATTACAAAGTTACATTTTCAAAATACTTTCAAAACCCACACCACAAGCACATTCAAACAAAAGCAAGTGATCTAGCAAGTAACTAAGAGCCCATGGAAAACCATGGATGAAAAGGGTGCTAATACCTTCCCTTTTCATAATCTACCCCCCGAACTCAAGAAAACATCTCTAAAGGTCTTTCCTGTGCTTTTTCACCTTTCCTTTTTTGATAAAAGAAAAGTTGGTGGCGACTCTTGCTCAACCGCAACATTTGCAAACACAAACGCAAAAAACACTCAAGTCAGTTCTCCCACCGTATCACAGAACTTGCGACTCTTCTGGGGAATCTTCTAAAAGTGGGGTTACCTTAGGGATAGATCACATTTAATTTCTTACATTGTTTGATTTGTTTGCTTTACATTATGGGTCCTTGTTTGGGTTGCTGTTAAAAATCCTACACCCGAATTTGGGGACACCTTTTAGGTAAGTAGCAATAAACTGTGAGGGAACTGTGTGGGGTATACCGACACGGTTGAAGCAGTAGCTACGCTGATGTAGAACTTTGGTTGGTACCGGTAACTCTTGAGTCAATCAAGGAGAGTACGGGGCCGCCGCGTGGTGTCGTGAAGCATCAACTGACCTTAGAACCTTACTTGACCAACTTGGCCATTAGGACGTAGTGAGATGACCGGCTTTGGTGCAGTCCGAAGTTGGTAGATACTCGATGCTACACTCATTGAGGTTGTACTCTTGAGCTTTGTTTGGTTGCGAGTCAATCGCCTATTGAATGAAGCTGGGAGAAAGATCAATGATATTGAGATCCCTTAGAACCCGGTTATTATTAACTAGGACAAGTTGAGCCAACTAAACTTCAAGAGGGTACTTACCTACAAACTCCATACAAGCCTAAACCTAAGGACTTGTCTACTTTGCGTGAATATGATTATTTGTATATAAACTTGCTTACCTCGCATATTTGCACATAACATCATAACACCATACCATAGCATTTTCAATAACATTGAACCATAGCATTTCAAGGATCTCAAGGGTCTTTGATGCAGGGTCACGTTGAACCAGACGTATATCAAGGGACAAGAGGATTTATTTCCCTCTAGCCAAACACCGTCAAAGATCAAGTACAACAATTTGAGTCAATTGCTATGACCCACTTGACATGGTGAGCTTAATTCTCGTGGAAGGACATCCACCGATACAAAGTTCTCCAATCAAAGCTGTAAGTGACTACTAACATTTACCCCGCGGGATCTTTGAAAACATGCATCCACATATCATGCATCATATCATGACAGGTTTCTCCTATACAGGTCTCCTTATCTTCCTACTGTTTATTTCAGTAAGATGGATATGGAAGAAACGGTGAAAGGCATCCAGGCTCAAAACGCTCAACTTCAAGAGATATTCTTGAACCTATCCAAGGGACAAGAAGAGGTGAAAGCTCTCCTTACTAGGGGCATGATCTTGGGGAATCCTGAGGGCAACAAGGATGATCAGTTGGAAAGGCTACAAACTGAAATAGCCATAATGAGGGTCCAAATGATGGGACAGCTGGTGGGCCAGATGGCTCTTATCCAAAATCTGGCTCAAGGACAAGAAGAGCTGAAAGTTCTTGTCAACCAAATTCGTCAAGACGGTTGCAACTGTATGGGGCAAACAATCAGGATTGGAAATCAAGTCACTGCTCAGCCTCCCACGAGACAAGAAGCCGGAAGACCTCCCCAATTTGCTACTACCTAACGGGTCCAACAACAACCTCGCCAACAACAACAGAGCAATCAACATAAGCGGAATACAGCTAAAAGACGCTTTACCAAAATCAACATGTCATTGTCTCAAGCACTGCAACACATGTTGGAGGCCAAACTGGTTACGTTAAAAGACCCCCCTTGGAATCCCAATGCAGCCTCCCCAAGGTACAATCCAAATGCAAGATGTGCATACAACTCCAACAGTCCTGGACATGACACCAATAGCTGTTGGACGTTGAGAAATAAAATTCAAGATCTGATTGAAGAAGGAAGGCTAGAATTTGCACCAGATGGTCAACTAGAATTCTTCTGCCAAAGGCTCACCACCTAAAGTGACAAGTTCAAACAAAGAGGCTTTTGTTCATTTGAATTTTCAGTTGTAATTTATTTTGCTTGTTCAAAAAATTATCTATTAATGTCAAACTTTGTTTCATTAATGCATTGCATATGTTTGTCTTGATTTGATCCACTCATTTTCATTACATTTAAACTATGCTTTTTACTCACTTTATGACATTCAACTCTTGCTAAAAGTTACAAGCCTTCAGAGGGAGGATGGCGAAAACAATGCCATAATCTCATACAGTATGCTTTTGAACAGACCTTGCTGACGATGTACAGGCGTTTTTTCAAATCCTAAACACTGAAGTTATAAGGAAGATAATCCCTAGTCAACCCCTTCGAGCCAAAGTAGTAGAAGTTTTTTGTTAACACAAATTGAAACCTTTAATCAAAACCTGGGGCAGGATAGTCTCTCAGTTAATTCAAACGCGCGTTAAGCCGAAAAACTCTCATCTCGTAATATAACGAATGACATCAAAAACATTCCTCTGAAATCAAAATATGGTGATGGTTCCCTATCACATAGGCAGTCACTATTTCTCAAAAAAAGTAAAGCCCACTAAGTCAAAACCTACAAAGGAGACTTAAGAAAACTGGGGCATCCCGCTGACTGTAATCTCAAAACAAGAACAGTCAGGAAAAATCAGGGATAACAAATCAAAAGGAGGTCACTACAAATCCTCAACAACATGAAAAAGGTTGCAAAAAAAATGATTTCCTTCCAATAAACTTAACTTGTCTGAACCATCACCAAAACGTCATTCCAGACTCAATTGGAGTTCAAACGTGCAATTAACTGAGCTTAGGACTGAAGAACATCACGAAGAGCGGGTGGGTACAAATACACTTTGAGCCTTTATCCTTTGTTTCTTAAACCGTGAACCAAGCCACATTACAACCCTTCAAAAGTCCTAATTGAAGCATGGGTTAGTTCGAAAGCATACTATTACAAAAGGTATCCTGACTCCTGTAAGGCTTTGCTCTAAATCCTGAGTTTGAATTTTCTTAACAAAATTTCTTTACTTGCTAAAACGCATTTTCAAAAAACTTCAAGACAAACATAAACTTTGCATTACTTGAATATCAGTGTTTGCATATGGCTATTTGTTTGACAGCGGAAAAATTTACACAATGAATATCCAGTGAATGAAAGCTCTCTTAGTGAACAAAATCACTTCAAGTAGGATGACACTCCCATTGACAAATCTCCTATCAACAAGGGGACATGACATGTCACTATCCAGCACACCTTGGGCATTCCAGTCAAGATTCCAAGAAATCTCTCAAGAATTTCAAAGTAACCAGGGGCAAGTCTCCATCTCCGTCACTTGGGGCATTGAACGTCAATCTCAGCAAAGGGTTACACACAATTAAACATTTTTGGCAATACCACAAACATTTGCTACTAGGGGCAATCACAAGTCTCCCCAAAGTCCTTCTCATAAGGATAATTTCCTAGCAAGAGTTTAACCTCTGAAAACCTCTCCCCAACTGAGTCGACTTCAAGAATCCTCGAGGATTTCTGCCAGTGAAGTCGCCGCCTCCCCAATAGACCGACAACATGGTTTATTTCCCCAACAAACGGCAGGATTCCCTGACTTGAGGTGGTCTCTCCGACCACTACAAATTAAAGGACCACAATTCCCTTTCCCCAGTAGACTACTCTACAATCCCCAGCAAGTTACTGCGAAACCTGGACCCGACCAGATATCAGTTCAACTTCGACCCCAGTAGAGCAACGGAAAACCGAGACTCCAGAACTCTTTTCCCAAGAAGGAATCAACACTCTCCAACAGAGTTTTCAACTTTCCCCAACGAAGTTTCCCACATAATCTCTTTGCATAAGACAATCCTTGACTGGAGTCCCAATCTCTTGGCAACTTTATCCCTAGCTAAGTCAATTTTTATAAGATTGAAGCCTAGGGGATCTCTTCCTAAAGGAAATTCACCTCCTCAACAGGGTTTATTTCCCCAACAGAGTTATTGCCCCAGCCGAGTTCAAATTTCTCAATATACAACAATCAAGACACCACAAATTGCCCAGCTGAGCCCATCTTCCCCAGCTGAGTATATCTTCTCCAACCAAGGCTATTTTCTCCAAACAGAATTTATCCTCCCTGGATGAGCCCATCATCCCCTGTTAGGTGTATCCTCCCCAAGCTGAGTCTGCCTTACCTGACTGAGTCTATACTCTCCAATTTGAATTTCCCTTTCAAATTACTGCAAATCACAGGGCCGCAACCCCTAATCCCCAGTAAAGCCGTCAGCTAAGCCTTTACTATTTCCAAAAGATTCTATGAATCCTGGATCCGACCAGATATTAGCATAATTTTTAAGTTATTACTGAAGCCTGGACCCGACCGGATAACAATTTATCTTAAAGATGCTATGAAACTTGGACCCGACCAGATAATAGCCTAACTCTTCAAATATATAGAAGAACCTGAACTCAATCCGACCAAGGTTTAACTTCTTTTCCCCAGTAGAGTTGCCTCCGTATCCCAAACAAATTGCTGAGAAACCTGGACCCGACCATACATAAATCATCCCTAGAGATTTATTGTGAAGCCTAGACCCGACCAGATAACAATTGACCTCACCTCAGAAATCTGCAAATCCTGGACCCGACCAGGTAACCGTTTTCAAACAGTTTATTGTGAAGCCTGGACCCGACCAGATAACAATTAACCTCATCAAAGAAATCTGCAAAGTGTGGACCCGACCGGATAACAGTTTTCAAACAGTTTATTGTGAAGCCTGGACCCGGCCACATAACAATTGACCTCATCAAAGAAATCTGCAAAACCTGGAGCCGACCAGATAACAGTTTTCAAGCAGTTTATTGTGAAACCTGGACCCGACCAGATAACAATTGACCGTATCGACCTTAGAAATCTGCAAAGCCTGGACCTAACCAGATAACATTTTCAAACAGTTTATTGTGAAGCCTGGACCCGACCAGATAACAATTGACCTCATCAAAGAAATCTGCAAAGCCTGGACCCGACCAGATAACAGTTTTCAAGCATTTTATTGTGAAACCTGGACCCGACCAGATAACAATTGACCGCATCAACATCAAGAAATCTGCAAAGCCTGGACCCGACCAGATAACAGTTTTCAAACAATTTATTGTGAAGCCTAGACCCGACCAGATAACAATTGACTTTATCAAAGAAATCTGCAAAGCCTGGACCCGACCAGATAACAGTTTTCAAGCAGTTTATTGTGAAACCTGGACCCGACCAGATAACAATTGACCACATTAACATCAAGAAATCTGCAAAGCCTGGACCCGACCAGATAACAGTTTTCAAGCAGTTTATTGTGAAACCTGGACCCGACTAGATAACAATTGACCGCATCGACCTCAGAAATCTGCAAAGCATGGACCCGACCAGATAACAGTTTTCAAGCAGTTTATTATGAAACCTGGACCCGACCAGATAACAATTGACCGCATCGACCTTAGAAATCTGCAAAGCCTGGACCCGACCAGATAACAGTTTTCAAACAGTTTATTGCGAAACCTGGAGCCCGACCAGATAACAATTAACTATGATCCCCAGAAAGACACTATAAAGCATGGACTCGACCAGATAATAGTACAGCCTTCCAAAAACCATGAACCCTGGATCCAACCAGATAGTAGTTACCATTTCAAGTCACTATGAAGCCTGGATCCGACCAGATAGTAGTTTCCATTCCCAGTTACTGCGAAGCCTGGACCCGACCAGATAACAATTAACTTATGTATCCCCAGCAAGTTATCGTGAAGCCTGAATTCGACCAGATAACTATTCAATTTCAAGGAATTTTATACAAAGCTTGGATCTGACCAGATAACAGTTAATTCATCTTTTCCTCCAGTAAGTTGTCATGAAACCTGGATCCGACCAGATAGCAGCCAACTACTTCATCCTTAGTAATTGTGAAGCCTGGATCCGACTAGATAACAGCTGACATGTGAGCGATATTCCCCAGCAAAAGCATCCTTTCAACAAAATTTGAAGATATGCATATTCTTCATCTCCAACAGGCAATCAGGGATTCAATCTCCTAGAATTTCCTCAGCAGTAGTCAGGGATATATTTTCTCGGACAAAAACATATACCTCACATTCATACATCATAGCATGTACATACCATATGCATCTGGCATGATACCACATCTGATGAACATCATGCAAGCATATGTATTTTACTAACCCTTTTCTCACAGGTAGAACATCAAGTTTTATTATAAATCAATAAGAAGATTTGTGCTGATACTTCTTCCAGCGTTTACCAACATTCCTCCAAATGGCATCTATAAGCCAATTCACCATCCATCTTCGAGTGCAAATTTCTGGGCACTTTAATGTTTAATCATCTTTCACCTTCAAGTCACGAATGGCGGATCCGCCAATCTAACTCTTCAGGTTCAATAAGTTTGAACAGGGGCATATGTTATACCCCAAAATTTGCCCTCTCATTTCACAAGGGATCACCCTGGATCCCAGGTTTGCTTCTATCAAGTTTCCAGGCCTTGAATTATCAATTTCTCCAAGCAAGTCATTCACAAGGGCAAAATGGTCATTTGCACACTGAGAAGTCTAACTTTGACTTTTGGATCAAAAAATCAAGTTCCAAGAATCATATTTCATCAAGACATGAAATTGATTCATCAAAAAAATTCAGAAGTTACTTTGAAAATCAAATTTTCTAAACATTTAGAAAATTTTCTAAGTGTCTAGAGAATATAATACTTCAGAACTTCTGATCCAGCCTATATGTAAGTGCAGTCAGAAGTTGCAAACACGGTTCAGAACATGACACTTCAAACAGAACATGCAGAAGCGATGCTCTTTATCAGAACATGATGCTTCAGTCAGAATATGATTCTTCAGCATATGGAGGCTATGTTCAACGCTCCGGTCAGAACATGCCCCTTCAGCATTTGGACGTTACGTTTCTGATATTCTGCAATCAGAACATCACCATAACACTCAACAAATTCTGGACACTCTCAAGACAGAGTTTGGTCAGAACTTCTGGGAAAGTTTTCACAAAATCTCAGTCAGAGTTTTCTAGGGTAATTCAAAGAAGGATAAGAAGCATGCTGCAAGCTTTCTAGAAAATCTGAAAGCTCCTTCAGAACATGCTGGAGCCAGAAGATAAGAGGATCAGAAGATCGGATGCTACACTGAAGCAGAACATCTAATCCAGAGTTAAGCAAGGATGCAGAGTTTCACGTGGAACGATTTTTGATTTGATAAATCTCATCATCATTTAATGCTCATTTAATGCTCACAACCACTTTTGAGTTTTTATCCAAAGGATTTCCCCCACGTGTACCCCTACTGTCGTGGGAAGACAAACTTTTGTGCAAACGTATACTAGGCCCATGCTTTTCTTTTTGCTTTTCCTTAATTCCTGCTGACAACCACCATGCTTGCTTCAAGAACAAGGCAGCGCTTCAGCATATGAAGGTTATATTCAACGCTTTGGTCAGAACTTGACCAAATCCAAAAATATTGTTTATACAACCTGCTGTAGACCTATAACCAACAGCTAGGTCAGCCTACGTCTGCATCCCATATTTGCATCAAATTAGCATACGAAAACTATAATTAAAAAGCACTGGAACAATATACCAAAAAGGTTTTGAATCCCATTTGTCCCCCCCCCCCAAAAAAAAAACCACAACAAACCCATCTATAAATACTTTGCTCCATCACACGTTCAAGGGGCTGGATTTTGGAGAGAACTATCAAAAGAGAAAAAGAAACCTGTGAAACCCTTCATAAAAATCCAGATTTCCCAAACAGAAAACCAAACCTTTGTTCTTCCCTTTGAATCAAAGAACTTGGCATTTTCTCTTCCGTTACTCTTGCTGATTCCAGAACATCCAAAGGCAGCAACTCAAAGCTCCAAGCACGCTCCAGGTTTAAGGTAAGTCTTCCTGACTTTGCTTGTTTTTCATTCTGAATATCATTAACATGTAAATATCATAGTATTAATTTTTTACATATCATTGCTTAAGTAGAAAAATTATGGATCAGAACTTCTTGATTAGGGCTAGACTCAGATTTAGGATTAGAACTTCTATAAACTGTTGTGCTATTATCCTTCTGATTTGCTGTTTAAAAAGAACTGAATAAATTGCATAGAACTTCTGATGATCACTCACAGTTTTAGCACAACACAGAACTTTTGAGTTCTCCTCACTGTTAATGCACACTGAACTTCTGATTGTTCACCCACTGTTTTAACACTTAGAACTTCTGATTTTCATGCGCTGATAACATGCTGAACCGCTGATTGCTCGTTCACTGTCTTAGCACCATACAGAACTTATGAGTTCTTCCTACTGTTTTGACACACACAGAGCTTCTGAGGTTTTCTCACTGTTCTAACATTCAGAATTTCATCACATAGCAATCTATAAATTCTGTGTTTTTCCTCTAACGTGTCTTGCAGGATCTCGGAGTGTACCAACTCAGAACTTCTGATACCCACTGACGTTTCCTGCTGAGTCACAGCGCTCCTGACTCTGGAACTTATGATCCTTGTTGTTTTGCTTGCAGCAGCACTGTTTCTATCTTTCATTTATTTTCGTTTTCATCATTTTTAATATTAACTCTTTTTTTATTAACATAAAAAACCATAAAAATATTTTCCTTTTAATTTATTTCCTTAAGACAAAAAACATTTTCTAAACAAATCCTTTTTTTCTTATACTGTACATTTCAATATGAATGTAATAGTAACTTAGGATTTAATTTTATTTTTTATCCTCATTCATAAATATGTACCCCCATCCCCCTAATATTGTAATTACGTAGGACTTTACATTTCCGCAATTTATCGCTTTCAAATGTAAATGCTAGTAATTAGGGTGTGTATGGCAAGACATGAAATTGATAAATAGATCACCCTAATCAAGACTAAAATGCATGCAATCAAACGCACTTGCAAACTAGCACCCTTAGGGTAATCTCACTTGTTTCCTATAAAAAAATATTTGTGTCCCTCGAACATGGGCATTTTAGCAAAGAACCTCGATAAAAGATCGTAGTCCCTCGATGACCCTTGATGTTGCCTTCGGTAAACGTTCTAGTCCCTAAAACGACATTGCTAAAATGTTCCATGGGTTGCCTTCTATGACTATACAAATAACCCAATTCCCGTCCCTTCACATCCAATGATGGGGCTTCTTACCAAAACAATGGAAAGATAGCAACATCTAAAGGAGGAGGAAAAGCACATCTAAGACCTTTTGAGTAGGTAGGTTCACTCTCAGTTACTCCCTTGCTCACAACAAAAACATTTTATACACCCACACACACATCTTTGAACTATTTTCGAAACAAACACTTTGTATGCGTTCTTATAAAAATGTGAATCATTACAAAGTTACATTTTAAAATACTTTCAAAACCCACACCACAAGCACATTCAAACAAAAGCAAGTGATCTAGAAAGTAACTAAGCGCCCATGGAAAACCATGGATGAAAAGGGTTCTAATACCTTCCCTTTTCATAATCTACCCCCTGAACTCAAGAAAACATCTCTAAAGGTCTTTCCTGTGCTTTTTCACCTTTCCTTTTTGGATAAAAGAAAAGTCGATGGTGACTCTTGCTCAACCGCAACATTTGTAAACACAAATTCAAAAAACACTCAAGTCAGTTCTCCCACCGTATCACACTATCCATCAGGTGTTGGACACATTTCTTCAGCCATTCACAACCATTAATTTGTATAGCATAACAACAACAGTCTTAAAAGCAGCCAGGGAATATCCCAACTTTTAACAAATTCTTTTTAACAATCTTAAAAGGGGTGGTCAAATCTTTGATGGAGGAAACAAAAGAGGCATCTTCAATAGCATTGACACCCTTACCATGATTTGGCATGGGTGCAGTGATTACATTGGTAGTTGGTGGAGGGTCGAATTCAATTATCTTGTTATCAATCAGGTCTTTGATTTTATTCTTTAGAGACCAACAATCATTGGTATCATGTCCGGGGCTGTTTGAATCGTAAGCTCATTTTACATTGGGGTTGTATTTTGGAGAAGTAGTGTTAGGGTTGAAAGGGGGATCTAACAAGGTCACCAAATCATCTTTAAATAGTTGTTGCAGAGCTTGAGATAGTTGCATATTGATTTTAGTAAACTGTCTTCTTTGGACATCCGGTATTTGTTGATTATTTTGTTGACGCGGTTGTTGAGTTGGAGTTGGATTGGAGATCAGTACAACCCCTACAGAATGATGACGATCATTCCTAACATGGCTTCTTAACCCATACGCAACATTGGTCTCTTTTTTTACCAATAAATGGTTTTTTCACAGCATTTGAAATGGAGGTCATGGACATCTTTCGGCTTTTAATCCCGCTTTCAACCCTCTCACCAGTCAAGATCAATTCAGTGAATTCGGACAATGAACTTTCAATTAGTAAGTTGAAAAATGGTCCAGTCAATGTTCCCATAAACATATCTACCAACTCTCTATCAGTTAAAGGTGGTTGTACTCTTCCATCTAAGTCTCTCCATTTTTGAGCGTATTCTTTGAAGCCCTCATTTGATCCCATGGTCATTCCTTGCAATTGCACCCTTGTTGGTGCAAGATCAGCATTATATTGGTATTGGCGGTAAAAATAAGTGGCCAAATCCTATCAATTATGGATGTTAGTCCATTCCAATTGGTAAAACCACTCTAGTTGCGTCCCAGATAGACTTTCTTGAAAAAGTGCACCCACAGTTTCTTATCAGCGGTATGCGGCTGAATTATGCAGACATAAGATCTTAGGTGAAGCTTCGGACATGAGACACCGTCGTATTTGGCAAAAGCATGGATTTTGTATTTGTGGGGAATGACTACCCCAGGCACCAAACCCAAGTCACCAAAATCCAATCCAGGCACAACTTGGATTTCTATAACCTTCGATTTGTCTTCAAATTACTTATACTTGTCTTTGGTCGGTGGATATTGCTCATCAAAATAATCTTCGTCTTCAGAGATTTGATTGTTTCCACCCCCGGCACGAGTGCTCCTAGCATCTTCATCTTGATTTTCATCCTCCTCGGAAGAGTCTTCTTCAACTTGAACTTGTTGGATGGGGCCTTTGAATCTCTTCCCCATGTTGATTACAGCCTTCTTCTTCGTAACCATAAGTGACATCATTTCTTGCTGCCCCTTTTCTAAATTGAGCAGAGTTTCTTGAAACTGAGAGTTTTGAGTCTGCAAGTCCTTCACAGTTTTCTCGAGATCCATGTTGTACTGAAATAAACAGTAAAAAGATGAGGTTACCTGTGTCAGAACACCTGCTTATGATATGATGCATGTCATACGAATGCAATGTTTTCAAGGATTTTATGAAATTTAAATTTGCTAGACAAAGAGAAGACAACAAACATTAATTGCATTAATAAGTTCATGAATTACAAATGCCTCTTGGGCTTACACATGTTACAAAATAAACTCCTAAAATAAAAAGGAAAGGTTCAAGTTTCCCATGGGCGCATTATCTTTGGTGCAATGTAGGCATTCAGGCTTTGCTCTTTATGAAGTTGCCTCGTGAGCTCCAAAATATTCTTCTCGCTTGTGTAGAACTGTGCTTCAAAGGTATCTCGTTTCCCTTTGAGTTGAATCCTCGATCCTTGCAATTCCTCGAAGTTGGTAGGCATTTCAGGATGAAGAAGAGTGTAAGGGGTGTATCCCTCAGCAACGGGCTCCATAATCACATGTAGGATGGCTGGGTAAGGCATCATGAGATTTTGGGCACGAGTTCATACCCACTTGAGGTAAGGCTCAAGAGGGATGGAATTTTTATGCCCCAGGGTCTTGCTATCCAAATTTCCAAAAGCTTCCTAAAGCATTTTGTTGCTCTAGGAGCTAGGGTTTTGAATTTAAAATGGGTATATACTTATCATCTTTTGGTATTTTTGAGTGATTCCAAAGATATTCTTATCTTTAAAGGGTTATTAATAAAACACTTCAAAATTTCAAGGAAATTTTGTGTGTAAGAACTTAATGATGAAGAAAGATTACAAGTCCTCCAGATGAACCCTCAAATTCCATTAGGTGATTTTAAAAGATCATAACTTGGTCAATTTTTATCACCTTAAGCCCATTATTTTTCCATATTGATCTTAGAGATGTGAACTTCAACCTTTCTTTTAAGTGCAAAATGTGAAAATGGATGGAAGATGCCCTAAGGAATGCAAAAGATTATAGGTCATTTTATGATTTTTTGCCAATTTCAACAAGTCATAACCTCCTCAATTTTTGGAGATTTTGAATGGTTCAATCTCAAAATGCCATTCAAGAGGTCTACTTCATGCCATCTTTTTTAATCAAGATCAAATTTCAAGTGGAAGGCCATGTTTGGATGCAAGAGATTATAAGTCATTTTTGAAGAAAAACTTAGAAATTTTCTTAGTATAGAAAGTCAACCTCTTTTTCTCAACTTTAACTCATCACAACTTTCAGCTCAAGCATCCATTTGATCCCATTCTTTGCACATTGTAAATCTTGTAATCTCATCTTTCTAAAGCTTCAAGAATCATGTCCTAAGACCCTTTGAGTTGGGAATTCCATTGATTTGAATTTTTATGCCCCAGGGTCTTGCTATTCACCTTGTTTACGATTCTCCAAGCTCGTATGAACCCTTAACGATAGCCTTGGATGTCGCCTTTATAGTCGAATACCAAACCTTGGATGAGCGCATCATGGGGACCATCTCTTCGCGCATACCCAAACTGTTGTAATGCAAGAAAAGGGTTATAGGTAATACCTCCCCTAATGCCCAAGAGTGGAACATTAGGGAAATCCCCACAACGGTCAATGACGGTAATATCCTCCAAAGATTGGGAACACCAATGAATATCTGAGTGTGAGAGCGATATCATCCTTTGAGACCATGTCAAGCCTTGTTCATTCTTCAATGTTGATCGAGGTAGGTGCGAAATAAACCACATAGACAGTAATGGAGTACAACACAAAAGAGTTCCTCTCTTCTTCATGGTGCGGGTGTGGAAACAATGTAGAATGTCTCCAAGCAAAGCAGGTACATGATTACGAGAGAGAAAAACTTTTACGGAATTCACATCTATGAGTTGGTCCGGATTGAGAAATAGAACCAAAACATAGATTATAAGGGCCAAGGCATCCTCAAAAGCTTGAAAATCCATATCTTCCCAAAATAAACGAGCCTTTTCCAACAGGAACTTGGCTAAGAAACACTTAACTCCACTCCTTGTTTCCCAAATTTCCACAATGTTGAATCTATTCAAATGCAAGGCTTTGGTAATAACCTTAGGATTTGGAATTTTCTCTAAACCGATAAATGGTATTTGATCAAGCACAGGAACTCCTAGCAGTTGAGATAATTCTTCTAATGTAGGCACCAATTGGTAGTCGAGAAATGTGAAGAAATGATGCATAGGATCAAAGAATTGGAAGAGAACACACATCATTTCTTATTGGAAGTTTGAGGTAGCTAATTTGAGAAGTCAACCATATTTCTTGGAGAAGGGAGAATCTCTAGGCACCCTTTATGCTAACTCTTGAAGTTGAGGAAGTACTTTCACGAAGTTGACTCAGATGATATTTCTACGAATGGAAGCCATGTCCTACAAAATAGAACAAAGATAAATTCCTAAATCCTTGAAATGGTTAGTGAGAATGCTTATGATATTTATGATGTCATGAATAATTAATCCCAAACAAAGCACACAAATATCTTAGGTTTAGGATTGCATGGGTTTCATAGGTAAATACCCTCTTGAAGTTTAGTTGGTTCAACCTATCCTAGAAAGTTAACGGGTTATACGGAATCTCAATATCATTGATATTTCTTTATTGGGCATTGTTTTAGCACAATCAATCTTTTCTTGCAGCTAAAATATCCCAAAAGTATGATCTCAATGAGTGTAGTATCGAGTATCAACCAATCTTCATCTTTGCACCAAAGTCGGCTATCTCACTACTTCCTAATGGACAAGTTGTTTAACTAAAGGTTCTATGGTCAGTTAGTGCTTCATGACACCATACAGCGGCCCCATATTCTCCTGGATTCCATACAAGGGATACCGGTACCAACAAATGTATCACACTAACATAGCCATTGTTTCAACCATATCGGTCTTTGTTGTACAGTCTCCACAATTTATTGCTACTTACCTAATGGTGTTCCCAGATCCGGGTAGAGGACCTATAAAAAAGCCCAAACGTGGACCCAAAATGTAAAGCAAGCAAGTCAAACCATAAAAAAATTTAAAGGTGATCTAATCTCTAAGGTGTTGTACCCCAAAATTTGCCCTCCCATATTCATCAAGAAATTGCCAAGTCAAGGTCACAAAACTCCCCCAGGGTTGTGCAGCTCAACTGTCTCCTAGACAGTCAAAACTAGGGTTTGAGTTCTGGTCAAGTAAATGAACTTTTCAAAGGCCCAATTAGGTCTCACATGCTTAAAAAGATGGTCAAGTGTCTTCATGTCAAGTTTCAAGGCATTCAGCTCAAAATTGCACAGTCAAAACCCTAGATTGCACTACAGTCAACTGTAGGGGCAAAACGGTCATTTGGCAGTCAAAAGTTCAAATTTTTGGTCAACATATCATTTTGAAGCCACAAACATCATTTGATCAATGCTTGATCATGATTCTCTAAGTTTGGCTCAGAAAATCATCAAGATGCAAAAGTTGCTATATTTGGACAGTTGAAAAAGTCAACTGAAATTGACCAGGGCATAACTTTCACATGGATTATCAGAAAAATTCCATCCAAAGCTCATTTTGAAGAGAAGGACATTTCCTACAATTCATCTTCATGTTCCAAGTCCAAGAAATGCACTCACAAAAAGTTATCAATTTCAACATTATAGGTCATTTTCAAAAGTCAACAAAAAGTGATTTTAAGTCAAAGGCCATAACTTGAGATTGGTAAATCAAAATGACATGGGACCAAAAGCATTGGTTAAAGGACTCAAAGACCTTTCCAAAATGTCCAAGAACATGTGAAAAGCTTAAAAATTGACCAAGTTATGCCTTGTGGAAGTTGGGAAATTTTTGGAAATTTTTGAAAGTCAACATTGATGCAAAAGGCTTAAAAATGCAAATGGGCCTATTTTCCTTCCAAATTTCTTCATGCCAAGCCTATGCACGACCACTAGGCCCAAAGGGAAGTATTCTCATATTTTTTAATTATTTATTTGAATTAATATTAATTTATATTCATTTAAATGATTTTTAATTCATGAAAAATATAAACCTAACATGAAAGAATCTTTTTATGCATGATTTGGCCTCTATAACTCGTGCACATGCTAATAGGGAAGGATTTGATGATAATTGATCAGATTGGTACAAAAACACCATGGAAAAAGATTGTAAAAGATCCATAAAATCAAATATCCAAAATTCATCAATGCATAAGATTTTGTCCAACTTTTCTTAACCTAATCACTCCATATATGATCAGCATCACAACCCTAATGCCACAAGACTGAAAGCTGCGCATAACACACCTTTGGCATATTGAAATTTTTGACAAAAAAGTCAATACTGAATTCAAGGATATAGGACGATTCAAGCTTGGATTTTTGTTTCAATAGCATTCTGAGGCATCACTGAGTGTTTCTCAATCAATAACCACGACAAAAACACCTTGAATTGGTATGAAGAACCTTGACTGAACCAAGAAAATTCCAAACTCGTGCATCATGATTTACATGTTTTTACAGCATTTTGTCCATTAATTCATGTTTCTATTGATGTTTCTGAACTAACTGCAACGTTTGATTGTGTTTTTGAGTCACCTACACGATTATGCCATTGTCACATACTAGGGTTTGCAGGCTTGCTAATTTGGGGCTTTTGAGATAACGTAAAATTGGACCATGCCAGTACCCTCATCACACTCAGCTCATCCAGACGGAAAAGATGGCACCCTCGCGCTCAATTTATGAGCGACGAGGGGCTAGTCGCTATTTTCTCATAGCCTCTCTAAAGCCACACTTCAAAAACCGTGGCCTCTGAGTCTTATGTTTACAGGGATGAAGATGATGATGTCGTGGCATAATGGGACTGGCTCATTTAAATGTTGCGCGCGCTTTTAGGACCATTGACCAATTTTGATATTTATTATTTAATTGCTATATTATGTTAATTGAAAGTGAATGGTTCAGCTGGCAACGCACTATGCATGTGACTTCAAAGACCTGGGTTCAAGTCCCAGGTCTTGCATAAACTCCATATTATTTTTCCATATTAAATCCCATGCAGATTCCTCACTAGAGCGCACCATGCACAGTCAAAATCCAATGAACACGCGTCCAGCTGCTTACAATCAAGGGCCATGATCAAAGGAGTATGCTAAATTCCAGTCAACGCGTTGCATGAGATTCAAAAAGTCAACCAACGACCAGCTTATTGGGCCAGGCCTCTTGAATTTGAACCTCCTAAATTGGGGACTACACCCCACTCTGGTTTGATTTCCTTTTTTTTATTTCATTTATTTTAATTGATTGTTTATTTTAATTATTTGTTTTAATTAATTATTTTAACAAAAATCTAAAAAAACATTATATAAATCAGAAAATACACAAAAACATAATATTTATTAATTATTTTCATGAATAAATAAAAATGTAGATTACTTAGTTTAATTAGGTTTTAATATTAATTTCTTTTTAATAAAAATCCAAAAATGTAGAATTAGGTTAATTGCTATTTTTTATTCCTTTTAATATTTTTCCCTTCCTTTTTTCAGAATAACAATATTATTAATTTATTATTTTATTTTTATAATTAAAAATTGTACATAATAAATTTTAGGTTTAATTTAGACCTTATTTTAATTCTTTCTTAATAAATAAAAAATATTAGAATTAGGGTTTGCCGTCTAATTTAATCTCAATTAATTTCCTTTTTTCATTAAATCTAAAAAATACCAAAAATATCATTCTCATTTAATTTTTATTTTAATTTCTTATTAATTTAATTATTCTTGCAAAAAGGGTCCAACGCCCGTCATTAATCATTTAATTCGCGCATTTATTTTATTATCGCTTATTATAATTTTGTAATTGCCCCAAAGCCATGTAATTTATTTGTCGCACTTTATTTCTTCGCATTATTTATTTTTCCGCTAAATCGGGTCCGGTTTAATTTTGGCGATGTGGACCCGCGCCTTTGTAATAGTCTAGCTTTATTTCCTCGTAACTTATAACTGATAAATATGCATGCAAGAATGAATGGGCTTAAATTAAAATCAAGCGTAGAACACGACAAACATGACAAGACAAATAACTGAAACATGACACACGAATCGCACACACCACCCCTAGGGTACGCCTCACTGTTGCCTTTCGAAAGGTGATCGTCGAGTAGAGGATGTCTTAGTAAGTCCTCATGATCCGGGAACCTGGCATGAGGGTAGCTTCTAAGGTGTCTTCCCATTGCTCCGGTGATCACCACGTCCCTAAAACTCGAATTGACCCGAACACCTCCAACGGTGGTGCTACCTACCTCTCAATGGTGGGATGGCACTACTTTTAAGGACTCTTACACAGACGAATTCCTTAGGGTAGGTAGGTTCTCAAGGATACTTGCTCTAATCTCAAAACAAACTCAAAAAGACTTTTCACACTGACACTTTTCAAAAGCTTTCAAAGCAAACTTTTCAAACACTCTGACGTATGAGTCGATCTGAAATTTTTCAAAAGAAACTTTTAAACCCACATTGAAAAGCAAACAAACAATTTGAAAACACATTGAGCAAGTATCTAAGAGCCCATGGATAACCATGGATAGAAAGGGTGCTAACACCTTCCCTTTCTATAACCTACCTCCCGAACCGAGAGCAATCTCTATAAGGAATTTTTCTGTGCTTTTGTCCTTTCCTATTGGAGAAAATAAAAGACGGTGGCGACTCTTGCTTCCGCGACATTTCGCGAACCAGCGTTAAACAGTCAGTTCCAGATCCACCGATCACAGAACTGGCGACTCTGCTGGGGATTTATCTTATAAAGTGAGGTGTACCTTAGGATTAAGATCACTGTGTTTTCAATTGTCTTCTTTGCTTGCTTTACTATTTGTGGGTTGTATCGGAGTTACATAGATCCTAACCCGGATCTGGGGATACCCTGTTTAGGTAGCATAATCTGTGAGAGACCTGTCCGGCGTAGACCGACACGGGTGAAACAGTGGCTACGTTGGTGTGGCGCCTTAGTCTGTACCGATATCCCTTGTGTCGCAACGAGGAGAATATGGGTCTTCTAAGGAGTCATTAAGCACCAACAACCTTAGAACCTTAATTGACACAACTTGGCCTTTAGAACAGTAGCAGTATGCTACGCCCATTGAGGCTAAACTCTCGTGATGGTTCTGGCCGCAAGAAAAGATTGCGATGCTGGAGTTATGACCGATTGAGGGTAGTCAATGATATTGGGATCCTCTAAGAACCCGGTTACTTTTGATTAGGACAGGTTGAACCCACCAACTTCAAGAGGGTACTACCCAGACCTCATGCTGGCCTGAACTCTAAGGGCTCTTTTGTGTGACTTGTGTGCCTTCGTACTTGACTATCTGCGTGCTTGTTACCTGACACTTGTTTCTTGCAGGTCTTGTTTATAGTCCTTAATTGGGGACTCATAACAGGGTACTAAATTTCTTGCAGGGTTGTTTATAGTCCTTAATGGGGGACTCATAACAGGGTTACTAAGTCTTGCAGGTTTTGTTTATAGTCCTTAATAGGGACTCATAACAAAGTATACTGAATTTCGTGCAGGGTCTGTTTATAGTCCTTAATTGGGACTCATAGCAGGGTTTACCTACATCACCCCATGCATAGCATGACATCATACCATTGCATACCATTGCATACATCCTAACCCATTTCAAGGATCTCAAGGGCTTGTGATGCAGGTCATGATGAACAACTATCCCAGCAAGGGGCAAAGAGGATTTATTTTCCTCTAGCCAAGGTTGTCAGGGGCTATGACCCACTGGATAGGGTGAGCCTTTGACCCTTGAAGAAGGACTCTCAACAATATGCAGTGCCTTCAGTCAAGCTACCGGTTCCAAATTCTAACAAAGTTTCTCTGTTTGCCCCGCGAGGTCCTTGAAATCATTGCATGCATATCATACATCTCATTGCATTGCAGGTATCCCTTTGACAGGTTGCTTACCCTTCTCCGCTGTTTATTTCAGCCGCTCGCCATGAATCCTGAATCATCAGCCGAGCAGACTATCAAGGACCTCCAGGCTCAGAACGCCCAGTTCCAAGAGCTGATAATGAATTTGACCCAAGGGCAGCAAGATCTGAAGGCTCTGCTCTTGAAGAAGGACAAGAAAAAGAAGAGGACTGTCCTGTTCAGCCCTAGACGCAGATCTGGGAATACACCGCAAATTGAAACTGAAAGGACAACCCCATCTGTGGGAAAAAGCAGTCATCATGAGAGAGAGGTTCCCAGTCCAGTGGTCTCCGACAACGAGACAGATTTTGACGAAGAGCAGTATCCTCCGGCCGATGACAGATATAAGCAACTGGAGGACAGAATGAAAGCTATGGAGGTTCAACAGGTACCTGGGCTGGATTTCGGAGATCTGGGTTTGTCGACTGGTGTGGTTATCCCGCATAAATTCAAAGCGCCCACCTTCTCCAAGTATGACGGGGCATCTTGTCCCAAGCTGCATTTGAGGTCCTATGTTCGGAAGATCCAACCATATACGGTGGACAAAAACTTGTGGATCCACTTCTTCCAGGAAAGTCTTTCAGGGACTCACCTCGAATGGTTCTATCAACTGGATGGGGCCAAAGTTCGTAACTGGGAGGAGTTGGCAACTGCTTTCTATAAGCAGTACCAGTACAATGCCGACCTTGCCCCCACGCGTACTCAACTCCAGGGTATGTCGTTAGGCGCAAGCGAAGGTTTTAAGGAGTATGCTCAGAAATGGAGGGATCTTGCTGGAAGGGTACAACCACCTCTGAATGATCGGGAACTTGTTGATATGTTCTTGGGGACCTTGTCTGGCCCATTCTATAACCACCTGATTGGGAATTCGTCTGCTGGATTCACAGATCTTATCTTGACTGGAGAGAGAATAGAAGCTGGTATCCGGTCTGGGAAAATTCAAGAGGCTGCACCTGCTGATAAAAAGCCTCATCATGGAAAGAAAGAATCCAATGCTGTGCACGGTAAAAAGAGCCGTCATGAGGTAGAGGCAATCCAGATCTCCAATCCCGGACCTGCTCAACAAGGACAGGGGCAGCAACGCAAGGAGAAACGGCAGTATACCAAACTCAACATGTCGCTGGATCAAGCACTGCAACAACTGTTGAAGACAGGGCTGATCACCTTAAGGGCTCCTCTTCGGAATCCGAACACTTCTGCACCCAACTATCATCCCAACGATAGATGCGCATATCATTCAGATAGCCCGGGGCATACTACAGACAATTGCTGGCCTCTCAAGAACAAGATTCAAGATATGATCGACGCTGGAGAGATTCAGTTTGAAGTGCCAGAGACTCCGAACATAGTCACTGCTCCGTTGCCCAATCATTGAAGCCTTTTGTTTATTTGAATGTTTTGAGTTGTACTTTTCTTTGCTTATACAAACAATTAATGTCATAGCAAACCCTTTTATGTTATCAATGCATCGCATACGTCTGTTTTGGAAATTAATACAATTATTTTCATTATGTTCAAATATCTTTTCATATTTTTTCTGATGTCAACTCTCGGTTAATAATTCTGAGCCTCTTGAGGGAGGATGACGAAAATGATACCACCATTATTACAGTATGCTTTTGAACAGACCCCGCTGATGAGGTACAGGCATTGTTTCAACCCCTAAACACTGGAGTTATAAGGATGATAATTCCCCGTCAACCCATCTGAGCCAAAGAAGTAGGAGTTTTTAGTTTCGAAAATCAAAACCCTTAATCATAACCTGGGGCAGGGTAGTTCTCTCAGTTGATCCAAGTGCATAACGAATGGCACCAAGGAAATCTTTATAAAACGGGCCAAGACAGTGATGGTTCAGAACAATCAAAAGGACAGGCAGTCATCATCAAAATTCATAAATGAAAAGCCCAAAAAGTCTAAACCTACAAAGGGGACTTATGAAACCGGGGCATCCCGCTGACTGTAATTCCAAAAAGGAAACAGTTCAGGCAAAAAATAGGGATAACAAAAATCAAAAAGAAAGAGGTCATACGAACCCTCAACAAAAGGAATGACTGCCTAGTCAAAATAAGTCATCAACATCTGAACCATTACCGGAACATCAAAGCAAAGACTCAAACAAGGTCTAACATATGATCAACTGAGTTTAGGTTTGGAGAACATCATGAAGAGCGGGTGGGTACAAATAATTTGAGCCTTTATCCTTTGTTTCTTAAACCGTGAACCAGGCCACGTTATAACCCTTAAAAGTCCTAGCTGAAGCATGGGTTAGTTCGAAAGCATACTGTTACGAAAGGTATCCTGACTCCTTAAGGCTTACGGTAAAATAACGAGTTGACATCACGTTTTACAAGCAATCACTTGTTTTATGAAAAGAATGCATTTTCAAAATCTTCCAGACAGACATAAGCTTTGCATTTTTAACATAACTTTGTTTGCATATGACTTTTCGTTTGAACAGCAGGGAAATTCGCACGATGAATACCCGGTGAACAAAGGCACTTCCAAGCAAAGGGCATGACCTGATCATGGTCTATCATCTGGGGCACTCCAGCAACGAATCTTGCACGATCAGACACCTTCTGGTAATATGGCAACACAAGCAGCCAGGGGCAACTCCCTACATTCAGAGAGCATGGACATAATCAAAAAAATACTACGCACAATCAAAGACCCGCTAGGTTGACACACCTAGGCAAAAATAAGGGCTTCCCGGCGAACCAAAAGGGTTCGGGCAAAATGAAGGGATGAAATGAAAAAATCTATACACCCGGCAAGTCGAAAACCTGAAAAGGCGGCTTGGGCAAAAATGGGTATCCCGGTGGACCGAAAACCCGAAAGGGCGGTCCAGGCAAAAGTTAGGGATTAAAGCGTACGACTATGTCCCGTCATCTTATCATCTACCTACCAGAAGAAGGTTTGACCCTCAACAACTGTCAGCACCCCACAAGTGCCTCCCCCATAGAAACAGGGGCAATAAAGAGCGGTCTAAGCAATTTGATTGTTATCCTCCAAGGTACCAGGGTAGGTTCCGTGGAAGAACATAACCAATACAGTTCAAAACTTCCCCAGAGAACCCAATCCAGTTCCTCAGGAAAGCTGGAATTCACATCCCCAAGCAATAAGCGTACCCCCAGTAGATTCTGGAAGCTTATCCCCTAACAGGGCACGAACGCGTCGTCCGGCTTGATTTAAAGAGTTACTTCCTTAACAGGATATAACTGGGTTATCCTCAGCCAAAAGCCACAGAAAGAGCGTTCTCGACGAAGTCTTCTTATCCCCAGCGAAGTCCATTCATACTTCCAATACAGCAAGGTATCCTCAGCGAGTCATCCTCAACAAATCAGCAAAAGCATCTCCCCACAGAGTATTTCTTCCCAGCATGGTCGCTAGAATATCTTTGTCTCCCTGCAGAATCCTACATTCGCCAAGTTTATTCCCCAACGGAGTTATCTTCTCATACCGGTATACTTGCAGCTATCCTCCCCAGCGGAAGCAAAGCTATTTTTCAACATCAGCCCAGGATGCGACTTCCCGGCACCCGTCAAGGATTTATTTTCCCTAGACAAAAACATACATTCATAAAACGTCACGTCTTCGTACATTATAGCATGCATATGCATCATATGGCACGAATCTCATTAATTTTGAAGACATACAGTTCATGCATCATGATTTTGCATACAATTATGTTTTGCCTTTCAGGAAAAGATCAATACAAAAATGATTATTATCAACTAATGCAATTCTTTCTCGATATAGTTTCAGATGTAAGCCCAGCGATGGTGACGTTCTGATACTGCTTCAAGAATCCCTTCTCGATATAGTTTCAGATGTAAGCCCAGCGATGGTGACGTTCTGATACTGCTTCAAGAATCCCTTCTCGATATAGTTTCAGATGTAAACCCAGCGATGGTGACGTTCTGATACTGCTTCAAGAATCCCTTCTCGATATAGTTTCAGATGTAAACCCAGCGATGGTGACGTTCTGATACTGCTTCAAGATTTCCTTCTCGATATAGTTTCAGATGTAAACCCAGCGATGGTGACGTTCTGATATTGCTTCCAGAAGTCCTTTTAGATGTTTCCCTCTCCGGCATGAGCGTGAGGTGATATTCTCTTATGGTCCCCTCTCCAACGGCGTGTGAGGTGATAATTCCTTCTTCAGATGTTTCCCTCTCCGGCATGAGCGTGAGGTGATATTCTCTTATGGTCCCCTCTCTAACGGCGTGTGAAGTGGTAATTCCTTCTTCAAGATGTTTCCCTCTCCGGCATGAGCGTGAGGTGATATTTCCTTTCAGATTATAATTTCCTATAGTTCCCTCTCCAACGGTGAGTGAGATGACTCCCTTTGAGATTATAAGGTCCTTTGGTTCTCTTCCTGACACTACGAAGATGGTAATTCTCACCAAGATTTTCTCAACGAGCGTTGTTGAGGTTGAAATCACCCAAGGTTCTCTTACCGTTCATGTTAAGGTAGTAACTATCCCTGGTTCATTCATCAGCGTTTGAAGCTCCAGACTCAGCTCCTGTAACCAGTCAGGACATAGCTATATCAAGCATCTAAAATCAGCTCCTGCAGCGTGTCAGGTACTCATTTTCTCTTTTGCAGGTATGCAGGTTCTAGCGAAGGAATCTCTTACGCAGTCAGCATCCAGATGGCATCTATAAGCCCATCACCCTATTCAGCAAACTCTAAATGGCATCTATAAGCCCATCCCCCATCACACAGCTACTATGTGAGCGCAAATTTCTGGGCACTCTAGTGTCCAATCATCTTCTACCCTCGGATTACGAAAGGCACGTCGGCCAATCTGCATCCTCAGGTCTAAGAAGATTGAACAGGGGCAACTGTTGTACCCCAAAATTTGCCCTCCCATATTCATCAAGAAATTGCCAAGTCAAGGTCACAAAACTCCCCCAGGGTTGTGCAGCTCAACTGTCTCCTAGACAGTCAAAACTAGGGTTTGAGTTCTGGTCAAGTAAATGAACTTTTCAAAGGCCCAATTAGGTCTCACATGCTTAAAAAGATGGTCAAGTGTCTTCATGTCAAGTTTCAAGGCATTCAGCTCAAAATTGCACAGTCAAAACCCTAGATTGCACTACAGTCAACTGTAGGGGCAAAACGGTCATTTGGCAGTCAAAAGTTCAAATTTTTGGTCAACATATCATTTTGAAGCCACAAACATCATTTGATCAATGCTTGATCATGATTCTCTAAGTTTGGCTCAGAAAATCATCAAGATGCAAAAGTTGCTATATTTGGACAGTTGAAAAAGTCAACTGAAATTGACCAGGGCATAACTTTCACATGGATTATCAGAAAAATTCCATCCAAAGCTCATTTTGAAGAGAAGGACATTTCCTACAATTCATCTTCATGTTCCAAGTCCAAGAAATGCACTCACAAAAAGTTATCAATTTCAACATTATAGGTCATTTTCAAAAGTCAACAAAAAGTGATTTTAAGTCAAAGGCCATAACTTGAGATTGGTAAATCAAAATGACATGGGACCAAAAGCATTGGTTAACGGACTCAAAGACCTTTCCAAAATGTCCAAGAACATGTGAAAAGCTTAAAAATTGACCAAGTTATGCCTTGTGGAAGTTGGGAAATTTTTGGAAATTTTTGAAAGTCAACATTGATGCAAAAGGCTTAAAAATGCAAATGGGCCTATTTTCCTTCCAAATTTCTTCATGCCAAGCCTATGCACGACCACTAGGCCCAAAGGGAAGTATTCTCATATTTTTTAATTATTTATTTGAATTAATATTAATTTATATTCATTTAAATGATTTTTAATTCATGAAAAATATAAACCTAACATGAAAGAATCTTTTTATGCATGATTTGGCCTCTATAACTCGTGCACATGCTAATAGGGAAGGATTTGATGATAATTGATCAGATTGGTACAAAAACACCATGGAAAAAGATTGTAAAAGATCCATAAAATCAAATATCCAAAATTCATCAATGCATAAGATTTTGTCCAACTTTTCTTAACCTAATCACTCCATATATGATCAGCATCACAACCCTAATGCCACAAGACTGAAAGCTGCGCATAACACACCTTTGGCATATTGAAATTTTTGACAAAAAAGTCAATACTGAATTCAAGGATATAGGACGATTCAAGCTTGGATTTTTGTTTCAATAGCATTCTGAGGCATCACTGAGTGTTTCTCAATCAATAACCACGACAAAAACACCTTGAATTGGTATGAAGAACCTTGACTGAACCAAGAAAATTCCAAACTCGTGCATCATGATTTACATGTTTTTACAGCATTTTGTCCATTAATTCATGTTTCTATTGATGTTTCTGAACTAACTGCAACGTTTGATTGTGTTTTTGAGTCACCTACACGATTATGCCATTGTCACATACTAGGGTTTGCAGGCTTGCTAATTTGGGGCTTTTGAGATAACGTAAAATTGGACCATGCCAGTACCCTCATCACACTCAGCTCATCCAGACGGAAAAGATGGCACCCTCGCGCTCAATTTATGAGCGACGAGGGGCTAGTCGCTATTTTCTCATAGCCTCTCTAAAGCCACACTTCAAAAACCGTGGCCTCTGAGTCTTATGTTTACAGGGATGAAGATGATGATGTCGTGGCATAATGGGACTGGCTCATTTAAATGTTGCGCGCGCTTTTAGGACCATTGACCAATTTTGATATTTATTATTTAATTGCTATATTATGTTAATTGAAAGTGAATGGTTCAGCTGGCAACGCACTATGCATGTGACTTCAAAGACCTGGGTTCAAGTCCCAGGTCTTGCATAAACTCCATATTATTTTTCCATATTAAATCCCATGCAGATTCCTCACTAGAGCGCACCATGCACAGTCAAAATCCAATGAACACGCGTCCAGCTGCTTACAATCAAGGGCCATGATCAAAGGAGTATGCTAAATTCCAGTCAACGCGTTGCATGAGATTCAAAAAGTCAACCAACGACCAGCTTATTGGGCCAGGCCTCTTGAATTTGAACCTCCTAAATTGGGGACTACACCCCACTCTGGTTTGATTTCCTTTTTTTTATTTCATTTATTTTAATTGATTGTTTATTTTAATTATTTGTTTTAATTAATTATTTTAACAAAAATCTAAAAAAACATTATATAAATCAGAAAATACACAAAAACATAATATTTATTAATTATTTTCATGAATAAATAAAAATGTAGATTACTTAGTTTAATTAGGTTTTAATATTAATTTCTTTTTAATAAAAATCCAAAAATGTAGAATTAGGTTAATTGCTATTTTTTATTCCTTTTAATATTTTTCCCTTCCTTTTTTCAGAATAACAATATTATTAATTTATTATTTTATTTTTATAATTAAAAATTGTACATAATAAATTTTAGGTTTAATTTAGACCTTATTTTAATTCTTTCTTAATAAATAAAAAATATTAGAATTAGGGTTTGCCGTCTAATTTAATCTCAATTAATTTCCTTTTTTCATTAAATCTAAAAAATACCAAAAATATCATTCTCATTTAATTTTTATTTTAATTTCTTATTAATTTAATTATTCTTGCAAAAAGGGTCCAACGCCCGTCATTAATCATTTAATTCGCGCATTTATTTTATTATCGCTTATTATAATTTTGTAATTGCCCCAAAGCCATGTAATTTATTTGTCGCACTTTATTTCTTCGCATTATTTATTTTTCCGCTAAATCGGGTCCGGTTTAATTTTGGCGATGTGGACCCGCGCCTTTGTAATAGTCTAGCTTTATTTCCTCGTAACTTATAACTGATAAATATGCATGCAAGAATGAATGGGCTTAAATTAAAATCAAGCGTAGAACACGACAAACATGACAAGACAAATAACTGAAACATGACACACGAATCGCACACACCACCCCTAGGGTACGCCTCACTGTTGCCTTTCGAAAGGTGATCGTCGAGTAGAGGATGTCTTAGTAAGTCCTCATGATCCGGGAACCTGGCATGAGGGTAGCTTCTAAGGTGTCTTCCCATTGCTCCGGTGATCACCACGTCCCTAAAACTCGAATTGACCCGAACACCTCCAACGGTGGTGCTACCTACCTCTCAATGGTGGGATGGCACTACTTTTAAGGACTCTTACACAGACGAATTCCTTAGGGTAGGTAGGTTCTCAAGGATACTTGCTCTAATCTCAAAACAAACTCAAAAAGACTTTTCACACTGACACTTTTCAAAAGCTTTCAAAGCAAACTTTTCAAACACTCTGACGTATGAGTCGATCTGAAATTTTTCAAAAGAAACTTTTAAACCCACATTGAAAAGCAAACAAACAATTTGAAAACACATTGAGCAAGTATCTAAGAGCCCATGGATAACCATGGATAGAAAGGGTGCTAACACCTTCCCTTTCTATAACCTACCTCCCGAACCGAGAGCAATCTCTATAAGGAATTTTTCTGTGCTTTTGTCCTTTCCTATTGGAGAAAATAAAAGACGGTGGCGACTCTTGCTTCCGCGACATTTCGCGAACCAGCGTTAAACAGTCAGTTCCAGATCCACCGATCACATAAGGTAACCCCACTTTTAAATTCTTCATCTCCAGCAGAGTCGCCAGTTCTGTTATACGATGGGAGAACTGACTTGGGTGTTTTGCATTTGATCGCAATTGTTACAGATAGAAAGAGTCGCCATTGACTTTTCTTTTATCCAATAAAGGAAAGGGTGAAAAGAACAAGAAAGACCTTTTAAGAATTTTCTTGAGTTCGGGGGGTAGGTTATGAAAAGGGAAGGTGTTAGCACCCTTTTCATCCGTAGTTATCTACGGGTTCTTAGTTGCTAGCTCACTTTAAAATGCTTTGTAAATGTGCTTGTGATTTATTTTTAAAGTATTTTTGAAAAGTGTCTTTGTTTAGGTGAACTTTGTAATGATTCTCGTCTCTATAAGAATGTATACAAAGTGTTGACTTTTGAAAATAGTTCATTAAAAGTGTTGGTGTTTTTGAAAGATGTTTTAAAATGTTGTGAGAAAGCAACTATGAACGTTATACCTACTCAAAAAGTCTTTGTTCTTTTCCTCCTCCTTTAGATAGCGTTGTCTCACCATTAGTTGGTAAGCAACCTTATCATTAGATTCGAATGGACATGCGTGGGTCATCGTACAGTCATAGAAGGCAACATTGTAGGATACCTTAGCAATTTTTCATGAGGGTCTAAGATCGTTTACTGAAGGCAACATAGAAGGGTCATCGAGGGACTACGATCTCATAATCGAGGGTCTTTTGCTAAAACAATCTACGTTCGAGGGACATGCCTATTTATATCTGAGGCAACAAGTGTGGGTTACCCTAGAGGTGCAAGTGTGCAAAGTGTTTTATTTTTATGCATTTGTCTTGAATTAGGGTTATCTATTTGTTGATTTTATATCTTTCCATACAATCCCTAATTACTAGCATTTATATTGAAAATGATACATTGCGGAAATTTAAAGTTTTACGCTACTACATCATTTGGGGATGGGGATATACATTACAAATGGGGAAATGAAAGCAATTAAACTCTAATTTACTATTACAACCATATTGAATATCGCAAGATAAAATGTTCAATAATATAAAGGCAATGTGAAAGGAAAAGAAAATTGTTTTTGTTTGAGTTTTTATATGGGAAATGTTCTAATAAAGAGGAAAATAAATAATTAGTCTAAGTTGATAAAACTAAACCTAAATTAAATTAAGAAAAGAAAATAGATTAATTAAGAAGACAATTTTTTAGATTTTTTTATGAAAGAGAGATTCTAGTAATTTAACCTAATGAAAACTAATTAATTATTTACAAAAGAGTTTTACTAATTAATCAAAACCTAAAGTCTAAGTTAATTACAAAACAAAATTAAGTCTAATTTAATTCTAATTTTAAAAGAAAATAATTAGTTAGGAAGATATTTTGAGTATTTTATTTATAAAAATAGATAGGTGAGAACAAAATAAAATTAGGAAATTATTTGAGAATAAAAAAATAACTTTATATTTTTTATTAATAAAAATAGTAAATAAATAAAAGTAAATAAATATATGAGAAAAAATAAAAATATTGGGCTGGGTGTTAAAAAGTAGAAAGAGGGTTAAAAGTTAGCAAAAGGGAGTCCAGGCCCAAATCAGATTTTTGTGTGAATCAGAAATAAAATGAAAAAATGAATTGGCCTGCGTATGAATAAGTAATCAGGGGGGTGAAACATAACAAAAACAAACAAATGGAAGGCCCAAACCAATGAGGCCCCGTCGTCTGTTTGCTCATCCAGTATGACCAGCCTTTGAGGGTGCATCATGGTCACACGCTTTAGAACATTGGATTTGGCTGCGTTATTATCAGATGGTTGAGCGATAAGGTGTACCATACGCTCTAGTGGGGTTGCTTGCACTGAATCTGAAATGAGAAAACATGAAAAAGAAAAAGGGTACCACTGGGGCTCGAACCCAAGTCCCAAAGGTTAATAGACGCGCGCTTTACCACTAGGGTGGCTATACATCAGTTTATTAAAATGAATCCATAAATATATAAAATAAAATAAGTCCTAAGAGGATTTCATCTTCTTCCTCACGCCCATTTTTGAAATTCATATCTCACTCATTTCTCAATGAAATTGAAAAATGTATACATGAAAGTTGTGCATTTTTTCACCACGAATCAAACCGTATAACTTAGGTAAGCTAAAAGTCAAAGATAAAGATTTATTTTTTTGGCCCTAAATTGAAACTTAATTTTTTTCCAAAAAGTTCAAATCGAAAATTCTCTACAGACAGTCAATGTAAATGAAAACAATGGACATGGTTAGCTTTAGGGCAATGATATCTACATTTTTACTTCAGAATGTATGCATAAAGGATGCTTGTATCAAGATATTGAAGTTAGAAAACTTACCTCTTGCAGATGGATTTTTGTATGGAGTTTGAGCAAGGTTTGAGGTGCCCTAAGAATTTGTTTATCTTTCCTGGACCTCCTTGAGTGTATTCCAACTCCTACTTTGTTTTGAGGATGGCTGGAACTCCCTCCTCAAGTCAAGTTGTAAGCTTTAGTTTTGGAAATGCTGGATGATGATGGAGTGATTACAGTCAGGAAACAGGGACTTAGATCACTTGTATATGAGGTATGTAAAGTGTTTGGATGATTAAAAGTCAATACGCATGCATGGATTTTGAGTTTCAAGTTTGAGGCTAAAAAATGGAGTTTTTGGCCAGTTCTGTGATGAAGAATGCTTGAGGTTGTTTGAGGGCTTATAAGCTCGTGTCTTAGCTTGCTATAGTGTCTATATTTATGTGGAAAAGGTTAGAGATGTTTTGCACAAGGGGTTCCTGAGTTCCATGGTTTTGGCTAGGTGGCTTGCTTTTGAAGAAAATTGGAAAACAAGTTTCAATGTGTTGTACAAGCATGGTCTGAAGTTGTTGGAGGCCTTAGACCCGTTTCTTTTAGTTTTGACTTTGCTTGCGTTCAGATGAAACAAGTTTGGGAGCTCAAGAAATTGACTTTGTGATTAAAGAGATCTTTATGAAAATGGATATGGAGCTTTTTGCAATTTCATCCAAAAATTGTATAACCAAGTGGATAAAGCCTTAAATCTTTATGTAATGCATCACAAATTTGTGTAAATCTATGATTATATGGAGATTTAGAAGAAACATGGCCTGAGAAGTGAGATTGGATGATAAGGTTATGAGATTTGGTCTTGAGTTCTTCATAAAAATGACTTGAAATTCAAGAATGAAATGTCAACTTCAAGTCTTCGAATATCCTAGCTCAAAAATGACCTCATTAAGTTCTTAGACATTTTGAAAATCTTGGAACGTCCTCTACAACTTTCACGTTGACCATTTTGACAAAATCATCTTGGAGCTTGGTGAAAATTGGCCAAGAAGTTAGGTCAAAAATCTGCGTAAACTAGGTCAAATTTTCACTAAGTATTTTTAGAATAAGTACATGACTTCATAAATTTATAACTTAAAATATAAGCACTTATAGGACTTGATCAGTAAATAAAAGTTGTATATCTCATAAATATCTACAACTTTCATGTTGAAAGTTTTCTTTGAATCATCTTGCATCTTGGTGAAAAAATGGCATGAAGTAATGAAATTATCATGTATAAAACACTTGGAAAAATTTCCAAGTCTTGAAAAGTTTGACTTTTCACATTGACTTTTGACTTTATTGATTTCTTGATGGTCAAGCTTCATATTTTTAAATGTCTTGATGAATTGTGATATTTGAAATCAAATTTGACCCAAAAAGTCAAAGTTTGACTTTTGGTGTATCCGTTGACTTTTCAGCCGTTGATCAAATTTCAACTATCAATTCAATAATCTTGAGAAATGTTGAGCCATGAAATCAAGTCAACATGTTGTATTTGAATCCTTGAGATTATGCTTCAAGCCATTATATCATGCATTAGGTCAAAAATCACTAATCAGTAAAATACAGTCAAAACCCTAATTTTGACCATTTTGCCCCTTTTCATGATTTGACTGTGTTTCTTGAGGAATTGTGATCCAAATTTGATCAATTGATGAATATAACTTCAAAATGCTGATATGGACCAAAAATCTTGAAGTTATATCCCAAAAGTCAAATCTCAATGAGTGTAGCATCGAGTATCAACCAATATTCGGTCGGAACCAAAGCCGGCCATCTCACTACTTTATAATGGCTTAGGATGAGTCAATTAAAGGTTCTTAAGGCCAGTTAGCGCTTAATGACACTATAAGGAAGCCTAATGTTATCCTTGAATGACTCAAGGAATATTAGTACAAGCCAGAGTATCACGCTAACACAACTATCACTTTGTCCATATCGGTCTACGTTGTACAACCTCCATGATTTATTGCTACTTACCTATAAAGGTTCCCCATATCCAGGTATAGGATCTTTAACAAAATCCCAAGCAAAGACCCAAAAAATTTAAAGCAAAAAAGTCAAACAAGGAAATCAAGTAAAGGTGATCTAGCCCCAAGGTAACCCCACTTTTAGGTAAAAGTCCCCAGCAGAGTCGCCAGTTCTGTAATACAGTGGGAGAACTGACTTGCTTGTTTTGCGTTTGATCGCAATTGTCGCGGATAGCAAGAGTCGCCAACGAATTTTCTTTTATCCAATAAGGAAAGGGTGAAAAGAACAGGAAAGACCTTTGAGATTATTTTCTTGAGTTCAGGGGGTAGGTTATGAAAAGGGAATGTGTTAGCACCCTTTTCATCCGTAGTTATCTACAGGCTTTTAGTTGCTTGCTAGATCACTTGCTTTGTTTGAAAATGAACTTTGTGGTATGGGTTTGAAAATATTTTGAAAACGTATTTGTAATGATTCTCGTCTCTATAAGAATGCGTACAAAGTGTTGGTTTTGAAAAATAGTTGAAAGAGGTGTTTGTTATGGCTGTTTTTGAAAGTGATTTTGAAAAGTGCCTTTGTAATGATTCTCGTTTCTATAATAATGAGTAGAAATTGTTTTAACTTTTGAAAATGTTTCAATTGGAAGTGTTGGTGTGAAAAGGGTTTTTTAATTGTGAGCAAGCGAGTAACTATGAGCATCCTACCTACTCAAAAGCTTTGTGTTCTTTTCCTTCTCCCTTAGATGTTTCTATCTTACCATTTATTTGGTAGGAAGCCCCATCATTGAATGTGAAGGGACGGGCGTGGGTCGTTTGTATAGTCATAAAAGGCAACCTATGAGACGTTTTAGCAATTTCGTATAGGGACTAGAACGTTTACCGAAGGCAACATCGAGGGACTATGATCTTTTACCGAGGGTCTTTGCTAAAATGCCCATATTCAAGGCACATGACTATTTTCCGAGGCAACAAGTGGGACTATCCTAGAGGTGTATGTGTGCAAGGTGTGTTTGATTGCATGCATTTTTGTCTTTGATTAGGGTGGTCTAGTTGTTGGTTTTATCTTGCCATGCAATCCTAATTGCTAACATTTGTATAAAGAAATAAAAATGAAGAAAATAAATATCCTACACTATTACAACCATATTAAATAGCAAGAAAATATAAAGAAAAAAACATAAATAACATAAAAAGAGAGAAAACGTGAGCCCTTCGATCCAGGCAGTAGGCTCCTTCAATCCAACCTTCTTTGGCTTCCTTAGATTGGGGTTGGGATCACTATTAGCATGCCTTTAGATTTCAGCCTTTTCCTGCTTCTTTCGATTGGTCTGGAAGTCAGCGTGAGGTGCACTCTTCGTTTCAAACTCCTTGCTGCCTTCTTTGATTGCAGGAATGCAAAGCTCCCAAGTTGAGATTCAAAAGGATTCAATGCTTAGCCAATCGAAGAGTACAGAAAACCTGTATAAACTTTAAAATGAAACCAACAAGCGTAATTTTTTCAAAAGCTACAGCCCATGGGTTAACACAAGATTATTGGGCACCAAAATTTATAGTCTAACTAGTCAGGGTTGAGACTTTCAACATACAGGCAGTGAGGATCGAAAGTTAGAGCATGGTCAACTTCCTAGATGGGATATATACATTTTCCTTTTATTTATATGTACATATGATATTTAAATGAACAAGTTCCAAGTTTTGAGGAAAAACTTACCTCTTGAAGTGTTTAATCGAAGGAGCTGTAGGTGACTTCCTTGGTGGTGAATGAAACTTCGCTGGAATCTTCCTGAAGCTAGTTTAGTTACTGCTTGGTTTGGGAAGTCACTAAATCAAAGGAGGGTATATGATAGTTATGATATGGTGGGAGAACTGACTTGGGTATTTTACGTTTGATCGCAAATGTTGCGGTTAGCAAGAGTCACCACCGACTTTTCTTTTATCCAAAAGGAAAGGTGAAAAAGCACAGGAAATACCTTTGAGATTGTTTCTTGAGTTCGAGGGGTAGATTATGAAAAGGGAAGGTATTAGCACCCTTTTCATACATGGTTTTTCATGGGCTCTTAGTTACATTCTAAATCACATGCTTTTGTTTGAAAATGTGCTATGTGTGGTTTTTGAAAGTATTTTTGAAAAGATGGCCATTGTTTAGGAAAACTTTGTAATGATTCACGTTCGTAAGAATGTATACACAAGTGTTGATCTTTTGAAAATGTTTTCAAGTTTTTGAAAGATGTTTTGAAAGTGTTGGTGTTTGTTTCGAAAAATAGCAAGGATGTTTTTGTTTTGAAATTGAGTAAGTAACTAGGAACATTCTACCTACTCAAAAGTCTTTTATGTTCATTTCCTCTTTCCTTTGACACTGTTATCTTACCATTGATTTGGTAAGTAACCCTATCTTTGGATGTAAAAGGGACGAGCATGGGTCATCGTATAACCATGATTAGCAATGTTGCAAGGTATTCTTAGCATTTTTCTTTAGGGACTAAGATCATTTTGAAAGGTAACTATGATAGCGTCATCGAGGGACTATGATCTTGTATTTTACTTGTCTTTGCTAAGATACCTTACATACATAATATGACCATTTTTGTAAGGAAACCAAGTGGATTTACCCTAGGGGTACTTGTGTGCTAGTGTATTGATTTACATGCTTGATTTGTCTTTGATTAGGGTTTTCTATTGTTTGGTTTTAGTCTTTCCATACAAAATCCTAATTACTAGCATTTGTATATAAAGCGATAAATTGCGGAAATTAAAATTACTACGCTATTACATCATTTAGGGGAGGGGGTATATAAATTACAAATGGGGAAATTGCAAGAAAATTAAATCTAAATAATTATTACAACCATGTTGAATATTGCATAAAAATGAAGATAAAAAGGCAAGAATGCAAATGGAAAAAAGAAATGATTTTGTTTGTTTTTCATGAAAGGGTTTAGTCTTGACCTAATTAAAAAATGATTAAGGAGAATTAAATAAAATTAACTTTAAACTAAATAAGAAAATAAATTAACTAAAAAAGGATTTTTTAGGGTTTTATTCATGAAAAAGTTTTAAAAATAATATGGATATTAATTAATTAAAAAAAACCTAAGTTCTAAATTAATTTTAATTGCAACAAAATAATATAATAGCTAAACCTAAACCTAAATATTAATTATTAAGAAAGAAATTAATTTATTAAAGAAAATGTTTTTGGTCCTTTTGTTTTTTATAGGAAAATAAAATAAATAAGTATAAATAATAAATAAAATATTTTTTGGATTCTTTTATTAATAAAAATAATAATAATAATAATAATAATAATAATAATAATAATAATAATAATAATAATAATAATAATAATAATGGTAATGAAAATATTAATGGTAATAAAAATATTAAAGAAGAAAAGAAATAAAACAAAAATAAAAAAAGAAAATAATAAAAGAAATTGGGGAAGGGGTGCTGAAGTAAGTCAGGGGTTAGTAAAAGAAAAAAAATCATCAGGCCCAAGTTGGAATCCCAAGTGTGCTGTTTAGAAACAAAAAAAGCGAAAAACTTTGAGAAATAAGAAAAGGTAGCACGCTGAGTGTTGAACCCACGCCCTCTTGGTTACCAGCGCGCGCTGCCTTACCACTGGGGTGGCTATACATCCGTTTATTAAAATAAAATGATAAATACATAACGTAACATGCTTCCAAGTCATGTACTTCGTCTTCAACCTTCAGCCAGCCAGAGTACCTGTAACTTCTTCATCTCTCAACAAAAATGGAAAGTACAAACATGAAAGTTGTGGCATTTCTTCCCACGAATCCAACCATATAAATAACTAAAGCTATAAATCCAAGATGAGTGAGAATTTTTCTGGCCCAAATTTAAAACCTAAAAATTTCAGAAACTTCAACACTAAAATTCTCTAAGCTCAGGCCATATAAATGCAAACTATGGATATGTACAACGTCGTGGCAATGGTATCTACATTTTATCTTCACAAATCAGAATCAAATGATGCTTGTATGAAGAGATAGAAGTTTGAAAACTTACCTCTTGCAGATGGAGTCGTGTATGGAGTTTGAGAAACCTTTGAGATGGCCTGATGATTTCTGTAGCTTGCCTGGACCTCCTTGAATGTGTTCCAACTCCTACTTTGCTTTGAGGATGGCTGAAACTCCCAACTCAAGTCAAGTTGCAAGCTTCAGTTTTAGAAATGGTGGATAGTGATGGAGGAGTTACAGTCTAGAAGCAGGGGCTTGGATCACTTGTATATGATGTAAGTAAGGTGTTTGGATAGTTAAGAATCAAAACGCACGAGTGGAAATGGAGATGGAGAGCTTTGGATCAAAACTATCAACTGGGACAATTTTGTGCAACAAGGGTCTTTGGGAGAGTTCCTGGGGGCTTGAAATCGTGTGTTATCTTGCAAACAACTTGTGCATAAGTAAGGGAAAGGTTAGAGTACTTGAGGAGGTCGGAAGCACAAGATGTAGAGTTATGGCTATGTTACTTGATTTTGAAGAAAAGTGAAAACATGGTTTCAAGGCATAGTACAAGCATGGCCTGAGTTTATGGGAGGATCTAGACATGTTGCTTTTGCCTTTGACATTGCTTGTGATTAGAAGGAACAAGTGCAAAGCTCTATGCATTGACTTTGTGATTAAAGCTTCTTTACAAGAATGGAATGGTTACTTTGTGTCATAAATGTAAATGTAACTTGCATAAAGGCTCAAGTGCTTGGATTAAAGCTCTAACAGCTGTGCAAACATTTAATTATGAAGTGAAAAAAAATTTTGAGGCCTGCAAAGCAAAGATTATGCAGCCTAGGCTTGGATTTGAATTCTTGTTCATCATGAAATGGCTTGTAATTCAAGTTTGAAAATCCTAACTTCATCTCTTCGATTCTCCTTGCTCACAAATGATATCAAGGAGTTCTTAGACATTTTTGAAAGCTTGTAATATGATCTACAACCCCTTTTTGAATAACTTTTGAAAATTCCCCTTGGAACTAGGTGAAACTTGGGTCAGAAGTTAGGTCAAAATCCTGACCAAAACTAGGGCAAAATTTTCACTAAGTGTTTAATTTCAAGACCATGACTTTATGAATTAATAACTTGAGATATATTAACTTTTAGAAGAAGATGTGTAAAGAAATGTTGTATATATCATGGAGATATACAACTTTCATGTTGAAACTTTCTTTTGAATCATCTTGCATCATAGTGAAAAATTTACTCAAAATTGTGAAAAAACATGAAGTTTTAAACACTTAGAAAAATTTCTAAGTTAGAAAACTTTGACTTTTCAAAATGAAATCTTGACTTTTTGATTTTTTGTTGAATAAGTTTCATATTTTGACATGTTTTTATGAATTGTGATCTTTGACATTGGATTTTGACCAAAAAAGTCAAAGTTTGACTTTTCAGTGTAGAGTTGACTTTTGATCAGTTGACTAAAAATTCACTATCAATCCAATTGATCTTGAGAAATGTTTTGGGTCACTCCATTAAGTAAAAATGATGCAATTGAACTATTGAGATCATGCCTCAAACCACTTAACCATTTGCTAGGTCAAAAATCAGAAATTGCCTTTCCTCAGTCAAAACCCTAATTTTGACCATTTTGCCCTTTTGATGATTTGATCAAATTTCTTGAGGAATTGTTGTCCAAACTTGATCAAATGATACATATGAGTTTATAATGTTTCTATGGATAAAAAATTATGTAGTTTGACTGTAAATTGGCCACAGTTGACTTTTTCCCCAATACAGCTGGTTTTTAGGTCAACTGCTCAATTGACTGAGCAAAAATGTGATCCAAGGCTTGAAACTTGACATGAGTAATATTGGGGGTCCATAATGATCCATGAAAGTTATATGAGGCATTTAAAGTTCAATTATCCTTGTGCAATCTCAAACCCTAATTTTGGTCATCAGTGCTTAAGGAGGTGTCTTGAGTTGATCAACCCTAGTGCAGTCTTGAACCAAGGGAGATCTTTTGTGAGAAAATAATTGATAAGTGAGAGGGAAAATTTTGGGGTAAAACAATAGTGGTGAGTGAATCGAAGGTTATTTTATAACAGTCTAGGGAGTGAATCAAAGACTATTATGTTGTAGTTGGGGAATGAGTCGAAGGTTTATTATCTGGCAGTTTGAGGAGTGAATCGAAAGGTTCACTTAGTGTATGAAGGGATCTAAGTTTTTTAGAGTTGGAATGTTTAGGAATGTTTGAGAACATTTGATAGTGTTTGAGAAATTGATAATTTTCTCACAACAAGAGTTTTTTTGCAACTACCAGGGGGCCCTAAGATGTGTGATGGATGCTCTTATTTATAAATGAGTTTGGCTGAGGTTTAGGAGGGAAAATAAATGAGATTTGAACAAATTGGGTATGTTGTTTTTGTAGCCTTTGAGGTGCAGTTTTTGTATGCCAATTTGGTGCAAGTATGGGAGAAGCATGGCAGGACTGCTTTGTAGCATTTTTGTAGTGTTATGGTCAGTGCAGCAGGCTTGTACTTGGCAACACATAGGACTTTGGCCAGCAAGCATCTTTGGATATTTCAACCTTTCGTTTTGACCGTCTAGGTCTATCCTTCGACCATACTCTTCTTTAGAAAAAAATATTTGATTTTCACCCAATATGTGTCTTTCGAATGGGCCCTTTTTGTGCATCCTTTGAAGGGGCCAAATGTATGCCCCTTGAATGGGCCACCAAAATATGTCCTTCAAATGGGACATCCAGGTATGTCTGGAAAGTCTTTCGAATGTGCCACCATAGTATGTCCTTTGAATGGAACAACAATTATGTGTCATAGTGTAGAAATTGTGTGTTGAATATCTTCAAAGGTGGGATCGAAGCAAGCTATTTCAAAGGGAGATATTGTCCATTCAAAACTAGCATGAAAAAAGCCAATGCAAAAGGGAAGTTCCTGCCTTGTGATTTGAAACGAGCAGGAACGAAAAATTTGCTTCCTGAATCAAATAAAGCACTTTAAGGGACTATTACTTCAATTGAAGCTTGTATGCAGAAGGCCACTTGTTTTATGGGCACTAGCATGAAGGGGGATTTCTGACTTGTGAATTTGGCCAACAATGCAAAACCATTGGCTTTTGAGTTGAAGGAGAGTTGCAGAAGGCCATTGCTCAAATGAAAACTTGCATGAAGAGCCATTGTCCAATCAAAACTTGCCTACAAGGGGTCATATGGCCAAACGAAAGATGTAACCCAAACTTGCATTCGAAGGAGGCCACAAGCCTAAACGAAAGATGCATGCATGAGGTCCCTGCTTGGTGCATCAAATGAAAACTTTCAGAAGGTCATTGCCTTATGAATTGAAGGAAGCTTTTAGAAGGTCATTTTACTCTGAATCAAAGGGGAACCAGTATGAAGCCACTATCTTCTGACTCAAAGGACACCAATAGGAGGTCCTTCCCTTTTGAATCGAAGGACGATGTTTCAAGGGGAAACAAATTCCCGATTGAAGCTTGTATAAATATAGGTGTTGCCCTTACTTTGTGAATCGAAGCATGCATGAAAGAGATAATTTGCTCAATCAAAGGCTACATGCAGATAGCCATTCCTTTATGATTCAAAGCAAGCATATCAAGGGCCAATGCTCCATCAAAATATGTAAGCCAAGCTTGCATCGAGAGAGGCCAAAAGTCCAATCGAAGGATGTGAAATTGAAGTAGGCATGCTCTTTTTCGATTTGATGTTTGAAAGCCCAATTGTACTTATACAAATTTGAAAATTTTTAAAATCCTTATGATGAAATTCCTTGATAAATGAGAGGGAAAATTTTGGGGTATAACAGCAGCCCCTGTTCAATCTTTTTAAACTTGAAGAGTTAGATTGGCGAGTCCGCCATTCGTGACTAGAAGGTGGAAGATGATTGAACACTAGAATGCCCAGAAATTTGCACTCGATGTTGTGATGGTTGATTGTGTAGGGAATGGGCTTAAAGATTCTATTTGGAGAAATGATGGAGATTTGTCGGAGGTGGGCATATAGATGACATCCAAAGGTAATTATTGATAGAAATTATACTAAGTCTAAGCTTGATTTCAACTGGGAAAGAATCATAATAAATCTTTGGAGCGATTTATTTGAACCAGAGAAAATGTCCATCAGAATGGAATCAGGATATACCATTGATCAATTTAAACTGAAACAACAGAGGTTTGAATAACCTTTAACTGGAAAAGAATCAGAATAAATCTTTTGAGCGATTTATTTGAACCAGAGAAAGTGTCTACCGGAACGGAATCAGGATAAACCATTGATCGATTTAAATTGAACCAGCAGAAATCTGAAGAATATTTAATTGGAAAAGAATCAGAATAAATCTTTGGAGCGATTTATTTGAACCAGAGAAAGTGTCTACCGAAACGGAATCAGGATAAAACATTGATCGATTTAAACTGAACCAGTAGAAATCTGAAAAGCCTTTAACTGGAAAAGAATCAGAATAAATCTTTGGAGCGATTTATTTGAACTAGAGAAAGTGTCTACCGGAACGGAATCAGGATAAACCATTGATCAATTTAAACTGAACCAGCAGAAATCTAAAGAGTCTTTAATTGGAAAAGAATCAGAATAAATCTTTGGAGCGATTTATTTGAACCAGAGAAAGTGTCTACCGAAACAGAATCAGGATAAACCATTGATCGATTTAAACTGAACCAGCAGAGGTCTTGAATAAAGTGTTCGTTATGTAGTTGGTTATCCCTTCCAGTTTTGAGAGTTGATCTACAATCAATTTGTTCACAAATAGTTATCCTGTCCTGTGTTAGGTATTAATCTGGAATTAATGAAAATTGGTAATGATATTTGTTTGCTTGCTAACTTTCCTAAAAAAGGTAATGAGTTAGTTGTGTGCAGTGTCATAATGCATGAGATGTATCGAGTAATGATTTTCTCAAAACAAATAGTATTGTGATATATGCATTTGTGTTGTCGATGTTATGATGTATGAATGCAATGTATGAACATATCAGTTATTTTGTTGTGGTGTTGCTAGATTGGGGAAAATAAATCCCTGACTGCTGTTGGGAATGAGGAGTGTAAGTCTTCATATTTTGTTGAAGTTGAAGTGCTGATAGACTGGTTTCCATTATTAGAGAAATAAACTTTGTTGGGAAAGGGAAACTCTGTGCATTGTTTAGGGATTTTGTGAAATCCTGCTGGGGAATCCTGAGAAGCTTGGCGACTTTATTGGGGAATATTTGGAGCAGTAGTTCAAAATTTTGCTATGTCGGGGATATGAGAGTACCTGACAATTGTAATTTTCGAAAGCTACAAGCCAGGGGTTAGCACAAGATTATTGGGCACCAAAATTTAAAGTCTAACTAGTCAGGTTGAGACTTTCAACATACTAGCAGTGGGGATCGAAAGTTAGGGCATGGTCAACTTCCTAGATGGGATATCTACATTTTCCTTTTATTTATATGCACAGATGATATTTAAATGAACAAGTTCCAAGTTTGGAGGAAAAACTTACCTCTTGAAGTGTTTAATCGAAGGACCTGTAGGTGACTTCCTTGGTGGTGAATGAAACTTCGCTGGAATCTTCCTGAAGCTAGTTCAGTTACTACTTGGTTTGGGAAATCACTGAATCGAAGGAGGTTATATGATAGTGGTGAGTGAATCGAAGGCTATTCTATAACAGTCTAGGGAGTGAATCAAAGACTATTATGTTGTAGTTGGGGAATGAGTCGAAGGTTTATTATCTGACAGCTTGAGGAGTGAATCGAAAGGTTCACTTAGTGTATGAAGGAATCGTTGTTTTTTAGAGTTTGAGTGTTTAGGAATGTTTGAGAACGTTTGATAGTGTTTGAGAGTTTTGAGAAATTGATAATTTTCTCACAACAAGAGTTTTTTGCAACTACCAGGGGCCCCTAAGATGTGTGATGGATGCTCTTATTTATAGATGAGTTTGGCTGAGGTTTGGGAGGGAAAATAAATGAGATTTCAACAAATTGGGTATGCTTTTTTTTGTAGCCTTTGAGGTGCAGTTTTTGTATGCCAATTTGGTGCAAGTATGGGAGCAGCGTGGCAGGACTGCTTTATAGCAGTTTTGGTGTGTTGTGGCCAATGCAGCAGGCTTGTACTTGACAGCACACAGGACTTTGGCCAGCAAGCATCTTTGGATATTTCAACCTTTCGTTTTGACCACCTAGGTCCATCCTTCGACCAGACTCTTCTTCATACAACAATATTTGATTTTCACCCAATATGTGTCTTTCGAATGGGCCCTTTTTGTACATCCTTCGAAGGGGCCAAATGTATGCCCCTTGAATGGGCCACCAAAATGTGTCCTTCGAATGGGACATCCAGGTATTTCTGGAAAGTCTTTTGAATGTGCCACCATAGTATATCCTTCGAATGGAACAACAATTATGTGTCATAGTTTAGGAATTGTGTGTTGAAGATCTTCAAAGATGGGATCGAAACAAGCTATTTCAAAGGGAGATATTGTCCATTCAAAACTAGCATGAAAATGGCCAATGCATGAGGGAAGTTTCTTCCTTGTGATTTGAAATGATTAGGAAAGAAACCTTTGCTTCATGAATTGAAACAAACACTGTAAGGGACCATTGCTTCAATCGAAGATTGTATGCAGGAGGCCACTTGTTTTGTTGGCACTAGCATGAAGGGGGATTTCTGCCTTGTGAATTTGGCCAACAATGTAAAACCATTGGCTTCTGAGTCGAAGGAGAGATGCAAGAGGCCATTGCTCAAACAAAAACTTGCATGAAGAGCCACACTCCAATCAAAACGAAAGAAGTAACCCAAACTTGCATTTGAAGGAGGCCACAAGCCCAAATGAAAGATGCATGCAGGAGGTCCCTGCTTGGTTCATCAAAGGAAAACTTTTAGAAGGCCATTTGCTTCTGAATTGAAGAAAGCTTTCAGAAGGTCATTTTACTCTGAATCAAAGGGGAACCAGTATGAAGCCACTATTTTCTGACACAAAGGACACCAACAGGACGTCCTTCCCTTTTGAATCGAAGGAGGCTGTTTCAAGGGGAAACAAACGCCCAGTTGTTATACCCTAAAATTTTCCCTCTCACTTATCAAGAATTTTCTCACAAGATCTCTTTGACTCAAGACTGCATTAGGGTTTGACCAGCTCAAGACATCTCCTCGTGCACTGATGACCAAAATTAGGGTTTGAGTTTGCACAAGGATTTTTGGACTATCAATGATTCATATGAATTTCAAGGATCATTATGGACCCCTAAGATTACTCATGTCAAGTTTCAAGCTTTGAATCACACTTTTGATCAGTCAATTGAATAGTTGACCTAAAAATCAGTTGTATTGGGGAAAAAGTCAACCATGTCCAATTTACAGTCAAACTTCATAATTTTTTATCCACAACAACATCTTAGACTCCTATGCATCATTTGATCAAGTTTGGACCATAATTCCTCAAGAAATTTGATCAAATCATCAAAAGGGCAAAATGGTCAAAATTAGGGTTTTTACTGCGAAGGGGAAATTTCTGATTTTTGACCTAGAAAATGATCAATTGGTTTGAAGCATGATTTCAAGAGTTAAATTGCATAATTTTGACCTAATAACATGGTCCAAAACATTGCAAGTCCATTGGATTGACAGATGAATTTTGCAGTAAATTGATTAAAATTCAACTGTATACTGAAAAGTCAAACTTTGACTTTTTAGTCAAAATCAAGTGCCAAAGATCATAATTCATCAAAACATGTAAAAATGTGAAACTTGTTCATCAAGAAATCAAGTATTCAAGATTTTGTTTTGAAAAGTTGGAATTTCTTAACTTAGAAATTTTTCTAAGTATAAAAAATTTCTAATTTTTTCTCAACTTTGAGCCAAATTTTCACCATGAGGCAAGATGATTCAAAGGAAACTTCCAACATGAAAGTTGTAGATCTCCATTAAATCTACAACTTTTCCTCACATAATTTCTCCTAAAAATGCTTGTATATCAAGATATAATTTTGTGAATACATGCTCATGAACTGAAATAACTTAGTGAAATTTTGCCCTAGTTAGGCAGATTTTTTACCTAACTTCATGGCAATTTTTCACATAGATCCAAAGGGAATTTTCAAAAGGAATTCAAAGATGAGTTGTATAGAAGACTGCAAGCTTTCCAAAATGTCCAAGAAATCCTTGAGATCATTCTTGAGTAGGGATAATCGAAGAGATGAAGTTGGTGATTTGTCACTTTGATTTCAAGCCATTTCATGATGAACAAAAATTCAAATCCAAGACTAGGCTGCATAATCTTTGCTTTTCAGACTTCAAACTTGTTTCTCACTCCATAATTAAATGTTTTCATAGATGTTGGAAGCTTTAAGCCAAGCATTGAATGCATTGTACAAGAAAGTTGCCATTTCCATTTTGATAAAGCACTACTTTTGCCATTGTCAACTTCTTGAGCCTCTCAATTATTTTATCTGCACACAAGCAAAGTCAAAAACAAAAGAAACTTGTCTAAGGTCTCTACCAACTCAGATCATGCTTGTACAAACTTAGAGACTTGTCTCCTCACTTTTCTTCAAAATCAAGTTATAGAGCCAAAAGGCTATAACTCAGAAAACTGGAGTGGAGTTGATCTCTAACCTTTTCCATACATATACACAAATGTATTGTAACATAAGACACAAATTCTAAGACTTCAAAACACTCCCAAACACTCTGCAACTTAGAATCTTCCATAGCTTGACATTTTTGAACCTTACACAACCATCTCCAAAACCACTCGTGCATCTTGAGTTTTAACTACCTAAACACTTAATATACATCATACTTAAGTGATCCAGACCCCTGTTCTCTCACTGTAACTCCTCCTCCACCATCCATCATTTTCAAATATTGAGCTTGCATGTTGACTTGAGTAGGGAGATTCAGGGACTTTCAAGACAAAGTAAGGATTGGAATACACTCAGGGAGGTCCAGGCAAGCTAAACAGATCCTCAGGCCTTCTCAAAACTTTCTCAAACTCCATTCACGATCCCAGATGAAAGAGGTAAAAACTAAAACTTCAATCTCTTCATACAAGCATCATTTGATCCTGATCTGTGAAAGCAAAATGTAGATATCCTTGCCCTAAAGCTAACCATGTTCACAGTTTTCATTTATATTAACTGTGTATAGAGAATTTTGGATTTGAAATTTCTTTAAAAATTAGGTTTCAAATTAGGGAAAGTAAAATTAGATTTGATCTTTGACTTTTAGTTTACATAAATTATATGGTTGAACTCGTGGGAAGAAACACCATAACTTTCATGTTTGAACATTCCATTTTTATGGAGAAATGAAGAAGATACAGGTGATCCGGCCATGACTCAAGGTTGAAGATGAAGTTGCCTTCAAGGGTCATTTTATAATATATATTTATGATTGTGTTTATATAAACGGATGTACAGCCACTCCAGTGGTAAGGCAACGCGCGTAAATGCTATAGGTCACGGGTTCGAGCCTTAGTGCGCTGCCTTTTGCATTTTTTTTCATATTTTTTCCATTTTTTTGTTGTTTTGCAGCGCATGGGCTTCTGATTCTTGGGCCTTGTGTTTTTTCTAACATCCTACCTCCTGCTTACTCTTAACACCCCTGGCCCAACATAATTTTATTTATTTATTTTACTTTTGTTTTATTTTATTAAATATAATTTTCTTAATACTAAAAATCATAAAAAATATAAAAATGATAGATTTATATTTTAGCTCATTTTATTTTATTTTTCTCACAAAAAATATTTTTATTTAGTTATATATTTTCCATTTTTATTAATTAAATTTGTAAATTAAAATTAGAACTAGTTTAAATATTTATTTTTCTTCACACCCATTAAACATATTATTTTAGTATAAAAAAGACCAAAATATCTCATAATGCCATATTTTATTTTCAAGATTAAAAAAAATAATACAAAAAAATACTTACTTTTTCTTAAAGAAATTTATTTCCTTTTAATCAAATAGAATTAGGGTTTATTCAATAAGTCTTTTTCTAAAATAATTTCTTTCCTTAATTGATTTAAGTTAATCTTGATTTATTTATTAGGTTTAGGTTAAAACTTTTTTACATAAAAAACCAAAAAAAAATTCTCTTTGCATTTACATACCTTTGCATATTTAATTCATCTTGTATATTCTTTATTCCAATATTTATACATATTCAATTTGGTTGTAATAGATTAATTAGGTTTATATTATTGAAATCCCTATTATTGCAATCCCACAAATGTTGTAATAGCGTAGTAACTTTAAATTTCGCAATTTATCGCTTTTACATAACATGCTAGCAACTAGAGTTTGTATGGAAAGATAAAACCAACCAAATAGAAAACCCTAATCCAAGACAAAATCAAGCATGAAAATGACACATTTGCACACAAAACACCCCTAGGGTTATCCCACTTGGTTGCCTTATACAAAATGGTTATATTATGCATGTAAGGTGTCTTAGCAAAAACAAACAAATACAAGATCATAGTCCCTCGATGACACTATTCAAAGTTGTCTTACAAAAATGATCTTAGTCCCTAAAAAATGATAAGATACTTTGCAACATTACTAATCATGGCTATACGATAACCCACGTCCGTCCCGTTTACATCCAAAGATAGGGTTGCTTACCAAATCAATGGTAAGACAACAATATCAAAGGAAAAGAAAATGAGCAAGAAAGACATTTGAGTAGGTAGATTGCTCTTAATTACTTGCTGCATTTCAAAACAAATATCCTTTCCATTTCAAAACAAACACTTACACTTTCCAAACATCTTACAAAATTGAAAACATTTTCAAAAGATCAACATCTTTGTATACATTCTTACGAACGAGAATCATTACAAAGATTGCCTATACAATGACCTCTTTTACAAAATACTTTCAAAAACCACACAAAGAACATTTTCATACAAAAGCAAGGGATCTAGCAAGTAACTAAGAGCCCATGGAAAACCAAGGATGAAAAGGGTACTAATACCTTCCCTTTTCATAATCTACCCCCGAACTAAAGAAACAATCTCAAAGATATTTCCTGTGCTTTTTTACCTTTCCTTTTTGGATAAAAGAAAAGTCGGTGGCGACTCTTGCTAACCGCAACATTTGCAATCAAATGCAAAACAATCAAGTCAGTTCTCCCACCGTATCACACCAGTCAAAGCTTGTATAAAGATAGGCGTTACGCTTGCTTTGTGAATCGAAGCATGCAAGAAAGAGATAATTTGCTCAATCGAAGGCTTCATGCAGATAGCCATTCCTTTATGAATCAAAGAAAGCATATCAAGGGCCAATGCTCCATCAAAATATGTAAGCCAAGCTTGCATTGAAAGAGGCCAAAAGTCCAATTGAAGGATGCGAAATTGAAGCAGGTATGCTAATTTTCAATTTGATGTTTGAAAGTCCAATTGTACTTATACAAATTTGAACTCTTTGAAAATACTTATGAGGAAATTTCTTGAGAAATGAGAGGGAAAAGTTTGGGGTATAACACTCGAGGACAAGGCAAGGAAGCTGGAGAATGCTTTGGGCAGTTATAAGGAGAAATGTCGGGTTCAGGGTATCGACCTGAAGGAGAAAGAGGAGGAGGTGACTAATTTGTCTGTGGAGAAGGGTGGTTGGTTACTCGAGAAGAAAGGTATCGAGGACTCTATTGATAATTTAAAGGTTGATGTTACACTTGTCAAGGAAGAGCCTGAGGAGACTCAAGTCTTGAAGACCCGGGGTGAGCTTGTTGCTCGGATTCAGCAGCTCGAGTCAGATTGCTTGGATGCAATGATGTTGGGCTTCGACACGACTGTGAACCAGCTTGAGGCGTTGAACCCTGGGCTAACACTTAAGGTATCAGGCTCCTATCCAAGGTAGTCGATGGAAGGCTAGTTGTCCCTCCTGAATCCGACGACAAAGGTGACATTAAGAGTGACTTGTGCGTACTTGCTTACCTTTTTTTTTGTTAGGCCTGCGTACCGTGCTTTTTGTAATTTTCTAACCAGGGCTTTGATCGACTATTTTTGTGTTTGGGCCTGCGTGCCCCTAATTTTTGTAATATCCAGACAACGTCGGCCTTCGTGGTCGGCCATTTTAATGCCTTTGGTTTGAATGTTTATATGTGTTTAAATATTATTTTTCATTTTTTATGCTTTCCATTTTTATAAGTGTGGAAATTCATGCTCGACCTAATTTATGATCGACAACATATGGAGACGTGTCAAGGAGACAGATTTGGGCTTCGTTTGACTGAGAACAAGGTCACGGTTGGGGCCTTTATCTCGTGGCGTGAACTGCCCCATCACGAGTTGGATGTTCTACCTTTTTGGTACTGTAGTGGTAGAAATGTTAAGACTAAGCCATTGAATTGACTTGACTTGCACAAATCAAAATAAAAATCGCCGCCACGCTTTATTGTTTCCAGAGGAATGGTAAAAGAGTGAATAAACACAAAAGAGAGGGCGAGAGAATCTAGGTACAAGGGTTGGTTATGCAAAGGGAAGGTATTAGCACCTTAAACATCTAAGGTACTCCGTAGGAACCTCTTTGAAAATTTATGTATTTTGGTTATAAGTGTTTTATACAAAAATAGATGGTGGAGATGAAAAAAGAAGTATTTTTTACAATTTTGCACTCGCCACGGTTGTGAACCTTTAGTACCTATGTACCATCTTCCATGAAATAGGGTATCAGGGTGCTCGTAGTTCACCTTTAAAAAATTTAAAACACAAGTGTGTTGTTTAATTTTAAGAGAAGAGACATCATCGTCATATCCGAGTGGAAACCATACTTACTACCCACGATTATGAGATAGGAGAATTTGCACCATCTCAAAGTGGAGGATATGACTTGGATTTTTAAAATCAACGAAGCCTCACTCAACACCGGAGTGGAAAATATCTCACTTTTCTACATATCGTAGAAGTATAGTAGCTTGCATCACTACGAGGATCAACAAGAGTCTAATCTTTTGAGAAAAGTTTTAAAGTAAAAAGCCATAATGGCAAAAATGTTTTAAATGAGGTTGATTGACTTTTAGTCTTCTCACAAAAAATGTCAAAGTGTGATTAAGTTGGTTAAAGTTTTATTAATAAAATATTTTGAAAATGCATGGACCTAAGTCCAAGTTTATTATGAAAGTAGTTCAAGTTAGAAAAACAAGAAGAGTTTTGATAAGGAGGGAAAAGATTTTTGAAATTAAAGAAGATGAGAGGAGATCAAGGGACTATCCTAAAGCATAATGAACAAACTAATGAAAAGAACGATCTAACCAACAAGAAGCCAACACTTTACATAAAGAAGTCAACGTAGAACTCCCATCCTTTGGATTGAAACCAAGCAAGTGAATGTACTAAACCTCTCAAGAATACCCAACTCCCGATGCATTAAGTGTTCACAAATATTAGGCAGAGTAACGACTGTATACAGATAAATTCCCAATCACAGACAAAGTACATAATCAGAATAACTTGAATACAAAGAAAATAAGCCCAATGTCTCAGAGTAAACTCCAAGAACTTCAGACAAAATATCAACATAGTCATAAGGTCCCAAGGTTATCAAGGCTTGTAATCCTAAGTCCAATAGGTCCACAACTCCATAATGCCAAGGATAGTAACCAAATAGTCTAAGTAACCTTAAAGCTTTTAATGTTCAAGTTGGTTATTAAGTGTCTTCAAAAAGAAAATGAAAGCTCAACTGAGCAAAGATAAATGGCCTAAAGATAAATTCTCAAGTGAGAAAAGATGAAAATAGCATGAAATGTAAATGCTAAAGTAAATGGTACATAAAAGTAAAGGCATAAAATAAAAATCATAACGTAAAAATACAAAGTAAAGTTAATTGTTAGTGAATTAGAAGTTAGAGGTTATTTGAATGACCATCTTGAAGCTTGCATTTGAAAACTCATTAGAAGATTAATAAAACCAAAGCTTCTCAAAAACATGCTGCATTTGCTTTTTTTCAAGTATATCATTCATTTCAAATGCTCAAGGTAATCACATATAATCAGTGATATTTAAATGATTCATTTAGACCAAAGTTCATGAAATTTCATTAGAGGATTAATAAGATCAAAGCCTCCAAACAATGAACCTCAAGTTTATTGGATCAAAGGTTTCAAATTAACATGATCGGGCTTGCAAACACATGTTTGGGCCACAAATGATCATTCTTGAATCGGGACAAATTTAGCACTATGTTAAGCAATCGTAAGTGGACTTATGTAGAAGTCACACCTATTTTGAGGCTGGTAAATAGTAATCTATGTACCACATGTTAGAGAAATGATATGTAGATCACTCTCCAACAACATGCAGCACAAGCAGGAAGAGATACAATGAGAAAGGAGGGGTTGTATAAGACTAAATTAGGTTTCAAATATCATCAAGATCGTTCATCCATTTTGGTGGATTTGGTTTTTCAACCTATCAACACCCAAGATCTAATGAGGTTGAGGAATTTATACCAAAATAACACTCAAGTCAGTAGCATATAAATTCCAACAAACCACATTGAAATATTGGACTCAAGGTTCCCATCAATCATTAACACATATCATACATGCACTTAAATCAAAACAAAGTGTGTATGTCAAGTAGGAAGAAGTGTGTGAGGGTTAAACATGGTATGAGGTGTCAAACAAAAGTGAAGTCAGAAGCACACACATATCATGTTAGTATACTTAAATCCTTTAAGTGAAACATGCTCAAGCATCACACACAATACAAGTGAAATCAATGCACAAACCTCAAACAAAAGGGTCATAAGAGGCATTCAAAGTTTGATAAGAGAAAAGGATGTTAGAAGTAGGAGAAAAATTGGATAAATGGAACAAAATAGAACCACATCAGCAGAATATTATATGCCAAAAGTTAGCCTAAAACTATGCATAAAAGTTCTCAAATACAAAGTTTTTGGTCAAGGCAAAACCCTAAGCATACTCCTAAGTCAAAATTAGGTTAAAAATAGGAAAATGACTTGTAAAATCACGCTAATTAAATCCTAAATTCCTAAAGACCTATAAAAGTCAGAAACATAATTTTAAGTTCTTGGTTTAACTTGGAAAGGTGAGAATGATTGAAAATCATCAAGACTAGTTGGCAAAGGGATCAAACTAGAGAGGTTTGACAACAAAATTTCAAAGAAAATTTAAAGTCATGGGTAAAAATTCAAAAAAATGATTTTTTTTAACCTTGAATCATCCAAGAACATTAAACACATTTTTATTGATTTTTAGAAGTGGAGGTAGCTAGAGGATTAATTGTTTCTTTATGCTTTAGCAAGAGAAAATCTCAAAAACAACAATTAACTTCTAAAAGTTTGAAAAATAAGAAAACCGAACTTTAAATTCAATTAAAAATAATGAAAAATCATATCAATATCTAAAGAACACTAAATATATATTTTTTGGAATTTTATCTTGAAAGAAAAAATTAAAACAGAAAATATTTGTACAATGCAACAAAATTGAAAGAAAAAAAAGAATGACACAACTAACCAATTGATTTTAATTAGAGTGTCACAAATTTTATAAAATAGGACAAAAATTATTTTCATGAAAAAGACTTAGAGGGAAACTCAGAATATTTTTTTATAGATTTTTTAGGTTATTAAAATTAGAAAATAAAATTCTAAAACCTAAAAATGATTAAAACCCTAATTAAACTAATTGAATTATTTAAACATTTAAAAATGACAAAATCATAAAATAAACTTAAAAATCTGAAAATAGACTAAAAATAAAGTCTATAATATTTTTTTGATAATTTTTGAATTAAATAAACTATTAAAATAAAATTGAAAAAAACAAATAAAATAAACTAAAATTCAAAAATGTAAATGATCTACTACATCTATTTTAAGCAAAAAGCGCCGTGAAATGCTTTAGAACATGTTCAATCAGAAGTGGACACATCTCCATCCCTACCAAAACACCAAGCCCTAACATTGTTATAGTTTTAATATGCAAAGTTCGTGACACGATTTCTCTCTTATTTTTCCATGAAAAATCAAAATGTAAACATCAAAGTTCAAGATTAAAATGTGTAGAACACAATAGGATCAAGAATTTTATGAAATGATGCATGAATCATAGAGAAATTAGGGCACGAAAGTTGCTTCATGAACATGGTTTCGATTTAAGCAATTCATCAAACAATTTTCATATTCAAATATCTCAATCGATTCTTAACCATTTTACTTGATCCAAACATCAAAGTTCATCACAAAAGTGCAAGGAACAACAAGATGAACATAAATTTCACAAATGATGCGAGATTAAATAAAGATCTGAGCAAGAACGCACTATTTCAATCAGAGTTTCAAGCAACTTTTAGAGCACGATTTACACATAATTTCACACATGGATATACATCAGATCTAAGATCTGTTCAGCTAAACCATAATGCACACGAGCTTCAACAAGAATGCAAGCTAAATCGAGAATTTGAGTTCAATGATGCTTACCTCAATTTGTGAAAAATAAATTCACAAGGTGCCTCTGAACTTAGTAAGAAACCTGGTGATTCTTCAGCTTTCAACTTCAATACAGTAGAATTGAGTAGAGATTGAATCTTGCGCAAAAATTGAGAGAGGTTAGATGATGAAAAATATGATTTGGAAGAAGATGAAGCTTTGTGTGGGAGGAAGGTGCAGAGTGTAGCTCACGGATTTAAAAGTATCTTATGAATGAGAGAATCTTCTCTTAAATAGAAAGAGGAAGAATGTTGGAGAAGTTTTGCTTGAAGGGCATAAGAGGCAAGAATTTGAAAAAAATGAAAATGAGGTGGTGTGGTGTGTTGCATTTTGTGAGTCAAGTTCCAGTTTTATCGTCGTTTTAGTGAGAAAAATGAAGTGAGATAAGCATGAAAGGGTGAGCTGGCATGAGGTGTCCAATTATGCACATGGGGTGGAAAAGAATGGAGAAAATATATATTTTTGGAATAAAGACTTGTATTAAACCAAAAAGCAGAAAAATACACGGCGATCGCGTGGATCCAGCCAACCGAAGGACCTATGGCAACATTAATCTGAGAATCCCACCTTTTAAGATTTTACAATGCCATCCCCTAAATACAATGGTATCTATAATAGTTTTGATCACATGACTCAAATCCAATCCCGTCCCAAAGCAAGTGCTGTTACGATAAATCCAAGCGCCATAAATTGTTTCAGCAATGGCAATTTTAATCAGGCAGGCCCTCCATCCTTTACCCTTGCCCCTCTTGATGACCCATTCAAGCTCCACCTCCCAAGCTTTAGGCACATGATGTTGAATTTGGAGCCACGCAAGCACCTCACACCAAATCCTCCTAGTGACCATACAATCAAAAAAGAGGTGAGAAACAGTTTCCATATTAGGACAGAAACAACAAATGTTGTCCGTGATGAAGCCAATGAATCGTGCATGCATGATTCTTGGACATTCCTTGGCCTTTTTTAGGAAATAATTAAGTAAGCAAAGGAATCGTGGGGTCTGAATGATGTTGTAGTGTAATGTGCACTAAATGATATAATGTGATTTCATGCCCAACAACAATGATCAACCCATTTCTCCTCTTAATATCTCATTTATCTCTTAGCCAAATCATGTGAGGTTTAGCTTTTTGGAAAAATGGTAATATGGTGAACAACTTTAGTGTTAATGAAAAAACGAATTGATGCTCTAAATATACTTAATTTTAACCATGAAGTTTGTTCTATGAAGCTGCACATGATCCATGCAGAATTATATCATGCCATGCTCCGTGTTGTTGGCCTTTTTATGATACTGACTTCCACTCAAAATATCTTGAATCGTGCTCTCCAAAACGAGGTACAATCTGAAGCGAAATTGAAGATAACAATGCCCTCTCTAACTTTGATGTTCATCACAACTCCAAACATGGCCTTAATCATGGAGAAAATTGAGCCTACATTAAACCCTTCACATGTTTGATAAAAAACCTGGCACAAAGAACACGCGGGCCTGGCAACCTTGGAAGTTTCACATATTTATTTTCCAACTTAAATATCTCGCTCTCTATGGTGCATAAAATAAAACAACCTTTGAATCAAATTTTTAGAGGACATGACAAGCTCCATATTTTATGTTTACCACTTTTCAAAATAAAGATTGAATCAATGAGAAAAATATCCATGAAGGTTTGCACACTACATGTTTGTGAAAAAATATTCCACCCGCTGTAGCGACTGGTTTTTTAATTGAGAGTCACCACTGTTAGTTTTTAACCTAGCGAAGGGAATCTAAAAGAAAACCCTAATTTGCAGACAGAGATTCTAGGTTTCAGACTCAATTATACGAAAGGAATGTATTAGGCATCTTTGATCCACCTCATTCACAAGGATATTAAGCTCTAGGTTTAGGTTTGAGGTAAACAGGGTTTTAAGTTTTAATTAGAAAGACTCGCCACGATTTTATATCGCGTGCCTACGTATCCTCTTATGAGGAATCAAAGTCCTAATTCGTAGTTCGTATGGGGTTGGTGTATTTTAGGGATTTGCAAGCATACTTTGAATCACTTCGCACTCGGTCGGGAGTAGTGATTGTGGAGATTTTGACTGAGTACGCAGTAAGTTAAAATTAGTTTGAAACCCATTTGCAAAAAAAAGACGGTTGATTAGCTTAATTTGTTCACGAAAATAGTTTGAAATTTGTTCGTGTTTTTTAATAATATTAATTGCAAAAATCCTGATTAATGCATGATAAAAAAGATTTAATGCAATATATGAGAAAATAATATATGTACATGAGTTTTTTGGGAAAATAATTTATATGTTAATATAACAATATTTACGTATGATAAATAATAATAATAACAAAATTATTAATAATAATTATAAATGAAAAAAATAATAAATAGTTAATAAAATATAACATAAAAATGATATAAAAAGAAAATAATAAAATAAAAAATAATAATTATAATTTTAAGTAAATCTGAGGGGGTGTATTTCTAGTTGACCTGTAAATAAAGGGGGTGCTAATAGAGACTGGGTTAGGCCCAGAATGGTCCAGGCAGGGAGGTGTGATTCATTTTGACATTTATCAATTAACTGAAAAGGGGGTGTGAAAAGCGTTGGGCTTAGGCCCAACACGCTTGGGAAGAGATCCGGCTGGATCGTATGTGACGCGGAGCACGACTTCACCATGGAACTTGGCCTAACGGCCGTTTGGTCGTTATCAAATGGGTGATGATAAGGCAACATGTTAATTATCATGGACGCGCAGGCAGGTGATCAGACGAATCATAACATTGCAATTAAAACTCTATTGTCTTGTTACCAATTACAGATCCATCACTATTTTTTTTGTTCTACAATAATACTTATTTCTCTTTCTCGCGGTGACACGAACCCTTCTCCTTACCTTCACCCAAACCCTAGCGCCGTCAACCCCACGACAACGCTCACTGAACCCCAAACATGACTCCGATCACCCCAAACACTCCCCAAATTAAACAATAAAAAAAGGAACGAGAGCTAAGTATTTTTTTTACCCTTTTTATGATTTCTGGGTTCCGATTTCTGAGCTTTTTTGTCTGATTTGAACTAATCTCCCCTGTTTCGCAGGTTTTGGGGAAAGCAGAGTAACGATGACGTTCGATGGTCAGCAGCAGTGATGTTCAAGGGAGATTTGGGTTTTCGATTTGGAAACTCTAATCACCTTCTCTTCTGGATCTCCAACGACAAGGGTTTGCCTCCAAATTTCTATCTCCAAGTTTTCTCTCTTTATCTCTGACCCCCTCTTCTGCCTTCCTCTATTCTCTTATATAGTTAGGGATTTATGTTTTTGTCGTTACAGTTAGCTTCAATTAGGGATTAGGTTTTACTATTGTGGTTGATTTTGTTTTACTTGTAATTCGCGATTGGATTTTGTAAGATAAGAGATTTGGATTTAGTTTATACAATTTTCCCAGATTTGATTTGAATTTGATTTGATTTGTTAATGATTTATTTTGTAATCAGATTGATATTGTAAGATTTGATTCTAATCATTCTGTACAATTTTTGAGATTTGCTTCTGTATAAATTTAGATTTGTATTTAACTCAGTAATTTTGGATTTGGACTGTAAACTTATTTGATATTGTTTTAGGATTTGATTCCAATAGTGTATGTTAGTAAAAAAACACGTGAATCTTGGGAAGATTAGAACAGTTGTTGTTTCTAAGATAAAGCATGCGTTTTTCATGGGTAATTGATACAGTATCAGTTTTTTGATCAAATTGGGCCTTGCGCATTATCTATTTTACTCAGCCCAACTACATTAATTATTTTTATTTACAGCAAAACATTTCTATGTTTGTATAACCGGGCCCAATCCAATAATTCCTTATCTCTTTATTTATTAACCTTAATGATCCAGAAAATGATTCCAAATGCCAACGTGAAATGGGCCAAATATTAGGCCCTAATTAACAACAATTTTTTTTACAGCAACCCCTTTTTCCTTTTTAATCCAGTTTGGGCCTTAATGGCAACAAAATTTCTTTTAAATAAACAGTAAACGTTAATGGTCCTAGTATTAGTAATTACACCTCCATTTTTTTTAAAACCATAACACTAAAAATGAGTTTTATTAATTAAAAACTTAACTTTTATTTGAATAATTTTCCATTTTCGAATCGCATGGGCCATAGGCCAACATGCCTTGCGAATAGGATTATGTACGAGTCTTCCTGATTTAGAAAGCCCCGTTTTTCCTGAAATAACATACACCCCCTAGTCTTGGATAAAGATGGGCCATCAAATAGTGTTGTACCACCTTTAATTAAATATTTCTTCTATTTTAATCTTGAAAAAATAAAATCATCGAGGTAGGGCAAATTTGGGGTATGACACCCGTAAGGTTTCTTATGTTGGACAATATTTTCCTTTCCACGCCCTCAAGTCCTAAAGCCTATATATTTCTCTACACTTGAACATTTGAGATGATTCTTGAATCAAAAGTGAAGAGGAAGTTTCAAACTCCAACTTTGACGTTGATAACTTTTTTATTTGAGTTCAAATGGACATTCAAAATTAGCCATGAAGAAATCAGGTCTTGTGCACATATTTAGAAATTTCACTAAGTGTCCAAAATTTTCCAAGCTCAATAACTTTTTATCCTATCACTTTTTGAACTTTTTGTGTCAAGTACAAAATTTAATAACATCTCCTCATCTTCCCCGCCATATAAAGTTTGCACATTTTTAACAAAAATTGAGAAAGTTATGATCAATCAAAGTTTAGCACTATGAACACTTTGAAAAATTAAAAACTTCAAGTAACTTCTTTGACAAGTTATCTTCAACACTTCCTCTTTATCTTATGCCACCTTTGATACGGTGGCAGAACCGACTATTAAACTGGTTTTGCATTTGTATTTGCAAATGTTGCGGTAAGCAGGAGTTACCATCGACTATTCTTTTATCCAACAAAGGAAAGGATGAAAAGAACAGAAAAATAACTTTCGAAAGTTTTCTGAGTAAGGGGTGTAGATTATGGAAAGGGAAGGTGTTAGCACCCTTTCCATCTGTAGTTATCTACGGGCTCTTAGATGCTTAGATCATTTTGAAAATACCTTGTGCTTTGTGTGTTTTTGAAAAGTATTTTTGAAACGCCAATATTCAGGCAGTTTTCTTTATGATAACTCTTGTATCAGTCCTCAAGAGTGTTGATAAAGCGTTTTGAAAAGATTTTTGAAAATTGTTGTGTAAGTGTAAAAAATTTATCTGAGCAAGCATCTAACAACTATCTACTTTTACTCGAAAGGGTCGTTCTTTTCCTCTTTTCCTTTAGACAGTGTTATCCTACTATTAATGTGTAGGTAGCCCTATCGTTGGGTGTATGAGGGACATTTGAAGGGACGTTTATAGTCACAAAGGAAACTGGGCAAGAAACATTAGTAACTACCTTAGAGTTTTAAGATCACTTTATCGAGGCAACGTTGAGAGGGTCATCGAGGGACTTGTGATCTTTAAACCGGAGGGTAGGCACTAACATCACTCACGTTTCGAGAGTTGTGACTGTTTTCCGAAGGAAACCAAAGTGGGAGTACCCTAAAGGTGCGCATGTGCAATTGTATTATGTTTCAATTATTTATCTTGATGTTAGGTTTTTCTAATGTTTGATTTTGATCTCTTTCCATACAAACCTATTAACATACATCTAAACAGTTAATATATGTACAGGAAATATAAAGTGCGGAAATTAAATCCTACGCTATTACATCCTGTGGGCAGTTACATAATAGAAAAATATGGAAAAATAAACTAAACTATTACAAAATTTCCCATGCAACCTATACATTCTTTCTAGAATTTAAATGGCAAATAAATAGAAAAATGATAAGAAAAAATACAAAAATGTCCTGAAACCTTAAGTATTAAGAAAAATGATTTTTTTTTTGTATTTTTGAGAAATAGAACTAAAATTGATTAGAATCTTAAGTCTATTGATTTTAAATTAAACAAAATGTTAAAGTAATTAATTAATTTAATTACAAAATTAGCTTAATTAATAAAAAATACTAACCTATTATTTTTTTGTAATTTTATTTATTTATTAAAAGAAAATTAAATCTTGAAAATAAAATATGAAACAAATAAACAAAACAAACTAAAACAATAGAAGAGGAATACGCAAACGGGTCTGCTAAAAAAATAATAAAGGGGGTGCAATGTTTGAAATTGGCCAGGCTCAATTATGCTGGCCCAGGGGGTGTTAGGATCTGGTGAGAACGCATCTCGAGAGTCCACAGTAGGGACTACATGCTGGAGGCGCTGGATCCATGTTGTGTGAATCTGATGGTGTTGATGGTAGAGTGCATGGTGCGTATGTTTAGACTTGAAGCGCCATATCTGTCAATATAACATGAGAAAACTAGAAAGTCTTAAGCCTGTGATCGAACCCAGGTCCTCTAGCCCATCGCACGCTTCTTCACCACCCAACCACCTGCGTCAATTGTTAGTACAAACAATAAAAAATTAATATATTTGAAACCCAGTCAGAAATATGTTTGAATAAAACAATAATATGCATGGCAGAATGAAACAGTTTCAAATGCCTAAACAATGGAAGATTTTTATCCTGATGTCAGTATTTTCACGTGAGGACTGTAATACACACAAACACGTTAGAACGATAAAAAATGACCGAATTAAGAGATTGAATTTAGAAATTTATACCTATGGCCGATATACTTCGATCTGCAGTTTTGAGTATGGAACCACTTTGTTGAAATTTGGAGAAAAGTTGGTGTGGTTTTCTGGGGGTAATGTTTTCTTCTGGCTAATGCGTGTGTGTGGCAAAATGTTTTTGTGTCTGGCTAAAGTGTTTTTGTCTCTGGTGGCAACGTTTCTGTGTCTCGTGGCAACGTTTTTTTGTGTCTCCCATTGCTTGCGCTTTTAGCTTTGTATTTATAGGGGCGCAATGGTGAACGAGAATGGCAAGAATCAACCATTAATCATGGCTTTGAAGGAAGAATCGAAAGCCTTAAAAGGTTGCCTTTTTTGATGATTTTCTACCCTTTAGGGTTTTGAATGAACATGGACAGGTTTCTCATCTTGACTCTTTCGAATGCCCTCAAGCCTTGTTCTTCGATGGCTCTGAGTGGCTCCCTTTGATTTGCTCACGGTTTCATCCTCATGGCTCCTTCGATTGAGTCCATCTACATTGGTTATTTGACCTGGAAAATTCTCCTAGTCGAACTCCATTCTTATTCTCTTCGATTTCCTTTTCTTGGAGTTTCCTTCTGCTCACCTCCTTCGAACACAGTTTTGACTCAAATCCTTACTTTTGTTTTTTTGTTTACAAAGCCATCCTTATTGACCCTTAGTTCACCTTTGATTGGTGAATACAACTTGTATTGCACCTTTCGAAGGATAACCTATGAGCACATTCGATCACCCAACTCCCTTGTACATTTAAGCACATGCATGAGGCATATTGATCCTAAAACTACAAGATGACTCATATCTGGATGACTCGTTTCTAGTTGTCCTTCGATCATGCCATATTTGAAGGCCACATGTCCATCGAATCATTATCCTTTCATATGTTTCTTGGGATAAAATAAAAGCTTTTTGATTCCCAAAATATTCTTCTTTTCAAAATGTCCATGCAAACAACGTGACAATCGAAAGGTTTTTTCTTGTAGTGTTTCGAATAGCTTATATTTCCATGATTCAAAAACAAAACCCTTCGTGCCTTTACTAGCTCTTCCAATCAAAGACTTTAGAAAAAGCTTCCTCACGCGCCTTCTTTTGATCCAGCCTTCCTTGGATATTTCGAATAGCTTATATTTCAGTGGTTCGAAAACGAACCCTTCGAACCTCCAGTCGGAGACATCAAATTAGCCTCCTCACATTTTCCTTCAAATTAGCCTTCCTTCGATCCTTCAAATTAGCCTGCATATTGTTGTCGGAGCTACTTCGACCCAAAAGCTCTTAGGCATATTTTCAGCCTTCGACCTACACTTTGTCATGCACACTTTTTCTTTCTTTCAGCTGTGCAATTATGCTGAGGCATATGGGGTGGCATGAAAATCATTTGAAGCCCTTGCAAACCAAAATTATTTGTGAGAAATGAAATCTTAGATGGAAGTCCATTGCTTAGAAGGATAATTTGTCTAGTCAATTCTTAGTCAACCTTGAACAATTGAGGACCTTAATGAGCATGCCCTGAATAAAATGGGAGGGAAAATTTTGGGGTGCAACAGCTACCCTGTTCAATCTTCTTAAAGATGAAGATTTAGATTGGCTTGTCTTCCTTTCGTGATCTGAAGGTGGAAGATGATTGAACACTAGAGTTCCCAGAAATTTGCACTCGTATAGAAGTAACGATATTGGTTGATGATATCAGGAATGGGCTTACTGATGCCATTTGGAGAAGATGACTGAGAGTTATTAGAGATTGGCTTAAAGATGCCATCCAAAGTAGATGCTGACTTCATAAGAGGTCTCTTTGTGGGGATTCTTGTTCTTGTTGTCTGAGGAGGACTCCACTGGGGAATGTTGATTTCTATTGTTCTCCTGCTTGAGGAAAACTTCATGGGGAATAGAGTCTAGGAGCTTTTGCTGACCATGGCTCTAGTGAGGAGTTATCTCTGGACTGGAGAGATTAAAGTTATCTATTTTCTGGTTGAAATCCACGCTTCACAGTAACTTGCTGGGGAGAATGAAATTAACTGTTATCTTGAAATGTATTAGAAGGAGCTTGTGTAGGGCTACTTCAGGATGAGTCCGTGTTAAACTTCATCTGGAGATTTTGAGAAGAAACCCGTGTAAGATTGCTTCAGGATGAGCCCGTGTAAAGTTGCATCTGGAGAGAAGAAACCCGTGTAAGATTGCTTCAAGATGAGCCCGTGTAAAGCTTCATCTGGAGATCATGAGAAGGAACCCGTGTAAGATTGCTTCATATGGTCGTGTAGATAGTCACCCTGTCTGGTTCCAGGAATTGATCCACAATCAGCCGTTTCACATATAGTTGTCCTGTCTTGTTTCAGGTATTAATTTGGAAATCGTTTTTGTTGGTTGTTGAGATAGTTTCCCTATCTGATTTTAGGAATTAATCTATGACCTTAGAGAAAGAAAGATAGTTTCCCCGTCTTGTTTTGGGAGTTAATCTTCAATCTACTCATGTAGACAGTTGTCTTGTCTGGTTCCAGGTATTAAACTACAATCAGTCGTTCACAAATAGTTGTCCTGTCTTGTTTCAAGTATTAATTTGGAACTTGTTTTTGTTGGTCATTGAGATAGTTGTCCTGTCTGGTTTCAGGTATTAATCTCTGACCTGGTCTTATAGATAATCGCCCTGTCTTGTTTCGGGAATTGTTCTACACTCAGTCGTTCACAGATAGTTTCCATGTCTGGTTTGAAGAATTAATTTGGAACTGTTGAAAATTGGTGATGATATTTGTCTGCTTGCTAACTTTCCTGAAAAAGGTAAAGAGTCATCCGTATGCAGTGTCATGATGTATGAGATGCATCGGGTAATGATGTTCTCAAAATAAATGAGATTGTGATATATGCATTTGTGCTGCATATGTTATCACGCTTGAAAAATGATGTATGAATGAAATGTATGAACGCATCAGTTGTTCTACTACAGTGTTACTGAACTAGGGAAAATAAATCCCTGATTGTTGTTGGGGATGAAGAATGTAAGTCTTCAAATTTTGTTGAAGTCGAAATGCTGAGAGACGGATCTCCGTTGTTAGAGAAATAAACTTTATTGAAGAAGGGAAACTCCGTAATTCACTTGGGGATTTTTATGAAATCCTGCTGGTGAATCCAAGAAGCTTGTGAACCAGGCTAAGGAATTATTTGTGACGCCGGGTATGTAATTGGAAGTTTTTGCTCTATCGGAGATATAAAAAACTTTGACATCATTAGGCTATGAACTAAGAATATGGAAACGACTTTACAGTAGGATGTCTCTGCCTCTGTACCTGCTGGAGAAAGTATCTGCGGGGATTTGCAGATGGCCTTTAGACATTGTCCTGTTTCTTAAAGCCATTAGTAATTGTCTTTCTGTTTTTTATGTGTGTATTTGTAAACGGTAATCACATTCAAATGCATATGTTCAAAAATAATCATTAGAAGTTTTTGCAAACAAAAGAGAAAAATTAAAAACAAATAGTTTTGCACTTTCAACGAGATAGTTTTGTATTAATTTGATGGAGTTTTGCCTATAATAGGCATTTTTGTACAAGGAGACGAACATCCTAGTAAGAGAATGTCTTCGTAAGAATGAAAACTATACAAAATAGTATACAAAGAAAAACAACTATGTGGAATAATCCCATTGGTTTCCCATTCTGCTATTGCTTTTATGTCTTTGAGCGTCTCATCTCTTTTGCTGCTTGTCCGAAGCTGACTGGATGGATTGGTACCATTTGAGCTTGATAGTTGTTACCGAAGATTGGCTGTAAGTGATCCAACGGGACATAGTTATACGCTTTAAATCCCTAACTTTTTCCTAGACCACCCTTTCGGGTTTTCAGCCCATCGGGATACCCTTTTTTGCCCAAGTCGTCTTTTCAAATTTTTGACTTGCCGGGTGTACAGATTTTTCTATATGTATATCCCTAATTTTTGCCCGAATCCTTTTGGTTCTCCGGGATGCCCTTATTTTTTCCTAGGCCAGTCAACCTAGCGGGTATTTGTTCACGTGTAGTATCTTTTAACTATGTTCACGTTTACAGGGTGCGGAAGGTCGTCACCGTCCATAGTGGTTAAGATTATGGCTCCACCAGAAAACATGTTCTTAATCACAAATGGCCCTTCGTATGTGGGGGTCCATTTGCCCCTGGGATCACCTTGCGGCAGGATAATGTGCATGATTACTAGGGCACCAGCCTGATATACCTGACGTTTGACCTTGTTAAAAGCTTTAATCATACGTTTTTATACATCTCACCATGGCAGACATCCGCGAGCCTCTTCTCGTCAATCAGATTTAATTGGTCAAGTCGAGTCTGAACCCATTCATTTTCATTCAAACTTGCATCCTTCATGATTCTCAAGGAAGGGATCTCGACTTCAATGGGTAGGACAACTTCCATACCGTATACCAAAGAGAAAGGAGTTGCCCTTATTGACGTACGTATTGAGGTACGGTAACCATGAAGGTCAAATGGTAAAATCTCATGCCAGTCTTTATATGTCACATTCATCTTCTATATGATCTTCTTGATGTTTTTATTAGCCGCCTCTTCAGCGCCATTCATCTTCATCCGATAAGGAGAAGAGTTATGATGCTGGATTTTAAATTGCGTGCATAGCTCGATGATCATAGTATTATTGAGATTGGTACCATTATTCGTAATGATTCTTTCTGGAATACCATACTGACAGATAAGGTTATTTATGATGAATCAGGCCACAATGTTCTTGGTAACAGAAGCAAATGAGGCTGCCTAAACCCATTTTGTGAAGTAATCAATGGCGACGGGGATGAAGCGGTGCCCATTAGAAGATGTAGGTCTAATCTCTCCAATCATATCGATGCCCCACATTGCGAATGGCCAGGGAGCAGTCAAGACGTTTAGAGGAACCGAAGGCACATGTACTTTATCAGCATAGATCTGGAACTTGTGACAAGTTCGTGAATGCTGATAACAGTTTGCTTCCATAGTGGACCAATAGTATCCTGCCCATAGGATCTTTTCAGCCATTGTGTGCCCACTAGAATGGGTGCCAAAGGTACCTTCATGCAAATCTACCATAATCTTCTCTGCTTCACTTTTGTCTACACACTGAAGCAAAGTAGAATCGTGGTTGCGCTTGTAGAGGACTCTATTACTGAGGAAGAACTTGGCAGAGAACCTTCTTAGGAACTTCTTATCATTGAAGGAAGCTCCCTCAGGATACTCTTGGGCTTCAAGGTATCTTTTGGCTTCATGGAACCAAGTTTTGTCCACTACTTCTTCAGTATCAACCTCGTAACAGTATGCGGGTTCATCCATTATCTCAATAGTGATCTGAGGAGCTTCATTATCCCATCTGACCTTGAAAATGGATGATATAGTAGCTAGCGTGTCCGCTAATTTATTTTCCTCTCGTGGAAAATGCTCAGAGGTAACTTCTTCAAAGTGTGGAATCAGTGTCAACACATGCTCTCTGTAAGGGATGAGATTAGGATGTTTCGTGTCCCATTCCCTTTGATTTGACTGATTACTAGGGCCGAGTCTCCAAATACTCTCAAGAATTTGATCCTTAAGTCGATAGCAGCTTTGAGACCCATAATACATGCTTCATATTCAGCCATGTTGTTGGTACAGTTGAAACATAGCCTGGAAGTGAAAGGAGTATGACAGCCCCCGGGAGATATGATCACGGCACTGACGCCATTACGAAGTGCGTTAGAAGCTTCGTCAAAAACCACAGTCCATCGGGATCCTTTTTCAGGTCCTTCATCTGGTACAGGTTCTTCACAATCAGTCACTAACATGATGTTCTCATCCGGGAACTCAAAATTCATGGATTGGTAGTTTTCCATAGCCTGATGAGCCAAATGATCAGCTAGTTCACTTCCTTTAATTGCTTTCTGGGTCGTGTATTGAATATCATATTCAGTCAGGATCATTTGCCATCTTGCTATTCTTCCGGAGAGAGCGGGCTCCTCAAAAATGTATTTGATAGGATCCATTTTAGATATCAACAAGGTAGTATGAGTCAACATATACTGTCTTAGTCGGTGAGCAGCCTATGCCAAAGCATAACAAGTTTTCTCGAGTAGTGAGTATCTTCTTTCACAGTCGGTAAACTTTTTCTAAGGTAGTATATTGCATGCTCTTTTCGACCAGACTTGTCATGCTACCCCAACGCACACCCCATTGAATTCTATAATACTGTTAAGTACATTATCAGAGGTCTTCCTTCAACCAGCGGCATCAAAATTGGAGGCTCTTGAAGATATCCCTTGATCTTTCTTCATTAGCAGAGGTCTTCCACTTCTCTGCTTGATCTTTCTTCAGTAATTTGAAGATTGGCTCACAAGTAGCGGTTAGATGGGAAATGAATATGGAAATATAGTTTAGACGTCCCAAGAATCCCCTAACCTCCTTCTCAGTGCGAGGAGTTGGCATTTCTTATATAGCTTTAACCTTTGCAGGATCTACTTCAATACCTTTGTTGCTGACAACGAATCCTAAGAGCTTACTAGATCTTACTCAAAAGGCGCACTTATTCGGGTTCAGCGTCAGTTTGTACTTCTTTAACCTTTCAAACAACTTCTGTAGGTGATCAAGGTGTTCCTCTTCAGTATGAGACCTGGCTATCATATTATCAATGTAGACCTCCATCTCGTGATTGATCATGTCGTGAAACAAAGCTACCATGGCACGCTGATAGGTTGCCCCGACTTTCTTTAACCCAAATGGCTTAACTTTGTAGTAGAAAGTGCCCCACTGTATGACGAAGGTTGTTTTCTCCATATCTTCAGGCTCCATTTTGATCTGATTATACCCGGAGAAACCATCCATGAAAGGGAATACCTTATGTTGTGTGGTGTTGTCAACCAAAACATCAATATGGGGAAGCAGAAAGTTATCCTTGGGGCTTGCCCAATTCAGTTCTCTCTAATCCACTAACATGCGTGCCTTACCATCCTTCTTAGGTACCAAAACAACATAAGCAACCCATTATGGATAAGAGGTAACAGCTAAGAAACCAGTGTTGAACTGTTTCATGACTTCAACTTTGATCTTTTCTGACATCTCTGGCCACATACGACGAACCTTTTTCTTCACAGGAGGGCAGTCTTCTTCTGTCGGTAGGCGATGAACCATAATATTAGTGTCAAGTCCCGACATGTCTTCGTATGACCAGGTAAAGATCTCAATGTAGTCATGTAACATCTGAATTAACCGCTTTTTGACACTATGCTCCAGATCGTCACCTATTTTGACTTCCTTCTTATCCTCTTTGGTACCCAAGTTCACTGTTCTAACCGGATTTTCATGAGGATGTATTTCCCTTTCCTCCTATTGTAACAGTCTGGCAAGTTCTACTGGTACTTCACAATCTTCTCACCTTCGTCCTCGACTTGGTAGATCGGATTTTTAAAGTCATAATTGGTTATAGCAGAACCGTTACCAATGGGATCTAGAGTGGATGTGGATCTGCAGTTTGATATGTGGGTGTGTGCAAGAGAGCATAGCTATTTTTGATAAAATAAAAGCAGAAAAGAAAGACAGAGAGCATAAAATTTGTATGTAAAACATCCAATGATTTATTAGTAACATATGAAGATGAAGTAATAACCCTCACAAATAGACCATTATGCCTCGGGTAAGACACAAGGATTTAAAGTTTATATTGTTCAAATATTATAAAACAAAAATACAATTACTCCTGAATAAAAGTAATAGGAACAAAATCCCTGGCCTCCCAATTATTAAGTCCGCCGCTGATAGTTGGGAAGATCCATTTATCCATGTCGCAGTCACTGTCAGCATCTTCTGTAGCGAAAACAACATCAATGGCACTGACTCCCTGTTCATGCTTGGGCATTGGTGCAGTTATGATGTTGGGGGTCTTAGGAGGATCAAACTCAATCTCATTTGCCTCAATAAGATCTTGCACTTTGTTTTTTAGAGCCCAACAATCGTTTGTATCATTCCCTAGACTTTCAGAGTGGTAGGCACATCGAGCATTTGGGTTATAGCGGGGAGATGTAGTATTTGGATTCTAAGGAGCCTCCTTTAGGGTGACCAGATTAAACTAAGTGTGGCAAAACCTGAGATAAGGTCATGTTGACCCGGGTGAAATGTCTTCTGGGCGCATCCAGTCTACGCTGATTATTTCGTTGTTGATTTGATGCAGGGTTGGAAATTATAACAGCTCCTACCGTTGGACGATGTTCAATTTTGCTTTGATTTCTCTGGCCATAAGTAGCACTGACCTCCTTCTTCCCAGAGAATGGTTTCTTTACTATACTGGAGGATGCATCTCTCTGGATCTTACCACTCTTGATACCAACTTTGACTCGCTCACCAGTCAATATCAGCTCAGTAAACACAGTTGAAGAGCTCCCAATCAAATGGTTGAAAAATGGACCTGACAAAGTGCCCAAGAACATGTCTACCAACTCTCTATCAGACAGAGGAGGCTGGAATCTTCCCACAAGATCTCTCCACTTCTGGGCATAATCTTTGAAACCCTCTCTGAACCCATAAACATACTTTGCAATTGTGTACGGGTTGGAGCGAGGTCAGCATTATATTGGTACTGCTTGTAAAAAGCAGTAGCCAAGTCTTCCTAATTATGAATGTTGGTTCCCTCTAGATGATAGAACCATTCCAATTGAGTCCCTGACAAGCTTTCCTGGAAGAAGTGTACCCACAGATTCCTATCAGCAGTGTGGGGCTGAATCTTCTTGACATATGAACTTAAGTGTAACTTAGGACAGGAGACACCTTCATACTTAGCAAATACGGAGACTTTGAACTTTTCGGGGATGACCACCCCTGAGACGAATCCTAACTCTTCCAAATCCAGACCGATTACTCTTTGAATCTCCATAACATTGAGACGATCCTCCAGTCGTTTGTATTTATCATCATCAAGAGGATACTGTTCCTATGAGTAGCCAACCTCTTCCTCATTAGTCCATGGATTGTTGTTTCCTTCTGTTGGCTTTTCTTCTTGATTGTCCCCCTCATTTGACGGGGTTGCGAAATCTAGAGCTCGCTTGGCCATTCCTCTAAACGTTTTTCCCAAATTCAAGACACCAGCCGGTTTCTTTGCCTTCTTTGTCTTCTCCTTAATGATAAGAGCTTTCAGATCTTCTTGTCCCTTAGCCAGAGCCAGGAACATTTGTTGGAACTGAGCGTTTTGAGCTCGAAGATCCTTAACTGTCTGTTCAAGAGCCATTTATTTTTGCTGAAATAAACAACGAAAAGATAAGAAACCTGTCTTGAAATGCCTGCTTAATGTAATGATATGCATGATAATGTTTATGCAATGTTTTCAAGGACTTCGAGAAATTTAAATTTGCGAGCCAAAATGAAACAAAGATTTTATTAATAAGATTCAAATTACAATTGCCTTTTAGGCTTACAATTGAAAATTAAAAACTCTTAAAATGTAAGAATCAAATCTCCCATGGGAGCTTCCTCTTCGTGCCGAGGTAGACATTAAGACTTTCCTCTTTGTTATATTGCTTCGTGAGCTCCAACACTTTATTCTCACTGGTGTAGAATTGATCTCTAAAGGTATCTTGTTCTTCCTTCATCTGAATCTAAGACCTCTGCAACTCTTCAAGATCAGTGGGTATGTCAGGATGGAGAGCTATATAACAATCATCTTCTTCGGTGACAGGTTCCACAATTACTGGTAAGATAGTTGTATATGGCATCATAAGGTTTTGGACGCGAGCTCCTACCCATCTAAGATAAGGCTCCATAGGGATGGAATTCTTATGCCCCAAAGCCTTGCTATCGACCTTGTTTACCATGCCCCAAGCTCGTACGAACCTTTGATGATACCCTTGAACGTTATCCTCATAGTTGAACAGAATGCCTTAGATAAGCATATCATGAGGATCATCCCTTCGAGCATAACCGAATTATCATAGAGCCAGGGAAGGATTATAAATTATACCTCCCCTAATGCCGAAGAGTGGGACATTAGGGAATTCCACACAGTGGTCAATGATAGAAATATCTCCCATGGACAGGGAGTACCAAAGAATATCTGAGTGAGAAAGTGACATTATCCTTTGCGACCAACCCAAACCTTGTTCATTCTTCAATACTGATTGAGGAAGGTGTGAAATAAACTACCTAAAAAGAAATGGTATGCAACACATAAGAACCCCTCTTCTCTTCATGGTACGAGTGTGGAGGGAATGCAAGATATCTCCGAGTAAAGTAGGCACAGGGTTATAGGAGAGAAAAACCTTGACAACATTCACATCTTTGAGCAAGTCCAAATTAGGGAATAGTACTAACCTATAGATTAGAAGAGCCAGGATTTCTTTGAAAGCTTGGAACTCCAAATCATCCCAAAACAATTGAGCCTTTTCTAATAGGAACTTGATTAGGAAACCCTTAACTCCGCTCTTGTTTCACAGTTGGAAATAATGTCGGACCGTTCCAGATGCAAGGTTGCTGCAATGACCTCTGGCTTTGGATCCTCCTCTAAACCAGTGAAAGGAATTTGATCCAGAATGAGCACCCCGAATAATTGATAGAACTCTTCCATGGTGGGTACCAACTGATAATCGGGAAATGTGAAGCAATGGTGTTTGGGGTCAAAGAACTGAAAGAGTCCCCCATCATCTTCTCAACAAAGCTTGAGGTAACCAGGTTAAGAAGTCGACCATATTTCTTGGTGAACGAGGAAGTCTCAAGAACCCTTGATACTAACTCTTTTAGTTGGAGAGTGTTGTACCCAAAAAATTTCCCTCTCATTTCTCAAGGCATTTCTCACAAGGATTCTCAAAATAGAAACTTGCACAAGTACAACTGGATTTTTCAACATCAAATTAAAGAGGAAGCTGTTAAAAAAGGGGAGAATATATAAAAATAATATTTTTGACAAATTGGAGAAAAACAAGCCTTCTTCGATTCATTTCTTTCGACTGGCCTTTTGGCCCTTTTCGATGCAAGCTTGGCTTGCATCCTTCGACTGGGCGTGGGCCTCTAGCACGCTGGCTTTGATTAATAAGGTAGGAGTTTCCTGCATGCAACCTTCGATTGCATCTTTGGCCTCATATGGTTCACAAAGGTGTTCCTCTTCAGTCTGAGACCTGGCTATCATATCATCAATGTAGACCTCCATCTCGTGATTGATCATGTCGTGAAACAAAGCTACCATGGCACGCTGATAGGTTGCCCCGACTTTCTTTAACCCAAATGGCTTAACTTTGTAGTAGAAAGTGCCCCACTGTGTGACGAAGGTTGTTTTCTCCATATCCTCAGGCTCCATTTTGATCTGATTATACCCGGAAAAACCATCCATGAAAGAGAATACCTTATGTTGTACGGTGTTGTCAACAAAAACATCAATATGGGGAAGCGGAAAGTCATCCTTGGGGCTTGCCCAATTCAGGTCTCGCTAATCCACTAACATACGTGCCTTACCGTCCTTATTAGGTACCAAAACAACATTAGCAACCCATTATGGATAAGAGGTAACAGATAAGAAACCGACGTTGAACTGTTTCATGACTTCAACTTTGATCTTTTCTGACATCTCTGGCCGCATACGATGAACCTTTTTCTTCACAGAAGGGCAGTATTCTTCTGTCGGTAGGCGATGAACCACAATATTAGTGTCAAGTCCCGGCATGTCTTTGTATGACCAGGAAAAGATCTCAATGTAGTCATGTAACATCTGAATTAAGCGCTTTTGACACTATGCACCAGATCGTCACCTATCTTGACTTCCTTCTTATCCTCTTTGGTACCCAAGTTCACTGTCTTAACTGGATTTTCATGAGGCTGTATTGCCCTTTCCTCCTATTGTAACAGTCTGGCAAGTTCTCCTGGTACTTCACAATCTTCCTCACATTCTTCCTCGACTTGGTAGATTGGATTTTTAAAGTGATAATTGGAAATAGCAGTACCGTTACCAATGGGATCCAGAGTGGATGTGGATCTGCAGTTTTATATGTGGGTGTGTGTAAGAGAGCATAACTATTTTTGATAAAATAAAAGCAGAAAAGAAAGACAGAGAGCATAAAATTTGTATGCAAAACATCCAATGATTTATTAATGACATATGAAGATGAAGTAATAACCCTCACAAATAGACCATTGTGCCTCAGGTAAGACACAAGGCTTTAAAGTTCATATTGTTCAAATATTACAAAACAAAAATACAATTACTCCTGAATATAATTAATAGGAACAAAATCCTTGGCCTCCCAATTATTGAGTCCACCGCTGATAGTTGGGAAGATCCATTTATCCATGTCGCATTCATTGTCAGCATCTTCTGTAGCGGAAACAACATCAATGGCACTGACTCCCAGTTCATGCTTGGGCATTGGTGCAGTTATGATGTTGGGGGTCTTAGGAGGATCAAACTCAATCTCCTTTGCCTCAATAAGATCTTGCACTTTGTTTTTTAGAGCCCAACAATCATTTGTATCATGCCCTTGACTTTTAGAGTGATAGGCACATCGAGAATTTGGGTTATAGCGGGGAGATGCAATATTTGGATTCTTAGGAGCATCCTTTAGGGTGACCAGATTAAACTTCAATAAGTGTGGCAAAACCTGAGATAAGGTCATGTTGATCCGAGTGAACTGTCTTCTGGGCACATCCGGTCTGCGCTGATTATTTCGTTGTTGATTTGATGCAGGGTTGGAAATCATAACAGCTCCTACCGTCGGACGACGTTCAGTTTTGCTTTGATTTCTCTGGCCATAAGCAGCACTGACCTCCTTCTTCCTAGAGAATGGTTTCTTTACTATACTAGAGGATGCATCTCTCTGGATCTTACCACTCTTGATACCAGCTTCGACTCGCTCACCAGTCAATATCAGCTCAATAAACCCAGCTGAAGAGCTCCCAATCAAATGGTTGAAAAATGGACCTGACAAAGTGCCCAAGAACATGTCTACCAGCTCTCTATCAGACAGAGGAGGCTGGAATCTTCCCGCAAGATCTCTCCACTTCTGGGCATAATCTTTGAAACTCTCTCCGGAACACATAGACATACTTTGCAATTGTGTATGGGTTGGAGCGAGGTCAACATTATATTGGTACTGCTTGTAAAAAGCAGCAACCAAGTCTTCCCAATTATGAAAGTTTGTTCCCTCCAGATGATAGAACCGTTCCAATTGAGTCCCTGACAAGCTTTCCTGGAATAAGTGTACCCACAGATTCCTATTAGCAGCGTGGGGCTGAATCTTCCTAACATATGACCTTAAGTGCAGCTTAGGACAGAAGATACCGTCATACTTAGCAAATACGGGGATTTTGAACTTCTGGGGGATGACCACCCCTGAGACCAGTCCTAACTCTTCAAAATCCAGACCGAGTACTCTCTGAATCTCCATAGCATTGAGACGATCTTCCAGTCGTTTGTATTTATCATCATCAGGAGGATACTGTTGCTCAGAGTAGCCAACCTCTTCCTCATCAGTCCATGGATTGTTGTTTTCTTCTGTTGGCTTTTCTTCTTGATTGTCCCCCTCATTTGACGGGGTTGCGAAATCTAGAGCTCGCTTGTCCGTTCCTCTAAACCTTCTTCCCAAATTCAAGACATCAGCTGGTTTCTTTGTCTTCTCTTTAATGATAAGAGCTTTCAGATCTTCTTGTCCCTTAGCCAGAGCCAGGAACATTTGTTGGAACTGAGCGTTTTGAGCTCTAAGATCCTTAATTGTCTGTTCAAGAGCCATTTCATTTTGCTGAAATTAACAACGAAAAGATAAGAAACCTGTCTTGAAATGCCTGCTTAATGTAATGATATGCATGATAATGTTTATGCAATGTTTTCAAGGACTTCGGGAAATTTAAATTTGCGAGCCAAAATGAAACAAAGATTTTATTAATAAGATTCAAATTACAATTGCCTTTTAGGCTTACAATTAAAAATTAAAAACTCTTAAAATGTAAGAATCAAATCTCCCATGGGAGCTTCCTCTTCGTGCCGAGGTAGACATTAAGACTTTCCTCTTTGTGAAGTTGCTTCGTGAGCTCCAACACTTTCTTCTCACTGGTGTAGAATTGATCTCTAAAGATATCTCGTTCTTCCTTTATATGAATCCAAGACCTCTGCAACTCTTCAAGATCAGTGGTCATGTCAGGATGGAGAACTATATAAGGAACATCTTCTTCAATGACAGGTTCCACAATCACTGGTAAAATAGTTGTATATGGCATCATAAGGTTTTGGGCGCGGGCTTGTACCCATCTAAGATAAGGCTCCATAGGGATGTAATTCTTGTTCCCCAAAGCCTTGCTATCAACCTTGTTTACCATGCCCCAAAGCTCGTACGAACCTTTGACGATACGCTTGAACGTCATCGCCGTAGTTGAACACAATGCCTTGGATAAGCATATCATGAGGACCATCCTTTCGAGCATAACCGAATTATCGTAGAGCCATGGAAGGATTATAAGTGATACCTCCCCTAATGCCAAGGAGTGGGACATTAGGGAATTCCCCACAATGGTCAATGATAGAAATATCTCCCATGGACAGGGAGTACCAAAGAATATCTGAGTGAGAAAGTGACATTATCCTTTGCGACCAACCTAAACCTTGTTCATTCTTCAATACTGATTGAGGAAGGTGTGAAATAAACCACCTAGAAATAAATGGTATGCAACACATAAGAACCCCTCATCTCTTCATGGTACGAGTGTGGAGGGAATGCAAGATATCTCCGAGTAAAGTAGGCACAGGGTTACAGGAGATAAAAACCTTGAAATTATTCACATCTATGAGAAAGTCTGGATTAGGGAACAATACTAACATATAGATTAGAAGAGCCAGGATTTCTTTGAAAGCTTGGAAATCCAAATCATCCCAAAATAATTGAGCCTTTTCTAATAGGAACTTGACTAGGAAACCCTTAACTCCGCTTCTTGTTTCACAGTTGGATATAATGTCGGTCCGTTTCAGATGCAAGGTTGTTTCAATGACCTCTGTCTTTGGAGCCTCCTCTAAACCGGTGAAAGGAATTTGATCCAGAATGGGCACCCCGAATAATTGATAGAACTCTTCCATGGTGGGTACCAATTGATAATCAGGAAATGTGAAGCAATGGTGTTTGGGGTCAAAGAACTAACAGAGTCCCCCCATTATCTTCTCATCAAAGCTTAAGGTAATCAGGTTGAGAAGTCGACCATATTTCATGGTGAACGAGGATGTCTCAGGAACCCTTGATACTAACTCTTTGAGTTGGAGAGTGTTGTACCATAAAATTTTCTCTCTCATTTCTCAAGGCATTTCTCACAAGGATTCTCAAAATTCAAACTTACACAAGTACAACTTGATTTTTCAGCATCAAATTAAAGAGGAAGCTGTTAAAAAAGGGGGAAATATATAAAAATAATATTTTTGACAAGTTGGAGAAAAACAAGCCTTCTTCGATTCATCTCTTTCGATTGGCCTTTTGTCCCCTTTCGATGCAAGCTTGGCTTGCATCCTTCGAATGGGCGTGGGCCTCTGGCACGCTGGCTTTGATTAATAAAGTAGGAGCTTCCTGCATGCAACCTTCGATTGCATATTTGGCCTTATATGGTTCACTATACAGTAGCTTCCTATGTTCCTGCTTCGATTGGATGTTTGATGCTTGCATGCCTATGTTGATTGGACAAATATTCCCCTACATGCTTGCTTTGACTCACAAAGTGATGGCTAGCTATATGTAGCCTTCAATTGTGCCACAAATTCCTTCTTGCATGGAAGAGTCTCCCACCAGGACAGCAGGCACAAGGCAAGAGCCTCCTTCGATTCCAAGTTGTTGTACCCCAAAATTTGCCCTCTCATTTTATCAAGATTCTCCTCATTAGACTCTTTGGACTCAAGACAGAATTAGGGTTTGCTCTACTCAAGACCTCCTCTTGCACTGTTGACCTGAAATTAGGGTTTGAGTTTGCACAGGGATTTTCGTACTTTTAATGCTCATGTGACTTTCATACTTCATGTTGGACCTCTAAGATTGCCCATACCAAGTTTCAAGCTTTGAATCAAATTTTTGCCCAGTCAATTGGACAGTTGACCTAAAAATCAGTTGTATTGAGGAGAAAGTCAACTGTGGCCAATTTACAGTCAAACCTCATGATTTTTGATCCACATCAACATTATAGAATCATATGAACCATTTGATCAAATTTGGACCACAACTCCTCAAGAAATTTGATCAGATCATCAAAAGGGCAAAATGATCATTTTTAGGGTTTTGACTACAGAAGGGAAATTTCTGATTTTTAACCTAGCCAATGGCAAATTGGGTTCAATAATGGTTTCAAGTACTCAATGGCATCATCTTGACCTAATCACAAGGTTCAAAAGATCTCAAATGCATTGGATTGACAGATGAATTTTCCAGTCAACTGATCAAAAATCAACTGTACACTGAAAAGTCAAACTTTGACTTTTTGGTCAAAATCAAGTGCCAAGGGTCATTTTTCATCAAGATGAGTAAAAACATGAAACTTGTTCACCAAGAAACCTAATTTTGAAAATTAGGGTTTAAAATGGAAAATTTTCATAACTTGGAAATTTTCTAAGTTATGAAAATTTCTTATTTTTTCCCAAACTTTTCCCAACTTTTTCACTATGATGCAATTGGATTCAAAGAAAACTTCCAACATGAAAGTTGTAGTCCTCCAAAACATTTACAACTTTTATTCACAAAGTTTTCCCAAAATATGCTTGGATCTCAAGTTATGATTTTGTGAACAAGGGTCCAAAATATGCTTGGATCTCTAGTTTAGGCAGGATTTTGACTTATCTTCATGGCAACTTTTCACATAGTTCCAAGTTAAATCTCAAAATGCATTTCAAATATGGATTGTATAGAATGTTACAAGCTTTCCAAAATGTCCAAGAACTCTCCAAAATCATTTGTGGATAGGTAGAATCGAAAATTTGAAAATGGCAAATTATCACATTTGTCCAAGGCATTTTGCACATTGCTACAACTTGCAAATCTGTCCAAAGCATGCTTGTACTTGTTTTACAGGTCTTAATCCTTTGCACACTCCTTAATTAAATGCAAATACATTGGACAAAGGTTTGATTATGAGCTTTAGAGCATTATACAAGGGTTTATTCCATTTATGGCATAAAGATAACAATGCCATTTCCATAAAGCACACTTTATGCAATTTTGTTTTCCTTGAGCCTTGAACCCAATCTCTTGCAGCAAACAAAGTCCACATCAGGAAAATCTCACCAACTCTCAGCAGGCCTCAAGCTAGCTTGTACAACCTTGGCTTTTGTCAACTCACCTTTTGCTTCAAAAACAAGAAACCTTGCAAAAAAGTCCATAACTTGTGCATCTGTTAAAACCAAGCCTCGTGACCATTTCAAACGACCTCAGCATATCACACCAAGCCTGAAGCACGATTTCCAAGCCTCTAAAACACCCTTAAACACAAAAACACCAAGTTCTTGTCAAAACATATTCCACTCGTGCGTTTTGCCTTGAACCACTTCCAAAACATATTCCACTCGTGCGTTTTGCCTTGAACCACTTCAAACACATTGCATACATCCCATCCAAGCTACCCAAGTCCCTGTCCAGCAACTGTAACTTCATTTTCAAGCTTCACCATTTTCAATTTCTGAGTTTGTAGGTTGAGTTCTATAGGGAGGTTCAGGTCATTTCAAAGCAAGCTAAGCATTGGGAAAGGTCAAGGGAATATCAAGCAAGCTCAGAAAACCATCAGGCCTCACTCATAACTCCTACATTGCCATATTCGAACTTGACTGAAACAGGTATTTCTCAAGATTCTAACTCCTTATTTAGGCATCATTAAGATTAGGTTTGTGAAGCAAAAATGTAGTCTGTAATGTGCTTGAGCTGTACATATGCATAGTTTGTATTTATATTAACTGAGCTAGGAGAATTTGGATGATGAACATGCTGAAAAAACTAGGTCAGAATTTAGGGCCAATGAAATTCTCTCTGGTCTTTGAGAGTTAGATAGTGTTTTTTATATCATTAGAATCGTGCGATGATGAGCTATAACTTTCATGTTGCAAGATTTTGTTTTTAAGCACGTATGCAGGAGTTACAAGTTTGTACATGGCGCGCGCATTTTCTGGTTCAAAGGACAGGGATGAAATGTGACGTGGGCCTGGGCCTCGCTTGCCTTGCTGTTTGCACCCTCCATTGTGTTATTTGCACACCCTAGCCCATTTTCTTTATTTTTGCATATTTTTCATTTCTTTTTCTATTTTCTGACTTTATTATTTTTTCTTGAACATTTAAAATCACAAAAAAATATTTTCTTTATTTTTGGCATTCTATCATATTTTTATTTTATTTTTATTTGCATAATAAATAATTATTAGGTTAATATTACTTTTTTTTCTTAATTAAAACTTATAAATAATATAAAAATACTTACATATTTTATTTTATTATATTATACACTTAAAATAATATTTTCTCACATAATTAAATTTTTAACATTTTTGTATATATTTTTATTTATTTTCTTGTACATAAAAATGAATAAATAAATAATATAATACATTTTCTTTTAAAACCAAAAACTAGGGTTTCCACCCTTTCCAAAAAATAATCATTTTTATTTATTTTTAAGGCATAAATAAATTTATTTTACATACATAAAATAAATACAAAAAACATTTTGCATATTTATATTTAATTGCATATTTAAATATTATTCATTTATTTATTTGTACAAATAATTCAATATGGTTGTAATAGTTTTAGGGCTTTATTTTGTGCAAATACCCCCTATTCAAATTTGTATCCCCCTTCCCATAATAATGTTGTAATAGTCTTAGATTTACTTTTACGCATTTTATAGCTTTCATATACCATGATAGTAAGACCAAAAATGCATGAAAAATGACAACACAATGCACACAAGCACCCCTAGGGTTTCACCCACTAGTTGCCTTAAGAAAAACATGGCCATGGTATGCATGCTAGGTATCTTGGCAAAACAAAACAAAACAAAAAGATCATAGTCCCTCGATGATGCTATCTTGGTTGCCTAAACAAAAATGATCTAGCCCCTCAAAAACTTGCTAAGATACTTGGCAACATTGTTATCATGGTCATACGATGACCCACGCCCGTCCCGTTTAACATCCAAAGACAAGGTTATTTACCAAATACAATGGTAAAACAACAATGTCAAAGGGTTAAAAATGTGTAGGAAAGATCTTTGAGTAGGGTAGACAAGTCCTAGTTACTTGATCAAATTGCAAACATCCTTGCTATTTTCAAACAAACACACACACACAATTTTAAAACATTTCCCAAAATAAACTTTCAAACATTGAAACATTTTTCAAAAGACAAACACCTTTGTATATATTCAAACAAGAATCATTACAAAGGTTACCTAAACAAAGGCCTATTTTCAAAATACTTTCAAAACCACACACAAAAGAACCATTTCAAACAATTGAAAAGCAAAAGCAAGTGATCTAAACAAGTAACTAAGAGCCCATGGAAAACCATGGATGAAAAGGGTGCTAGCACCTTCCCTTTTCATAATCTACCCCCCGAACCCAAGAAAACGTCTCAAAGGTCTTTCCTGTGCTTTTTGACATTTCCTTTGGATAAAATAAAAAGTCGATGGTGACTCTTGCTAAACCAAAACATTTGCAAACACAAACACAAAACCTCAAGTCAGTTCTCCCACCGTATCACACAAGGAAAAGAGCCTCTTGATTGAAGTCCTTCGATTCAAGAGGAAAATGCCTCTTTTCTAGTCTTCTTCGATTACATATTTTGCCTCCTGCATGCCTCTTTCGTTTGGGGCATGTGGCCCTCCTTTGTTACAAGCTTCGATTGTGCCCTTTATCCTCTGCATGCATTCTTCATTTGGGGCGTATGAATCCTTCAGTACAAGTTTTTGGTTACACCTTTCGTTTGGGCATGTGTTTCCCTTCATGCAAGCCTTCGTTTGAGCAAAGATCTCTTGCATGTGTGCACGAAGTCACAAAGCAGGGACCCCCTACATACACCCTTTCGTTTGGCCATATGACCCCTTGCAGGCAAGTTTGAGTGGCCAGTATCTCCCTTGGAAATAGTTTGCTTCAACACACAAATTCTACACTATGCCATGGTCTCGTGCGAAATTATTACCATGGTGGCACATTCGAAGGACTTTCCAGACATGTCTGGATGTCCTAATCGAATGACATGCTTTTTTGATCCATTCCAGGAGCATGTATTTTGACCATTTGAAGGAACCCACAAAAGGCCTGGTCGAAGGGTACCCATATGAGCCCTTCGAAGGAAACTTTAATTTGAAAAAAGGAAATGTTGTTGAAGATTTCTGTCGAAGGATAGGGCTAGGGGATCAAAACAAAAGGTTGAGATGCCCAAAGGTACTTGCTGACCAAGTCGCATGCGCTGCCAAGTTCAGGCCTGATACACTGGACATAAAACTCCAAAACTCATGCACAACAGTCCTACAACACTGCCTTAATTCTTGCACCAAAATGGCATACAAACACTGTCCCTCGAAAGCTACAAGCACATCATGCCTTTTTTTGTTTAAAATTTTTGTTTTCCCTCCTAAAACATCAGCCAAAGCCATCTATAAATATGAGCCTCCATCATACATATTAGGGGCCCCTGGATAGTTGCAAGAAAACTCTTGTGATAAATTCTCCAAAAAACTCTCAAACACCTCCCAACATTTTTTTAAAATATTCCAAACAATTTTGAAAAACTGAGCCCCCTTTGTACACTAAGTGAATCTTTCGATTCACTCCCCAAGTGACCAGAGAGCTAACCTTCGACCCACTCCCCCAACCACAATATAAAAATCTTTTGATTCACTCCCTTAACTAGTAACCTTCGATTCACTCACATATCATTCCTTCGATTCAGTGATTACTCAAGCAAGGTAGTAACTGGACTAGTCTCAGGAAGGCCCCAACGAACTTCCATTCACCACCAAGAAAGACAATTGCAGTTTCCTTCGATTTAGGAACTTCAAAAGGTAAGTTCCCTTTAAACTTGAAACTATTTCATTTAAATATCATGTGCACATGCCAATAAAGAAAAAATGTAGATATTTCATATAGAGATCTTGACCATGTTTTAGCCTTCGATTCTGACTGCCCATGTGCTGAAAATCTCAACTCTGACTAGTTAGGCTTTGGACTTTGAGACCCAATAATTTTGTGCTAATCCCTGGCCTGTAGATTTTGAAAGTTACACTTGAATGTTGCATTTTAAAATTTTAAAACAGGTTCTTTGTACCCTTCGATTGGCTAAGTACTCAAGCCTTTCGAATCTCAGCCTAAGGGCCGAGCATGCCTGCAGTCGAAGGAGGCGGCAAGGAGCCTGAGGCAAAGAGCGCATTTCACATTGACCCCAGGCCTAAAATGAAGGAAGTAGCCAGTAGAATGTCCATGCTGAATGCCAAGTCTCAAACGAAAGAAGTAGCCAGAAGGGTGGTCATGCTGACTTCCAAGTCCCAATCGAAGGAAGCAGGAAAAGGGTGAAATCGAAAGACATGACCTTGCTGACTCCAGGCCCAAATCGAAGGGATCCAAGAAGTGCAAAACTGAAGAGTGTTGCTTCCTGAATCGAAAGAGCTCATTTTTCTTCCTTTTATTTTTGTTTTGACTTTACATTTCTTGCTCTTCAATATGGTTGTAATAGTGTAGGATTTATTTTCTGCATTTTTATTATTTTGGTATAAATGTTAGTAATTAGGATGTATGGCAAGATAAAACCAACAAGTAGATAACCTAAAATTCAAAGACAAAATGCATGCAATCAAACACATTATTCACACACATGAACCCTTAAGGTAATCCCACATTTTGCCTCGGAAAAATAGTCATGTCCCTCGAATATGGACGTTTTAGCAAAGACCCTCGACAAAAGATCGTAGTCCCTCGATGACCCTTAATGTTGCCTTCAGTGAAGGATCTAGTCCCTAAACGACATTGCTAAAACGTCCCATAGGTTACCTTCTATAACTATACAAACATCCCACGCCCGTCCCTTCACATCCAATGATGGGGCTTCTTACCAAATCAATGGTAAGATAACAATATCTAAAGGAGGAGGAAAAGAATACTAGACCTTTTTAGTAAGTAGGATGCTCCTAGTTTTCCGCTTACTTAAAACAAAAACATTTTATACACCAACACCTTCATTTGAAACATTTTCAAAAGACAAAGCTCTTTGTACGCGTTCTTATAGAGACAAGAACCATTACAAAGACACTTTTCAAAATATTTTCAAAAACCACATCATAAACACATTTCCAAACAAAAGCAAGTGATCTAGTAAGCAACTAAGAGCCCGTAGATAACTATGGATGAAAAGGGTGCTAACACCTTCCCTTTTCATAACCTACCCCCCGAAATCAAGAAAATAATCTCAAAGGTATCTCTTGTTCTTTTCACCTTTACTTGCTTTCTTTGTTTGACTTGTTTTCTTTACATTTTTTGGGTCTTTGCTTGGGCTTTTGTTAAAAGATCCTATACCCGGATATGGGGCACCTTTTTAGGTAAGTAGCAATAAATCATGGAAGTTGTACAGCGTAGACCGATATGGACAAAGTGATAGCTACGTTAGCGTGATACTCTAGCTTGTACTAATTTTCCTTGAGTCAGTCAAGGATAACATTAGGATTCCTTATAGTATCATTAAGCGCTAGATGACCTTTAGAACCTTTACTTGACTCATCCTAAGCCATTAGAAAGTAGTGAGATAGCTGGATTTGGTTTCAATCAAATTTTGGTTGATACTCGATGCTACACTCATTGATATTGGACTTTTGGGATATTCTGGCCGCAATACTTCGGTGCTTGAGCTAGAACAATGCCTAAAAGAAAGGTAAGTGATATGAGACTCCCTAGAACCCAGTTACTTTTAATAGGACATGTTGAGCCAACTAAACTTCAAGAGGGTACTTACCTTTAAAAATTCACGCAAGCCATTAAACTTAGGGTTTTTTTGTGTGACTTGCTTGATATGTCTGTGATTTCAGAGCATAACCATAACATCATAAACATCATGACATACACGTTAACCATTTCAAGGGGCTGGAGATTTATCTTTCCTTTTTGTTTTGTAGGTTATGGATTCAACTCGCAGAAAGACCATCCAAATCAATTTTTTAGAGGTCCCTCCCAAGCTCAAAGAATTGGTCTTGAGAGTTCCCGAGAGCTCATCGTTCAACAAGAGATATGGTCACTTTCTCAGTTTGGTTACTACCGGGTTTGAAGAAGGACTAATGAGTGTTATGTTCCAGTTCTTCAACCCTAAACACCATTGCTTCACTTTTCCAGATTATCAGTTGGTGCCTACGTTGGAAGAATTCTCCAAAATACTTGGGTCACCTATATTGGAGCAAGTACCTTTCACCGGTTTAGAACAAGATCCAGTTACTGAAAGTGTTGCCATAGCTTTGCATTTGAAACCATCTGACATTGAATCCAATTGGGAAAGAAGAAGTGTAGTTAAGGGCCTCCTTGCAAGTTTTCTAATGAAGAAAGCTCAGATTTCTTAGATGCTATGAGTTACCATGACTTTGAAGATATCCTAGCTCTCTTAATCTATGGATTGGTTCTGTTCCCCAATTCAGACCAGTTTATAGATGCCAGTGCCATCAACATCTTCCTTGCTTGCAATCTAGTACCTACATTGCTCGAAGATGTGCTGCATTCACTCCACACTCGTACCATGAAGAAACGAGGGACTCTTATATGTTGCACGCCTTTTCTCTACCAGTGGTTTATTTTGCACCTCCCTCGGTCAGTAATGAAGAATGAGTTAGGCTTAAGGTGGAATCAAAAGATAATATCCCTTTCTCACTCTGATATCTATTTGTGTCCTCGCTCTCAAGAAGATATCTCTTTCATTGATCGCTACAGAGAGTTCCCAAATGTGCCACTCCTTGGCATTAGAGGAGATATCACTCACAACCTTTCTTTGGCCCTACGCTAGTTCGTCTACGCCAAGAGGGATGGTCCCCATGATATGCTTATCTAAGGTATTGTGTTTGACTATTCAAATGATCTACAAGGTTATCGCCAGAGGTTCATTCGCGCTTGGGGCATGGTAAAGAAGACTGATAGTAGTACCTTGGGACGCAAAAAATCCATCCCTTTGGAACCCTACCTAAGATGGGTGCGAGCTCATGCTCAAAGTCTTATGACGCTATACGCTGCTATCTTGCCAGTGATCTTGGAGTCTGTTGATCAAGAAGACGAGCCTCACATCATTTTTCATCCTGATATCCCAACAAGCTTCAAAGAGTTGCAAAAGTCTTGGATCCAACTCAAGGAAGAATGGGACGTCTTTGAGAATCAATTATACACCTGTGAGAAGAAGGTTCTGGATCTCACGAAGCAGCTTCATGAAGAGTGAAGTTTGAACGTCTATGTTGTGCCAAAGAGGATGCATTCGACCTTTTTGTCTTAGGAGTTTTATTTTTGTAATTTATTTCTTCCATTGTAAGCCCCGAGAGGCATGATGTAATCAACTTTGATTTATTAATACAATGTGTGCTTCTTTTTGTCTAAGCAAATTTAAATCTCCTAGTTTCCTTAAAATAATTTGTATATGCACTTTCATTCATCATAACACAAACAGATTTTTATAGCAGGTCTCCTTATCTTTCTACTATTTATTTCAGTGAGACGGATATTGAACAAACGGTAAAAGATCTTCAAGCACAGAATGCTCAATTCCAACAAATGTTCTTGGCTCTGTCTAAAGGACAAGAGGACCTGAAGGCTCTTATGGTCAAAGATAAGAAGAAGAAGAAGAAGAAACCAGTCGAGGTTTTGAATTTGGGAAGAAGGTTCAGAGGACCAGCCAAGCGAAATCTAGATTTTGCAACCTCATCAGGTGAAGGAGATAATTAAGAAGGGAAGAACAAGGAAGGAAATGACAACCCAGAGTCTGAAGAAGAAGAAGAAAAAGATGACTACTCTGAAGAATAATATCCTCCTGCTGCTGATAAATACAAACAGCTGGAGGATCACCTCAATGCTATGGAGATCTAGAGGGTACCCGGGCTGATTTTGAAGAGCTAGGATTTGTCTCAGGGGTGGTCATCCCGCAGAAATTCAAGGTCCTAACTTTTTCTAAATATGACGGTGTCTCTTGTCCTAAGCTGCATTTAAGGTCATACGTCAGGAAGATTCAACCCCATATTGCTGATAGGAACCTATGGGTACATTTATTCCAAGAAAGTTTGTCAGGAACGCAGTTGGATTGGTTCTATCAGTTGGAAGGAACCAATATTCGCAATTGAGAAGATTTGGCTGCTGCTTTTTATAAGCAATACCAATATAATGCTGACCTAGCTCCAACTTGAACACAACTGTAAGGTATGTCTATGGGTGTTGGTGAGGGTTTCAAAAATATGCCCAAAAATGGAGGGATCTCGCAGGAAGAGTCCAGCCCCCTTTATCTGATAGGGAGTTAGTGGATATGTTCTTGGGCACATTGTCTGGTCCATTCTTCAACCATCTAATCAGAAGCTCTTCAGTTGGATTCACCGAGTTAATCATGACTGGTGAGCGGGTAGAAGCCAGTATTAATAGTGGCAAAATTCAAAGGGATGCATCCTCAAGCACGATGAAGAAACCCTTTACTTGAAAGAAGGAGGTCAGTGTTGCTTATGACCACAGAAATTAAAACAAAATTGAATGTCGCCCGACGGTAAGGGCTGTTATGATCTCCAATCCTGTATCGAATCAACAACGAAACCATCAACGCAGGCTGGAGGTTCCCATGAGACGATTCACCCAGAATAACATGACCTTATCCCAGTTTTTGCCACATCTGTTGAAGTCCAATCTGGTGACTCTAAGGGAAGCTCCAAAAAACCCAATACTGCTTCCCCCGCTACAACCTGAATGCTCGATGTGCCTATCATTCTGAAAGTCCGGGGCATGATACAAACAATTGTTGGACCTTGAAAAATAAGGTACAAGACCTTATCGAGGAGAAAGAGATTGAGTTTGACCCCCCAGAAACACCTAATGTAATAACGGCGCCAATGCCCAAACATGGCCAAGGGGTCAATGTTGTTAATGATGACTGTTTTGTTTCCTCTGTGGATGAGTTAACTACTCCCCTTTTGACTGTTAAACAAAATATATTGCAAGTCGGTCTGTTTCTGGGTTGTGATGAAAGTTGTCGCTTATGTATGTCTCTACCAGATGGTTGTTTGTTACTGAAAATGCGCATCTAGCGCTTGATGTTTAACAAAGTAATCATGTTAGAGAAAGTTCCTCTTGCCAGAAATTCCTGCGAAAATGTTTCAATAATCACCATTTCCGACAATCCTCCCTGGGTCTCCACCAAAAGACCCGTTAGGATTACATCTGTTCCAAAGCCCGCTCCCCTAATCATCACCATGTCGGGGCCAATACCATATTCTTCGGATAAAGTTGTTCCCTGGAACTATGGGGCTGACGTCTATTACCATGGAGTCAAGAAAGATTCATTGGCTATCGAAGACAAAGTTGCTGAAGGCACTGATCCTGACATCGACAATATCGTTGGGACCAGTAAGATAACAAGAAGTGGAAGGGTTTTCTCCCCTTAGATCTCTCCAAAGACCATTTCTACTCCTGTAATTATTCCCGCTACCGCTCATGTCAGTATTCCCAGTGTTACTCCCATTGTTAGTCCTACAGTTATCCCTACTAACGAGACACGAGGCAAAGAGGTATTGTTTGAGCATGTCCAGATGAAGGCGCATCCAAAAGTTATTCCTGAGGCTTCTAGAAAGGAGATGGAAGAGATATTAAAGATAATCAAGAAAAGTGAATACAACGTCGTGGAGCAGTTGGGGCAGACCCCCTCAAAAATATCAATGTTGGCTTTACTTTTGTGCTCCGAAGCCCATGCTAAGGCCTTAGTAAATTTTCTGAAGACCGCCCACGTGCCCCGAGAGACCTCCATTGATCAATTCGAGAATTATGTGGCCAGTCTAACTGCTGATAATGGACTGGGTTTTTATGACGCTGATTTAACTCCCAAGGGAAGGAAACACAATGATGCCTTGAATGTCTCCATTGATTGCAGGGGCACTACATTAGCCCATGTTCTGGTGGATACAGATTTGTCACTGAATGTCTTACCCAAGAATACTCTTGATTGGTTAGATTACAAAGGACTCACATTAAAGCCCAGCAACATTGTGGTGAGGGCCTTCGATGGTTCTAAGAGAATAGTGCACAAAGAAGTAGACATCCTTATCAAAGTTGGAACTCAGACTTTTGATTCAACCTTTTATGTGATGGATATCTGTCCATCCTATTCCTGTCTATTAGGTCGACCCTGGATCCATGGGGCTGGTGCCGTCACTTCTACCTTGCATCAGATGTTAAAGTACCCAGTCAAGGGAAATATCATCACAGTCCATGGAGAGGAGGAGTACATGGTTAGCCACCTGAACTCTATCAGGTATGTTGAAATGGACGGTGAAATCATTGAGACCCCATGTCAGAATTTTGAAGAGGTCCCACAGACGGTGGTTGTGATCAAGACTGCTACCAAGACTCCGAAGGTTACCAGACCTCCATTGAAAATGGCCTCTCTGAAGGATGCTAGAGCAGTAGTTGAGGAAGCTGGATGTACCATCTGGGATCAACTTCCGGATATTCCCTACAAATCCAAAATATTTGGTTTGGGTTTTACATCAGAGGCCAAAAGAGCTGTTCGACGTACTCGCGCTGGGGGACCACCTTTACATATCAGTAATCAAGGAGTCAATTCATTAGAAGACAGTGATAGCACCTGTGACATGGACAAGTGAATTTTTCCAACCATCGGCGGAGGACTAAAAAATTGGGAGGCCAAAGATTTTATTCCTATTACTTTTATTCAAGAGTAATTGTCTATTAAATTTTCCAGACTTGTAATATTTAAACAATTTAGACTTTAAAACCTTGTGTCTTACCTGAGGAACAACGATCCATCTGTGAGGGTTGTTACTTCATCTTCATATGTCATTAATAAATCATGGGACGTTTTTGCATGCAAATTTTACGCTCTTTGTTTTCCTTTTTCTACCTTTTATATTATCAAATATAGTTATGCTCTTACACACACTCACGTATCGAAATGCAGATCCACATCCACTCAGGATCCCATGGGTAACGATTCTGCTATGGCCTAACATGACTTTGAAAATCCAATCTACCAAGCCGAGGACGAAGGTGAGGAAGATTGTGAGGTACCGGGGAACTTGCCAGATTATTACAAAAGGAAGAAAGGACCATACAGCCCCATGAAGAGCCGGTTGAAATAGTTAACTTAGGTACTGAAGAGGACAAGAAAGAAGTCAAGGTAGGTGCCAACCCGGAGCATGGTTTCAAGAAGCGTTTAACTAGGATACTACATGATTATGTTGAGGTCTTTTCCTGGTCATACGAAGACATGCTAGGACTTGACACTGATATCGTGGTCAGTCGTCTACCAATGAAAGAGGATTACCCTCCAGTGAAATAGAAGGTTCGTCGTATGGGGCTAGAAATGTCAAAAAATTAAGACTAAAGTCATGAAGCAGTTCAACGCCGGATTCTTAGCTGTCACCTCTTATCCATAATGGGTTGCCAATGTCGTTCTGGTGCCTAAGAAAGAAGGTAAGGTACGTACATGTGTGGATTACAGAGACCTGAATAGGGAAAGCCCTAAGGATGATTTCCCGCTTCCCCATATCGATATTCTAGTTGACAACACCGCACAACATAAAGTATTCTCCTTCATCGATGGTTTCTCCAGATACAATCAGATCAAAATGGCACCTGAGGACATGGAGAAAACGATCTTCGTCACACAGTGGGGCACGTTCTGTTATAAATTTATGCCATTTGGACTGAAGAACGTTGGGGCAACCTATCAGCGTGCCATGGTAGCTTTGTTTCACGATATGATCCATCACGAGATAGAGGTCTACGTAAACAATATGATAGCCAGATCTCAAACTCAAGAGGAACTCCTTGACCATATGCAAAAACTGTTTGAAAGACTGAAGAAATATAAACTAAGGTTGAACCCAAATAAATGCACTTTTGGAGTAAGATCCGGTAAACTCTTAGGTTTCATTGTCAGTAGCAAAGGTATTGAAGAAGACCCAACAAAAGTAAAAGAAATATAAGAAATGTCTGATCCTCGCACTGAGAAGGAAGTTAGGGGATTCTTAGAACGACTAAACTACATCGCTAGATTTATTTCCCATCTGACCGCTACTTGTGAACCAATCTTCAAATTACTGAAGAAAGATCAAGTGGTGGAAAAATTTTACCGACTGTGAAACCAGATATTCACTACTTAAGAAAACTTGCTGCGCTCTAGCACGGGTTGCTCGCCGACTAAGACAGTATATGCTGACTCACACTACCTTAATGATATCCAAGATGGATCCAATTAAATACATATTCGAGAAGCCCACGCTCTCTGGAAGAATAGCAAGATGGCAGATGGTCCTGACTGAATACGACATTCAGTACACTACCTAAAAAGAAATAAAAGGGAGTGTACTAGCTAATCATTTCGCTCATCAGGCTGTGGATGACTACCAATCAATGAATTTTGAATTCCCGGATGAAGACATTATACTGGTAAATGATTGTGAAGAACTTGGATCGTATGAAGGACCTGAACAAGGATCCCGATGGACCATGGTTTTTGATGGAGCTTCTAACACACTCGGCAACGACATAGGAGCTGTGATCATATCACCTAAAGGAAGTCATTGTCCCTTCACTATCTGGCTGTGTTTCAACTGTACCAATAATATGGTTGAATATGAAGTGTGTATTATGGGTCTCAAATCTGCCATAGATTTGGGGATCAAGTCCTTAAGTGTATTTGGAGACTCAACCTTAGTCATCAGTCATATCAAAGGAGAATGGGATACGAAACATCCTAATCTTATCCCTTTCAAAGAACATGTGTTGACACTGATCCCATATTTTGAGGAAATTACCTTTGAGCATTTTCAACGAGAGGAAAATCAACTAGCGGATGCGCTAGCCACTATGTCACCCATGTTTAAAATCAGGTGGGATAATGAGGCTCCTCATATCACTATTGAGAGGACGGACGAACCAGCATACTGTCACGAGATTGATATTGAAGAAGTAGTGGACAAACCTTGGTTCCATGAAATTAAGAGATATCTCGAGGCCCAAGAATATCCGGAGGGAGCTCCAGTCAATGATAAGAAGTTCCTGAGAAGGTTTTCTGCTAAATTCTTCCTCAGTAACAGAATCCTCTATAAGCACAACCACGAATCTACTTTGTTTCGGTGCGTAGACAAGAGTGAGGAAGAAAAGATCATGGCTGATTTACATGAAGGTACCTTTAACACTCATTCTAGTGGAAACACGATGGCTAAAAAGATCCTACCGGCAGGATACTACTGGTCCACCATGGAAGCAGATTGTTATCAGCATTCACGAACTTGTCACAAGTTCCAGATCTATGCTGACAAAGTACATGTGCCTATGGTTCCCCTAAACGTCCTGACTGCTCCTTAGCCATTTACAATGTGGGGCATTGACATGATTGAAGAGTTTAGACCTACAACTTCTAATAGACACTGCTTCATCCTGGTTGCCATTGATTACTTCATGAAGTGGGTCGAGGCAGCTTCATTTGCTTTTGTTACCAAGAACAATGTAGCCTGATTCATCAGACAGAATATCATTTATCGGTATGGTATTCCGGAGAAAATCATTACAGATAATGGTACCAATCTCAACAATACTATGATCGCTGGACTATGCATGCAATTCAAGATCCAACATCACAACTCTTCTCCTTATCGGCCAAATATGAATGGCGCTGTAGAAGCCGCTAATAAAAACATCAAGAAGATCATACAAAAGATGACAGTGACCTATAAGGACTATCATAAGATGTCACCATTTGCTCTCCACGGTTACCGTACCACGGCACGCACATCAACAGGGACAACTCATTTCTCTTTGGTATATGGCTTGGAAGTTATCCTACCAATTAAAGTCCAGATACCTTCTTTGAGAATCATGAGGGGTGTAGGGTTTAATGAAGATGAATGGATTCAAACTCAACTTGACCAGTTGAACTTGATTGATGAGAAGAGGCTTATGGGTTCTTCCTTGGCCAGATGTAACAAAAATGTATGATTAAAGCTTTTAACAAGAAGGTCAGATGTCAGGTATATCAGGTTGGTGACTTGGTAATCAAGCATATCATACTGCCACAAGGTGATCCCAGGGGAAAATGGACTCCTACGTACGAAGGACCATTTATGATCAAAAATATTTTTTTTGGTGGGGCCATGATCTTAACCACTATGGACGGCGACGACCTTCCGCACCCTATAAACGCCGACATAGTCAAAAGATACTATGCATGAAAAAGACCTGCTAGGTTGACTGGCCTAGGAAAAAATTAGGGATAAAACACAACAAAAAAAATCTATACACCCGGCAAGCCAAAAACCTGAAAAGGCGTCTTGGGCAAAAAAGGGTATCCCGGTGGACTGAAAAACCGAAAGAGCGGTCCAGGCAAAAGTTAGGGATTTAAAGTGTATGACCATGTCTCGTTGAATCACCTTATAGCCAACCTTCAACATCAATCGTCAAACTCAAATGGTACTAATCAAACCAATCAACTTCGAACAAAGCAGCAAGTGAATGAGATGCTCAGAGACATGAAGGCTATAGCAGAACAGGAACCCCATGGGATTATTTCACATAGATGTCTTTCTTTGTATTAGTTTCCATTTTCACGATGACATTCTCTTACTAGGATGTTCGTCTCTTTGTACAAAAATACTTATTCAAGTTAATACAAAGATATTCCTTTAAAAGGGCAAAACTATCTGTTTTTCTTTTACTTTCCTGTTTTGTTTGCAAAAACGTCCAGTGATTATTTTTGAACATATGCATTTGAACGTAATTACTGTTTACAAATGAACACATAAAAAAGGAAAAGAAAATAGAAAGATAATTACTAATGGCTTTAAGAAACAGGATAATATCTATAGGCCATTCCATAAAATCCATGCAGGTAATTTCTCTGGCAGGAGCAGAAGTAAGGACATCCTGCTACAGGATCACTAGTGTATCTCCAGTATGCAGCCTAATGGTATCAAGGACTCTCATATCCCCGACAGAGTGAAATTTCCAATTTCCGCACCAAAGATTCCCCAGTGAAATTCGCCCAGCTTCTCAGGATTCCCCAGCAGGATTTCACCAAGTCCACAAAGCAATGCACGGTGTTTCCGTTACCCAACAAAGTTTATTTCTATAATAATGGAAACTCATCCATAAATACTTCAACTTCAACAAATATGAAGAATTACACTACGTATTCCCAGCAGCAGTCAGGGATTTATTTTCCCCAGTCTAACAACATTGCAGCAGAACAACTAATATATGCATACATTGCATTCATACATCATAACATCGACAACACAAATGCATATATCGCAATCTCATTTATTTTTAGAAACATCAGTACACCGTGCATTTCATACATTATGGCATTGCATACAACTAACTCTTTACCTTTTCAGGAAAGATAAATCAACAGAAAATTATCATCAACAAATTTTGACAAGACAGGACAACTATCTGTGAACAAATCAATTGTAGATCAATTCCCGAAATAGGACATGGTGACTACCTACATGATGAATACTTCCTTCAGACTTCTGTTGGTTCAGTTTAAATCGATCAATGGTTTATCCTGATTCTTTTCTGGTAGACACTTTCTCTGGTTCAGATAAATCGCTCCAAAGATTTGTCCTGATTCTTTCCAGTTAAAGATTATTCAATACATCTGCTCGTTCAGTTTAAATCGATCAATGGTTTATCTTGATTCTTTCTGGTAGACACTGTAGCGGTAGAAATATTTAAGACTAAGCCATTAGATTGACTATACTTATACACATCAAAGTAAAAATTTCCACCGCACTTTATTGTTTCCAAAGGAATGGGAAAAGAGAGAATAACCCAAAAAGAGGTGGAAAGATTCAAGGTAAGGGGGTTGGTTATGCAAAGGGAAGGTATTAGAACCCTAAACATCTACGGTACTCCACAGGAACCTCTTTGAAAAAATATGTATATTTTGGCTACAAAATGTTGTATGAAAAATAGATGGTGGGGGTGGGAAAAGAAGTATATTTTTTATGATTTTTGCACCCGCCGCGGTTGTAAACCTTTAGTGCCTATGTACCACCTTTCGTGCAATAGGGGATCAGGGTATACGTAGTTCACCTTTTAAAAATTTTAAAACACAAATGTGTTGGTTAATTTTATGAGATAAGACATCATCGTCATTGTCCGTGTGGAAAACATACTTACTACCCACAATCATGAGAAAGGAGAATTTGCATCATCTCAAAGTTGAGGATATGGCTTGGATTTTAAAATCAACAATGCCTCACTCAACACCCAAGTGGAAAATATCTCACTTCAATACATATTGTAGAAGTATAGTTGTTTGCATCACTACAAGGATTGACAAGAGTCTAATATTTTGAGAAAGGTTTTAAAATAAAAATCCAAAGTGGAAGAATGGTTTGAAATGAGATTGATTGACTTTTAGTCTTCTCACAAAAAATGCCAAAGTATTATTAAGTTGATTGAAGTTTATTTATGAAAATATTTTGAAAATGCATGGACATAAGTCCAAGTTTGTTATGAAAATGGTTCAAGTTTCAAAACAAGAAGAGTTTTCAAAAGGAGGAGGGAGATTTCTGAAATTAAAGAAGATGGGAGGAGAAAAAGGGACTATCCTAAAGCATAAGGTAAAAGCTAGGGATAAGAACCATCTAACCAACAAGAAGTAAATACTTGACATTATGAGTCAAGATAGAATTCCCATTCTTTGGATTGAAACCAAGTAAGCAAAGATACTAGACCTCTTGAGAGAACCAAACTTCAAGTGTATTAAGTCTTCACAAAAATTGGACAGAGTAACGGCTGTATACGGGTGAATTCCAGATTACAAACAAAGAATGTAATCACAATAACCTGCACACAAAACAAACAAACAACCCAATATCCTGAGGTAAACCTCAAGAACTCCAGACAAAATATCAACTAAGGTCACAAGGTCTCCAACATAGGTCAAGGCCTCTAATCCTAAGTCCAAGAAGTCCAATACTCCACAATGCCAAGGATAGTAACCAAATAGTCCAAGTATCATTAAAGCATTTTATGGTTCATGTTGATTATTAGGTGTCTTAAAAGAGAAAAGAAAAGCTCAAGTGAGCAAAATAAAAATAACAAGAATATAAATGCTCAAGTGAGCAAAATAAAAATGGTAGAACCAAAGCCTCCACACAATGAATCTCAAGGTTATTGAATCAAAGAGATCAAATTAACATACTTAGGCTTGCAAACATAGGCTTGGGCCACGAATGATCATTTATTCGAATCGGGACAAAATTTCGCGCTATGTTAAGCAATCATAAGTGAACTTATATAGAAGTTGCACCTATTTTGAGGCCGGTCAATAGCAATCTATGCACCATTTGTTTTGAGACATGATATAGAGATCATGCTCCAATAACACTTAGTGCAATAAAAAAGGGATAAGATGAAGAGGGGTGGGAAAGAATATAAACGACATTTGAATTAAAATTTAATCAAACTATTATTAAAATCATTCATCCATTTTTTGTGGAGTTAGACTCAACACCATGGATCCAATGATGTTAATAAAGTTCATGATAAAAAATTCAACCCAATATCAGCCAGAAAATAATCACAAAATAATATTTCATTTAATATAAATATTAAAAAGGGTTTTTAAAATGTTTTAAAATAGAAATAAAAGATAAAAATATCGACTATGTTCAAATTAATCAAGAAATAAAAAGTAAGACCATAGAAAAATCAAAAAAGGACTCAAATATTTTTATAAGATTTTTGATAATTTTTTTAAAGTCAGAAACTATTTTTTAAAATTAAAAGAAATGAGTAAATAACCTAAAAATGATTAAAAAAATACCAAAGTCAGAAATAAAAAATAAATGAGATCACCAATATTTGTCACAATATCATTGGATCATTCCATAATTTAAAAATGCATAAAAGTATTTTTAAACATTTAAAACAATTCAAATAAATTGAAAATTTATAAAACAATATCAAAACACAAAATAAAATTGTGAAAAAATAAAAATCAGAAAGAGGAAAATCAAAAATATTTTCCATAATTTTTTCAGATTTTTTGGACTTAAAATGAATTTTCTATGATTTTTTGAAGTTTAAAACAATTAAATATAAAAATTACAAAATAAAATAAAAACCAAAAAGATGTGGACCAATGGATGAGAGTCAAAGCACGTTAGTAATCAAATCCAAGGGATCTGGCGTGTTGTACATATCATGGTAATTAGTGAATAAAATACTGGATCACTTATTAAATCAGAAATTAAAAAAAAAGCAAGTGGCGTGCCATCATTGGTTGGAAGCTGACACGTTGGTCATCTTCAACCTCCATCCAGTCCCAAAACCAGGTTGTTCAAATTGTAAAATTAGAGCATGATACATATGCCATTCGCTTCGTCTCTTTAAGACGAAGACAACCACATCTTCGTGACAAATTTATATAAATTGTAGCTCAAGCAATTTGGAAGGAAAGTTTTGAAAAGGGATTTGAAAATTCATGGTCAAAATGTGTTTCCAAATAAAAGCAAGTGTTGCAACTAGAACCAGGGAAATGAGAGCTTCACAATGATATCAAATTTTTGAAGAATTGATGGAGAAATCTACCTATTGAAGTTCAGTTGCAGAGCTCTGAAACTGGACTTCTATGGAGCAATATAGGTCACGATTCTTGAAGGTAATTATATGGTTAGCTTCAGGGAAGATCAAGGAAGGTGAATTGACAGAAAAATTGGAGCAAGTTATGGAGCAAGTTTGGCAGGGTGATTTTGGCTTTTAAAGCTTGAGGAAATGAATGAGGGATGACCCTCTATTTATAGGGAATCAAATGGAATGTTCAAGCGTGTGAAATGATGAAGTTTGGAGGGAAATTGCGTGAAGTTGCAAACAAAAAAAGTGTGACTTCTACTTTGATTAAAACTCATCAAAAACGCGCGTTTTTCTATGCTAATCACTTTTGGAAGTTCACTAAACATGTTTAGAAGCAAAAACGCACAGAAACAATGTGTTTAGAAGCTAAATTAATGATTTCAAATTCTGACTTTTGAAGAAACTTCAGTTTCAAGTTACCAAGTTCAAATCAATGGCATTCTCAGCTCAATGGGTCTTAGGGCATGATTCTTGATGCTTTAGAAAGATGAGGTTATAAGCTTTGCAATGGGAAAAGAATGGAATCAAATGGATGTTTGAGCTAAAAGTTGCAAGGACTCAAAGTTGGTAAAAAGAGGTTGACTTTCCATACTTAGAAATATTTCAAGTTTTTTCTTCAAAAGTGACCTATAATGTTTTGCATCCAAACATGGCCTTCCTCATTGAATTTACTCTTGACCAAAAAATATGACATGAATTAGACCTCTTGGATGACATTTTGAAACTTGAACTATTCAAAATATCCAAAAATTGAGAGAGTTATGGATTGTTGAAGTTGGCAAAAAATCATGAAACAACTTGTAATCTTTTGTATCCTTAAGGTATCTTCCATCCATTTTATTACTTTGCATATAAAAGAAGGAATAAACTTCACATCCTAAAGATCTTTTTGGAAAAACAGTGGGCTCAAGGTGATAAAAACTTACCAAGTTATGATCATTTGAAGTCACACATGGGAAATTGGGGGTTCATCTAGAGGACTTGTAATTCTTCTTCAACATCAAGTTTCTTCCACATGAAAACTCCTTGAAACTTTTGAAGTGATTTTTTAATAACCATTTGAAGAGAAGGATGTTTTTGGAGTCACTCAAAAATACCAAAAGATGAGCAAGATATACTTCTTTGAAGTTCAAAACCCCAGCTCCTAGATCAAGAAAATGCTTTGAGGAACTTTGACAATTTTGAACAACCTTCTTGTACCAACACTTTTACTTTATAGATAGAAGTTGTTGAGGATGATAATGAGAACTCATAGCAACCAAAACTACTTCCATATCTCTAGAATTGAGAGAAATATGCACTTGTGACCAATGGGAACAAGACCTTGTCCAACTGTTGTACCCCAAAATTTGCCCTCCCATTTTTCATAGAAAAGCACAACCCTAGGGTTTCTCAGATATTAAAGTTGGCTCAGGAATAGATCAGACATATTTTCTTTTGTGGCAGTAAACCATCAATTAGGGTTTTTCTTGCAATTCTCAAAAGAAATGAATTCTCAAAGGTCCAATTGGCTTTCACAGATTTTCATGCTTTCTCAAGTTTACTGAAAAAGACAGTATTTGTTCTCAAGGTTAACCAGATGATTTGCGTCTTCTAAAACATTTGCTTGGTTAAGAAATGGAATACATAGTGCGTGTTTGTTTGGAATGCAGTTGCAAAGTTACAGGATTATTGGAATTTAAGTTATCAGATTGGAGCATTTTGTTTCAATTATCTTGATTGGGAATCTTTAAGAATCAGTTAAGATGCAAAGAGAAAATTGCGAGTTATTGACAGTAAAGGGTTTTAATGGACACCAGAATATCTCATAAGAATGTCTCCATTTATTTCAAAAGTTGTTACAAAAGGTAAAGAGACTGCAGTTCCTTCAGACTCTGAAGCTGAAGAAGAAGAGGAAGAGGACTACTCCGATCAACAGTACCCTCCGGCCGATGACAAATACAAAAACTTGGAAGAACGTCTAGCTGCTATGGAAGTGCAAAGAGTACCAGGGATGGATTTTGAGGAGATAGGGTTGGTTTCTGGAATTGTAATCCCTCCTAAGTTTAAGGTGCCACTATTTGCCAAGTACGATGGGGTGTCTTATCCCAAGATGCACCTACGATCTTATGTCAGGAAAATCTAACCACATTCTTCTGACAAAGACCTGTGGGTCCATTTTTTCCAGGACAGTTTATCGGGGACGCAGCTGGATTGATTCTACCAGATGGAGAGAGAAAAAGTCCATAATTGGGAAGACTTGGCAACCGCCTTCTATAAACAGTATCAATACAACGCCGGCTTGGTGCCAACCCGTACTCAGCTACAGAGTATGGCTATGGCTACCAATGAGGGCGTCAAAGACTACGCCCATAAATGGAGGGACTTAGCTGGAAGGGTGCAACCACCGTTGTCAGAAAGAGAGCTAGTAGACATGTTCCTGGGTACCCTGTCAGGTCCTTTATTCAATCACCTGATTGGAAGTTCGTCCGCTGGGTTCAATGATTTGATTCTAACCGGAGAAAGAGTGGAGGCCGGTATAAAAAGCGGGAAAATTCAAAAAGATGCATCTACTTCTGCTGCCATCAGAAAACCTTTCACGGGAAAGAAGGATGTATCAGCTATCTACTCTCAGAGGGGTCAAGGAAGAGTTGAGCGCCGGCCAGTTGTGGGGGCCATTATGAGTCAGAAGTCTGCATCAGACCAGCCCAATAGCAATCAGCCGAGGAATGATCAGCCTAGAAATAATCAGCAAAGGGTGGAAAGGCCTGTAAGGCAATTCACCAAGATAAACATGACTCCTGCTCAAGTCCTACCCCATCTTCTGAAGTTGAACCTTGCCATGCTGAAAGAGGCCCCTAAAAATCCTAACACTGCTTCTCCATATTACCATCTGAACGCCAGGTGCGCTTACCATTCGGAGAGCCCGGGGCACGACACTGACAATTGTTGGGCCCTGAAGAATAAAATTCAGGATTTGATAGATGCTAAAGAAGTTGAATTCGACGCACTTGAAAAATCCAATGTTATATCTGCTCCAATGCCAAGGCACGGCCACAACGCCCATGCTGTTGAGGAGGATCTGTTTGTTGCTACTGTAGATGATTTGATAACTCCGCTCCCTATAATCAAGTTAAATTTTTTGAAGGCTGGGGTTTTCCCAGGTTGTGAAGAAGATTGTCACCTTTTTTCATCCTCATTAACCCACTGTCCATTGTTGAAGATAGGCATCCAACGCCTAATTGATAACCAAGAAATCCTATTTGAGAAGACTCCTATTTTACCAACTCCTGTTAACGATGTTTCGATAATAACCATATCCGCCAATCCTTCCAAGGTCCCTAAAAGACCTGTTAGGATTACACCCGCTCCGAAGGCTACACCTTTGAAGATAACCATGCCCGGGCCAGTCCCGTACAAGTCCGACAAATCAATACCATGGAACTATGGTGGAGAAATCTACTACCATGGTGTTAAACAGATTAAACAGACTATCGAGGAAGAGAGTTATGAAGAAGACAATTCTGATATCAGTAACACTTCCGGAACAAGCAAAGTTACCCGTAGTGGAAGAATCTTTTCTCCAAAGATTGCCCCTCCAAAGGCAATTCTTGGACCCTCAGTTGCTCCTAAGGTTATCTCTACACCGGTAAACATATCTGCAAGTACACCAATCATAGAAGAAGTCACAACCCCCGTGATTATCCCCTCCGCTGCTACTGATGTTCGAGGGAAAGGGATCCAAGAAGAGCCCGTCAGGACGAGGGCTGAGCCGTTGATCATCCCTGTAACCTCTCAAAAAGAAATGGAGGAAAATTTGAAAATAATCAAGAAAAGCGATTATGATATGGTGGAACAGCTAGGGAAAACCCCCTCCAAGATCTCCATGTTGGCCCTGTTGCTTTATTCATAAGCTCATGCTAAGGCTCTGATAAGATTTTTAAAGACGGCCCACGTGCCACAAGAAACCTCCGCTGATCAGTTCCAGGAATTTCTGGCTAGTTTAACAGCTGACAATGGTCTAGGATTCTCCGATGCAGATTTAACTTCGAAAGGGAGAAAACATAATGATGCTTTGCACGTCTCGATGGAATGCAGAGGGGCAACCCTAGCACACGTACTGGTAGACACTGGTTCGTCTTTAAACGTCTTGCCGAAGAAAGCCTTGGATAGACTGGATTGTGAAGGCTTAACCCTGAAACCCCACAATATAATTGTCAAAGCCTTTGATGGTTCTAAAAGGATGGTCCACGGGGAGGTGGACATCCCGGTTAAGGTGGGAACTGAAACCTTCAACTCCATATTTTATGTGATGGGCATCCATCCTTCTTACTCTTGCCTGTTGGGAAGACCTTGGATCCACCATGCTGGAGCTGTCACTTCTACTCTGCATCAAATTCTCAAGTCCCTTGTCCAGGGGAAAATCATAAATGTTCATGGTGAAGAGGAATACATGATCAATCATCTGAATTCGTTCCGTTATGTAGAATTGGATGGCGAATTTATCGAAACTCCTTTCCAGCATTTTGAGGATATAGCAGCGACCAAGACAGTGTCCTCTGTACCCACGATTACCAAACCTCCGCCATAGATGTCATCTCTCAAGGATGCAAAAGAAGTGGTTGAAGAGGGAAGATCCACAATCCGGGGCAGCTTCCAGACTTTCCTTTCAAATCTGACAAGTTCGGCTTAGGGTTTACCTCAACTGCTCAGAAGGCCGTGCGCCGCACCCGTGCCGGAGGGCCACCTGTGAAGATCAGTCATCAAGGGGTTAATGCACTAGAGGACAGTGAAGAAGAGGGCAGCCTGGAAGACTGGATTTTTCCAACTGTTGACGGAGGACTGTGCAACTGGGAAGCAAAAGACTTTGTTCCGATTACTTTCATACCGCAGTAATTTATCTTTTCCATTTCTGTTGGATCTGTAATAATTCTCAAACAGTTCATACTTTTTAACCTTGTGTCTTACCCGAGGCACAAAGGTCCATTTGTAAGGATTCTTATTTTTCATCTTCATAGGCCATTTAATGAATCATGGACGTTTTTCATACAAACTTTTGTGTTCATTGTCTTTCTTTTTGCATTTTATTTGTTTTAAGATGGCTATGCCCTTACACACACCCACACTCACAAATGCAGGTACTCTTCCATTCCGGATCCCATGGGTAACGATACTGCTATAACCTTCAGTGACTCTGAAGATCTGGTCTACCAAGCCGAATACGAAGGTGAGGAAGATTGTGAGGTGCCAAGGGAATTGGCTAGACTTCTACAACAAGAGGAAAGGGCTATTCTGCCTCATGAAGAGCAGTTGGATACAATCAACTTAGGAACTAAGGAAGACAAAAAGGAAATCAAGATAGGTGTCAATCTAGAGCCGAGTGTCAAGGAGCGCCTAATTCAGCTATTACATGATTATGTTGAGATCTTCGCCTGGTCATACGAAGACATGCCAGGACTTGATATAGACATTATGGTACACCATCTACCCACAAGAGAAGACTGTCCACCAGTGAAACAAAAAGTCCGTCGCATGAGGCCTGACATGTCAGAGAAGATCAAAGCAGAAGTTATAAAGCAGTTCAATGCTGGATTTCTGGATGTTACTTCTGTTGTACCCCAAAATTTGCCCTCCCATTTCCTCAACATTTTCTCATCACAAGACCTTTGAAGATCAAGATCCAGTTAGGGTTTCCTCTGCTCAAGACTTCTCCTTGCACTGTGGACTCAAATTAGGGTTTGTGTTTGCCTAAAGATGTTTTGACCTAAAATGCCTAAGATGACTTTCATGCTTCATATTGGACTCCCAAGTTTACCCATACCAAGTTTCAAGTCTTGATTCCAAGTTTTTCCCAGTCAATTGGACAGTTGACCTAGAAATCAGCTGTATTGGGGAAAAAGTCAACTGTGGCCAATTGACAGTCAAACCTCATGAAATTTGATCCACATCAACATTATGAATTCACATGAACCATTTGATCAAGTTTGGATCACAATTCCATAAGAAATTTGATCAGATCACCAAAAGGGCAAAATGGTCATTTTAGGGTTTTGACTGCACAAAGGCAATTTTTGACTGTTTGACCTAACCAATGGCAAACCAAGCTCACATATGGACTCAAGGACCCCATGGAATTATCTTGACATGTTCATCAAGCTCAAAAGATCCCAAGTACACAAGATTGACAGTTGAATTTCCCAGTCAATTGATCAATTTTGACTGTATACTGAAAAGTCAAACTTTGACTTTTTGGTCAAAATCAAGAGTCAAGATTCATTTTTCATCAAAACATGCCAAATCATGAAACTTGTTCACCAAGAAATCACAAAATGCAAATTAGGGTTTGAAAATGGAATTTTTCATAACTTAGAATTTTTCTAAGTTATGAAAAACCCTAATTTTTTCCCAACTTTGCCCCATCTTTTCACCATGATCCATTTGGATTCAAACAAAAGTCAAAACATGAAAGTTGTAGCTTGTTGCATAATCTACAACTTTGATTCACAAAGTTTTCTCATTTGAAGCTTGTATCTCAAGTTATGATTTTTTGAATAAGGGCACTAAACCATCTTTTAACTTAGTGAAATTTGACCTATTTTGACAAGGTTTTCTACCCTACTTCAAGGCCACTTTTCATACCCTTCCACTTGGAATTTCAAATTGCATTTCAAAGATGGATTGTAGTACACATTCCAAGCTTTCCAAAATGTCCAAGAACTCATCAAACAACCTCATAACTTGAGAGATTCGAATTTCACAAGTTGGCAAAAATTCACTTTTGTTCTTCATCAAAGCATGTTCATAAACTTGGCAAATTTGAATTCAGCATGCTTAAGCTACATTGCAGGCCTCTAATCCCATTTTCACTCAATAATTCAATGCATATCCTTTGTGCTCTAGCATTATCTTGCTCATTTGGACAATACACACAAAATCAAGCCTAAACTAGAAAAAGCATATTATCCATTCTTGTAAAGTGTTACTTTATGGCAACTTTGCAAATCTATGAGGTACAATGCAGATCTTTGAAGCAAAAAGGCATGGGCATATCCCACTGATCAAGACTCAAATGTGCAGCATAGATTGAGGCATTGTACTGGCCTAGAAACCAAGTTGACATTTGCTTGCTTCACATAGAAGTAACATCCATAACATATGCTATCTCTCATATCAGCAAAAGAACACAGCACAAAAGATATCAAACACATTCCATAGACCACATTGAAGCTTTTGCACGAGCCATTTCCCTTTCAAACCTTCTCCATCTCAGAATCATCCTCAAACTGCAAAAACAGGGGTGCCCCTGCAGTTTGAGTGCAATCTCTCAATCCCTTCAAGCATTTCTGTCCAAACCTGTTCCTCTATCTTCCTTACAACATATGCAAGCTATCCAGAAGCTAAGGCACGATCTGTAGTTGCTCTAACCACTTCCACCATTTTCACATCTTTGACTTGCAGGTGAAGTTCAATAGCTTGATACAAGAAGGTTCAAGACAAAGTGAGCATTGAAAAAGCATCCCTGGACCTCAAGGAAGCTTTTCCAATCATTACATTGCACTGAAAGTCTCTCCTTCTCCACATAGAAGTTCAACTGCACAGGTAAAAGTTTGGATTCGTATCTCTCTTATTAGGCATCTTTAGTCTTAAGTTTGTGAAGAAACAAGGTCCTACTCATAGCCCTGAACATGTACATAGCTTTACTTTTCATTTCTTTTGCTTGAGTAGAGAGAATTTGAGCTCTGAACATTGATGAAAAGTTAGGTCAGGAAAGAGGGGGAGAGAAATTCTCCCTCATCTTAGAGAGATAGGTCATGTTCTTTATATGGTTGAAACCGTCTCTTAATGCTCTACACTTTTCATGTTATGAGTTTTGCTTGAAAGTCCAGGAATCCAGAGATAAAAAACGCGTGTTTTGTGTGAAGAAAGCTGTACAGAGGTTGAAGAAGAAGTGATCTGGGCTGGGCCTGGATTTGTTTCCTTTTCACACCCCATTTTTTGGTTTACACCCCCCTGAGCCCATTTGCTCATTTTTGAACATTTTTGACTTTTTCTTTTTGGGTTGACTTTGTTTATTTTTTCTCATACCATTAAAATTTTTAAAATATTTTTTCCATCACTTTTTGTATTTATGGCATATTTATTTGTTTATTTCTCTTGTTATATACAAATATATATATATATATACTATTATTGAAATAAATAGAAAATAGTGTAGATACATTTTTATTTTTTATTTACTTTCTGAAAATATTTCACAAAAAAAAATAATGATAATACTTTTTATTTTATTAAAATATTTAAATATTTATTTTAGAATAATACATATTTAGGGTTATATATATATATATATTTGATTATTAATGTATTTAAGAAAAAGATATAAAAATATTTGATTTTTTTATTTTATTAACATTTGATACAAAAATATTTTTTTTCACAATATACTTCATTTTAGGTTATTTTTATAGATAATAAATAAATAGTTGTATTAAAATTAAACAATACCTTTTATTTAAAAATTAGGGTTTTCACCCTAAGTTCAAAATACTAAAAAAAATAAAGACATTTTTATTTTCTTTTTCCTTTTACATAAATAATATTTTCTCATACACATAGAAACTTTCTCTTCTACATTTCACATATTTATTTAATTTACATTTAATTATGCATTGCAAAATATCCAATTGTTGTAATAATTTAGATTTAAATTCTTGTCAATATCCCCATTTGAACATTTATACCCCCCTTCCCATATTTGGTTGTGTAATAGCTTAGTAATTTTAATTTCGCACTTTATTGCTTTCTAAATAATAACATGCTAGAATTAGGGTTTGTATGCGAAAAAACGATTAAAAAAAATAGTTTGACCTAATACAAGATAAACAAGCATGAAAATGAATACACAAATCACACTTGCACCCCCTAGGGTATTCCACTTGTTGCCTTCAAATAAATGGGCCATATTGTATGTTAAACTTCTTTGGGCAAAACAAACAATTTGAATGATCATAGCCCCTCGATAAAACTTTTCAAAACAAACAAAACAAATGATCAAGTCCCTTAGAGAAATTGCCCAAAGACGTTTAACGTCGTTACAATTATGGTCTAAACGATGACCCGCGCCTGTCCCTTTCACATCCTAACACAAGGTTGCCCACCAAATACAATGGTGGTGCAAACTTGTTAAAAGGGTTAAAGTATAGCAATAATCTTTTGAGAAATTTAGGAGTAGATAACCTCTTAGTTACTTGAACCAACTTGCAAAACAAAACACTTGCCTAAATTTCAAAAACCACACATCACTACACTTTCAAAACAACTTTCAAAAACAAATGAAAACCTTTTCAAAAGACATACATCTTTGTATACATCCCCACATGGATCATTACAAAGGTTGCCACCACATTGGCCTCTTTTCAAAAACATTTTCAAAACCCACACACTCAAGCACCATTTAAAACAATTGAAAACAAAAGGCAAGTGATCTAAGCAAGTAACTAAGAGCCCATGGATAACCATGGATAGAAAGGGTGCTAATACCTTCCCTTTCTATAATCTACTCCCCGAACCCAAGAAAACATCTCAAAAGGTTTTTGCTGTGCTTTTTAACCTTTCCTTAGGATAAAATAAAAAGTCGGTGGCGACTCTTGCTAACCGCAACATTTGCGAATACAAACGCAAACCTCAAGTCAGTTCTCCCACCGTATCACAGAACTGGCGACTCTGCTGGGGAAACTTTTAAAGTGGAGTAACCTTAGGGTTTAGATCACCTTTGTTTTCGATTGCTTGCTTTGTTTGCTTTTACATATTGTGGGCTTTGTATCGGAGTTTTATAGATCCTAACCCGGATCTGGGGAAACCCTTTTAGGTAGCAACAAGGCTGTGAGGGAACTGTGCGGGGTATACCGACATGGTTGAAGCAGTCTGCTACGTTGATGTGGCACTTTGGTGTGTACCGGTAACCCTTGAGTTCAGTCAAGGAGAGTACGGGGCCGCCGCGTGGTGTCATGAAGCATCAACTAACCTTAGGAACCTTAATTGAACCATCTTGGCCTTTTTAGGGTAGTGAGATAACTGACTTTGGTGCAGTCCGAGGTTGGTTGATACTCGATACTACACTCAATTGAGGGTTGCTTTCCTGGAATATTTCGGTCGCCAGTTCAGTGGCTAAATCGAAACGATGAACAATGAAAGCAATCCAGTGATATTGGGACCTTTAGAACCCGGTTACTTTTGATAGGACAGGTTGAGCCCACAAAACTTCAAGAGGGTAATACCCAGACTTCATGCAGGCCTAAACTCTAAGGGTTTGTGTGACTTGTGTGCCTTACCATGTTTGCCTTTGTGAATGTTTATAGTGCATTTAATCATCACATCATTACATCATACAAACATCATGAGCATTGACTAACCATTTCAAGGGTTTCGAATCTTCATCTTTGTTCTTGTTTTATAGGACATGGAAACTGCTCGCAGAAAGACAATTCAGATTAGCCTTGTAAAGATCCCTCCTCAGCTTAAGGAGCTTCTGTCCAGAATTCCCGAGAGTTCTTCATTCAGTGAGAGACATGGAAGACTCATCAACTTGGTTAACACCAACATTGAGGAGGACTTGATAAAGGTCCTGTTCCAATTCTTTGACCCTCTGCATCACTGCTTCACCTTCCCGGATTATCAGTTGGTGCCTACATTGGAAGAGTTCTCCCGACTTCTGAAGGTCCCTATCCTTGATCAACTACCCTACAACGGTACGGAAGAGGAACCCAAGCTTGAAGAGATTGCTAAAGCCTTGCACCTACAGACATCTGACCTCAAGGGACATTGGGAAGTTAGAAGTGGTATCAAAGGTTTCTTAGCTAGATTTCTGTTTGAAAAGGCTCAGGAATGTTGGAACTCTCTTGACCTACGAGCTTTTGAAGAAGTCATGGCCCTCCTTGTCTATGGTTTGGTGTTGTTCCCTAACCCAGATCAGCTTATTGATATCAGTGCTGTCCAGATCTTTATGACCAGGAATCCTATACCTACACTGTTGGGGGACATCCTTCACTCATGTTACACTCGAACCATGAGGAGAAGGGGTGTCCTTATGTGTTGCACTCCTCTCTTGGGAAGGTGGTTTATTTCGCATCTTCCACAATCAGTTTTGAAGAACGAGCGGGGTTTGAGATGGTCACAACGGTTAATGGCTCTCACGCATGCAGATATACATTGGTGTCCTAGGTCCCGGGAAGACGTCACTATCATTGATCGTTGTGGGGAGTACCCTAATGTTCCTTTATTTGGAATCCAAGGAGGTATAACTTACAACCCATGCCTGGCTTGGAGACAGTTTGGTTATGCTCGGAAGGATGGCCCTCATGACATGTTAATTCCTGACATAGTCTTCGACTTCGACAACGATACTCAAGGACTTCGTCAGAAATTTATCAGAGCTTGGAGGATGCCAAGTAGGATAGACAGCAAAACACTGGGGCATCGGAACTCCATCCCGTTGGAGCCTTACCTCAAGTGGGTACGAGCCCGCTCTCAGAAGTTAGTAATGCCTTACCCTCACATGCTACCTATAATCAAAGAGCCAGTCTTGGAAGGAGAAGCATCCTACACCATTCAACATCCCGACATGCCCACCTCCTGGGAAGAGATGCAGAAGAGCTGGATCCAACTTAAGGAAGAGCGGAATTCTCTTGAGACCAGTCTACATGCTAGTGAAAAGAAGGTCCTGGAACTCACCCGCCTGCTGCACGAGGAAAGGAATCTCAACACCTACATCGCGCCAAAAAGGATGCGCAATGTCTTTTTACCTTAAGGGGTTATTTTGTAATATTTGGCCCATGAGGCATTTATGTACTAACGAATTTCTCCTTATTAATATGATGTGCGTTCCTTTTTGCCTACAACAAAGTTTGAATGTTCTAAATCCTTGAATGCATTGCATACATACGCATTCCATTGCACCATATGCATAGCAGGTACCCTATTTCGCAGGTTGCTTAATTTTCTTCGCTGTTTGTGTGCACAGTCATCATGAATCCGGAATCATCCAGTGAGCAAGCAATCAAGGCCCTTCAGGTCCAAAATGCACAGTTTCAAGAGATGGTCCTAAGCCTAGCCCAGGGTCAGCAAGAGTTGAAGACTCTACTCCTGAAGAAAAAGAAGAAAAAGAGAACGGCGATGTTCAACACCGGACGCAGATTTGGGAACACACTCCACAATGAAGCTGATCCAACCACTTCTTCTGCTGAGAAAAACAGTCCCCAAGGGGGAGAAGCTCCTAGTCCCGTAATCTCCGACAACGAGACGGACTATAACGAGGAACAATACCCACCTGCTGCTGACAGATATAAACAATTGGAGGACCGCTTGAGCGCTATGGAAATTTAGAACGTGCCAGGACTGGATTTCGGAGATTTGGGATTATCTTCCGGAGTAGTAATTCCACACAAGTTTAAGGCGCCTGCCTTCGCCAAGTATGATGGGGTCTCCTGCCCAAAGCTGCATCTGAGGTCGTATGTAAGGAAAATCCAACCTTACACGGCGGATAAGAACCTCTGGATTCACTTCTTCCAGGACAGCCTCTCGGGGTCTCAGCTTGAATGGTTCTACCAATTGGACGGAGCTAGCATCCGGCACTGGGAAGATTTGGCAACTGCGTTTTACAGACAATACCAATACAATTCTGATCTCGCTCCTACGCGTACCCAACTTCAGGGTATGTCTCTAGGGACGGGTGAAGGGTTCAAAGAGTACGCTCAAAAATGGAGAGATTTGGCTGGCAGGGTGCAGCCTCCATTAACTGATCGAGAGCTGGTTGATATGTTTCTGGGAACGTTGTCTGGTCCGTTTTTCAATCATTTGGTTGGAAACTCCTCCGCTGGGTTCACAGATTTGATATTAACGGGAGAGAGAATTGAAGCTGGCATCAGGTCCAGCAAGATACAGAAAGCTGCCTCTACAAGTGCTGAGAAGAGGCCATTTAAGAAAGAAGCAAGTGCCGTCTACGGCCCTAGAAGACAAGTCAAGCCCGAAAGTCGCCAAGCCGTCAATGCTTTGGTCATCTCTAAACCTGTTGCTGCTCCTCAGCAGTACAATCAACAGAGAAGTGAAAGGCCCAAGAGGCAGTATACCCGATTGAGTATGACATTATCTCAAATTTTACCCCAACTGTTATCCACCAACCTGGTGACCCTCAAAGAAGCTCCTAAGGTCGTCAACACTGCGTCCCCTAAATACAACCCGAATGCCCGGTGTGCTTATCATTCTGATAGTCCCGGGCACACTACTGATGATTGTTGGGCCTTGAGAAACAAAGTGCAGGATCTAATTGACGCAAAAGAAATTCAGTTTGAAGCGCCGGAAAGACCGAATGTTGTAACAGCTCCTATGCCCCAGCATAGGGTGAATGCCATTGAGGAAGAAGTGTACGCTGTTTCGGTAGATGAAGTTGTTACCCCTTTGAAGACTGTTAAGAAGAACCTACTGCGGGCCGGTTTATTTCCGGGTTGCGGCGAAGGTTGCCCATTCTGTGCTATTTCCCTATCTGATTGTCCCTTGCTAAGGTTAGGCATCCAAGGCCTAATGGATAGCAAGGAGATTTTATTCAAAAAGACTGCTGTTCAATTGGTTCCAATGAAAGAAGTTTCCGTGATTACCATCTTCAAAAATCCAATCAAGGCTCCCCCAAAGAAGCCTATTCAAATCTTGACAGTTGCGCCTGTGATCATTACTGTTCCAGGACCCCTCTCCTACGTGTCTGATAAAGCTGTCCCCTGGCATTATGGGGCAGACGTATATGTAAATGGAATCAAGCAAGAATTTGATGCTAGTGCCAGTATCTGCGATATCACCGGTCCAGCTAAAGTCACCCGCAGTGGCAGGCTCTTCTCGCCTGACATTGCGCCGCCCGCTATTCGAAAACCCCTCCTCATAAAACCTGCAAGTTTACCAAGTTCTGTTGCTGATCAAATTGTGTCCCCTGCTGCCGAGTCATCAAAAGCTCGGGGCAAAGGGATTGAAGAAGAGCCTGCCCGGATGGAGGCACCAATATCCATGAATGCTGAGGCCTCCCGACAAGAAATGGAGGAGATTCTGAAAATAATAAAGAAAAGTGATTTTAATGTTGTCGAACAATTGGGGCATACACCCTCCAAGATCTCCCTGCTCTCCCTATTGCTATGTTCCGAGGCTCACGCTAAAGCCTTGATCTCATTTCTCAAGACGGCCCATGTGCCGCAGGAGACGTCTGCAGTTCAGTTCACTGACTGCATAGCAAATTTGACGGCGGACAATGGCTTGGGCTTTTCAGATGCTGACCTAACCGCAAAAGGGAGGGACCACAATGATGCCCTGCATGTCTCTATTGAATGCAGGGGCACTACTCTGGCACATGTACTGGTGGACACTGGTTCTTCTTTGAATGTTCTTCCGAAAAAGGCTTTGGATCGTCTGGATTATGAAGGCCTGGAGTTGAAACCCAGCAATATCATCGTCAGAGCCTTTGACGGTTCCAAGAGGATGGTTCATGGAGAGGTTAACATCCCTATTCGTGTGGGCTCTCAAGTGTTTGACTCTACCTTTTACGTGATGGATATACGTCCATCGTACTCCTGTCTGTTGGGTCGACCTTGGATCCACAAAGCTGGGGCAGTGACCTCCACCTTGCACCAGAAGCTGAAGTATCCCGTCAGGGGGAAGATCGTCACTGTGCAAGGAGAAGAGGAGTATATGGTGAGCCATTTGAATTCCTTCAGGTACATCGAGATGGACGGAGAGTTCATTGAAACCCCCTTCCAACATTTCGAGGAGGTACATCCAATTTCAGCAGCTGCGGAGACAATGGCCGAAGAGAATGATTCCTTGAAAATGGTTTCCCTAAGGGATGCCCGGGCCGTGGTTCAGAAAGGCAATGGTGCACACTGGGGTCAGCTTCCTGACTTCACTCAGAAGAACGACAAGTTCGGGCTAGGCTTTACTGCAGAGGCTCAGAAGGCAGTGCGCAAAGAGAAGATTGGAAAGGCTCCGGTGTTTATTTCCAGCTCAAGGGTGAATGCTATCGAGGAGGATGTAGAGGAAGCTGAGTTTGATAATTGGATCTACCCGACTGCCAGCGACGGACCAAGCAACTGGACAGCAAAGGATTTTACCCCTATCACCTTTGTCACGCAGTAATTGATTTCTTTTGATTTCCAAATTTGTAACAAACAATATGTCAAAACTCTGTTGGCTCGGTGTCCTGCCCGAGGCATCGTAGCTCCATTTGTGAGGGCTTTTTTTTTTGTATGACATTTTCATATATCATCAATCAAAACATTGGACGTTTGTTGCATTTCAAAATCTTGTGCTCTTTTTCTTTCTGTGTTATACATATTGCAAAACAGCTATATTTACACACACTCACTTATACAGGTTTCAATCCACTCTGGATCTCACTGGTAACAGCTCTGCTACCGCCAGTTATGACTTCGAAAATCCGATCAACTTGGCCGAAGACGAAGGTGAAAATGATTGCGAAGTGCCTGGTGAACTCGCAAGACTGCTACTACAGGAAGAGAGGGCTATTCAACCACATGAAGAGCCTGTGGAGACAATTAACCTGGGTACTGAGACAGTTAGGAAAGAGGTCAAGGTTGGTGCCAATCTAGAGCTCAGCGTGAAGCAACGATTGATCCAGATGCTACAAGACTACATGGAGATTTTTGCTTGGTCCTATGAGGATATGCCTGGTTTGGACGCCGACATTGTAGTTCACCATTTGCCAACCAAGGAAGATTGCCCTCCAGTAAAGCAAAAAGTTCGACGAATGCGTCCAGAGATGTCTGAGAAGATTAAAGCTGAGGTGATGAAACAGTTTGATGCGGGTTTCCTTGCAGTAACTTCTTACCCTCAGTGGGTTGCCAATGTTGTACCAGTGCCGAAGAAGGACGGTAAAGTCAGAATGTGTGTCGACTACAGGGATCTGAACAGGGCCAGCCCCAAGGATGACTTCCCCCTACCTCACATTGATGTCCTTGTTGACAATACAGCTCAACACAAGGTGTTCTCCTTCATGGATGGTTTTTCAGGGTATAATCAGATCAAGATGGCTCCAGAAGATATGGAGAAGACTACCTTTGTGACTCAGTGGGGCACCTTCTGTTATAAGGTCATGCCATTCGGATTGAAAAATGCTGGGGCAACCTATCAGCGTGCCATGGTTGCTTTATTTCATGATATGATCCATCATGAGATTGAAGTATACGTTGATGACATGATTGCAAGGTCTCAAACTGAGGAGGAACACCTTGATCATCTGAGGAAGTTGTTTGACTGACTCAAGTTGTACAAGCTGAGATTGAATCCCAACAAATGCACCTTCGGGGTGAGGTCCGGAAAATTGCTAGGTTTCATTGTAAGTGATAAAGGTATCCAGGTGGACCCTGCCAAGGTTAAAGCTATTCAAGAAATGCCGACCCCAAAAACAGAGAAAGAGGTCAGAGGTTTCCTAGGACGACTGAATTACATTGCCCGATTCATCTCACATCTGACTGCTACTTGTGAGCCAATCTTCAAATTACTGAAGAAAGATCAAGTGGTACGCTGGAATGATGAATGTCAGGCCGCCTTTGAAAGAATAAAGGAATATCTCCAAGAGCCACCCATTCTTATGCCACCGGTGGAAGGAAGACCTCTGATACTATACTTGACAGTGCTTGATAATTCAATGGGGTGTGTGCTGGGGCAGCATGACAAGTCTGGCCGAAAAGAGCACGCTATTTATTACTTGAGCAAAAAGTTTACCGACTGTGAGTCTCGTTACTCACTGCTTGAGAAAACTTGCTGCGCTCTTGTATGGGCTGCTCGCCGGCTGAGACAGTATATGCTGACTCACACTACTTTATTGATTTCAAAAATGGATCCCATCAAATACATATTTGAAAAGCCCGCTCTGTCTGGCAGAATAGCGAGATGGCAAATGATCTTAACAGAATATGATATCCAATATACAACTCAGAAAGCAATTAAGGGAAGTGTACTGGCTGATCATTTGGCACACCAACCTGTGGACGATTATCAATCATTGAACTTTGATTTTCCGGACGAAGACATCATGGTGGTAACTGACTGTGAAGTACCTGGACCGGATGAAGGACCTGAGGAAGGATCCCGATGGTCTATGCATTTTGACGGAGCCTCCAATGCTTTGGGTAACGGCGTCGGCGCTGTAATCATATCTCCCAAAGGAACTCATACTCCCCTCACCGCCCGATTATGTTTCAGCTGCACCAACAACATGGCAGAATATGAGGCATGTATCATGGGTTTACAAGCTGCGATCGATTTGAGGATCAAGTTTCTAAGTGTCTTCGGAGATTCCGCTCTCGTGATCAATCAGATCAAAGGCGAGTGGGATACGAAACACCCGAATCTCATTCCTTACAAGGAGTATGTGTCGACCTTACTCCCTCACTTTGAAGAGATAACTTTTGAGCATTTCCCCAGAGAAGAGAATCAGCTAGCGGACGCACTAGCCACGATGTCTTCAATGTTCAAAGTTAAATGGGACAATGAGGCTCCTCAAATCACAATCTGGAAGTTGGATGAACCGGCATACTGCTGCGAGCTCGAGGCTGAGAAGGTAACTGAAAAACCCTGGTATCACGAGGTGAAGAGGTACTTGGAAGCCCAGGAATACCCTGAAGGTGCATCTGTCAATGATAAGAAGTTCATGAGGAGGTTTGCTGCAAAATTCTTCCTCAGCAACGGCATTCTCTACAAACGGAATCATGATTCAACTCTGTTACGTTGTGTGGATAAGGCTGAAGCAGAGAAAATTATGATGGAACTGCATGAAGGAACATTTGGAACCCATTCCAGTGGACACACCATGGCTAAGAAAATCCTTCGGGCAGGATATTTCTGGTCCACAATGGAAGCCGATTGTTACCAGCACTCCCGAACTTGTCATAAATGCCAGATCTATGCTGACAAAGTGCATATCCCTCCGGTTCCTTTGAATGTCCTGACGGCACCTTGGCCTTTCGCAATGTGGGGCATCGATATGATCGGTGAGATCCGACCAACGGCATCCAATGGGCATCGTTTCATCTTGGTGGCGATCGATTACTTCACGAAATGGGTCGAGGCAGCTTCCTATGCCACAGTAACCAAGAGCGTCGTGGCACGATTCATCCGGCATAATCTGATCTGTCGGTACGGAGTCCCAGAAAGAATCATTACGGACAATGGTACCAATCTCAATAACAAAATGATCACTGAACTCTGTGAACAATTCAAGATACAGCACCACAATTCTTCCCCCTATCGGCCGAAGATGAATGGGGCTGTAGAGGCAGCCAATAAAAATATCAAGAAAATTGTGCAGAAGATGACAGTGACCTATAAAGATTGGCACGAGATGTTACCGTTCGCTCTTCATGGGTACCGCACCTCAGCAAGGACATCAACCGGGGCAACTCCTTTCTCCTTGGTCTACGGCATGGAGGCAGTCTTGCCAATTGAAATCCAGATACCCTCTCTTCGGATAATGAAGGATGCAGACTTGAATGAAGATGATTGGATCCAGACTCGACTTGATCAACTAAATCTGATTGACGAGAAGAGGCTCACCGCTATCTGTCATGGTCAAACGTATCAGAAACGGATGATCAGGGCATTTAACAAGAAAGTCAGACCGCAAGAGTATCAAGTTGGGGACCTGGTAATCAAACGCATCATCCTTCCTCAAAGTGATCCCCGGGGCAAATGGACCCCTACATATGAAGGGCCATTTGTGGTTAAACGTGTGTTCTCAGGAGGAGCCATGATCCTAACCACCATGGATGGTGACGACCTTCCTCACCCCGCCAATGCAGACATAGTGAAAAAATACTACGCATAAATAAAAGACCCGCTAGGTTGACATACCTAGGCAAAATAAGGGCTTCCCGGCGAACCAAAAGGGTTCGGGCAAAAATAAGGGATGAAATGAAAAAATCTGTACACCCGGCAAGTCGAAAACCTGAAAGGGCGGCTTGGGCAAAAATGGGTATCCCGTTGGACTGAAAACCCGAAAGGGCGGTCCAGGCAAAAGTTAGGGATAAAAGCGTAACACTATGTCTCATTGGATCACTTCGCATCCGGAATTCGGCATCAACTATCTGGTTCCAGATTTCGGCATTGACCAACCAGCTTCATCTTCAAATTAGGCAGCAAAGCGACGAGACATTCGAAGACATAAAGGCAATAGCAGAGTTGGAACCCAGTGGGATTGTTCACATAGCTGTTTTGTTTTCTTTTTCAAATTGTAAATTCTATGCTTTTTGGCGATGTCCTCTTACTAGGATGTCAGCCTCTTGTACGAAAAGCGCCTATTCACAGGCAAAGTTTAAATCAATACAAATTCACTTGTCCATACAAATCGCCATTGTTTTTCTTTTTCTGTTTTGTCTTGCGAAGAGCGTCCAATGTTCATTTTTGATATATGCATTTGACAATAAATTGCTGATTCATAAATGTTTGCATATGAAAAAAGAGATTAATTACAAGTGACATCAAAAACAGGGGCAATGTGGAGTTGTCTAATGCGGTCTAGTTGTTTTGTCCACCAAGGCACCAAGGTAGGTTCAACTGAAAATATTGGCCAAATCATCTTAAGATCCCCGCAGAATAAAACAAGGTTCAGCAGCACTTTCCCCAAGCAGGAGTCAATTCCCCGTCAATCCTGAAAAAGGCACAACATTCCCCGGCAGGTCTTAAAAGCTCATCCCCGGTAGATTCTGCGAGCTTATCCCCGGCGAAGTACGGACGTCTCGCCCGAGTTTTATTTAGAGTTATTTCCTCACAAGGACTTATAACTGGGTTATCCTCAGCTAAAAGCCACGGAAGACCGTTCTCGGCAAAAGTTCCTTCAATCCCCAGCGAAGTCTATCTTTGGTATTCCCAAGCAGAGTTTATCTTTGGAGTTCCCCAGCGGAGTTTACCATCATTATCCTCAGCGGAATCCATCGTTAAAATCCTCAGCGGGCCTCTCATCAAAGCTTCAGTCAAACATCTCTTCCGCAGAGCAGCTTCCCGGCCATTCGTCAAGGATTTATTTTCCTAAGATGAAATTACACTCATAAACATTTCACATTTCTTACTTCCATACAGGATGAAACACATACAACATCAAATGTTGAACATCATGACATCATACATATCATACATCATGACATTGCATACAGCTTACGTCTTTGCCTTTTCAGGAAAAAGACAATCTCAAAAACGACTACCTTCGACTGTCACAATTCCAGATTCGATACCTGTATCTAGCCAGGGCACATCTGAGAGTGATCAGTTTCTAGACTCGACTCCTGTATCTAGCCAGGGCACGTCTGCAGAGTTCAAAGATTCGACTCCTGTATCCAGCCAGGGCACATCTATCAACTACAACATTTCCAGATTCGATTCCTGTATCCAGCCAGGGCATATCTGTTGACCACATTTCCAGACCCGATTCCTGTATCTAGCCAGGGCACGTCTGCAGAGTTCAAAGATTCGACTCCTGTATCCAGCCAGGGCATATCTATTGACGACTATTTCCAGATTCGACTCCTGTATCCAGCCAGGGCACATCTGTGAGCAACCGATTGTAGATTCGATACCTGTATCCAGCCAGGGCATATCTGCATAAGGAGACTGAAGATCAAACACCTGTAATAAGCCAGGAAAACATCTGTCTTTCCTAAATACACAAGTTCTCGCTAAGGAACCTCTTATGTGATCAACACTTCCAAATGGCATCTATAAGCCCATTCCCGACAAAGTTCTGTCACTTTTCCAGATGGCATCTACAAAGCCCATCTCCCTATCCACCATCTCTCCAAATGGCATCTATAAGCCCATTCCCGACACCACATTGTTGAGACTCCAGCATGCGAGTGCAAATTTCCGGGCACTCTAGTGTCCAATCTCCTTTTACCCTCGAGTCACGAAAGGCAAACTTGCCAATCTAACTCTTCAGGTCCAAGAAGATTGAACAGGGGCAACTGTTGTACCCCAAAATTTGCCCTCCCATTTCCTCAACATTTTCTCATCACAAGACCTTTGAAGATCAAGATCCAGTTAGGGTTTCCTCTGCTCAAGACTTCTCCTTGCACTGTGGACTCAAATTAGGGTTTGTGTTTGCCTAAAGATGTTTTGACCTAAAATGCCTAAGATGACTTTCATGCTTCATATTGGACTCCCAAGTTTACCCATACCAAGTTTCAAGTCTTGATTCCAAGTTTTTCCCAGTCAATTGGACAGTTGACCTAGAAATCAGCTGTATTGGGGAAAAAGTCAACTGTGGCCAATTGACAGTCAAACCTCATGAAATTTGATCCACATCAACATTATGAATTCACATGAACCATTTGATCAAGTTTGGATCACAATTCCATAAGAAATTTGATCAGATCACCAAAAGGGCAAAATGGTCATTTTAGGGTTTTGACTGCACAAAGGCAATTTTTGACTGTTTGACCTAACCAATGGCAAACCAAGCTCACATATGGACTCAAGGACCCCATGGAATTATCTTGACATGTTCATCAAGCTCAAAAGATCCCAAGTACACAAGATTGACAGTTGAATTTCCCAGTCAATTGATCAATTTTGACTGTATACTGAAAAGTCAAACTTTGACTTTTTGGTCAAAATCAAGAGTCAAGATTCATTTTTCATCAAAACATGCCAAATCATGAAACTTGTTCACCAAGAAATCACAAAATGCAAATTAGGGTTTGAAAATGGAATTTTTCATAACTTAGAATTTTTCTAAGTTATGAAAAACCCTAATTTTTTCCCAACTTTGCCCCATCTTTTCACCATGATCCATTTGGATTCAAACAAAAGTCAAAACATGAAAGTTGTAGCTTGTTGCATAATCTACAACTTTGATTCACAAAGTTTTCTCATTTGAAGCTTGTATCTCAAGTTATGATTTTTTGAATAAGGGCACTAAACCATCTTTTAACTTAGTGAAATTTGACCTATTTTGACAAGGTTTTCTACCCTACTTCAAGGCCACTTTTCATACCCTTCCACTTGGAATTTCAAATTGCATTTCAAAGATGGATTGTAGTACACATTCCAAGCTTTCCAAAATGTCCAAGAACTCATCAAACAACCTCATAACTTGAGAGATTCGAATTTCACAAGTTGGCAAAAATTCACTTTTGTTCTTCATCAAAGCATGTTCATAAACTTGGCAAATTTGAATTCAGCATGCTTAAGCTACATTGCAGGCCTCTAATCCCATTTTCACTCAATAATTCAATGCATATCCTTTGTGCTCTAGCATTATCTTGCTCATTTGGACAATACACACAAAATCAAGCCTAAACTAGAAAAAGCATATTATCCATTCTTGTAAAGTGTTACTTTATGGCAACTTTGCAAATCTATGAGGTACAATGCAGATCTTTGAAGCAAAAAGGCATGGGCATATCCCACTGATCAAGACTCAAATGTGCAGCATAGATTGAGGCATTGTACTGGCCTAGAAACCAAGTTGACATTTGCTTGCTTCACATAGAAGTAACATCCATAACATATGCTATCTCTCATATCAGCAAAAGAACACAGCACAAAAGATATCAAACACATTCCATAGACCACATTGAAGCTTTTGCACGAGCCATTTCCCTTTCAAACCTTCTCCATCTCAGAATCATCCTCAAACTGCAAAAACAGGGGTGCCCCTGCAGTTTGAGTGCAATCTCTCAATCCCTTCAAGCATTTCTGTCCAAACCTGTTCCTCTATCTTCCTTACAACATATGCAAGCTATCCAGAAGCTAAGGCACGATCTGTAGTTGCTCTAACCACTTCCACCATTTTCACATCTTTGACTTGCAGGTGAAGTTCAATAGCTTGATACAAGAAGGTTCAAGACAAAGTGAGCATTGAAAAAGCATCCCTGGACCTCAAGGAAGCTTTTCCAATCATTACATTGCACTGAAAGTCTCTCCTTCTCCACATAGAAGTTCAACTGCACAGGTAAAAGTTTGGATTCGTATCTCTCTTATTAGGCATCTTTAGTCTTAAGTTTGTGAAGAAACAAGGTCCTACTCATAGCCCTGAACATGTACATAGCTTTACTTTTCATTTCTTTTGCTTGAGTAGAGAGAATTTGAGCTCTGAACATTGATGAAAAGTTAGGTCAGGAAAGAGGGGGAGAGAAATTCTCCCTCATCTTAGAGAGATAGGTCATGTTCTTTATATGGTTGAAACCGTCTCTTAATGCTCTACACTTTTCATGTTATGAGTTTTGCTTGAAAGTCCAGGAATCCAGAGATAAAAAACGCGTGTTTTGTGTGAAGAAAGCTGTACAGAGGTTGAAGAAGAAGTGATATGGGCTGGGCCTGGATTTGTTTCCTTTTCACACCCCATTTTTTGGTTTACACCCCCCTGAGCCCATTTGCTCATTTTTGAACATTTTTGACTTTTTCTTTTTGGGTTGACTTTGTTTATTTTTTCTCATACCATTAAAATTTTTAAAATATTTTTTCCATCACTTTTTGTATTTATGGCATATTTATTTGTTTATTTCTCTTGTTATATACAAATATATATATATATATATACTATTATTGAAATAAATAGAAAATAGTGTAGATACATTTTTATTTTTTATTTACTTTCTGAAAATATTTCACAAAAAAAAATAATGATAATACTTTTTATTTTATTAAAATATTTAAATATTTATTTTAGAATAATACATATTTAGGGTTATATATATATATATATATATATATATATTTGATTATTAATGTATTTAAGAAAAAGATATAAAAATATTTGATTTTTTTATTTTATTAACATTTGATACAAAAATATTTTTTTTCACAATATACTTCATTTTAGGTTATTTTTATAGATAATAAATAAATAGTTGTATTAAAATTAAACAATACCTTTTATTTAAAAATTAGGGTTTTCACCCTAAGTTCAAAATACTAAAAAAAATAAAGACATTTTTATTTTCTTTTTCCTTTTACATAAATAATATTTTCTCATACACATAGAAACTTTCTCTTCTACATTTCACATATTTATTTAATTTACATTTAATTATGCATTGCAAAATATCCAATTGTTGTAATAATTTAGATTTAAATTCTTGTCAATATCCCCATTTGAACATTTGTACCCCCCTTCCCATATTTGGTTGTGTAATAGCTTAGTAATTTTAATTTCGCACTTTATTGCTTTCTAAATAATAACATGCTAGAATTAGGGTTTGTATGCGAAAAAATGATTAAAAAAAATAGTTTGACCTAATACAAGATAAACAAGCATGAAAATGAATACACAAATCACACTTGCACCCCCTAGGGTATTCCACTTGTTGCCTTCAAATAAATGGGCCATATTGTATGTTAAACTTCTTTGGGCAAAACAAACAATTTGAATGATCATAGCCCCTCGATAAAACTTTTCAAAACAAACAAAACAAATGATCAAGTCCCTTAGAGAAATTGCCCAAAGACGTTTAACGTCGTTACAATTATGGTCTAAACGATGACCCGCGCCTGTCCCTTTCACATCCTAACACAAGGTTGCCCACCAAATACAATGGTGGTGCAAACTTGTTAAAAGGGTTAAAGTATAGCAATAATCTTTTGAGAAATTTAGGAGTAGATAACCTCTTAGTTACTTGAACCAACTTGCAAAACAAAACACTTGCCTAAATTTCAAAAACCACACATCACTACACTTTCAAAACAACTTTCAAAAACAAATGAAAACCTTTTCAAAAGACATACATCTTTGTATACATCCCCACATGGATCATTACAAAGGTTGCCACCACATTGGCCTCTTTTCAAAAACATTTTCAAAACCCACACACTCAAGCACCATTTAAAACAATTGAAAACAAAAGGCAAGTGATCTAAGCAAGTAACTAAGAGCCCATGGATAACCATGGATAGAAAGGGTGCTAATACCTTCCCTTTCTATAATCTACTCCCCGAACCCAAGAAAACATCTCAAAAGGTTTTTGCTGTGCTTTTTAACCTTTCCTTAGGATAAAATAAAAAGTCGGTGGCGACTCTTGCTAACCGCAACATTTGCGAATACAAACGCAAACCTCAAGTCAGTTCTCCCACCGTATCACAACTTCCTATCCTCAATGGGTTGCTAACATTGTGCCCGTGCCTAAGAAGGATGGAAAAGTGAGAATGTGCGTGGATTATAGAGATTTAAACAGGGCCAGCCCTAAAGACGACTTTCCACTCCCACACATCGACATCTTGGTTGATAATACAGCTCAGCACAAAGTATTTTCTTTTATGGACGGATTCTCAGGTTACAACCAGATCAAAATGGCACCTGAAGACATGGAGAAAACTACTTTTGTTACACAGTGGGGTACGTTCTGCTACAAAGTGATGCCATTCGGACTGAAGAATGCCGGGGCAACTTATCAACGCGCCATGGTAGCTTTGTTTCATGATATGATACATCATGAGATAGAGGTCTACGTAGATGACATGATAGCCCGATCACAAACTGAAGAAGAACACCTTGATCACTTGTAAAAGCTGTTTGTCAGGTTGAAGGAGTACAAGCTCAAATTGAATCCAAACAAGTGCACATTCAGAGTCCGGTCCGGTAAGCTCTTAGGTTTCATTGTCAGCAACAAAGGCATCGAGGTTGATCCTGCCAAATTCAAAGCTATACAAGAAATTCCCGCTCCTCGCACCGAGAAGGAAGTCAGAGGTTTCTTGGGACGCCTAAACTACATCGCTAGGTTCATTTCTCACCTAACATCTACTTGTGAACCAATCTTCAAGCTGTTGAAGAAAGATCAGGTAGTTAGATGGAATGATGACTGTCAAGTTGCTTTCGATAAAATCAAGGAGTATTTTCTAGAACCTCCTATCCTGATGCCACCCGTCGAGGGAAGACCGCTAATCATGTATCTGACCGTCCTAGAGAATTCAATGGGGTACGTACTGGGGCAGCATGACGAGTCTGGCCAAAAAGAGCATGCCATTTATTACCTTAGCAAAAAGTTTACCGACTGTGAAACAAGATATTCACTGCTCGATAAAACTTGTTGCGCTTTGGTATGGGCTGCGCGCCGGCTAAGGCAGTATATGTTGACTCATACCACTTTGCTGATATCTAAGATGGATCCGATCAAATACATCTTTGAGAAGCCTGCTTTGTCTGGAAGGATAGCTAGATGGCAGATGATCCTGACCGAATATGATATACATTACACGACCCAAAAATCTATAAAGGGGAGTGTGCTAGCTGACCATCTGGCTCATCAAGCTGTTGAAGATTACCAATCCATGAAGTTTGACTTCCCTAATGAAGACATCATGACATTGGACAATGTTGAAGATTTCATACCATATGACGGACCTAAAAAGGGATCCCGATGGACCCTGTATTTTGATGGTGCCTCCAATGCACTTGGCAACGGTATCGGTGCTGTGCTCATATCCCCAGAAGGTTGCCATACTCCTTTCATTGCCATACTTTGCTTCAACTGTACGAACAACATGGCAGAGTATGAAGCATGCATCTTTGGACTCAAGGCTGCCATAGACTTGGGAATCAAATCTTTGATTGTATTTGGGGACTCAGCTTTGGTTATCAGTCAAATTAAAGGATAGTGGGACACTAAGCATCCAAACCTCATCCCTTACAAAGAACATGTCTTGACGTTGTTATCACATTTCGAGCAGATTACCTTCGAGCACTTCCCGCGAGAAGAAAATAAGCTAGCAGATGCTTTAGCTACAATGTCATCCATGTTTAAACTTAACTGGGATAATGAGACTCCCCAAATCACAATTGAACAGATGGACGAACCTGCACACTATCACGAGATTGATACCGAAGAAGTAGTGGACCAGCCATGGTTTCACGAAGTCAAAAGGTATCTCGAGGCTCAAGAATACCCTGAAGGAGCTTCAGTCAATGACAAAAGGTTCTTAAGAAGATTCTCAGCTAAGTTCTTCCTAAGTAATGGCATCCTTTACAAGCGCAATCATGATTCTATTCTGCTCTGTTGTGTGGACAAAGCTGAAGGTGAAAAGATCATGGCCGAATCGCGTGAAGGCACCTTTGGCACTCACTCTAGTGGGAATACGATGGAAAAGAAGATTCTAAGGTCAGGCTATTACTGCTCTACCATGGAAGCTGACTGCTATCAACATTTCCGTACCAGTCATAAATGTCAAATCTATGCAGACAAGGTACACGTGCCCCCGGTTCCTCTAAATGTCTTAACAGCTCCTTGGCCCTTCGCTATGTGGGGAATCGACATGATTGGAGAGATCAAGCCTACAACGTCCAATGGACACCACTTCATCCTGGTGGCCATTGATTATTTCACAAAATGGGTCAAAGCGGCTTCCTTCGCATCCGTTACTAAGAATGTTGTCGCCCACTTCATCAAGCAGAACCCTTATCTGTCGGTACGGTATCCCCAAAAGGATCATCACTGATAAAAGTACAAACCTTAACAATACTATGATCACCGCCTTGTGCGAGTAGTTTGTGATCGGTGGAAATAGAACTGACTGTTTTTTAATGCTGGTTCGTGAAATGTCACGGTAAGCAAGAGTCGCCACAGTCTTTTATTTTCTCCAACAAGGAAAGGACAAAAGCACAGCAAAATTCCTTTTCGAGATGTTTCTCGGGTTCGGGAGGTAGATTATAGAAAGGGAAGGTGTTAGCACCCTTTCTATCCGTGGTTATCCATGGGCTCTTAGGTACTTGCTCACTATGTTTTCAAAAGTTTTTGCTTTTCTTGTGTTTGTGGGTTTTGAAAAAAAGTTTTGTTTGAAAACTTCGATTTAACTCTTGTATCTGTCCTCAAGAGTGTATAAAGTGTTGTTTGAAAACTTTTGTTTGAAAAGTGTAAGCGCGAAAAGTTGTCTTGTTTTGAAAAAGCAAGTACCTAAGAACCTCTACCTACTCAAAAGAAATTAAGTTGTGTAAATATCCTTTAGACAATACTATCCCACTATTGAGAAGTAGGTAGCACCGTCGTTGGAGTTTTTCGGGTCAATTTGATTAATGGGACAAGTGTGGTCACTAAAGCAATGATAGGATGCCTTAGCGGTAACCCTAATGTCTTAGATCGTTTTTTATCCGAGGCAACTATTTCGAGGCAACTTTTTGATCTTTAGACAGGAGGGAGACCTCTAAAACACCCTATACTCAATGACCACGTCGAGGCAACCAAGTGAGGCGTACCCTAAGAGTGGCATGTGCACGTGTGTCAGGTTTCAGTTATGTTATCTTTGTACAGGTTATGGTGAGCTACGATTGATTTTATTTTAAGGATAAGTCTTGTCATGCATAGCCTATTAGCATACATCTAGCAGTTAATAGTTTGCGGAAAATAAATCTACGCTATTACAAGGCATCGGGTATTTACATCGCCAAAAACAAACCCTTGAAAAATAAATTGCGGGAAATTAAAGAAAAGCAATAAAAAGTCCTAATTAAAGCTATTACATCCTCGGAGCAAATACAATTATATGATCAAAAATATGAACAAGATAAGCACACGCGCGAGAAAAACTGGATCGGGGAGTTTTTGGGGTTTTGACCCTTTTTTGAGAAAGAAAGAAAGAAGTTTTTTTTGTTATTTTGCATTTAATTAAATTAAACCTAATTAATTAATTAATTAATAAAAAAGATATTTTAGTGTTTTTATGTTTTTTTGGAAATAAATAAAAGATGGTCAAAATTATCAAGAAACCCTAGTTCTATGTTGATTTTAAATTATTGAAAAAAAAGCTAAAATTAACCTAATTAAAACTAAATTAATTATGTTGGTATTTATTTACAAAAATAAGCTAATTAAAGTTAATAAATAAAAATATTATATTTTTTATGTTTTCTGATTTTTATTATGAAAATAAGTATTAATTTGTTAGTTAAAATAATAATTAAAATTAATAAATAAAAAAAAACAAATTAAGTAAAAATAAAAGGAGAAAAAGAAAAGAAACCCTTGGGGGGTGATGGCCCAAATCAGGAGGTATGTTATGCAATTCTCAGGCCCAACAATATTCCAGCCACGTTGACTATGGCCATCCCATGCATAGGCGTTGACTGGAGACTATGGTGATCCCCCACTCACGTCCATTGGATTTCAGTTTAATGACATCTGGCGCCTGGAAATTGGAAGCGTATGGTGGACATCCCCTTGCAAGCTGCATGTGAACATAGGAAGAAAAATAGAATAAATGTTTTTGGGGGACCTGGGATTCGAACCCAGGTCCCAATGGACTTTGCACGCTTTCCCCAACCACTCAGCCAACGTGTTCATATTTTCATTAAGATAAAGAGCAATAATTATATATGAAAATAATCACTATGCTGTAATAAAACAAAAATAACGCGCGCTTTTCCAAACTGTCCAACCAGATGCTAACACCTCATCATCTTCTTCGTTGTTCCTGCATAAATAATGTTAGATAGCGGGGGTTTTTAACCCCCACTAACCACTGCAAGGAAAAATAGCGATTAGCACCACAGTATATATAAATATTTCGCGAGGTATTAGGCTTGTTCGTCTTGGTCCCGTGATCTCAACCATGTGTCTTATGAGCCCTAATTTTTCCTGGTTCAGAAAGCCCCAATTGAAAGCTCAAGAACCCTAAAAAATCGTTCATGGCATCTTTTGATTCAGGACATTATAATTCAATTAAATGATGCCATTAGCTTCGTATGGTTCCTAGCAATGCAAAACAATCAAAGAAACATGTTAAATATGCATGAATCAAGCAATACGATTTTGAATAAAAGAGCCAAACCGTGAAACTGTAATCCTTGGTTTCTTAAGCTTTGATGTCTAAATTTGATTGCAAAACACTCCTGAGAACTCTTGCAAGGTGTTTGGATGAACAAAAACCCTTGAATCGCCCTAGAATGCCAAAACCAGTTTTCAATTTTCTTGGAAATTCTTGGAATTGGACAGGGTGGTTTCTGCAGTTTTTTCACGTCCATTAGGTCAGGGTTAGCTTGCTTATGTATAAGAGAATGAAATTAGGTCAAAAAGCTGGGCCAATATCCATTGCATTGATGTTTGAATCCTTGATTGAAAATCAAATCTCCTTGATTTTTCATGATTGAATAATGTTGCCAAAATTGGATTTTTTTTATATTTTTGACATGTGCACGAATTTACCAGCATGTTTAGGTCCTATTTGCTTCACAAAAAGATTTAAAAACCAAATCTTGTATTTTCCTACAATTTAAATTAATTAAATGAATTAATATTAATTAAAAATCCAATTAATCAATAAAAATAAGAAAATAAATTCAATTAAGCTTGATGGGTCGTGCATAGGTCATGGGTGAAGTTTCAAGAAGAGATTTGAGGCCCATTAGCAAAAACAAGGTGTTTTGAGCAAAGTTGATTTTTGCAAATTCATGAAAATTTCCCAACTTCTTCAATGCACAACTTGCTCAATTTTGATCATATGACCATGTTCTTGGACATTTTGGAAAGCTCTTGAAGTCCTCTAACCAATGCCTTTGGTCCCATGTCATTTGGATTTACCAATCTCAAGTTATGGCCTTTGACTCAAAGTGTACTTTTGTTGACTTTTGAAATTGACCTATAATGTAAGAATTGGTAACTTTTTATGAGAGCATTTCTTGAACTTGGAATGTGAAGATGGATTGTTGGAAATTGCATCCCCTTCAAAGTGAGCATTGGATGGGATTTTTCTGATAAACCATGAAAAAGTTATGCCCTTGTCAAAGTACAGTTGACTTTTCTGCTATCCAAAAATAGTAACTTTTGCATCTTGAGGATTTTTGAGCTATTCTTGATGAATCATGATCAAGACTTGATAAAATGATGATTGTGAACTCAAAATGAGATGTTGACCAAAAATTCTGACTTTTGACTGCAAAATGACCATTTTGCCCTTGTAGTTGACTGTAGGTCAAATAGGGCTTTTGACTGTGCAAATTGACACTGTGAGTCTTGAAACTTGGCATGTATATGCTAGAGAATGTATATAGGCATATGAGACTTGATTGAACCATTGAGAACCCCAAATTCCTTGAAAGAACTAAAACCCTAATTTCAATTGTCTTAGGAGGTGATTTGACTGTATGACCCTTGAGCAATCTTGAACCATTTGAAGGTCATTCTTGACAAATCTTGAGGAATATGGGAGGGCAAATTTTGGGGTACAACAGTTGCCCCTGTTCAATCTTCTTAAACCTGAGGATGTAGATTGGCTTGCGTGCCTTTCGTGATCCGAAGGTGGAAGATGATTGAACACTAAAGTGCCCAAAAATTCGCACTCGCATGGTGTAGTATCAGCAATGTGATGTCGGGAATGGGCTTACAGATGCCACTTGGAGATTTTTGGTAGAAGGATGGGCTTATAGATGCCATCTGGAGATGTGACATAATCTTGTCGGGGATGGGCTTATAGATGCCATCTAGGGGTGTCGATCGCATAAGAGATTCCTTAGCGAGAACTTGCATACCTGTAGTTTGTAGCATTGTAACTTTGTAAGTTGAAAGAAGGAACCTGTGTAGGGTTGCCCTGATGATGAGTTCGTGTAAAACTGCATCTGAAAGAGAAGGAACCGGTGTAAGGTTGCTTCATGATGGTCAAGTAGATAGTTGTCCTGTCTGGTTTCAGGTATTAATCTACAATCCGTCGTTCACAGAATTTTCCTGGCTAGTTACAGGTATTAAACTGGAACTTAAGGTTGGTCAGTGAGATAGCTGTCCTGTCTGGTTTCAGGTATTAATCTCTGACCTAAGAAAGAAAGATAGTCTTCCTGGCTTGATATAGGTATTGATCTTCAATCTCTTCACGTAGATAACTTTCCTGGCTAGTTACAGGTATAGATCTACAATCAATAGTCCACAGATATTTCCTGGCCTGTTACAGGTGTTGATTTGGAACTTAAGAGAGGTTGGTCGAGGAGATAGTTGTCCTGTCTGGTTTCAGGTATTAATCTCTGACCTGAGAAAGAAAGATAGTCTTCCTGGCTTGTTACAGGTATTGATCTTCAATCTCTTCATATAGGTGGTTTTCCTGTCTGGTTTCAGGTGTTTAACCTATAATCAGTCGTCCACAGATATTTCCTGGCTAGTTACAGTGTTGATCTGGAACTTACGAAAGTTGTCCGATGAGATAGTTGTCCTGGCTGGTTTCAGGTATTAATCTCTGACCTGATAAATAAAGATGGTTTCCTGGCCTGTTACAGGTGTTAATCTTCAATCTCTTCATATAGATAACTTTCCTGGCTAGTTACAGGTATAGATCTACAATCAGTCGTCCACAGATATTTCTTGGCTAGTTATAGGTGTTGATCTGGAACTTAAGAAGGTTGGTCGACGAGATAGTTGTCCTGGCTGGTTTCAGGTATTAATCTTTGACCTGAGAAAGAAAGATAGTCTTCCTGGCTTGTTATAGGTGTTGATCTTCAATCTCTTCATGTAGATAACTTTCTTGGCTAGTTACAAGTATAGATCTACAATCAAACGTTCACAGATATTTCCTGGCCTGTTATAGGTGTTGATCTAGAACTTAAGAAAGGTTGATGGTAATCATCTTTTAATTGGCCTTTTCCTGAAAAAGGTAAAGCGTTAGCTGTATGCAATGTCATGATGTATGAAATGCATGATGTCATGATGTTCTCAAAGTAAATGAGATTTGTGTTGTATGATGCGTATGCATGTCACAATGTATGAAGATGTGATGTTTTAGCTGGGGAAAATAAATCCCGGAGCTGCTGGAGAATAGTGTTGAGTCTTCGTTTCCGTCAGGGATGATGAACGAAGGTGATTTCCAGAATAAACTTGTAGGAGAGGATGACTCCGTTGGGGAATAAACCTAGTGAAGAGATTACTCTGCGGGGAATTACTCTGTGGGGAAGAGGTACTTCGCTGAGATTTTCATGATAACTCCGTTGGGGACTCCGTTGATAAGCTTTGTTGGGGATTTTGATGATGAACTCCGCTGGGGATAGAAAGAACTTCGCTGAGGATGATCTTTCCGTTGCAACTTGCTGAGGATAACCCAGTTAGACTCTTGTGGGGAATAACCTTTGTACTCTGCAGGGGATAAGCTTCCAGAATCTACTGGGGAGATGATTCAACTCTGACGGGGAAACTTTTTAGACTGCGCTGGGAAATGGCTCCACTGGGGGTATCTTGTATTTCACCAGGGAACATTCTTATATTTCGTTGACGAATATTAAGACTGCCGGGGATGCTTGCTGAGGAATATCTATATACTCTGTTGGGTAATATTAAGATCTACTGGGGATACCCAACTTTTTGGGCTGATGGTAGACCAACTCTGCTTGGGGAGAGTATTGCTAATTTTTTCATAGTTGCAAGGCTCAGTGGGAGAGCTACCATTATTTTTTTATTCTTGGGGAGTGAAGGTATCTTGGTTACATTCTTCAGCCGAACCTACCTTGGTACCTTGGTGGACAAAGCAACTAGACCGCTTGGTCAATTCTTATTGCCCCTACTTCCGATGTCACCCGTAATTAGTCCTTTGTTTCGCATGCAAATATTTGTGATCAGCAATTAATGTCAAATGTATATATCAAAAATGAACATTGGACGTTCTTTGCAAACAAAACAGATAAAGGAAAAAACAATTTGCAATTTGTCTGAAAAATGAACTTGTATTGATTTTGAAATTTGCCTGTAAATAGGCGTTTTTGTACAAGAGGCAGACGTCATAGTAAGAGAACGCCGCCAGACAAATAGGATTTATACAGTTTGTAAAAAAGAAAACAAAACAACTATGTGAAAAATCCCACTGGGTTCCAACTCTACTATCGCCTTTATGTCTTCAAGCGTCTCATCACTTTGTTGCTTAGTTGAAGAGGAATCTGATTGATTGGTGTCATCTGAGCCTGATGGTTGATACCGAAGTCTGGATACAGGGTGATCCAATGAGACATAGTATTACGCTTATCCCTAACTTTTGCCTGGACCGCCCTTTCGGGTTTTCAGTCCACCGGGATACCCATTTTTGCCCAAGCCTCCTTTTTAGGTTTTCGACTTGCCGGGTGTACAGATTTTTTTATTTTCATCCCTTATTTTTTCCCGAACCCTTTTGGTTCAACGGGAAGCTCTTATTTTTGCCTAGGCCAGTCAACCTAGCGGGTCTTTAATCATGCGTAGTATCTTTTTACTATGTCTGCATTGGCGGGGTGAGGAAGGTCGTCACCATCCATGGTGGTTAGAATCATTGCTCCTCTTGAGAATATATTCTTAACCACAAATGGCCCTTCGTACGTAGGGGTCCATTTACCCCTGGGATCACCTTGAGGTAGAATGATGCGCTTGATTACCAGGTCCCCGACTTGATACTCTTGTCGTCTGACTTTCTTGTTAAATGCCTTGATCATCTGTTTTTGGTACGTCTGACCATGACAAATAGCAGTGAGTCTCTTTTTGTTGATTAGGTTTAGTTGATCAAGCCGGGTCTAGATCCAGTCATCTTCGCTCAAACCTGCATCTTTCATGATCCGGAGAGAGGGTATCTGAACTTAAATGGGTAGGACTGCCTCCATGCCGTAGACCAAGGAATAGGGTGTTGCCTCTGTTGATGTTCGTGTTGAGGTACGGTACCCATGAAGAATAAATGGTAACATTTCGTGCCAATCTTTGTAGGTCACTGTCATCTTCTGCACAATCTTCTTGATGTTTTTATTAGCCGCTTCTACAACCCCATTCATCTTCGGCCGGTAGGGAGAAGAGTTGTGGTGCTGTATCTTGAATTGCTCGCAGAGCTCAGTGATCATCTTGTTATTGAGATTGGTACCATTATCTGTAATGATCCTCTCTGGTACCCCGTATCGACAGATCAGGTTATGCCGAATGAACCGTGCCACAACGTTCTTGGTTACGGTGGCAAAGGAAGCTGCTTCAACCCACTTTGTAAAGTAATCAATTGCTATTAGGATGAAACGATGCCCGTTGGATGTCGTAGGTCTGATCTCGCCGATCATATCAATGCCCCACATTGCAAAAGTCCAAGGTGCAGTCAAGACGTTTAAAGGAACTGGAGGAATGTGCACTTTATCAGCATAGATCTGGCACTTGTGACATGTCCGAGAATGTTGATAACAGTCGGCTTCCATTGTGGACCAGTAATATCCTGCCCGAAGGATTTTCTTTGCCATGGTATGTCCACTAGAATGGGTTCCGAAGGTACCTTCATGCAGCTCTGCCATGATCCTTTCTGCTTCAATCTTATCCACACAATGCAGTAAGGTTGAATCATGGTTACGTTTGTAAAGAATGTCATTGCTGAGGAAGAACTTTTCCGCGAACCTTCTCAGAAACTTCTTGTCATTAAGAGTTGCACCTTCGAGGTATTCTTGAGCTTCAAGGTATCTCTTTACTTCATGATACCAAGGTTTTTCTGTTACCTCTTCGGTCTCAAGATCACAGCAATGTGCAGGTTCATCCAACTTCCAAATAATGATTCTGGGAGCCTCATTGTCCCATTTGACTTTGAACATAGAAGACATCGTAGCTAACGCGTCCGCCAACTGATTCTCCTCTCTTGGGAAGTGTTCAAAGGTTATCTCCTAGAAATGGGGAAGCAACGTCAATACATACTCCTTGTAAGGAATAAGATTTGGGTGTTTCGTATCCCACTCGCCTTTGATCTGACTGATCACGAGAGCGGAATCTCCGAAGACACTCAGAAACTTGATCCTTAGGTCAATTGCAGCTCGAAGACCCATGATGCATGTTTCATACTCCACCATGTTGTTGGTGCAGTTGAAACATAGTCGGGCGGTGAGCGGAGTATGAGAGCCTTTAAGAAATATGATCGCAGCGCCAATACTGTTACCCAAGGCATTTAAGGCTCCGTCAAAGTGCATAGACCATCGGGATCCTTCCTCAGGTCCTTCATCCGGTCCAGGTATTTCACAATCAGTTACTACCATGATATTCTCGTCTGGAAATTCAAAGTTCATGGACTGGTAATCATCCACTGCCTGATGTGCCAAATGGTCTGCCAGCACACTTCCCTTGATTGCTTTTTGAGTCGTGTACTGGATGTCATATTCAGTCAAGATCATCTGCCATCTTGCTATTCTTCCGGACAAGGCAGGCTTTTCGAAGATATACTTGATTGGATCCATTTTTGAAATCAATAGAGTAGTGTGAGTCAACATATACTGTCTCAGCCGGCGAGCAGCCCATACCAAAGCGCAGCAAGTTTTCTTGAGTAGTGAGTATCGGGTCTCACAGTCGGTAAACTTTTTGCTAAGGTAATAAATAGCGTGCTCTTTTCGGCCAGACTCGTCATGCTGACCCAGCACACACCCCATTGAGTTGTCCAGTACTGTCAAGTATAAGATTAGAGGTCTCCCTTCAACCGGTGGCATAAGAATGGGTGGCTCTTGGAGATACTCTTTGATCTTTTCGAAAGCGGCCTGACATTCATCGTTCCAACGTACCACTTGATCTTTCTTCAGTAGCTTGAAGATTGGTTCACAAGTAGCAGTTAGGTGTGAGATGAATCGGGCAATGTAGTTCAGCCGTCCTAGAAAGCCTCTGACTTCTTTCTCTGTCTTGGGAACTGGCATCTCTTGTATGGCTTTCACTTTGGCAGGGTCCACTTGAATACCTTTGTCGCTCACGACGAAACCTAGTAGTTTTCCAGATCTCACCCCGAAGGTGCACTTGTTCGGGTTTAATCTCAGCTTGTACAGTTTCAACCGGTCAAACAGCTTCTGTAGATGGTCAAGGTGTTCCTCCTCAGTTTGGGACCTTGCAATCATATCGTCGACATATACTTCAATCTCATGATGGATTATATCATGAAACAAAGCAACCATGGCACGTTGGTAGGTTGCCCCAGCATTTTTCAACCCAAAAGGCATGACCTTGTAACAAAAGGTGCCCCACTGAGTGACAAAAGTGGTCTTCTCCATGTCTTCGGGAGCCATCTTTATCTGATTATAACCGGAGAAATCGTCCATGAAGAAGAATACCTTATGCTGAGCAGTGTTGTCAACCAGAACGTCGATGTGTGGCAGAGGGAAGTCATCCTTAGGGCTCGCCCTGTTCAAATCCCGGTAGTCAACACACATTCGGACCTTACCATCTTTCTTCGGCACTGGAACCACATTGGCAACCCACTGAGGGTAAGAAGTTACTGCTATAAAACCGACGTCAAATTGTTTCATAACCTCAGCTTTGATTTTCTCGGACATCTCTGGACGCATACGGTGGACCTTCTATTTTACAGGAGGGCATTCTTCCTTGGTAGGCAGATGATGAACCACAATGTCGGTACCAACCCAGGCATATCTTCGTAAGACCAGGCGAAGATTTCCACGTAGTCATGCAGAATCTGAATCAATCGTTGTTTCACACTAGACTCCAGATTTACACCGATCTTGACTTCCTTCCTGTCTGTCTCAGTACCCAGATTCACTGTTTCCACCGGCTCTTCATGTGGCTGAATGGCCCTCTCTTCCTGGAGTAGCAGTCTTGCAAGCTCGCCAGGAACTTCGCAATCATCTTCGCCTTCATCTTTGGCTAAGTTGATCGGATTTTCGAAGTCATAACTGGCAGTAGCAGAGTCGTTGCCAGTGAGATCCAGAGTGGATTGAGACCTGTATATGTGAGTGTGTGTAAATAGCTGTTTTGCAATATATAGTAAAGAAAGACAAGGAGCGCAAGATTTGAAATGCAAAAAAACGTCCAATGCTTTTATTAAGGATATATGAAAATGACACACAAAAGCCCTCACAAATGAAGCCACAATGCCCCGGGTAAGACACCGGGCCATAAAGTTTCACAATATTGTATGTTACAAATTCAAAACAAAGGAGTTCATTACTGAGTAACAAAAGTAATAGGGATGAAGTCTTTCGCTGTCCAGTTGTTAGGTCCACCGTTGGTCGTTGGGTAGATCCAGCTGTCGAATTCAGATTCTTCCACGTCATCTTCAATGGCATTTACTCCCGAGTTATTGATGAACACGGGAGGTCTTCCAATCCTTTCCCTACGAACAGCCTTATGAGCTTCTGCAGTGAAACCCAAACCAAACTTGTCAGTCTTCTGAGTGAAATCAGGAAGTCGTCCCCAGTTTGCATACTCACCCTTCTCGATAACAGCCCGGGCATCCCTTAAGGAAGCCATCTTCAAAGGAGAATCTTCGATCACAGTCTCAGCTGATGCCAGTGTCTGAGGAACCTCTTCAAAGTGTTGAAAGGGGGTCTCAATGAACTCCCCATCCATTTCTATGTACCGGAACGAGTTGAGGTGGCTGACCATATATTCTTCCTCCCCCTGAACTGTCACAATCTTCCCTCTGACCGGGTATTTCAGCTTCTGATGTAGTGTGGAGGTCACAGCTCCAGCCTTATGAATCCATGGACGACCCAGCAAACAAGAATAGGACGGTCGAATGTCCATCACGTAGAATGTAGACTCGAAGACCTGCGAACCAACTCTGATTGGAATATCGACTTCCCCATGCACCATCCTTTTAGACCCATCAAAGGCCCAGACAACAATGTTACTTGGCTTGAGCTCCAAACCTTCGCAATCTAACCTGTCTAGAGCTTTCTTGGGCAAGATGTTCAATGATGAACCAGTGTCAACCAACACATGCGCAAGAGTAGTGCCCCTGCATTCAATAGAGACATGCAGGGCATCGTTATGGTTCTTCCCTTTAGCAGTCAGATCAGCGTCAGAGAAACCCAAACCATTATCAGCGGTTAAGTTGGCCACACAATCGGTAAACTGGTCAGCTGACGTCCCTTGTGGCACGTGGGCCGTCTTCAGGAAGGTAATCAGAGCCTTGGCATGGGCCTCTGAACACAACAACAGTGATAACATCGAGATCTTGGATGGGGTTTGCCCCAGTTGCTCAACTACATTATAATAACTCTTCTTGATAATCTTAAGAATCTCTTCCATCTCCTGTTTGGAGGCTTCAACATTGATTGTCTTTGGTGCCTCCGTCTGGGCAGGCATATCAGTGGCGATCCCTTTGCCCCGAGCATCAGATGACTCGGCAGCAGGGGTAGAAATAGGAACTTGGTCAGGAAGGGAAGTAGGCACACTTGCAGGTGTGATGACAATAGGTCTCTGGATAGTTGGTGGCGCAATATCAGGTGAGAAAAGCCTACCACTACGGGTGACTTTTGCAGGCCCGGTGATGTTGCTGACGCCGGTACTAGTATCAAACTCCTGCTTAACTCCAAGAACATAAACATCTGCCCCATAGTGCCAAGGGAGAGCTTTGTCGGATGTGTAGGGAATAGGCCCCGAAACAGTGATGATTATGGGTGAAATCTTCTGAACAGGCATAATTTTGACAGGCTTCCTCGTGGGAGCCTTGGGAGAATTGTTGAAAATAGTGACAATGGAAACTTCTTCAGTAGGGGTGGCAAGAACAACAATCTTCTCAAACAAGATTTATTTATTATCCATCAGGTTTTGGATACCTGACTTCAAAGATGGGCACCCAGTAGGTGAAACAGAACACAGATGGCAACCTTCACTACATCCCGGAAATAAACCGGCTAGCAACAGGTTCCTTTTGACGGTCATTAGCGGAGTAACAATATCATCTACAGAGGCTACAAACAAGTCTTCCACTACAGCATTTACTCCATGCTTGGGCATGGGAGCAGTCACAACATTGGGCCTTTCGGGCGCCTCGAACTCTATCTCCTTAGCATCGATTAGGTCCTGAACCTTATTCTTCAGAGCCCAATAATCATCTGTAGTATGCCCCGGGCTGTCAGAGTGATAAGTGCAACGGGCGTTAGGATTGTACTTTGGGGATGTTGTATTCACAATCTTCGGAGCTTCTTTCAGAGTCACCAGATTGGTTGTCAGTAACTGCGGCAATATCTGGGACAAGGTCATATTGAGGCGAGTGAACTGCCTTCTAGGTCTCTCACCTCTTTGTTGGTTATGATGCTGAGGAGCGGCAGCAGGCTTTGAAATAACCACCGTGTTGACAGCTTGGCGGCGTTTCGGTCTATTCTGTCTCCTTGAACCATAGACAGCACTAGATTCCTTCTTGAATGGTTTCTTTTCATTGCTCGAGGAGGCACCTTTCTGTATCTTTCCAGACTTGATACCAGCTTCAATTCTCTCACCAGTCAAGATAAGGTCTGTAAACCCGGCTGAAGAATTTCCAATCAAATGGTTGAAGAACGGACCAGACAGGGTCCCCAGAAACATATCAACAAGTTCACGGTCAGTCAAAGGTGGTTGCACCCTTCCGGCAAGGTCTCTCCATTTTTGGGCGTACTCTTTAAACCCTTCACCCGTCCCTAGTGACATACCCTGGAGTTGGGTACGCGTAGGAGCGAGGTCGGAATTATACTGATATTGCTTATAGAACGCAGTAGCCAAATCTTCCCAGGTACGGATACTGGCCCCATCCAGCTGATAGAACCACTCGAGTTGAGTCCCTGAAAGACTGTCCTGAAAGAAGTGGATCCATAAATTCTTGTCAGCAGTGTAAGGTTGGATCTTCCTTACATACGACCGGAGGTGAAGCTTTGGGCAGGAAGCTCCGTCATATTTGGCAAAAGCAGGTACTTTGAACTTATGGGGAATCACCACCCCAGAGGATAAGCTTAGGTCTCCGAAGTCCAACCCGGGCACATTCTGTATCTCCATGGCGCTCAGGCGGTCCTCCAACTGTTTATACCTATCCTCAGCAGGAGGATACTGTTCTTCATCATAATTCGTCTCGTTGTCGGAGACTACGGGACTAGGAACCCTTCTCTCTTGTGGACTGTCTTTTCCTACAGATGAGGTAGTCAGTTCAACCTCATTCTGCAATCCATTCCCAAATCTACGTCCAGTATTGAACAAGACGGTCCTCTTCTTCTTCTTCAGAATCAGGGTCTTCAACTCCTGTTGACCCTTGGCTAGGCTCAAAACCAACTCTTAGAACTGGGCATTCTGGGCCTAGAGGGCCTTGATAGCTTGTTCAGTGGAAGGTTCAGAAGACATGATGATTGCTGAAATAAACAGCGAAGAAGATAAGTGACCTGTAAAAAGGGTACCTGTTATGCATATGATGGAATGAAATGCGTATGGTTTATGTTTTCAAAGACAATTGGGATTCAACTTTGTAGACAAAAAGGAAACACACTTCATTAGTCTTAACTTCAGAATTTAAATTGTTCAACAACTTGCCCTAAGGCGTTACAAAAATGGAAATACTGAAAAGTAAATAAGCTATAAAAGAAACATCAAAGGTCCATCAATGCTCCCATGGCCTCTTCTTCTCAGTGCGGATATAGTCATTCAGGATTCGCTCGCTCTCCAATTGCTTAGTCAGCTTCTGGATTTTCTGTTCTTGTTCATTGAACCTTTCCCGATAAGAATCCCGTTCTTCCTGCAGTTGCGCCCAAGACCTCTTTAGTGTGCCAACATCAGTAGGTGTATGAGGATGAAGAACAGTTGGGGGGACCCCGTCCTTATTAGCAACCTCCAGAGTAATAGGACTGACAGCTTCGTATGGCATACCTAACTTCTGAGCACGTACGCGGACCCATCTGAAATATGACTCCATTGGCAGAGAAGTTTTTGGTCCCAACTCATGTGGGTCAGCTTTGTGAACTCTATCCCAAGCCCTGATGAACCTACGATGCAGCTCGTCGCTATCTACCTGAAAATCAAAGAGGATATGAGGTATCAACATCTCGTGAGGCCCTTCTCTTCTGGCTCTTCCAAACTGACGGAGAGCTAAACATGGGTTATAAGAGATTCCACCACGGGTTCTGATCAATGGAACATTAGGATACTCTCCACAACGATCAATGACGGCCACCTCATCTAAGCCTCTGAGAGTCCAAATGATGTCTTTATCAGCAAGAGACATTATCCTATGAGCCCAGCCCCTTCCTTCTTTGTTCTTCAGCATGAACTTAGGGAGGTGCGAAATAAACCACCTCGCCAATAAAGGAGCACAACATAGCAACGTTCCCCGTCTTCGGGCGGTACGAGTATAGAGCTGATAAAGGATATCACCCAAGAGAGTGGGTACAGGGTTCCGAGAGATGAAGATCCTTATGGCGTTAACATCAATAAAGGTATCAGGATTTGGAAACAGTACCAGACCATAGATTAAGAGAGCCAGAATGCCTTCGTATGCCCTGAAGTCTAAGTCATTCCAGAAACAATTAGCTTTGCCAACCAGAAACTTAGCCAAAAAACCCTTAACTCCACTTCTAGTTTCCCAATTAGCCATTACTTCTTCTTTGGTCAGGTGAAGGGCTGCAGCAATCTCTTCAGGTCTGAGAGTCTTTTCCCAACCAGTGAATGGAGTCTGTTCCAAAACAGGGATACCAAGCAACTCAGAGAATTCTTCCAGGGTAGGGACCAGCTGGAAGTCTTGAAAGGTGAAGCAATGGTATAGCGGATCATAAAACTGGATCAGGACACTCATCAGTTGTTGGTCCCACTTTGAGGTGACTAAACCGAGAAGAGAACCATGCCTCCTGATGAAGGAAGTAGTGTCTGGAATCCTGTCAATCAACTCTTTAAGCAAAGCAGGTGGTTGAACAAAGTTGAGCCGGATAGTATTCCTACGCATGGGTATCATGATGTCCTACAAAACAGAGCAAAGATGAAACCCTCTTGTCTTTGAAATGGGTTAGTCCTTATGCAGGATGCATGCAATGTTATGATGGTATGATGTCATGGTAAAGGCACACCACAAGTATTCACAAAAGGCAAACATGGTAAAGGCACACAAGTCACACAAAAGAGCCCTTAGATTTCAGGCCAGCATGAAGTTTAGGTACTACCCTCTTTCAGTTTCAGTTGGTTAAGACCTGTCCTAAAAATAGTAACCGGGTTCTAGAGGATCTCAATATCATTGACTACCCTCAATCGGTCATAATTCCAGTTTGGCAACCTTTATTTGCGGCCGGAACCATCGTGAGAGTTTAGCCTCAATGAGCGTAGCATACTGCTACTGTTCTATGGCCAAGTTGGTCAATTTAAGGTTCTAAGGTCAGTTGGTGCTTAATGACTCCTCAGAAGACCCATATTCTCCTTGTTCCAACACAAGGGATATCGGTACAGACCAAGGTGTCACACCAACGTAGCTACTGCTTCACCCGTGTCGGTCTACGCCAGACAGGTCCCTCACAGTTTATTTCTACTTACCTAAAGGGTATTCCCTAGATCCGGGTTAGGATCTATGAAACTCCGATACAAGCCTACAAAACTTAAAGCATACAGAGCAATACAATTGAAAACATGGTGATCTTAATCCTAAGGTACACCTCACTTATAAATATCCCCAGCAGAGTCGCCAGTTCTGTGATCGGTGGAAATAGAACTGACTGTTTTTTAATGCTGGTTCGCGAAATGTCGCGGTAAGCAAGAGTCGCCACCGTCTTTTATTTTCTCCAACAAGGAAAGGACAAAAGCACAGCAAAATTCCTTTTCGAGATGTTTCTCGGGTTCGGGAGGTAGATTATAGAAAGGGAAGGTGTTAGCACCCTTTCTATCCGTGGTTATCCACGGGCTCTTAGGTACTTGCTCACTATGTTTTCAAAAGTTTTTGCTTTTCTTGTGTTTGTGGGTTTTGAAAAAAAGTTTTGTTTGAAAACTTCGATTTAACTCTTGTATCTGTCCTCAAGAGTGTATAAAGTGTTGTTTGAAAACTTTTGTTTGAAAAGTGTAAGCGCGAAAAGTTGTCTTGTTTTGAAAGAGCAAGTACCTAAGAACCTCTACCTACTCAAAAGAAATTAAGCTGTGTAAATGTCCTTTAGACAGTACTATCCCACTATTGAGAAGTAGGTAGCACCGTCGTTGGAGTTTTCGGGTCAATTCGATTAATGGGACAAGTGTGGTCACTAAAGCAATGGTAGGACGCCTTAGCGGTAAACCTAATGTCTTAGATCGTTTTTTATCCGAGGCAACCGTTTCGAGGCAACTTTTTGATCTTTAGACAGGAGGGCAACCACTAAAACACCCTATACTCAATGAGCACGTCGAGGCAACCAAGTGAGACGTACCCTAAGAGTGGCATGTGCACGTGTGTCAGGTTTCAGTTATGTTATCTTTGTACAGGTTATGGTGAGCTACGATTGATTTTATTTTAAGGATAAGTCTTGTCATGCATAGCCTATTAGCATACATCTAGCAGTTAATAGTTTGCGGAAAATAAATCTACGCTATTACAAGGCGTCGGGTATTTACATCGCCAAAAACAAACCCTTGAAAAATAAATTGCGGGAAATTAAAGAAAAGCGATAAAAAGTCCTAATTAAAGCTATTACATCCTCGGAGCAAATACAATTATATGATCAAAAATATGAACAAAATAAGCACACGCGCGAGAAAAACTGAATCGGGGAGTTTTTGGGGTTTTGACCCTTTTTTGAGAAAGAAATAAGTTTTTTTTGTTATTTTGCATTTAATTAAATTAAACCTAGTTAATTAATTAATTAATAAAAAAGATATTTTGGTGTTTTTATGTTTTTTTGGAAATAAACAAAAGATGGTCAAAATTATCAAGAAACCCTAATTCTATGTTGATTTTAAATTATTGAAAGAAAAAAAGCTAAAATTAACCTAATTAAAACTAAATTAATTATGTTGATATTTATTTACAAAAATAAGCTAATTAAAGTTAATAAATAAAAATATTATATTTTTTATGTTTTCTGATTTTTATTATGAAAATAAGTATTAATTTGTTAGTTAAAATAATAATTAAAATTAATAAATAAAAAAAACAAATTAAGTAAAAATAAAAGGAGAAAAATAAAAGAAACCCTTGGGGGGTGATGGCCCAAATCAGGAGGTATGTTATGCAATTCTCAGGCCCAACAATATTCCAGCCACGTTGACTATGGCCATCCCATGCATAGGTGTTGACTGGAGACTATGGTGATCCCCCACTCACGTCCATTGGATTTCAGTTTAATGACATCTGGCGCCTGGAAATTGGAAGCGTATGGTGGACATCCCCTTGCAAGCTGCATGTGAACATAGGAAGAAAAATAGAATAAATGTTTTTGGGGGACCTGGGATTCGAACCCAGGTCCCAATGGACTTTGCACGCTTTCCCCAACCACTCAGCCAACGTGTTCATATTGTCATTAAGATAAAGAGCAATAATTATATATGAAAATAATCACTATGCTGTAATAAAACAAAAATAACGCGCGCTTTTCCAAACTGTCCAACCAGATGCTAACACCTCATCATCTTCTTCGTTGTTCCTGCATAAATAATGTTAGATAGCGGGGGTTTTTAACCCCCACTAACCACTGCAAGGAAAAATAGCGATTAGCACCACAGTATATATAAATATTTCGCGAGGTATTGGGCTTGTTCGTCTTGGTCCCGTGATCTCAACCATGTGTCTTATGAGCCCTAATTTTGCCTGGTTCAGAAAGCCCCAATTGAAAGCTCAAGAACCCTAAAAAATCGTTCATGGCATCTTTTGATTCAGGACATTATAATTCAATTAAATGATGCCATTAGCTTCGTATGGTTCCTAGCAATGCAAAACAATCAAAGAAACATATTAAATGTGCATGAATCAAGCAATACGATTTTGAATAAAAGAGCCAAACCGTGAAACTGTAATCCTTGGTTTCTTAAGCTTTGATGTCTGAATTTGATTGCAAAACACTCCTGAGAACTCTTGCAAGGTGTTTGGATGAACAAAAACCCTTGAATCGCCCTAGAATGCCAAAACCAGTTTTCAATTTTCTTGGAATTGGACAGGGTGGTTTCTGCAATTTTTTCACATCCATTAGGTCAAGGTTAGCTTGCTTATGTATAAGAGAATGAAATTAGGTCAAAAAGCTGGGCCAATATCCATTGCATTGATGTTTGAATCCTTGATTGAAAATCAAATCTCCTTGATTTTTCATGATTGAATAATGTTGCCAAAATTGGATTTTTTTTAATATTTTTGACTTGTGCACGAATTTGACAGCATGTTTAGGTCCTATTTGCTTCACAAAAAGATTTAAAAATCAAATCTTGTATTTTCCTACAATTTAAATTAATTAAATGAATTAATATTAATTAAAAATCCAATTAATCAATAAAAATAAGAAAATAAATTCAATTAAGCTTGATGGGTCGTGCATAGGTCATGGGTGAAGTTTCAAGAAGAGATTTGAGGCCCATTAGCAAAAACAAGGTGTTTTGAGCAAAGTTGATTTTTGCAAATTCATGAAAATTTCCCAACTTCTTCAATGCACAACTTGCTCAATTTGGATCATATGACCATGTTCTTGGACATTTTGGAAAGCTCTTGAAGTCCTCTAACCAATGCCTTTGGTCCCATGTCATTTGGATTTACCAATCTCAATTTATGGCCTTTGACTCAAAGTGTACTTTTGTTGACTTTTGAAATTGACCTATAATGTAAGAATTGGTAACTTTTTATGAGAGCATTTCTTGAACTTGGAATGTGAAGATGGATTGTAGGAAATTGCATCCCCTTCAAAATGAGTATTGGATGGGATTTTTCTGATAAACCATGAAAAAGTTATGCCCTTGTCAAAGTACAGTTGACTTTTCTGCTATCCAAAAATAGTAACTTTTGCATCTTGAGGATTTTTGAGCTATTCTTGATGAATCATGATCAAGACTTTATCAAATGATGATTGTGAACTCAAAATGAGATGTTTACCAAAAATTCTGACTTTTGACTGCAAAATGACCATTTTGCCCTTGCAGTTGACTGTAGGTCAAATAGGGCTTTTGACTGTGCAAATTGACACTGTGAGTCTTGAAACTTGGCATGTATATGCTAGAGAATGTATATAGGCCTATGAGACTTGATTAAACCATTGAGAACCCCAAATTCCTTGAAAGAACCAAAACCCTAATTTCAGTTGTCTTAGGAGGTGATTTGACTGTATGACCCTTGAGCAATCTTGAACCATTTGAAGGTCATTCTTGACAAATCTTGAGGAATATGGGAGGGCAAACTTTGGGGTACAACACAGTTCAAGATTCAACATCACAATTCATCTCCCTATCGACTAAAGATGAATGGTGTTGTCGAAGCTGCTAACAAAAATATCAAAAAGATCATACAAAAAATGACAGTCACCTACAAGGACTGGTATGAGATGCTACCGTTTGCTCTCCATGGGTACCGTACCACGGCCCGCACATCAACTGGGGAAACACCATATTCCTTGGTATATGGCATGGAAGCTATTTTACCTATCGAGGTCCAGATTCCCTCCTTGAGAATCATGAAAGATGCTAGTTTGAGTGAAGACGATTGGGTCCAAACCCGACTTGATCAGTTAAACTTAATTGACGAGAAGAGACTTACTGTTGTTTGCCACGGTCAGACGTATCAAAAACGGATGATCAAAGCTTTCAACAAGAAAGTCAGGCGCCAAGTGTATCAAGTTGGAGATCTTGTGATCAAACGTATCATCTTTCCGCAAAGTGATCGCAGGGGCAAATGGGTTCCTACCTATGAAGGACCATTTGTAGTCAAGAACATCTTTTCTGGTGGGGCAATGATCTTAACCACCATGGACGATGATGATCTGCCACACCCTGCGAATGCAGACATAGTCAAAAGATACTACGCATAAATGACCCGCTAGGTTGACACACCTAGGCAAAAATAAAAGGGGGGCATCCCGGTGAATCGAAAACCCGAAAGGGCGGTTCAGGCAAAAATTAGGGATAAAACAAAATAATCTGTACACCCGGCAATTTGAAAATCCGAAAGGGCGGCTTGGGCAAAAAAGGGTTTCCCGGTGGATTGAAAACCCGAAAGGGCGGTCCAGGAAAAATTAGGGAATTAAAGCGTATGACTATGTCTCGTCGGATCACTTTAAGACAATCTTTTCACGGACGAACTCAGAGCTTCTGATCAATCCAATCATCTTCGGACGAAGCAACGAATGGACAAGATATTCGAAGTTACGAAGGCTATAGCAGAATGGGAACCCCATGGGATTTTTTCACACATAGCTATCTTTTCTTTGTATAAAATTTTCTCATTTTTATGACACCATCCTCTTACTAGGATGTCTGTCTCCTTTGTACAAAATACTTATTCAAAGTAAATACAAAGATATCTCTTTCAAAGTACATAAAACTATTTTCCTTTTTCTTTACACTTATGTTTTATTTGTAAAAACGTCCAATGATTCATTAACGAACAAATGCATTTGAACATAATTACTGTTTACAAATAAACAGGATGAAAAAGAGTAATTACTGACAGGTAGAAAGATTAGGAAAACGTCTGTAGGCTATTCCATGAGAAATCTCTACAGCACGTCATTAAGATCCCCCAGCGGAGCCAAAACTTTGGACTACAGATCCCCAGCAGAACTGAGACTACTGACTACCAATCCCCAGCGGAGCCGAAACTTCAAACTTTCAACCCACAGCGGAAATCATCCAGTTTCTCCAGGTTTCCCCAGCAAGTTGTCTTGAAGCCTGAAAATCAATCAGATGACGGTTAACTTTTTTGTTTCTCCCCAACCTAGGGTAACTCCCTAGTAGATTGGCATACAACCCAAACTCCTGAACTCCCCAGCGGAATTAAGCTTTTCCCCACAAAGTTTTCATTACAGGATAAACTTTTCCCCCACAGAGTTTTTATTACTTCTCGACAGAACAAAGACTCCCGTCAGTAATCCCCAGTAAAAGTCATTAAAATTCTATGGATTCCCCAAGCAGATTCCTCAAGAAGTATATGGCATTACTCTCACAACGGAATCCTCAGCAGCAGTCAAGGATTTATTTTCCTCGACAGCAGTCAAGGATTTATTTTCCTCAGCAATACAGCGAATCAGCTTACATGCACATACATTACATCCATATATCATAAACATGGATAAAACACATTTATTTCATCATACATTTCATGCAACATAACTTTGTGTTTCAGCTAACATTTTACCCTTTTCAGGATAAGATTAACAGCTATCTTTAACAAATATTCAAAGATTTCAGATACAGTACAAATACACTCCAGAAATGGAAGTCATTTTGTTACTCATTCGGATTTCAACTTCAGATACAGTACAAATACATTCCAGACACGAAAGTCATTTTGTTACTCATTCGGATTTCAACTTCAGATACAGTACAGATACATTCCAAACACGGAAGTCATTCTGTTACTCATTCGGATTTCAACTTCAGATACAGTACAGATACATTCCAAACACGAAAGTCATTCTGTTACTCATTCGGATTTCAACTTCAGATACAGTACAGATACACTCCAGACACGGAAGTCATTCTGTTACTCATTCAGACTTAATTTCAAGATACAGTTCAAATACAGTTCAGATACGCTCTAGACACGGAAGCCATTTTGCCGCTTATTCAGTTTCATCCTACAGATACAGTCCAGATACGCTCCAGACACGGAAGCCATTATGTCGCCTATTCGGATTCAAGTACAGATACAGTTCAGATACATTCCAAATACGGACACCATTCTGATGCTTATTCTTTTGATTTACAACAAACATTCTTGGATGGCATCTACAAGCCCATCTCCGACAGGATTCTAACATCTCTCCAAATGGCATCTTTAAGCCCATTCCCTCAATTAAAATTTTGTCGGGCGTAAATTTATGGGCACTCTAGTGTCCAATCATCTTTTACCTTCGAGTCACGAATGACAAAACTCGCTGATCTAACTCTTCAGGTTCAAGAAGATTGAACAAGGGCAGCTGTTGTACCCCAAAATTTGCCCTCCCATTTTTCATAGAAAAGCACAACCCTAGGGTTTCTCAGATATTCAAGTTGGCTCAGGAATCAATCAGACAGATTTTCTTCTGTGGCAGTAAACCAGCAATTAGAGTTTTTCTTGCAATTCTCAAAAGAAATGAATTCTCAAAGGTCTAATTGGCTTTCACAGATTTTCATGCTTTCTCAAGTTTACTGAAAAAGACAGTGTTTGTTCTCAAGGTTAACCAGATGATTTGCGTCTTCTAAAACATTTGCTTGGTTAAGAAATGGAATACACAATGCGTGTTTGTTTGGAATGCAGCTGCAAAGTTACAGGATTATTGGAATTTAAGTTATCAGATTGAAGTATTTTGTTTCAATTATCTTGATTGGAAATCTTTAAGAATCAGTTAAGATGCGAAGAGAAAATTGCGAGTTATTGACAGTAAAGGGTTTTAATGGACACCAGAATATCTCATAAGACTGTCTCCATTTATTTCAAAAGTTGTTACAAAAAAATTTATTATTTAAATACTTTAGGTTTTACAACTTATTGTATTTTAAAAAAAATTAGTACAATTGTTGAATGTTTCTCTCTAAATTACAAAAAAAATGAATATATGCCTAAGGTTGACTGAGCTTCCTTTGCTTCCATGCTTGCCACAGAGTCTCTTGCTTCCCCTGCTTTGCCACCATCCAGTTGTGCTCACATAGAAACAAAAGACAAAAATAGTTAGTACAATTATTTGGGCATGAGCAAGAATTTTCAAAATAAAGAATGCTATTCATCATTGAAGTTTGAAATTTGGAATCAGAAAGCCATTTTTTAATTCATCACATTTTTATTTTTCTATTTGCAAATCACAAGAAGATTATTCTTCTTAGTTCACAAAAAGAAAAATAAGAAAATACCACAAAGTTGTCCAAACAACAAATGCAAGAAAAGCTATCCAAACAAGAAGAAATGCAAGAAACATTATCCAAACAAGAAGAAATGCAAGCAAAGCTATCCAAACAGCAGCCAAACAAATATTCCAAACTGAATGCAGCAAACTGAGCCAAACAAAATTTGCAACAAACAGCATAAACTAGACAGCAGCACATCATCAAACAAATAGCAGCATGGCAATACAAATGCAAGCGAGGCAACATAGCACTAGACAACATCAACAAAATAAAATATGGCAATATAATAAACTAAGTCAAACAAGCAAGAAACTTGTTCAAGAAGTCATTTTCATCATTTTCCATTTTTATTGCAAACTTTTCAGAAAAAAGGCAAAAGAGCAATTGACACTTAGGGTCATTGAGAGAGAGGAGAGGAAAGAAGTCACCTAGGGATGCACAGCCCTGCTGTCACAATTGCATAAGAGTTGCTAGAAAACAAAAACTGCAAGAAAAAGAGCATAAGAACAATATGCCAAAGTATTCAAAATTTGGTGGTTTTTCCACCATTTTGAATAAGAATTCAACCAAAGCAACTTGAATATAACAGTAGACAACTCTCAAGCAAAGGGGGAGAGAAAAAAACATTTTATCAAAGTCCAAAAAAACTGTCTAAGCCTCCAAGCATCAAAACCTGCTGAAACATACAAACCAAAACCCCCAAAAACGGTCAAACAGTTCAAAACCAAATGGCCTCAAACCATCTTCCATCAAACCTATAACCAAAACCTTGTTAACTCAACATTAACAAAGTCTCAAAGTAAAACCATTTCAACACCATCAACCAAACCTGCAAACTGTAACAAAAAACTCAAAAAAAACCCAAACCTGCAAACTGTAACAACAAACTCAGAAAAACCATCATCAACCCAAAGCAAAACAAATAGGAAAAAAAATCCCAAATTGTAACCTTCAAACTGTCAAAAATCCCAAACAGGCTCCAACTGTCAAACTCCAAAAATCTCAAACCATTTTCAAACTCATAAACAAACCTTTAAACTTTCAACAAAATCAAAACCTCTCAAACATGTCAAACATATCAAACTCAAAAAGCCAGATCAAGCATCAAAACTGTCAAAAACCAACAGTAAGAATCATCACAAAACCACAAAAAAAAATCCCAAACTGTCAAACAGTTCAAACAACTACCATCAAAAAACCTCAAAGTCTGAAACTGATGAAAAAGTAACAGCATCCAAACCAACAACCTTAAAGAACCAGTAAACCATTCAATCTGATAAAACAACATCCAACAATCACAAAAATCACAAAGTCCAGAAAGACAGTTGTGATACGGTGGGAGAACTGACTTGGGATTTGCGTTTTGTGTTCGCAAATGTTTCGGTTTAGCAAGAGTCGCCACCGACTTTTTATTTATCCTAAGGAAAGGTCAAAAAGCACAGGAAAGACCTTTGAGATGTTTTCGTGGGTTCGGGGGTAGATTATGAAAAGGGAATGTGCTAGCACCCTTTTCATCCATGGTTATCCATGGGCTCTTAGTTACTTGTTTTAGATCACTTGCCTTTGCTTTTCAATTGTTTGAAATGGTGCTTTGTGTGTGTGGTTTTGAAAATGTTTTGAAAAATATGCCTTGTCTAGGCAACCTTTGTAACAATTCTTATTTGAATGTTTTACAAAGGTGTTTGTCTTTTTGAAAAGATGTTTCAATGTTTTTGAAAGTTTGTTTTGAGGTTGTGTTGTGATGTGTGTTTGAAAAATGGCAAGGATGTTTTGCAAGATTTTTGATCAAGTAACTAAGAGTTATATACCCTATTTTACTCAAAGATTTTCTTATGTTTTTAACCCTTTTAACAGTGTTGTTTCACCATTGTATTTGGTGAACAACCTTGTGTTAGGATGTTAACGGGACAGGCGCGGGTCATCGTCTAGTCATAGAAGGCAACATATGGAATGTTTTAGCAATGTCGTTTTAGGGACTAGATCGTTTACCGAAGGCAACATCGAGGGTTATCGAGGGACTACGATCTTTTATCGAGGGTCTTTGCTAAAACTCCCATGCTCGAGGGACATGACTATTTTCCGAGGCAACAAGTGAGATTACCCTAAGGATGCATGTGTGCAAAGTGTGTTTGATTTGCATGCATTTGTCTTTGATTTTTAGGTTGTCTACTTGTTGATTTTATCTTGCCATACACGCCTAATTACTAGCATTTGTACAAAGTAAATAAAATGCAGAAAGATAAAATCCTACTCTATTACAACCATATCGAAAGGCATAAAAAATATGAAGGAAAAAATAAGACAAAAGTAAGAAAAAAGAGTGTCTTTCGATTCAGGCAGGAGCACCCTTCGATTTGCATTCTGTTGGCCTCCTTCGATTGGGGCTGGCAACAGCAAAGTCACGTCTTTCGATTAGGCTTTAGCACCAGTCAGGTCATGTACTTCGATTGGAGGCTGGCACCAGCATGGGAGTGCCTTTCGTCTGATCCTGGACTTAGTGCAAGTGTGCCTCTGGCTGGGCCTTTCTGCCTTGTTGCCTTCTTCGATTGGGCCAGTGAAATCAGTGTGAGCGTGTCTCTGGATGGGCCTGGAAGTCAGTGTGGAAACCAAAGGCTTCATTTCATACTCATGGTTGTCTCTTTCGTTTGACCTGGAGAAAGAGGATAAAAGCCAGAAGCTTCGTTTCCTATTTCCTGTTTCCTGTTTCTTTCATTTAAAGCATTAAATGGCAACATGGCCTGAGGCCATGCTAGTATTTGTTTGGTAAACAGTTTAATAGTTAAAGCAAGTTCAGGTAAACAAAAATCAAAAAACAAAAGGGTTTAGCTCTGAAAACATATTAAGTAGGTGGAAACGAAAAGAACCAGAGTGTTACGTACATGTTTTGAAATGAAAGGGAAGATTATTCACATACTATGCCATGAAACGAAAGGTTCAAGGGTAAGAGTGACTTACCTTGCTTCAGGCCTTGAATGGATGTGGGACTCGAACTTGAACTGCTACCTGGACGTTTCTGGAATTCGAAGAGTAGTCACAGGGGGTTTGCTTTTGGTTCAAAGAGTTGTCACAGAAGGTTGTCTTTGAGTTTGGACAAACTTCTATGTGTGGGGTGTTCTTCAGAATCGAAAGAGGTGAGTGTTTGGGATTCTGGGTTTTGATTTCTCAAGTGTTGATGAACTTGAGAGTTTTGTTTTGTTTGAGAAAATTTGGGAGAGTTTTAGTGCTTGAGGATTTTTTATGATTTTTCTCTCTTAGCAAAAATCTGGACCCTTTCTTTGTCAATGGTTCCTCTATTTATAAAGAAATGGTTTGGGAGTTAAAACAAAGATGTGGCTTGGCTGAAATGTGAATTTTAAGTCATGTCAAATTTTCCAAGGTCCCAAGGTGAAGTACTGAAGTGGTTGGTTAAAAGGGACCGACTTCCCTGACTTATGGTGAAGTACAAGCATGATTTTAGCAAAGCATGGGCTTTGGCACAGGATCTGTACTTAACAAGTTCTCTTTCATGCGAAAAACTTCTGGACAAAGGCTTAATCACCTGGACAATAGCTTAATCCAAAATGTGAGCAATTAATTATGGAGTGAGATACAAGCATTAAGTCCTGTAAAGTAAGATCACGTAGCAGGGTCCACAGATTTGATCAGCTGTCCTTTCAAGATTCTATTTCCCACTTGTGTCGAAGAGTTCTAAAAATGTACTAAAAGAAAAACTCGTCGAAGGATTTAGAGTTGGGTTTGAGAGATGGTGATTCGAAGGGAACCAAAACTCCAATCGAAGCCTTTGTGTGAAGGTGGCTCATGTCTAATCGAAAGCTTGCACGCCAGGGGGTACATGTGGTCAAACGAAAGACAAAATGTTCATATTCGAAAGAGACAAATATGGAGCAAAAGGTGCAAATCGAAGGATGTTAAAAGAGAGCCTTTTTCCTTGTAAATGAAATAGATTACAAGAGGCTCTTTTCCTTGTGAATCCAAACCAAACTGTGTCAGAGGCCCATGCCCAGTCGAAGGATGTAAGCCAAGCTTGTGTCGAAAGAGGCCAAAATGCCAATCGAAAGATACAAGCCAAGCTTGTGTTGAAAGAGGCCAAAAGGCCAATTGAAATATGCAAGCCAAGCTTGTGTCGAAAGAGGCCAAAAGGCCAATCGAAAGATGCAAGTCAAGCTTGTGTCGAAAGAGGCCAAAAGGCCAATCGAAAGAGCTAAAACGAAGAACACTTGTATTTCTCCAAATTTTGTCAAAATCATATTTTTATGTGTTTTCTTCCTTTTTGACAGTTTTCCTTTTAATTTTGGTACTGGAAAATTCCAAAGTACCTGTTCAAGCTTGAACCTTTAAAATCCTTGTAAGAAAAACCTTGATAATTGAAAGGGCAAATTTTTGGGGTACAACAGCTGCCCCTGTTCAATCTTCTTGAACCTGAAGAGTTAGATTGGCAGTTTTGCCTTTCGCGACTCGAAGGTAAAAGAATGATTGGACACTAGAGTGCCCAAAAAATTTGCACTCGTCAAAGCGTAATTCGAGGGAATGGGCTTAAAGATGCCATTTGGAGATGTGACAGAAACTTGTCGGGGATGGGCTTAAAGATGCCATCTGGAGATGTGACAGAATCTTGTCGGGGATGGGCTTAAAGATGCCATCTGGAATGTTTGTTGAACGTATGTTGTAGGTGAAAGAATGAGTATCAGAAAGGTGTCCATGTTTTGGAACATTTCTGAGCTGGGGGTCTGAATAAGAAATAGATTGACATTCATGTTTGGAGAATATGTAAACTGTTTTCAGAAGTTGAGTCTGAACAAGCGATAGATTAACATCCGTATTTGGAGAATCCGTAAACTGTTTTCTGAGGTTGAGTCTGAACAAGCGATAGATTAACATCCATATCTGGAGAATCCGTAAACTGTTTTCAGAAGTTGAGTCTGAACAAGCAATAGATTAACATCCGTATCTGGAGAATCCGTAAACTGTTTTCAGAAGTTGACTCAGAACAAGCGATAGATTAACATCCATATTTGGAGAACCCGTAAAATGTTTTCAGAAGTTGAATCTGAACAAGCGATAGATTAACATCCGTATTTGGAGAACCCGTAAACAGTTTTCAGAAGTTGAATCTGAACAAGCGATAGATTAACATCCGTATTTGGAGAACCCGTAAACTGTTTTCAGAAGTCTTGAATCTGAACAAGCGATAGATTAACATCCGCATTTGGAGAACCCGTAAACTGTTTTCAGAAGTCTTGAATCTGAACAAGCGATAGATTGACATCCGCATTTGGAGAACCCATAAACTGTTTTCAGAAGTCTTGAATCTGAACAAGCGATAGATTAACATCCGCATTTGGAGAACCTGTAAACTGTTTTTGGAAGTCTTGAATCTGAACAAGCGATAGATTAACATCCATATTTGGAGAACCCGTAAACTGTTTTCAGAAGTCGAATCTAAACAAGCGATGGATTAACATCCATATTTGGAGAACCCGTAAACTGTTTTCAGAAGTCTTGAATCTGAACAAGCGATAGATTAACATCCGCATTTGGAGAACCCGTAAACTGTTTTCAGAAGTCTTGAATCTGAACAAGCGATAGATTAACATCCGCATTTGGAGAACCCGTAAACTATTTTCAGAAGTCGAATCTGAACAAGCGATAGATTAACATCCATATTTGGAGAACCCGTAAACTGTTTTCAGAAGTCGAATCTGAACAAGCGATAGATTAACATCCATATTTAGAGAACCCGTAAACTGTTTTCAGAAGTCTTGAAGTTGAATAAGCATGAGTTGGTCGAGTAGATATTTGTCCTGTCTAGTTTCAGGTATTAATCTCTGACCTGAGAAAGAAAGATAGTTTTTTGGCTTGTTACAGGTGTTAGTCTTCAATCTCTTCATGTAGATAGTTTTCCTGGCTTGTTACAGGTATTAATCTACAATCAGTCGTCCACAGATAGTTTTCCTGGCTTGCTACAGGTATTAATCCGGAACTTGAAATGGTTGGCCAATGAGATAGTTGTCTTGGCTGGTTTCAGGTATTAATCTCTGACCTGAGAAAGAAAGATAGTTCTCCAGGCTTGCTACAGGTATTAATCTTCAATCTCTTCATGTAGATATTTTTCCTGGCTGGTTTCAGGTATTAATCTACAATCAATCATCCACAGATAGTTTTCCTGGCTTGCTATAGGTATTAATCTGGAACTCGAAAAGGTTGGTCGATGAGATAGTTGTCCTGTCTGGTTTCAGGTATTTAATCTCTTACCTGAGAAAGAAAGATAGTTTTCCTGGCTTGTTACGGGTATTAATCTTCAATCTCTTCATGTAGATAATTTTCCTGGCTTGTTACAGGTATTAATCTACAATCAGTCGTCCATAGATAGTTTTCCTGGCTTGCTACAGGTATTAATCTGGAACTTGAAAAGGTTGGCCGATGAGATAGTTGTCCTGGCTGGTTTCAGGTATTAATCTCTAACCTGAGAAAGAAAGATACTTTTCCTGGCTTGCTACAGGTATTAATCTTCAATCTCTTCATGTAGATAGTTTTCCTGGCTGGTTTCAGGTATTAATCTATAATCAATCGTCCACAGATAGTTTTCCTGGCTTACTACAGGTATTAATCTGGAACTTGAAAAGGTTGGTCGACGAGATAGTTATCCTGGCTGGTTTTAGGTATTAATCTCTGACCTGAGAAAGAAAGATAGTTTTCCTGGCTTGCTACAGGTATTAATCTTCAATCCCTTCATGTAGATAGTTTTCCTGGCTGGTTTCAGGTATTAATCTACAATCAGTCGTCCACATATAGTTTTCCTGGCTTGCTACAGGTATTAATCTGGAACTTGAAAAGGTTGGTCGAAGAGATAGTTGTCCTGTCTGGTTTAAGGTATTAATCTCTGACCTGAGAAAGAAAGATAGTTTTCCTAGCTTGTTACAGGTATTAATCTTCAATCTCTTCATGTAGATAGTTTTCCTGGCTTGTTATAGGTATTAACCTGCAATCAGTCGTCCACAGATAGTTTTCCTGGCTTGCTACAGGTATTAATCCAGAACTTGAAAAGGTTGGCCGATGAGATAGTTGTCCTAGCTGGTTTCAGGTATTAATCTCTGACCTGAGAAAAAAAGATAGTTTTCCTGGCTTGCTACAGGTATTAATCTTCAATCTCTTCATGTAGATAGTTTTCCTGGCTGGTTTCAGGTATTAATCTACAATCAATCGTCCACAAATAGTTTTCCTGGCTTGCTACAGGTATTAATCTGGAACTCGAAAAGGTTGGTCGATGAGATAGTTGTCCTGTCTGGTTTCAGGTATTTAATCTCTGACCTGAGAAAGAAAGATAGTTTTCCTGGCTTGTTACAGGTATTAATCTTCAATCTCTTCATGTAGTTAGTTTTCCTGGCTTGTTACAGGTATTAATCTACAATCAGTCGTCCACAGATATTTTTCCTGGCTTGCTACAGGTATTAATCTGGAACTTGAAAAGGTTGATGGTAGCCATCTGTTGATTGACCTTTTTCTGAAAAAGGTAAAATGTTAGTTGTATGCAATGTCATGATGTATGAAATGCACGATGTCAGGATGTTCTCAAAATAAATGAGATTGCGTTGTATGCACTTATCATGTATGTAAATAGGATGTATGAAATGTGAAATGTTAATGAATGTATTTTTGTCTGGGAAAATAAATCCTTGACAAAAGCTGGGGAGTCATTAAATCCTGGATTGCTGTTGAAGAGTATGTGTGTCTTCAAACTTTGCCTAGAATATTTCCAATGGATTCCTGTTTTGTTGTTTGAGGAGAACTCCGCTGGGGGAAGTTGAAAACTCTGTGGGGAGTATGTTTATTCTTGCTTGGGAAAAGAGTTCAGGAGTCTCGGTTGTCCGTTGCTCTACTGGGGAGTCGAAGTTGAACTGATATCTGGTCGGGTCCAGGTTTCGCAGTAACTTGCTGGGGATTGTAGAGTAGACTACTGGGGAAGAGGAGTTGTGGTCCTTTGATTTGTAGTAGTCGGAGAGGCGAACTCAAGCTGGGGAATCCTGGTGTTGTTGGGGAAATAAACCTTGTCGTCAGTCCGCTAGAGAGGTGACATCTTCGTTGGGGGAAGTCCTCGAGGATTCTTGAGGTTGATTCAGCTGGGAAAAGGGGGTCAGAGTTTATACTCTTTCTGGGGAATCATCCTATGAGAAGGACCTTGGGGAGACTTGTCATTGCCCCTAGTAGCGAATGTTTGTGACATTGCCAAAAAGTTTGATTGTATGTAACCCTTTGTCGGAGTTGACGTTCAATGCCCCAAGTGACGGAGATGGAGACTTGCCCCTGGTTACTCTGCACTTCTTCAGAGATTTCTTGAAATCTTGACTGGACTGCCCCAGGTGTGCTAGATAGTGACATGTCATGCCCCCTTGTTTATAGGAGATTTGTCGTTGGAAGTTTCATCCCACTTGAAGTGATTTTGTTCACTGGGAGGGCATTTGTTCATCGGATATTCGATGTGTGAATTTCTCCGCTGTCAAACAAATAGCCAAATGCAAACAGTGATATTCAAGTGATGCAAAGTTTATGCTTGTCTCGAAGTTTTGAAAAATGCATTTTTTAGCAGAAAACCTTTTATAAGACAAATTCAACACAAGATTTAGGGCAAAGCCTTACAGGAGTCAGGATACCTTTTGTAACAGTATGCTTTCGAACTAACCCATGCTTCAGTTAGGACTTTTGAAGGGTTGTAATGTGGCTTGGTTCACGGTTTAAGAAACAAAGGATAAAGGCTCAAAGTATATTTGTACCCACCCGCTCTTCGTGATGTTCTTCAATCCTAAACTTAGTTAATTGTGCGTCGAACTCTATTCGAATTTTGAACGACGTTTTTGTGATGGCTCACACAAGTTGGATTTTGGAAGGCAGTCATTTTTGCAACATTTTTCATGTTGTTGAGGATTTGTAGCGACCTCGTTCTTTTGATTTGTTATCCCTAACTTTTTCCTGACTGTTCCTGTTTTCGAGATTACAGTCAGCGGAATGCTCCAGCTTTCTTAAGCCTCCTTTATAGGTTTTGGCTCAGTGGGCTTTTCTCTTTTGAGAGATTGACTGCCTATGAGATAAGGAACCACCACTGTCTTTTGATTCCAGAGGAATGCTTTTGATGTCGTTCGTTGTATTACGAACTGAGAGTTTTGCGACTTAAAGCGCATTTGAATTAACTGAGAGACTACCCTGCCCTAGGTTTAAATTAAAGGTTTCAATTTGTGTTTAAAACAGAAAACTCCTACTTCTTTGGCTCGAATGGGTTGACTAGGGATTATCTTCCTTATAACTCCAGTGTTTAGGATTTGAAAGAAACGTCTGTACATCATTAGCAAGGTCTGTTCAAAAGCATACTGTATGAGATTATGGTATTGTTTCGTCATCCTCCCTCTAAAGGCTTGTAACTTTTAGCAAGAGTTGAATATCATAAAGACAATATAAGAATAGTGAAAACGTGTGGATGAATTCAAGACAAACATATGCAATGCATTAATGAAACAAAGTTTGACATTAATAGATAATTGTTTGAATACAAAGGAAATTACAACTTGAAAATTCAAATGGAACAAAAGTCTCCCAGTTCGAGCTTTGTCATTTCAAGTGGAGGACCTTCATTATGGCTATCTCAGTTTGTAGCCACTCCAACTGGTCATCTCTGTCGTCCCTAGGATTTCCCACGATCATGCCCCTGGTGAGGAGCGCCTTGACCTCTTCTTGTCCCTTGGATAGGTTCAAGAACATCTCTTGAAGTTGAGAGTTTTGAGCCTGGATGTCCTTGATAGTCTGCTCTAGAGCCATCTCTACTGAAATAAACAGTAGGAAGATAAGGAGACCTGAAAAAGGAAAACCTATTATGATGCAATGCATGATATGTGGATGCATGTTTCCAAGGATCTCGCAGGGTAAACACAAGAAAATGTTAGAAATTGAACATCCTTGATTGGAGAACTTTGTATCGGTGGATGTCTTTCCACGAGAATCAAGCTCACCATGTCAAGTGGGTCATAGCCCCTGATTCAAGTTGTTGCACTTGATCTTTGACGGCGTTTGTTTAGAGAGGAACCCTCTAGCTCTTTGGTAGACGTCTGGTTCAACGTGCCCCTGTATCAAAAGACCCTCGAGATCCTTGAAATGGTTATTGAAAATACTATGGTATGATGTTATGATGTTATGTACATGTATGCAAAAGTAAGCAAGCGTATATACAGGTAATCATATTCACACAAAGCAAACAAGTCCTTAGGTTTAGGCTTGCATGGGGTTTGTAGGTAAGTACCCTCTTGAAGTTAGTTGGCTCTACCTGTCCTAAAATAGAAACCGGGTTCTAAGGAGCTCAATATCACTGGATTATTTTTTGCGTTCATTGTTTTGGTTTAGCCACTTAACTGGCGACCAAAATATTCCAAGAAAACAATCCTCAATGAGTGTAGTGTCGAGTATCTACCAACTTCGGACTGCACCAAAGTCGGTCATCTCACTACCCCTAAAAAGGCCAAGATGGTCAAGTAAGGTTCTAGTTTATTAGTGCTTAGTGACATCACTCAGCGGCCCTGTATTCTCTTTGATTGACTCAAAGGCTACCGGTACTCACAAATATGTCGCACTAATATAGCTATTGCTTCAACCGTGTCGGTATACCCCGCACAGTTTCCACAATGTATTGTTGTTTACCTATGAATGTTTCCCCAAATCCGGGTAGAGGATTTCAAGCCCAAACAAGAGAACCAAAATGCAAAGCAATCAAAGAAATCAAAGTAAGCATGTAAAGGTGATCTAAAACCCTAAGGTAACCCCACTTTTAGAAATTCTCCCCAGCAGAGTCGCCAGTTCGGTGATACGGTGGGAGAACTGACTTGGGATTTGCGTTTTGTGTTCGCAAATGTTTCGGTTTAGCAAGAGTCGCCACCGAATTTTTATTTATCCTAAGGAAAGGTCAAAAAGCACAGAAAAGACCTTTTAGATGTTTTCGTGGGTTCGGGGGGTAGATTATGAAAAGGGAAGGTGCTAGCACCCTTTTCATCCATGGTTATCCATAGGCTCTTAGTTACTTGTTTTAGATCACTTGCCTTTGCTTTTCAATTGTTTGAAATGGTGCTTTGTGTGTGTGGTTTTGAAAATGTTTTGAAAAAGATGCCTTGTCTAGGCAACCTTTGTAACAATTCTTATTTGAATGTTTTACAAAGGTGTTTGTCTTTTTGAAAAGATGTTTCAATGTTTTTGAAAGTTTGTTTTGAGGTTGTGTTGTGATGTGTGTTTGAAAAATGGCAAGGATGTTTTGCAAGATTTTTGATCAAGTAACTAAGAGTTATCTACCCTATTTTACTCAAAGATTTTCTTATGTTTTTAACCCTTTTAATAGTGTTGTTTCACCATTGTATTTGGTGAACAACCTTGTGTTAGGATGTTAACGGGACAGGCGCGGGTCATCGTATAGTCATAGAAGGAAACATATGGGATGTTTTAGCAATGTCGTTTTAGGGACTAGATCATTTACCGAAGGCAACATCAAGGGTCATCGAGGGACTACGATCTTTTATCGAGGGTCTTTGCTAAAACTCCCATGCTCGAGGGACATGACTATTTTCCGAGGCAACAAGTGAGATTACCCTAAGGGCGCATGTGTGCAAAGTGTGTTTGATTTGCATGCATTTGTCTTTGATTTTTAGGTTGTCTACTTGTTGATTTTATCTTGCCATACACGCCTAATTACTAGCATTTGTACAAAGTAAATAAAATGCATAAAGATAAAATCCTACACTATTACAACCATATCGAAAGGCATAAAAAATATGAAGGAAAAAATAAGATAAAAGTAAGAAAAAAGAGTGTCTTTCGATTCAGGCAGGAGCACCCTTCGATTTGCATTCTGTTGGCCTCCTTCGATTGGGGCTGGAAACAGCAAAGTCACGTCTTTCGATTAGGCTTTGGCACCAGTCAGGTCATGTACTTCGATTGGAGGCTGGCACCAACATGGGAGTGCCTTTCGTCTGAGCCTGGACTTAGTGCAAGTGTGCCTCTGGCTGGGCCTTTCTGCCTTGTTGCCTTCTTCGATTGGGCCAGTGAAATCAGTGTGAGCGTGTCTCTGGCTGGGCCTGGAAGTCAGTGTGGAAACCAAAGGCTTCGTTTCATACTCCTGGTTGTCTCTTTCGTTTGACCTGGAGAAAGAGGATAGATGCCAGAAGCTTAGTTTCCTATTTCCTGTTTCCTGTTTCTTTCATTTAAAGCATTAAATGGCAACTTGGCCTGAGGCCATGCTAGTATTTGTTTGGTAAACAGTTTAACAGTTAAAGCAAGTTCAGGTAAACAGAAAGCAAAGAACGAAAGGGTTTAGCTCTGAAAACATATTAAGTAGGTGGAAACGAAAAGAACCAGAGTGTTATGTACATGTTTTGAAATGAAAGGGAAGATTATTCACATACTATGCCATGAAACGAAAGGTTCAAGGGTAAGAGTGACTTACCTTGCTTCAGGCCTTGAATGGATGTGGGAATCGAACTTGAATTGCTACCTGGACGTTTCTGGAATTCGAAGAGTAGTCACGGGGGGTTTGATTTTGGTTCGAAGAGTTGTCACAAAACGTTTTCTTTGAGTTTGGACAAACTTCTATGTGTGGGGTGTTCTTTAGAATCGAAAGAGGTGAGTGTTTGGGATTCCGAGTTTTGATTTCTCAAGTGTTGATGAACTTGAGAGTTTTGTTGTGATTGAGAAAATTTGGGAGAGTTTTAGTGCTTGAGGATTTTTTATGATTTTTCTCTCTTAGCAAAAATCTGGACCCTTTCTTTGTCAATGGTTCCTCTTTTTATAGAGAAAAGGTTTGGGAGTTAAAACAAAGATGTGGCTTGGCTGAAACGTGAATTTTAAGTCATGTCAAATTTTCCAAGGTCCCAAGGTGAAGTACTGAAGTGGTTGGTTAAAAGGGACTGACTTCCCTGACTTATGGTGAAGTACAAGCATGATTTTAGCAAAGCATGCGCTTTGGCACAAGATCTGTACTTAACAAGTTCTCTTTCATGCGAAAAACTTCTGGACAAAGGCTTAATCACCTGGACAATAGCTTAATCCAAAATGTGAGCAATTAATTATGGAGTGAGATACAAGCATTAAGTCCTGTAAAGTAAGATCACGTAGCAGGGTCCACAGATTTGATCAGTTGTCCTTTCAAGATTCTATTTTCCACTTGTGTCAAAGAGTTCTAGAAATGTACTAAAAGAAAACCGCGTCGAAGGATTTAGAGTTGGGTTTGAGAGATGGTGATTCGAAGGGAACCAAAACTCCAATCGAAGCCTTTGTGTGAAGGTGGCTCATGTCTAATCGAAAGCTTGCACTCTAGGGGGTACATGTGGTCAAACGAAAGACAAAATGTTCATATTCGAAAGAGACAAATAGGGAGCAAAAGGTGTAAATCGAAGGATGTTAAAAGAGATCCTTTTGCCTTGGAAATGAAATAGATTACAAGAGGCTCTTTTCCTTGTGAATCCAAACCAAACTGTGTCAGAGGCCCATGCCCAGTCGAAGGATGCAAGCCAAGCTTGTGTCGAAAGAGGCCAAAATGCCAATCGAAAGATGCAAGCCAAGCTTGTGTCGAAAGAGGCCAAAAGGCCAATCGAAAGATGCAAGCCAAGCTTGTGTCGAAAGAGGCCAAAAGGCCAATCGAAAGATGCAAGCCAAGCTTGTGTTGAAAGAGGCCAAAAGGCCAATCGAAAGAGCTGAAACGAAGAACACTTGTATTTCTCCAAATTTTGTCAAAATCATATTTTTATCTGTTTTCTTCCTTTTTGATAGTTTTCCTTTTAATTTTGGTACTGGAAAATTCCAAAGTACCTGCTCAAGCTTGAACCTTGAAAATCCTTGTAAGAAAAACCTTGAGAATTGAGAGGGAAAATTTTGGGGTACAACAACAGCATCATCATCATTCAAAAGGAAAATAAGGGTTACCAACAGGTGTGAAAGCCCACGCTTTCAATCTTCATCTCCTTCCCCCCCTCTCCGGCCACCAAGGAACGACGCCATCCCCTCTCCATTTCACCGAAAATTTCCAAACAGGTATGGTTTCTTCACAACCTATTCTCCTGCATTTTAATGGACACTAAGATTGATCAACAAAAAAAACATAAAAAAGACAAAAAAAACAACAAAAAATCGTTCAAGCCTCAAATTTACAGAACATCACCTTTTCGAGAAAAAACGTTAGAGTTTGGTTAGGAGGCGAGAGAGGGCATTCTGGAAACCGTGAGCTGGGGGAGGATCAGATAGAACCCTTTAAGCATAAATCTGACCTTAGGGTTTTTCAGAGAAACGCGAGTCACGGTGAGATGAGGAGAGATTAGGTTGTTAATAGGGCGTTTCGGCCATGAGCTTAGAAGGTTGAGACATTTCAGAGATGGAAAGATGAATGAAAATGGAAAGGATGATTGAACGAAGGAGACGGGGCAGCGCCGCTGTACCAAAGGGTCCACAAACCCTAAATCTTGTTTTTGCATTTCCCTAATCACAAACTAAACAGCTTAAGACATGGGCCTGTTTCATTTACAAATTCCATAAGCCCATTCGCTTTTTGCTAACCCACCCCCATCTGGCCTTGTTTCATTTACAGCAATAATAACAATGCTTCTTTGGGCCTAACATCCTTTAAACTCCCTAAGCCCATTTGCTTTTGTAATTTGTTCTTCTTCTTATTTTTCTTTTTATTATACAATATACTAAAAAAACTTTTAAAAAAAACATTTTCATTAATTTGACTTAAGTTTTTTTTGTGATTAATTTTATATCATTTAATTTTTTTATATAAACTTATTTTTATTAATTTTTTACATTTAATAAAACATCAAAAAAAGAATTAACCTAGTTTGCTTTCTTTCTTTTAAACTTATTTATAATTAATAAAATACAAACAAATAATAATAAAGATTTTTTAATCATTTTTTTAGAATAGGTTTTATCTTTTTCTTTTCATGTAAATGCATTTCATTTCATACTTTGTTGATTTTATTTTTATAAATTGCCATAGCTTTATTTAAATCGCACAAAAATTCGATTTGGTTGTATTGTTTGATATTTGGACATTGCTATTTCATTTGATGCATCCCCATTCGTAATAATTGTACCCCCATTCCCGAACATTTTGTAATAGCGTAGAATTTCAATTCCCGCAATTTACTATTTTCCATATACTGTATAGTAACTAGGCATGTATGGCAAGATTCAAAAATCAATCGCTAGATGACCTAATCAAGGAATGAATAACTTGAAACCAACACACTTTTTCACACGCGCACCTCTAGGGTAACCTCGCTCGTTGACTCGGAAATACAATCATGTCCCTTGAATATGAGACACTCTAGCAATAACCCTTCGATAAAAAAGATCATAGTCCCTCGATGACCCTCGATGTTGCCTTCAATAAAACGATCTCGTCCCTTACAAAATTGCTAAAGCGTCTCACAAGTTGCCTTCAATGATTGTAAAATTGACCCGCGCCTGTCCCGTTACATCCAATGGTGGGGCTTCTTACCAAATAAATGGTAAGATAACACCATTAAAAGGAAGAAGAAAAGAACAATTTAAGACCTTTCGAGTAGATCGATTCGCTCTTAGTTACTCGCTTGCTCACGACAAAAATGTTTACACCTATACCTCCATTTCAAAACATTTTCAAAATAAAAAATGTTTTGTATACGTTCTTATAGAGACGAGAACCATTGCAAAACCTCTTTTCAAAACACTTTTCAAAACACAATTCACAAACACATCTTTGAACCATTTTTCGAAACAAAACTTTGTACACGTTCTTATAGAGACGAGAACCATTACAAAGAGATTTTCCAAAATACTTTCAAAGCCCACACCACAAGCACACAATCAAACAAAAGCAAGTGATCTAAAATGAGTAACTAAGAGCCCATGGAAAACCATGGATGAAAAGGGTGCTAATACCTTCCCTTTTCATAATCTACCCCCCGAACCCGAGAAAATTCTCGAAAGGTCTTTCCTGTGCTTTTTTACCTTTCCTTTTAGATAAAAGAAAAGTCGGTGGCGACTCTTGCTAACCGCACAAGTGTGAACGAAACGTAAAACTTCTTGTCAGTTCTCCCATCGCATCACACCAACCATGACAACTTATTCAATCAACCCCTTGTACTTTTGAATCAATTTTGATAAATTTGAAATGTGGTGAACCAAAATAAACCTTGTCATTCCATTTCTTCCAAAACAACTTCAATGGTGAGGTTTGGATTACTCAAGCTTTATTGACTAGGGTATGGAAATAAACTCATGAACCCATGGATCAACTTGCTAAGCCACATTGCTTTTACCTTCATTTTTAACAAATAACACAAACCAACATTGCATTTTATTAATTAAAAGGAAAGTCAAAACAAAACATGAATGATCACAAAAGAAAAATAAGTCAAGGTGCTTGGTGATTCCTCAAAGAGCAAAGCTAAAGATAGGGAGGAGAACCAAAAACCCTAATGTGATCTTGGTGTGATTGAATAAATATGGTATGATGAAGGGATCTTAGGGGTAATAAATGGGGTACAACAGACACTTTCTCTGGTTCAGATAAATCGCTCCAAAGATTTACCCTGATTCTTTCTAGTTAAAGATTATTCAATACTTCTGCTGGTTCAGTTTAAATCGATCAATGACTTATCCTGATTCCTTTCCGGTAGACACTTTCTCTGGTTCAGATAAATCGCTCCAAAGATTTATCCTGATTCTTTCCAGTTAAATATTCTTTAAGACTTCTGCTGGTTCAGTCTAAATCAATCAATGGTTTATCCTGATTCCTTCCTGGTAGACACTTTCTCTGGTTCAGATAAATCGCTCCAAAGATTTATTTTGATTCTTTTCCAGACCGCTGTCGGTTCAGTTTAAATCGATCAATGGTTTATCCTGATTCCTTCCCAGTAGACACTTTCTCTAGTTCAGATAAATCGCTCCAAAAATTTATCCTGATTCTTTCAAGTTAAAGATTATTCAAGACTTCTGCTGGTTCAGTTTAAATCGATCAATATTTTATCCTGATTCCATTCTCGTAGACACTTTCTCTGGTTCAGATAAATTGCTCCAAATATTTATCCTGATTCTTTCCAGTTAAAGATTATTCAAGACTTCTGCTAGTTCAATTTAAATCGATCAATGGTTTATCCTGATTTCTTACTGGTAGAAACTTTCTCTAGTTCAGATAAATTGCTCCAAAGATTTATCCTGATTCTTTCCAGTTTAAGATTATTCAAGACTTCTGCTGGTTCAGTTTAAATATATCAATGATTTATCCTGATTCTTTTCTAGTAGACACTTTCTCTGGTTTAGATAAATCACTCCAAAGATTTATCCTGATTCTTTCTAGTTAAAGATTATTCAAGACTTCTGCTGGTTCAGTCTAAATCGATTAATGGTTTATCCTGATACCTTCCCGGTAGACACTTTCTTTGGTTCATATAAATCGCTCCAAAGATTTATTTTGATTCTTTTCCAGACCGCTGCAGGTTCAGTTTAAATCGATCAATGGTTTATCTTGATTCCTTCCAAGTAGACACTTTCTCTAGTTCAGATAAATTTCTCCAAAGATTTATCATGATTCTTTCCAGTTAAAGATTACTCAAGACTTCTGCCAGTTCAGTTTAAATCGATCAATGGTTTATCCTGATTCCTTTCTGGTAGACACTTTCTCTGGTTCATATAAATCACTCCAAAGATTTATCCTGATTCTTTCCAGTTAAAGATTATTTAAGACTTTTGTTGGTCCAGTTTAAATCGATTAATGGTTTATCCTGATTCCTTTTCGGTAGACACTTTCTCTAGTTCAGATAAATCGCTCTAAAGATTATCCTGATTCTTTCTAGTTAAAGATTATTCAAGACTTATGCTGGTTCAATTTAAATCAATCAATGGTTTATCCTGATTCCTTTCTGGTAGACACTTTCTCTGGTTCGGACAAATCATTCCAAAGATTTATTCTGATTCTTTTCCAGTTAAAATCAAGTTAAGACTTAATCTAATTTCTGTCAACAATCACCTTTGGATGGCATCTATAAGCCCATCTCCGACAACTATCCATCATTTCTCCAAATGGAATCTTTAAGCCCATTCCCCACACAATAAACCACCACATCATCAAGTGCAAATTTCTGGACACTCTAGTGTTCAATCATCTCCCACCTTCAAGTCACAAATGGCAGACTCGCCAAACTAACTCTTCAGGTTTAAGAAGATTGAACAGGGGCAGTTATTGTAACCCAGAATTTGCCCTCTCATTTCTCAAGGCATTTCTCACAAGGATTCTCAAAATTCATACTTGCACAAGTACAACTGGATTTTTCAGCATCAAATTAAATAAGAAGCTGTTAAAAAAGGGGGAAAATAGATAAAACAAGCCTTCTTCGATTCATCTCTTTTGATTAGCCTTTTGGCCTCTTTTGATGCAAGCTTGGCTTGCATCCTTCGACTGGGCGTGGGCCTATGGCATGCTGGCTTTGATTAATAAAGTAGGAGCTTCTAGCATGCAACCTTTGATTGCATCTTTGTCCTCATATGGTTCACAATACAGTAGCTGCCTATGTGCCTGCTTCGATTGGATGTTTGATGCTTGCATGGCTATGTTGACTGGACAAATATTCCCCTCCATGCTTGCTTTGACTCACAAAGTGATGGATGGCTATATGTAGCCTTCGATTGAGCCAAAGATTCCTTCTTCCACACAAGAGGCTCCCACCAGGCCAGCAGGCACAAGGCAAGAGCCTCCTGTAGCCTCCTTCGATTCCAAGGCAAAGAGCCTCTTGATTGAAGTCCTTTGATTCAGGAGGAAAAGGCCTCTTTTCTAGTCTCCTTAGATTGCACATTTTTCCTCCTACATGCCTCTTTCATTTGGGGCATGTGGCCCTCCTTTGTTACAAGCTTCGGTTGTGCCCTTTATCCTCTGCATGCATTCTTTGTTTGGGGCGTATGAATCCTTCAGTACAAGTTTTTGGTTACACCTTTTGTTTGGGCATGTGGTTTCTTTCATGCAAGCCTTCGTTTGAGCAAAGATCTCTTGCATGTGTGCATGAAGTCACAAAGCGGGACCCCCTATATACACCCTTTTGTTTGGCCATATGACCCCCCTTGCAGGCAAGTTTGAGTGGGTAGTGTCTCCCTTGGAAATAGTTTGCTTCAACATACAAATTCTACATTATGCCATGGTCTCATGCGAAAGAAGTATCATGGTGGCACATTCGAAGGACTTGCCAGACATGTCTAGATGTCCCAATCGAATGACATGCTTTGTTGATCCACTCCAGGAGCATGTATTTGGACCATTCGAAGGAACCCAAAATAGGCCTGGTCGAAGGATACCCATATGAGCGCTTCGAAGGACACTTTGATTTGAAAAAAGGAAATGTTGTTGAGGAGTATGGTCGAAGGATAGGGCTAGGGGGTCAAAACAAAAGGTTGAGATGCCCAGAAGTACTTTCTGACCAAGTCCCATGCACTGCCAAGTTCAGGCCTGATACACTGGCCATAAAACTCCAAAACTGCTGCACAACAGTCCTGAAACACTGCCTTATTTCTTGCACCAAAATGACATACAAACACTGTCCCTCGAAAGATACAAGCACACCATGCCTTTTTTTTGTTTAAACTTTTTTCCCCTCCTAAAAATCAGCCAAATCCATCTATAAATATGAGCATCCATCACACATCGTAGGGGCCCCTTGATAGTTGCAAGAAAACTCTTGTGAGAAATTCTCCAAAAAACTCTCAAACACCTCTCAACATTTTTTAAAATATTCCAAGCACTTTTGAAAAATTGAGCCCCCTTTGTACACTAAGTGAATCTTTCGATTCACTTCCCAAGTAACCAGAGAGCTAACCTTCGATCCACTCCCCCAACCACAATACAAAAATCTTTTGATTCACTCCCTTACCTAGTAACCTTCAATTCACTCACATACCCTTCCTTTGATTAAGTGACTACTCAAGCAAGGTAGTAACTGTACTAGTGTCAGGAAGGCCCCAAGGAACTTCCATTCAGCACCAAGGAAGACACTTGCAGTTTCCTTCAATTTAGGAACTTCAAGAGGTAAGTTCCCTTTAAACTTGAAACTATTTCATTTAACTATCATGTGCACATGCCAATAAAGAAAAAATGTATATATTTCATACACAGATCTTGACCATGTTTTAACCTTCGATTATGACTACCCATGTGCTAAAAATATCAACTCTGACTAGTTAGGCTTTGGACTTTGAGACCCAATAATTTTGTGCTAACCCCTGGCCTGTAGCTTTTGAAAGTTACACTTGAATGTTGCATTTTAAAAGTTTAAAACAGGTTCTTTGTACCCTTCAATTGGCTAAGTACTCAAGCCTTTCGAGTCTCAACCTGAGGGCCTAACATGCCTGTAGCCGAAGGAGGCAGCAAGGAGCCTTAGGCAAATAGCGCATTTCACATTGACCCCGGGCCTCAAACGAAGAAAGTAGCCAGTAGGATGTCCATGTTGACTGCCTAGTCTCAAATGAAAGAAGCAGCCAGAAGGGTGGTCATGCCGACTTCCAGGTCCCAATCGAAGGAAGCAGGCAAAGGGTGAAATCGAAAGACACGACCTTGCTAACTCCAGGCCCAAATTGAAGGGAGCCAAGAAGTGCAAAATCGAAGAGTGTGGCTTCCTGAATCGAAAGAGCTCATTTTTCTTCCTTTTGTTTGCCTTTAAATTTCTTGCTCTTCAATATGGTTGTAATAGTGTAGGATTTATTTTCTGCATTTTTATTATTTTGGTATAAATCTTAGTAATTAGGATGTATGGCAAGATAAAACCAACAAGTAGATAATCTAAAATTCAATAACGAAATGCATGCAATCAAACACACTATTCACACACATGCACCCTTAGGGTAATCCCACTTGTTGCCTCGGAAAAATAGTCATGTCCCTCGAATATGGGTGTTTTAGAAAAGACCCTCGATAAAAGATCGTAGTCCCTCGCTAACCTTTAATGTTGCCTTCGGTAAACGATATAGTCCCTAAACGACATTGCTAAAACGTCCCATAAGTTTCCTTCTATGACTATACAAACGTCCCACACCCGTCCCTTCACATCCAATGATGGGTGTTGTACCCCAAAATTTGCCCTCCCATATTCTTCAAGAAATTGCCAAGCCTAGTCACAAAATTCCCCAAGGGTTATGCAGTTCAACTGTCTCCTATACAGTCAAAACTAGGGTTTGGGTTCTGATCAAGAAAATGAAATTTTCAAAGGCCCAATCAAGTCTCATATGCTTACAAAGATGGTCAAGTATCCTCATATCAAGTTTCAAGGCATTCAGCTCAAAATTGCACAGTCAAAACCCTAGATTGCACTACAGTCAACTGTAGGGGCAAAATGGTCATTTGACAGTCAAAAGTTCAAATTTTTGGTCAACATATCATTTTGAAGCCACAAACATCATTTGATCAATGCTTGATCATGATTCTCAAAATTTGGCTCAGAAATCATCAAAGATGCAAAAGTTACTATATTTGGACAGCTGAAAAAGTCAACTGAAATTGACCAGGGCATAACTTTCACATGGATTATCAGAAAAATTCCATCCAAAGCTCATTTTGAAGAGAAAGACATTTCCTACAACTCATCTTCATACTTCAAGTCCAAGAAATGCTCTCACAAAAAGTTATCAATTTCAACATTATAGGTCATTTTCAAAAGTCAACAAAAAGGGTCTTTAAGTCAAAGGCCATAACTTGCGATTGGTAAATCAAAATGACATGGGACCAAAGGCATTGGTTAGAGGACTCAAAGACCTTTCCAAAATGTCCAAGAACATGTGAAGAGCTTAAAAATTGAGCAAGTTATGCCTTGTGGAAGTTGGGAAATTTTTGGGAATTTTGAAAAGTCAACTTTACTTCAAATGACCTAAAATTGCTAATGGGCCCATTTTTCTTCCATGATTCATCATTCTAAGCATATGCACGACCACTTGGCCCAAAGGGAAGTATTTTCTCATTTTTTATTTATTTATTTGGATTTTTATTTATATTAATTCAATTAAATCAAGTAAATACATGAAAAATATCAAAATTGCCTTAACCAATTTTTTTATGCATGTTTGATACTCAATATTTCGTGTAAATACAAATGGGGAAAGATTTGGAGCTGATTGGCATGATTGAACAAAAATGCACATGGAAAAGATATGGAAGATCCTTAGGGAAATCAAATATTCAAAACAATAAATTCCAAGAGATTTGATCCATGTTTTTGACTTAATTGCCTCACTACAAAGGCCTGAACCTAAACCTAATCCTGGGAGACTCAAAAGCTGCGCCCAAGAACATTTTGCAAACTTGAATTTTTTTCCATAAAACACAAAACTGAATTCATTGTTGGAGGACGATTCAAACCCTACAATTCATTCCATTGGCTTCCTTGAGTCTCCTTGATCATACTCTAATCAAAAACAACAACAAAAGCTCCAAGAATCGGTAATAAGGACCCCTCCTGCACAGAGAAAAAGTCACCATCGTGCTTTGCATTCTAGACATTTTCATAGCATTCTAATCATGTATTTGTATTCCTCATAATGTTCTAAAGCTAACCCATACTTTTAATTTGATTATTATGCGTTATAGGCAATTTCGCCATTGTTAAAATTTAGGGTTTGCAGAGCTTCTGAATAGGGGTTTTCAGACCAAGCAAAATCAGGCCACCTCAATACCATGGTTGGATTCAGTGCATCAAGACGAAGAAATCTTGACCCTCGCGATCAATTTATTGACATCATAGCGCTAGTCGCTATTTTCTTGAAGCTAGCCTAAGACCATGCGTTCAAAACCGTTTCCATAGGCTTTTGTTTCAGAAAAAATAAAAACAATGAAGAAGACAACCTCGTTGTCAAAGCGTGATAGGCCGGTTTGAAAACTGGCGCGCTAAACCACTAACGCGTTTGCTTTTTCCTTTTGTTATTTATTTGTCACAATATATTTGAATACGCGTGTAGCTCAGCTGGCAAGCAGGATTGGTAGTGGAGGTACATGACCTGGGTTCGAACCCCAGGTCTTTCACATGTTCAATATTATTTTTCATTAATTAATCTCATGCAGCGCTTGGTTTGTGGATATACCATGTGCCTCCATCATCAAGCCAGCCACGTTCATTTGGAGATTTAATCCAAGGCCAAGAATCTGAAGAACACGTATACTCAGGTCAACGCATCCACATGCTAGGCAAAAAGTCAAAAAGGCCACTGCTTGTTGGGCCAGATTCTTCATAATTTGACCTCACCATTTGGGACTACACCCCCACCCTGGTTTGCAAATGTTTTATTTTTCTCATATCTTTTTTTAATTATTATTTTTATTTGTTTTATTGTTTTAGTTTAATTCATTATTTTTACGATACATAAAAAATACAGAAAAAATCAAAAAAAGATAAAAATATAATAGATTATTTTATTTTATTTTAATATTCTCATAAATAAATTAATATGTAATTATTTAGTTTAATTAGGTTACAACATTAATTCTTTTTTAATAAAAAAATCCAAAAATATGTAGAATTAGGTTTAATGAATTCTTTTTATTCCTTTTTAATTTTCCCTTTTTTTACAATAATAATGTTTAGTTTATTTATTTTCTATAATTAAATTTTGCATGTAAATTAACTTAGATTTAAATTAGGTTAAAACTTAATATTTTCACAATAAACTTAAAAACCATTAGAATTAGGGTTTACATTTCCAATTTCATTCTAATAAATTCTTCTTCTTTTAAATCTTAAAAACATTAAAAATACCAAAAAACATTCTTATTTTAATTTTAAATTCTTTATTTATTTAATTTTGCAAAAGGGTCCAACGCCCGTATTTTTAATTGTTAATTTCGCGCATTTATTTTATATCGTTTAAATAATTATGTACATGTCCCAAAGCCTTGTAACAATTTTTACTTTTCGCACTTTTATTTCTTTCGCTTTCTTTACTCTCCGTCAAATCGGGTCCGGTTTAATTTTGGCGATGTGGACCCGGGCCATTTGTAATAGTTGTAGATTTAATTTCCGCATCTTTTAAACTGTTAAATAAGCATGCAAGAATGAATGGACTTAATTAAAATCAAGCGTAGATCACAACAAACATGACAAGACAAATATCAATGAAACTGACACACGAATCGCACACACCACCCCTAGGGTACGCCTCACTGTTGCCTTTCGAAAGGTGATCGTCGAGTAGAGGATGTCTTAGTAAGTCCTCATGATCCGGGAACCTGGCATGAGGGTAGCTTCTAAGGTGTCTTCCCATTGCTCTGGTGATCACCATGTCCCTAAAACTCGAATTGACCCGAACACCTCCAACGGTGGTGCTACCTACCTCTCAATGGTGGGATGGCACTATTTTAAAGGACATCTACACAGACGAATTCCTTAGGGTAGGTAGGTTCTCAAGGATACTTGCTCTCTTCAAAAACAAAACAAAAATACTTTTCACACCAACACATTTTCAAAAGCTTTCAAAGCAATTTTTTCAAACACTCTAACGTACGAGTCGAACTGAAATTTTTCAAAGAAACTTTTTAAACCCACATTGAAAAGCAAGCAAACATTTTTGAAAACACATTGAGCAAGTATCTAAGAGCCCATGGATAACCATGGATAGAAAGGGTGCTAACACCTTCCCTTTCTATAACCTACCTCCCGAACCGAGAGCAATCTCTTTAAAGGAATTTTTCTGTGCTTTTGTCCTTTCCAAATTGGAGAAAATAAAAGACGGTGGCGACTCTTGCTTACCGCGACATTTCGCGAACCAGCGTTAAACAGTCAGTTCCAGATCCACCGATCACAGAACTGGCGACTCTGCTGGGGACTCTTTATAAAGTGAGGTGTACCTTAGGGATAGTTCATAACTGTGTTTTCAATTGTATTGATTTGCTTGCTTTAAATTGTGGGACTGTCTTGGGAGTTCTATAGATCCTAACCCGGATCTGGGGGATACCTTCTTAGAAAGTAGCAACAAGGCTGTGAGGGAACTATGCCGGGTATACCGACATGGTAGAAACAGTCTGCTACGTTGATGTGGCACTTTGGTGTGTACCGGTAACCCTTGAGTTCAGTCAAGGAGAGTACGGGGCCTCCGCGTGGTGTCATGAAGCATCAACCGACCTTAGGAACCTTAATGGAACCATCTTGGCCTCTTTAGGGTAGTGAGATAACTGACTTTGGTGCAGTCCGAGGTTGGTTGATACTCGATACTACACTCAATTGAGGGTTGCTTTCCTGGAATATTTTGGTCGCCAGTTCAGTGGCTAAATCGAAACGATGAACAATGAAAGCAATCCCGTGATATTGGGACCCTTAGAACCCAGTTACTTCTGATAGGACAGGTTGAGCCCACCAACTTCAAGAGGGTAATACCCAGACCTCATGCTGGCCTTAAACTCTAAGGGCTTCTCTTGTGTGACTTGCGTGCCTTCGTACTTGACTACTTGCATGCTTGTTATCTATCTGACACATGAACTACTTGCAGGTTTTGTTTATAGTCCTTAATTGGGACTCGTAACAGGGTTTACTAAGTCTCTTGCAGGTTTTGTTTATAGTCCTTAATTGGGACTCATAACAGGGTGTACTAACTACTTGCAGGTTCTGTTTATAGTCCTTAATTGGGACTCATGACAGGTTTTACTTGAGTTTCTTGCAGGTTTTGGTTTGCAGTCCTTAATTGGGACTCATAACAGGGTTACTTACATTACCCCCATGCATAGCATAACATCATACCATTGCATACATCCTGCATAAGGACTAACCCATTTCAAGGATCTCAAGGGCTTGTGATGCAGGTCATGATGAATCAAACATCCTAGCCAGGGGCAAAGAGGATTTATTTTCCTCTAGCCAAGGTTGTCAGGGGCTATGACCCACTGGATATGGTGAGCCTTTGACCCTTGAAGAAGGGCTCTCTACAACAGGAAGTTCTTCAATCAAGTTTCCAGTTTCCAACTCTAACAAGTTTCTCTGTTTACCCTGCGAGGTCCTTGAAATCATTGCATGCATGTCATACATCTCATTGCATTGCAGGTGTCCCTTTGACAGGTTGCTTACCCTTCTTCGCTGTTTATTTCAGCCGATCGTCATGAATCCTGAATCATCAGCTGAGCAGTCCATTAAGGCCCTCCAGGCTCAGAACGCCCAGTTCCAAGGGTTGATCATGAACTTGACCCAGGGGCAACAAGATCTGAAGGCCCTGCTTTTGAAGAAGGAAAAGAAGAAAAGGAGGACTGTTTTGTTCAGCCCTAGACGCAGATCTGGGAATACACCGCAGACTGAAACTGAGAGGACCACTCCATCTGTGGGAAAAAGCAGTCATCAAGAGGAAAGGGTTCCCAGTCCAGAGGTCTCTGACAATGAAACAGATTTCGACGACGAACAGTACCCTCCGGCTGAGGACAAGTACAAACAGTTGGAAGACCGGCTAAGTGCTATGGAGATACAAAAGGTGCCTGGCCTGGACTTCGAGGATCTAGGTCTGTCTTCTGGGGTAGTGATCCCGCGCAAATTTAAGGTACCTGCCTTTGCTAAATACGATGGGGCATCCTGTCCTAAGTTGCATCTCAGGGCTTATACAAGGAGGATCCAACCCTATACAGCCGACAAGAACTTATGGATCCATTTCTTCCAAGAGAGTCTTTCGGGGACTCAGCTCGAGTGGTTCTATCAACTGAATGGAGCCAACATCCGTACCTGGGAAGACTTAGCCACTGCTTTCTACAAGCATTACCAGTACAACGCTGACCTCGCTCCCACGCGCACTCAGCTTCAGGGAATGTCTATGGGTGCAGGCGAAGGCTTCAAAGAGTATGCTCAAAAATGGAGGGACCTTGCTGGAAGGGTACAACCACCTCTGACTGACCGTGAGCTCGTCGACATGTTCTTGGGGACCCTGTCTGGTCCATTCTTCAACCACCTAATTGGGAATTCTGCTGCTGGGTTTACAGATCTTGTCTTGACTGGGGAGAGAATCGAAGCTGGTATCAAGTCGGGGAAGATTCAAGAAACCGCACCTACTGATGCTCAGAAAAAGCCCCACAGTGGAAAGAAAGAGTCCAATGCTATACATGGTAAAAAGGGTCGTCATGATGTAGGGGCAATCCAGATTTCTGATCCCACGCCCGTTCAACCAAGAAAGAGCAATAGGCGTAGGATAAAGCATCAAGATAGGAAGTACTGACATCAACATGTCTTTGTCTCAGGCATTACAGCAATTGCTGAAGGCGAAAATGATCACACTAAAGGATCCTCCTCAAAATCCTGACACTTCCTCTCCCAAGTACAACCCGGGTGTGAGATGTGCCTACCATTCTGACAGTCCTGGACATGACACCGACGACTGTTGGACCTTGAAGAACAAGATCCAGGATTTGATTGACGCCAAGGAGGTCGAGTTTGAACACTGATCCTACACCGAATCATCGAGAATGTCTTTTGTTCATTCAAATATTCAAGTTGTATTTTTCTTTGATTGTTCAAACATTTATTCATGTTAAACGTTGTTATCACATTAATACATCGCTTATGTCTATGTTGAATCAATATATTCGCATTCACTATATGCAAACTGTTTTCATATTTTTTCTGATGTCAACTCTCAATTAATAATTCTAAGCCTCTTGAGGGAGGATGACGAAAACGATACCACGATCTACAGTATGCTTTTGAACAGACCCCGCTGATGAGGTACAGGCATTGTTTCAAATCCTAAACACTGGAGTTATAAGGAAGATAATCCCTCGTCAACCCATCTGAGCCAAAGAAGTAGGAGTTTTATTTTCAAAAAAAAAGTGAAACCCTTAATCATAACCTGGGGCAGGGTAGTCTTCTCAGTTGATCCAAGTGCATAATGAATGGCACCAAAGAGATCCTTACGAAAAAAGAAAGACAGTGACGGTTCCGAATAATCAAGAAGGACAGGCAGTCATTATATCTCTCAAAATAAAAAAAAACCCATTAAGTCAAAACCCATGAAGGAGACTTACAAAACTGGGGCATCCCGCTGACTGCAATTCCAAAAAGGAAACAGTTCAGGCAAAAAAACAGGGATAACAAAATCAAAAAAGCAAGAGGTCTTATAAACCCTCAACAAAAAAGAAATGACTGCCTAATCAAGATAAACCGTCAATATCCGAACCATTATTGGAACATCAAAGCAAAGACTCAAGCAAGGTCTAACGCACGATCAACTGAGTTTAGGTTTGGAGAACATCACGAAGAACGGGTGGGTACAAATAAAATTTGAGCCTTTATCCTTTGTTTCTTAAACCGTGAACCAGGCCACGTTATAACCCTCAAAAGTCCTAGCTGAAGCATGGGTTAGTTCGAAAGCATACTGTTACGAAAGGTATCCTGACTCCTGAAGGCCTACGGTAAAATACGGAGTTGACATCACGTTTTACAAACAATCACCTGTTTTATGAAAAAAAGAATGCATTTTCAAAATCTTCAAGACAGACATAAGCTTTGCATTTTTAACATAACTTTGTTTGCATATGACTTTTCGTTTGAACATCAGGGAAATTCGCACGATGAATGCCTAATGAACAGAAGCACTTCCAATCAAGGGGCAGGGTATGATCAAGGTCCGTCATCTGGGGCAGTTCAGTCAAGATTCGGAGAATCTCTCAAAGGCCAAATAGCCTGGGGCAAATCTCCGCCTGAGTCACTTGGGGGCATTCCAGCAACAAAACTTACACGATCAAAAATCTTCTGGTGGCACGACAAAACACTTCTAACAGGGGCAACTCCCTACTTTCTGAGAACAGACATAGTCGGAAAGATGCTACGCAAAATCAAAGACCCGCTAGGTTGACATACCTAGGCAAAAATAAGGGCTTCCCGGCGAACAAAAAGGGTTCGGGCAAAATGAAGGGATGAAATGAAAAAAAAACTGTACACCCGGCAAGTCGAAAACCTGAAAAGGCGGCTTGGGCAAAAATGGGTATCTCGGTGGACTGAAAACCCGAAAGGGCAGTCCAGGCAAAAGTTAGGGATTAAAGCGTACGACTATGTCCCGCCATCTGCCTACCAGAAGAAGGTTTGTCCATCAACGACTATCAGCACCCCACAAATGCCTCCCTCATAGAAACAGGGGCAATAAAGAATGGTCTAAGCAATCTGATTGTTCTATCCTCCAAGGTATCAGGGTAGGTTCCGTTGAAGAACATGACCGATACAGTTCAATACTTCCCCAGGAAAGTTGGGATTCATATCCCCAAGCCATAAGCATATCCCCAGTAAATTTTGGAAGCTTGTCCCCTCGCAGAACACGAACACGTCGTCCGGCTTGATTTAAAGAGTTATTTCCTCAACAGGATATAACTGGGTTATCCTCAGCCAAAAGCCATGGAAAGATCGTCGTCGACACCGTCTTCTTACCCCAGCGAAGTCCATCAATACTTCCAACAACAAAGATATCCTCAGCAAGTTACTATCAACATTCAGCAAAGCATCTCTCCCCCCACAGAACGTTGCTTCCCAGCATGGTCACTAGAGTATCTTTTCTCCCCGCAGAATCTTCCATTTGCCAAGTTTATTCCGCAACGGAGTCATCTTCTCCTACCGGTATTCTTGCAGTTATCATCCCCAGCGGAAGCAAAATCTATTCTTCAACATCAGCCCAGGATACGACTTCCCGGCACCCGTCAAGGATTTACTTTCCTAGACGAAAAACACATTCATAAAACGTCACATACATCATTATAGCATGCATAGACGCATCATATCACCCCAATCTCATTTATTTTTGAGAACATCTTAAAATCATGCAATTCACGCATTATGACATCACATACAACTAATTCGTTACTGTTTCAGGAAAGAACGATCAGCAGATAAAAGTCTTTTCCCGTTGAGGTAGTAATCGTCCCAGATTCCTTCACCACCCGTTGAGGTAGTAATCGTCCCAGATTCCTTCATCACCCGTTGAGGTAGTAATCGTCCCAGATTCCTTCATCATCCTGCTGAGGTAGTAATCGTCCCAGATTCCTTCATCCCCCGTTGAGGTAGTAATCGTCCCAGATTCCTTCACCACCCGTTGAGGTAGTAATCGTCCCAGATTCCTTCATCACCCGTTGAGGTAGTAATCGTCCCAGATTCCTTCATCATCCTGCTGAGGTAGTAATCGTCCCAGATTCCTTCATCCCCCGTTGAGGTAGTAATCGTCCCAGATTCCTTCATCCCCCGTTGAGGTAGTAATCGTCCCAGATTCCTTCATCATCCTACTGAGGTAGTAATCGTCCCAGATTCCTTCATCACCCGTTGAGGTAGTAATCGTCCCAGATTCCTTCATCATCCTGCTGAGGTAGTAATCATCCCAGATTCCTTCATCATCCTGCTGAGGTAGTAATCGTCCCAGATTCCTTCATCATCCTGCCGAGGTAGTAATCGTCCCAGATTCCTTCATCATTCTGCTGAGGTAGTAATCGTCCCAGATTCCTTCATCCTAGATTTGGAGTAGCAATCATCTCAGATTCCTTCATCACATCCTTATCAAACAAAAAGCCTTCTCTAGTCCAGTTAAATCGACTCCCAACAGATTTTTCTGATAAAGATTCAGCAGAAGTTATGGTCCCCTCTCCGGCAAGTGCGTGAGGTAGTAATCCCTTTTTCAGATGTTTCCCTCTCCGACGATGAGTGTGAGGTAATAGTCTCCTATGGTTCCCTCTCCGACGGTGTGTGAGGTAGTAATCCCTTTTTCAGATGTTTCCCTCTCCGACGATGAGTGTGAGGTGATAGTCTCCTATGGTTCCCTCTCCGACGGTGTGTGAGGTAGTAATCCCTTTTTCAGATGTTTCCCTCTCCGACGATGAGTGTGAGGTGATAGTCTCTTATGGTTCCCTCTCTGACGGTGTGTGAGGTAGTAATCCCTTTTTCAGATGTTTCCCTCTCCGACGATGAGTGTGAGGCGATAGTCTCCTATGGTTCCCTCTCCGACGGTGTGTGAGGTAGTAATCCCTTTTTCAGATGTTTCCCTCTCCGGCGATGAGTGTGAGGTGATAGTCTCTTATGGTTCCCTCTCCGACGGTGTGTGAGGTGACAATTCCTTTTCAGATGTTTCCCTCTCCAACGATGAGTGTGAGGTGATCATTCCTTTCAGATTATAATTGCCTATGGTCCTCTTCCCAATATTGCAAAGATGGTAATTCCCGCAAAGATTTTTCTCAACGAGCGTTGTTGAAGTTAAAATCACCCAAGGTTCTCTTACCATTCATGCTAAGGCAGTAACCATACCTGGTTCATTCATCATCTTTTGAAGTTCCAGACTCAGCTCCTGTAACTAGTCAGGACACATCTATACCAAGCATCTAAAATCAGCTCTTGCGGCGTGTCAGGTACTCATTTTTCTTTTGCAGGTATGCAGGTACTCGCTAAGGAATCTCCTACGCAATCAACATCCAGATGGCATCTATAAGCCCATCATCCTATCCAGCAACCTCCCAATGGCATCTATAAGCCCATTCCCCCCTTCACACTGCCAACATGTGAGCGCAAATTTCTAGGCACTCTAGTGTCCAATCATCTTCTACCCTCGGATTACGAAACGCACACCAGCCAATCTGCATCCTCAGGTCTAAGAAGATTGAACAGGGGCAACTGTTTTACCCCAAAATTTGCCCTCCCATATTCTTCAAGAAATTGCCAAGCCTAGTCACAAAATTCCCCAAGGGTTATGCAGTTCAACTGTCTCCTATACAGTCAAAACTAGGGTTTGGGTTCTGATCAAGAAAATGAAATTTTCAAAGGCCCAATCAAGTCTCATATGCTTACAAAGATGTTCAAGTATCCTCATATCAAGTTTCAAGGCATTCAGCTCAAAATTGCACAGTCAAAACCCTAGATTGCACTACAGTCAACTGTAGGGGCAAAATGGTCATTTGACAGTCAAAAGTTCAAATTTTTGGTCAACATATCATTTTGAAGCCACAAACATCATTTGATCAATGCTTGATCATGATTCTCAAAATTTGGCTCAGAAATCATCAAAGATGCAAAAGTTACTATATTTGGACAGTTGAAAAAGTCAACTGAAATTGACCAGGGCATAACTTTCACATGGATTATCAGAAAAATTCCATCCAAAGCTCATTTTGAAGAGAAAGACATTTCCTACAACTCATCTTCATACTTCAAGTCCAAGAAATTCTCTCACAAAAAGTTATCAATTTCAACATTATAGGTCATTTTCAAAAGTCAACAAAAAGGGGCTTTAAGTCAAAGGCCATAACTTTAGATTGGTAAATCAAAATGACATGGGACCAAAGGCATTGGTTAGAGGACTCAAAGACCTTTCCAAAATGTCCAAGAACATGTGAAGAGCTTAAAAATTGAGCAAGTTATGCCTTGTGGAAGTTGGGAAATTTTTGGGAATTTTGAAAAGTCAACTTTACTTCAAATGACCTAAAATTGCTAATGGGCCCATTTTTCTTCCATGATTCATCATTCTAAGCATATGCACGACCACTTGGCCCAAAGGGAAGTATTTTCTCATTTTTTATTTATTTATTTGGATTTTTATTTATATTAATTCAATTAAATCAAGTAAATACATGAAAAATATCAAAATTGCCTTAACCAATCTTTTTATGCATGTTTGATACTCAATATTTCGTGTAAATACAAATGGGGAAAGATTTGGAGCTGATTGGCATGATTGAACAAAAATGCACATGGAAAAGATATGGAAGATCCTTAGGGAAATCAAATATTCAAAACAATAAATTCCAAGAGATTTGATCCATGTTTTTGACCTAATTGCCTCACTACAAAGGCCTGAACCTAAACCTAATCCTGGGAGACTCAAAAGCTGCGCCCAAGAATATTTTGCAAACTTGAATTTTTTTCCATAAAACACAAAACTGAATTCATTGTTGGAGGACGATTCAAACCCTACAATTCATTCCATTGGCTTCCTTGAGTCTCCTTGATCATACTCCAATCAAAAACAACAACAAAAGCTCCAAGAATCGGTAATAAGGACCCCTCCTGCACAGAGAAAAAGTCACCAACGTGCTTTGCATTCTAGACATTTTCATAGCATTCTAATCATGTATTTGTATTCCTCATAATGTTCTAAAGCTAACCCATACTTTTAATTTGATTATTATGCGTTATAGTCAATTTCGCCATTGTTAAAATTTAGGGTTTGCAGAGCTTCTGAATAGGGGTTTTCAGACCAAGCAAAATCAGGCCACCTCAATACCATGGTTGGATTCAGTGCATCAAGACGAAGAAATCTTGACCCTCGCGATCAATTTATTGACATCATAGTGCTAGTCGCTATTTTCTTGAAGCTAGCCTAAGACCATGCGTTCAAAACCGTTTCCATAGGCTTTTGTTTCAGAAAAAAATAAAAACAATGAAGAAGACAACCTCGTTGTCAAAGCGTGATAGGCCGGTTTGAAAACTGGCGCGCTAAACCACTAACGCGTTTGCTTTTTCCTTTTGTTATTTATTTGTCACAATATATTTGAATACGCGTGTAGCTCAGCTGGCAAGCAGGATTGGTAGTGGAGGTACATGACCTGGGTTCGAACCCCAGGTCTTTCACATGTTCAATATTATTTTTCATTAATTAATCTCATGCAGCGCTTGGTTTGTGGATATACCATGTGCCTCCATCATCAAGCCAGCCACGTTCATTTGGAGATTTAATCCAAGGCCAAGAATCTGAAGAACACGTATACTCAGGTCAACGCATCCACATGCTAGGCAAAAAGTCAAAAAGGCCACTGCTTGTTGGGCCAGATTCTTCATAATTTGACCTCACCATTTGGGACTACACCCCCACCCTGGTTTGCAAATGTTTTATTTTTCTCATATCTTTTTTTAATTATTATTTTTATTTGTTTTATTGTTTTAGTTTAATTCATTATTTTTACGATACATAAAAAATACAGAAAAAATCAAAAAAAGATAAAAATATAATAGATTATTTTATTTTATTTTAATATTCTCATAAATAAATTAATATGTAATTATTTAGTTTAATTAGGTTACAACATTAATTCTTTTTTAATAAAAAAATCCAAAAATATGTAGAATTAGGTTTAATGAATTCTTTTTATTCCTTTTTAATTTTCCCTTTTTTTACAATAATAATGTTTAGTTTATTTATTTTCTATAATTAAATTTTGCATGTAAATTAACTTAGATTTAAATTAGGTTAAAACTTAATATTTTCACAATAAACTTAAAAACCATTAGAATTAGGGTTTACATTTCCAATTTCATTCTAATAAATTCTTCTTCTTTTAAATCTTAAAAACATTAAAAATACCAAAAAATATTCTTATTTTAATTTTAAATTCTTTATTTATTTAATTTTGCAAAAGGGTCCAACGCCCGTATTTTTAATTGTTAATTTCGCGCATTTATTTTATATCGTTTAAATAATTATGTACATGTCCCAAAGCCTTGTAACAATTTTTACTTTTCGCACTTTTATTTCTTTCGCTTTCTTTACTCTCCGTCAAATCGGGTCCGGTTTAATTTTGGCGATGTGGACCCGGGCCATTTGTAATAGTTGTAGATTTAATTTCCGCATCTTTTAAACTGTTAAATAAGCATGCAAGAATGAATGGACTTAATTAAAATCAAGCGTAGATCACAACAAACATGACAAGACAAATATCAATGAAACTGACACACGAATCGCACACACCACCCCTAGGGTACGCCTCACTGTTGCCTTTCGAAAGGTGATCGTCGAGTAGAGGATGTCTTAGTAAGTCCTCATGATCCGGGAACCTGGAATGAGGGTAGCTTCTAAGGTGTCTTCCCATTGCTCTGGTGATCACCATGTCCCTAAAACTCGAATTGACCCGAACACCTCCACGGTGGTGCTACCTACCTCTCAATGGTGGGATGGCACTATTTTAAAGGACATCTACACAGACGAATTCCTTAGGGTAGGTAGGTTCTCAAGGATACTTGCTCTCTTCAAAAACAAAACAAAAATACTTTTCACACCAACACATTTTCAAAAGCTTTCAAAGCAATTTTTTCAAACACTCTGACGTACGAGTCGAACTGAAATTTTTCGAAGAAACTTTTTAAACCCACATTGAAAAGCAAGCAAACATTTTTGAAAACACATTGAGCAAGTATCTAAGAGCCCATGGATAACCATGGATAGAAAGGGTGCTAACACCTTCCCTTTCTATAACCTACCTCCCGAACCGAGAGCAATCTCTTTAAAGGAATTTTTCTGTGCTTTTGTCCTTTCCAAATTGGAGAAAATAAAAGACGGTGGCGACTCTTGCTTACCGCGACATTTCGCGAACCAGCGTTAAACAGTCAGTTCCAGATCCACCGATCACAATGGGGCTTCTTACCAATTCAATGGTAAGATAGCAACATCTAAAGGAGGAGGAAAAGAATACTAGACCTTTTGAGTAGGTAGGATGCTCCTAGTTGCCCGCTTGCTCATAACAACAAAATTTTATACACCAACACCTTCATTTGAAACATTTTCAAAAGAGAAAGCTCTTTGTACGCGTTCTTATTGAGACAAGAACCATTACAAGACACTTTTCAAAATATTTTCAAAACCCACACCACAAAGACATTTTCAAACAAAAACAAGTGATCTAGCGAGAAATTAAGAGACCGTAGATAACTACGGATGAAAAGGGTACTAACACCTTCCCTTTTCATAACCTACCCCCCGAACTCAAGAAAATGATCTCAAAGGTATTTCCTATTCTTTTCAGCCTTTCCTTTTTGGATAAAAGAAAAGTCGGTGGTAACTCTTACTATCCGCAACAATTGCGATCAAACGCAAAACACCCAAGTCAGTTCTCCCACCGTGTTACAGAGAGGTATTCTCACAAAGCTGATTCGGATAGTATTTCTATGAACATAAGCCATGATCTGTAAAACAGAAAAAAGATAAATTCCCCTGGTCCTTGAAATGGTTAGTGAAACGAATATGGATGTTATGATGCATGATTTTATGTTTGAATAATTAAATCACACACAAGCACACACACAAGACCATAGGTTTAGGCTTGCATGGAGTTTATAGGCATATACCCTCTTGAAGTATAAATGGTTCAACATGTCTTAGAAAATTAACCGGGTTTTAAGGAGTCTCAATATCACAGATCTTTCTTTATCAAACATTGTTTCAGCTCAGGCGATCTTTTCTCGCGGCCGAAATATCCCGAAAGTCCGATCTCAATGAATGTAGCATCGAGTATTAACCAATCCTCAGCTTTATACTGAGGCCGACTATCTCACTACTTTCTAACAGCCAAGTTTGTTCAACTAAGGTTCTAAGGCCCGTTAGTGATTTATGATACCACACAGCAGCCCCGTATTCTCTTCGATTTAACATAAGGGATACCAGTACCAACAAATGTGTCATAATAACTCAGCTATCGTTTCAACCATATCAGTTTACGCCGTACAATCTCCATGATATATTGCTGCTTACCTAAAAATGTGCCCCAGATCCGGGTGTAGGATCTTTACAAGTAAACCCAAGCAAACCCTTAAAGATAAAGTATATAAACACACAATGTAAAGAAATTTAAAAATGAACTAAGCTCTAAGGTAACCCCACATTTTTTAAAATCCCCAGCAGAGTCGCCAATTCTGTGATACGGTGGCAGAACCGACTGTTAAACTAGTTTTGCGTTTGTATTTGCAAATGTTGAAGTAAGCAGGAGTCGCCACCGACTTTTCTTTTACCCAACAAAGGAAAGGGTGAAAAGAACAGAAAAATACCTTTTGAGAGTTTTCTGAGTAAGGGAGATAGATTATGGAAAGGGAAGGTGTTAGCACCCTTTCCATACGTAGTTATCTACGGGCTCTTAGATGCTTAGCTCATTTTGGAAATACCTTGTGCTTTATATGTTTTTGAAAAGTATTTTTGAAATGCCAATAGTCAGGAAGTTTGCTTTATGATAACTCTTGTATCAGTCCTTAAGAGTGTTGATAAAGCGTTTTGAAAAGGTTTTGAAAATTGTTTTGTGTAAGTGTAAAAAATTTGTTTGAGCAAGCATCTAACAACTATCTAGTTTTAATCGAAAGGGTCATTCTTTTCCTATTTTGCTTTAGACAGTGCTATCCTACTATTAGTGAGTAGGTAGCCCTATCGTTGGAAGTATTAGGGACATTCGAAGGGACGTTTATAGTCACAAAGGCAACGGGGAAAGAAACCTTAGTAACTACCCTAGAGTTTTAAGATCACTTTATCGAGGCAACATCGAGAGGTTCATTGAGGGACTTGTGATCTTTAAACCGGAGGGTAGCCACTAAAATCTCTCACGTTTCGAGAGTTGTGACTGTTTTCCGAAGGCAACCAAAGTGGGAGTACCCTAAAGGTACGCATGTGAAATTGTATTGTGTTTAAGTTATTTATCTTGATGTTAGGTTTTGCTAATGTTTAATTTTGATCTCTTGCCATACAAACCTATTAGCATGCATCTAAACAGTTAATATATGTACAGGAAATATAAAGTGCGGAAATTAAATCCTAGTCTATTACATCCTGTGGGCAGTTACATAATAGAAAAATATGGAAAAATAAACTAAACTATTACAAAATTTCCCATGCAACCTATACATTCTTTTTAGAATTTAAATGGCAAATAAATAGAAAAATGATAAGAAAAAATACAAAAATGTCCTGAAACCTTAAGTATTAAGAAAAATGAATTTTTTTGGTATTTTTGTGAAATAGAACTAAAATTAATTAGAATCTTAAGTCTATTGATTTTAAATTAAACAAAATGTTAAAGCAATTAATTAATTAATTTACAAAATTAGCTTAATTAATAAAAATACTAACCTAATGTTTTTTTTGTGATTTTATTAATTTATTAAAAGAAAATTAAATCTTGAAAATAAAATATTAAACAAATAAACAAAACAAACTAAAACAGTAAAAGAGGAAAACGCAAACGAGTTTGCTAAAAAATAATAAAGGAGGTGCAATGTTTGAAATTGGTCAGGCCCAATTACGCTGGCCCAGGGGCATTAGGATCTAGTGAGAACGCATCTTGAGAGTTCACAGTAGGGACAACATGCTGGAGGCGTTGGATCCATGTTGTATGGATCTGATGGTGCTGGTGGTAGAGCGCATGGTACGCATGTTTGGACTTGAAGCGTCAGATCTGTCAATATAACATGAGAAAAATAGAAAGGCTGAAGCCTGGGATCGAACCCAGGACCTCTATCCCATCGCGCGCTTCTTCACCACCCAACCATCTGCTTCAATTGTTAGTACAAACAACAAAAAAGTAATATATTTGAAACCCAGTCAGAAATATGTTTGAATAAAACAATAATATGCATGGCTGAATGAAACAGTTTCAAATGCCCAAACAATGGTAGATTTTTATCCTGATGTCAGTATTCGCACGTGAGGACTGTAACACACACAAATACGTTAGAACGATAAAAAAAATGCTCGAATTAAGAGATTGAATTTCGAAATTTATACCTATGGCCGGTATACTTCGATCTGCAGTTTTGAGTATGGAACCACTTTGTTGAAATTTGGAGAAAAGTTGGTGTGGTTTTCTGGGGGTAATGTTTTCGTCTGGCTAATGCGTGTGTGTGTGGCAAAATGTTTTTGTGTCTAGCTAAAGTGTTTGTCTCTAGTGGCAATGTTTATGTGTCTCGTGGCAACATTTTTTTGTGTCTCCCCTTGCTTGTGCTTTTAGCTTTATATTTATAGGGGCGCAATGGTGAACGAGAATGGAAAGAATCAGCCATTAATCATGGCTTTGAAGGAAGAATGGAAAGCCTTAAAAGGTTGCCTTTTTGATGATTTTCTACCCTTTTGGATTTTTAATGAACCTGGATTGGTTTCTCATCTTGAGTCTTTCGAATGCCCTCAAGCCTTGTTCTTCGATGGCTCTGAGTGGCTCCTTTCGATTTGCTCACGATTTCATCCTCATGGCTCCTTCGATTGAGTCCATCTACATTGGTTGTTTGACCTGGAAAATTCTCCTAGTCGAACTCCATTCTTATTCTCTTCGATTTCCTTTTCTTGGATTTTCCTTCTGTTCACCTCCTTCGAACACGGTTTTGACTCCAATCCTTACTTTTGTTTTTTCATTTACAAAGCCATCCTTATTGACCCTTAGTTCACCTTTGATTGGTGAATACATCTTGTATTGTACCAATCGAAGGATAACCTATGAGCACCTTCGATCACCCAATTCCCTTGTACATTCAGGCACATGCCTGAGGCATATTGATCCTAAAAATACAAGATGACTCATATTTGGCTGACTCGTTTCTACATGTCCCTTGATCACGCCATATTTGAAGGTTGCATGTCCTTCGAATCATTAGCCTTTCACATGTTTCTTTGGATAAAATAAAAGCTTTTTGATTCCCAAAATATTCTTCTTTTCAAAATGCCCATTCAAACGTGTCAATCGAAAGGTTTTTTTCTTGTAGTTCTTCGAATAGCTTATATTTTCATGATTCGAAAATAACACCCTTCAATGCCTTTACTATCTCTTCCAATCGAATACTTCAGAAAAAGCCTCCTCACGCGCCTCCTTTCGATCCAGTCTTCCTTGGATATTTCGAATAGCTTCTATTTCAATGGTTCGAAAATGAACCCTTCGAAGCTCTAGTCGAAGACTTCAAATTAGCCTCCTGACATTTTCCTTCGAATTAGCCTTCCTTCGATCCTTTAAATTAGCCTGCATATTGCTGTCAAAGTTGCTTCGACCGAAAAGCTCTTAGGCATATTTTCAGCCTTCGACCTACACTTTGTCATGCACACTTTTTCTTTCTTTCAGCCATACCATTATGCTGAGGCATATGGGGTGGAATGAAAATCATTTGAAGCCCTTACAAACCAAAATTCTTTGTGAGAAATGAAACCTTAGATGGAAGTCTATTGCTTAGAAGGAGAATTTGTCTAGTCAATTATTGGTAAACCTTGAACAATTGAGGACCTTAATGAGCATGCCCTGAATAAAATGGGAGGGAAAATTTTGGGGTGCAACAGCTGCCACAGTTCAATATTCTTAAACCTGAAGATTTAGATTGGCTTGTCTGCCTTTCGTGATCTGGAGGTGGAAGATGATTGAACACTAGAGTACCCAAAAAATTTCACTCGTATAGAAGTAACACCATTGGTTGATGATATCAGGAATGGGCTTACATATGCCATTTAGGGAAGATGATTGAGAGTTGTCAGAGATGGGCTAAAAGATGCCATCTAAAGTAGATGTTGACTTCATAAGAGGTCTCTTTATGGGGATTCATGTTCCTGCTGCCTGAGGAGGACTCCACTGGGGAATGTTGATTTCTATTATTCTCCCGCTTGAGGAAAGTTCTGCGGGGAATATAGTCTAGGAGATTTAGCTGACCATGGCTCTAATTAGGAGTTATCTCTAGACTGCATAGATGAAAGTTATTTGTTTTCTGGTTGAAATCCAGGATTCACACTAACTTGCTGGGGAGAATGAAATTAACTGTTATCCGGAAATGTATTAGAAGGAGCCTGTGTAGGGCTGCTTCAGGATGAGTCTGTGTTAAACTTTATCTAGAGATTATGAGAAGAAACCCATGTAAGATTGCTTCAAGATGAGCCCGTGCAAAGTTGCATCTGGAGAGAAGAAACCCGTGTAAGATTGCTTCAAGATGAGCCCGTGTATAGCTGCATCTGGAGATCATGAGAAGGAACCCGTGTAAGATTGCTTCATTTGGTCGTGTAGATAGTCACCCCATCTTGTTTCGGGAATTGATCCATAATCAGTAGTTCACAAATAGTTATCCTGTCTTGTTTCAGGTATTAATCTGGAATTTGGTTTTGTTGGTTGTTGAGATAGTTGCCCTGTCTGGTTTCAGGAATTAATCTCTGACCTTAGATAAAGAAAGATAGTTTCCCCGTCTTTTATCGAGAGTTAATCTTTAATATTCTCATGTATATAGTTTTCTTGTATGGTTCCAGGTATTAATCTACAATCAAACGTTTCACAGATAGTTGTCTTGTCTTGTTTCAAGTATTAATCCGGAAATCATTTTTGTTGGTTGTTGAGATGGTTGCCCTGTCTGGTTTCAGTAATTAATTTATGACCTTAAAGAAAGAAAGATACTTTCCCTGTCTTGTTTCGGGAGTTAATCTTCGATCTTCTCATGTAGAAAGTTGTCATGTCTGGTTCCAAGTATTAATCTACAATTAGTCGTTCACAAATAGTTGTCATGTCTTGTTTCAAGTATTAATCTGGAACTTGTTTTTGTTGATCATTGAGATAGTTGTCCTGTCTGGTTTCAGGTATTAATCTCTGACCTAGTCTTATAGATAATCGCCCCGTCTTGTTTCTGGAATTAATCTACACTCAGTCGTTCGCAAATAGTTGCCCTGTCTGGTTTCAGGAATTAATCAGGAACTGTTGAAAATTGGTGATGATATATGTCTGCTTGCTAACTTTGCTGAAAAAAGTAAAGAGTCAACCGTATGTAGTGTCATGATGCATGAGATACATCGGGTAATGATGTTCTCAAAATAAATGAGATTGTGATATATATACATTTTTGTTGCATATGTTATGACGCTTGAAAAATGATGTATGAATGCAATGTATGAACGCATCGGTTGTTCTACTCCAGTGTTGCTTTACTAGGGAAAATAAATCCCTGATTGTTGCTTGGGATGAAGAATGTAAATCTTCAAATTTTGTTGAAGTCGAAATGATGAGAATCAGATCTCTGTTGTTAGAGAAATAAACTCTTTTGAAGAAAGGAAACTCTGTAATCCGCTTGGGGATTTTTATGAAATCCTGTTGGGGAATCCAAGAAGCTTGTGAACCAGGCTAAGGAATTCTTTGAGACGCAGGGTAAGTAATTGGAAATTTTTGCTGTGCCAGGGATATCAAAAACTTTAACATTATTAGGCTGTGAACTGAGGATATGGAAATGAATTTATAGTAGGATGTCTCTGCCTTTGTACCTGTTGGAGAAAGTATCTACGGGGATTTGCAGATGGCCTTTAGACATTGTCCAGTTTCTTAAAGCCATTAGTAACTGTCTTTCTGTTTTTTTTTTATGTGTGTATTTGTAAACGGTAATCACATTCAAATGCATATGTTCAAAAATAATCACTGGACGTTTTTGCAAACAAAACAGAAAAATTTAAAACAAATAGTTTTGCACTTTCAACGAGATAGTTTTGTATTAATTTGAAGGAGTTTTGCCTATAATAGGCGTTTTTGTACAAGGTGACGAACATCCTAGTAAGATAATTCCGTCGTAAGAATGAAAACTATATAAAATAGTATACAAAGAAAAACAACTATGTGGAATAATCCCATTGGTTTCCTATTATGCTATTGCCTTTATGTCTTTGAGCGTCTCATCTATTTTGTTGTTTGTCCGAAGCTGACTAGATTGATTAGTACCAGTTGAGCTTGATAGATGTTACCGAAGATTGGTTGTAAGTGATCCAACGGGACATAGTTATACACTTTAAATCCCTAAATTTTTCCTGGACCGCCCTTTCAGGTTTTCAGTCCACCAGGATACCCTTTTTGGCCCAAGCCGCCTTTTCAGATTTTCGACTTGTCGGGTGTACATATTTTTCTATATGCATATCCCTAATTTTTGCCTGAACCCTTTTGGTTCGTCGGGATGCCCTTATTTTTTCCTAGGCCAGTCAACCTAACGGGTCTTTGTTCATGCGTAGTATCTTTTAACTATGTTCGTGTTTATAGGGTGTGTAAGGTCGTCACCATTCATAGTGGTTAAGATCATGGCTCCACCAGAAAACATGTTCTTGATCACAAATGGCCCTTCGTATGTGGGGGTCCATTTTTCGTTTAACTCTTCTTTGAGAGGGGACTCAGTTTACCTAGATGGTTCCCTGATTTCTTTGGGGATGACTGCCTCGGTTCTACATGTTAGTCGGAAAGGTTTCTCCCAGATTAACGAGTGAGGTGTTGTTCTGTAAGCCTAGAGCATGTTGTGTAGATCTTCGACCCCACCCCTTTTAAGCCTCACCCAGATGTGTTTAAGTCCTTGCAGGGTGACTTTGTTCGCAACTTCTACTTGCCCGTTTGTTTGCGGGTGCTCGACATATGTAAAATGCTGCTAGGTGTCGAGCTTGGCAATGAAATCTTGGAAGTTTCGGCCGGTGAACTGTGTCTCGTTGTTGGTGACAAACGCTTGTGGCATTCCTAATCGGGCGAGCAAGTTTCTTTTGTAGAAACAAAAATGTTGTGCAATGTGATTTTGTGAAGGGCTTTAGCCTCTATCCATTTAGTGAATAAATCGATGGCGACGATCAGGAATTTGTTCTAGTGTGATCCTTAGGTAAAGTGATCAAGGATATCCATCCTCCACTGGCTAATGGAAACAGGGAAGATAATGTTTTGAGCTCGTGTGGGGCTGCTAAGTGCATATCTGCATGGCGGTGGCATTTGTCACACTTTTTGACGTGCTCTTTAGCGTCTTACTGCATTGTGGGCCAGTAGTATCCTGCTCATAACACCTTTGGCGCCAAGGATCTCCCACCTAAGTGTTGGGAATTGATTCCTTTGTTGATTTACCGCAAGATATGGGGGACTTTAGTCTCCTCGACGCACTTCAAGAGCGGGATGGAGAATCCCTGTCTATATAGCCTCTGCTCGACCAAAACATATGAGCAAGCTCGGTGTTTAGTTGCATTGGCTTCTTTTTGGTCAGACAACAGCTCCCCTTTGGTGAGGTAATTGAACCCTGGGGTCATCCAATAGGTAATGTCCCCAATGGTATTTACGTAGAGTGATGCAACAGGCTTTTGATACTCGAGCAGGAAAGGGATTCCTGGAAGATAGATTTGTTTCTGCCCTTTTTCCTTGTGCTCACGAGTTTTAAAAGTACATCGGCCCGAGTGTTCTATTCGTGGGGAACATGCTTGATCTCTGTGTGGGCGAATTTTTCATTTTTTCTCTAACCAGGTTTAGGTACTCTATGAGGTTGTTGTTCTTGGCCTGATATTCTCCCCGAACATGGGATGCGACGAGGTAGGAGTCGGTGAAAAATTGTACTTCCTAGGCGATGCCCTGCGAGCAGGGCTTCATATTCGGGTTGGTTGTTAGACGTTAGTGTAATACGGTGGGAGAACTGACTTGTTTTTTTCATTTTATCACAAATTCTGCCGATAGCTAGAGTCGCCACCGACTTTTCTTTTATCCAATAAGGAAAGGGTGAAAATAACAGGAAAGACCTTGAAGATTTTGAGTTCATGCGGTAGGTTATGAAAAGGGAAGGTGTTAGCACCCTTTTCATCTGTATTTATCTACGGGATCTTAATCGCTTAGCTCATTTTGATTTATTTTTTTTTTGTGACTTGTTTGAAAATATTTTGAAGTTTGAACTTTGTAACGATTCTTGTATCGGTCCTCAAGAATGCGTACAAAGTGTTTTGAAAATATCTTTGAAAGTGTTTGTGTAAAATATTTTGTTTTTTGTGAGCAAGCGATTAAAAGTTCTACCCACTCAAGGTTGTTCTTGTACTTTTCCTTCTCCTCTAGATAGTTTTATCCATACCATTAGTTAGTAGGAAGTCTTATCACTGGATGTGAAGGGACATGCGTAGGGTCGTTGTATGGTCATTGAAGGCAACTAGTAAGGACGCTTTAGAAATTTCGTAAGGGACTAGATCATTTATCGAAAGGCAACGTCGAAAGGGTCATCAGGGGCTATGTTCATTTATTAGATGGACTTTGCTAAAGCATCCCCACTTTTGATGGACATGACCGTTTATTCCGAAGGCAACAAAAGAGATTAACCTAAAGGTGCAAGTGTGTGAGTGTGTGCAATTTAATCATTTATCTTTGACTTTAGGGTTTTCTAACGATTCGCTTTTATCTTTCCATACAAACCCTAGTTACTAAGAAGTAAGCATAAAATAATAGCAGGAGATAAAAGCATAAACGTAAATCCTAAATTATTACAACACTTTGGGTAGATACATAATAGACAGTGCGGAAAAGAAATTCTAAGCTATTACATCTAGGAGCAGTTACATAATAACATAAATGCGGGAAGATAAATGATACGCTATTACATTCAAGATAACATCCTCTACAATTTATCTAAGAAAATAGAAATAAGAAAAGAAAAATAGGAAATTGAATGTAAGAAAAAGGGTTTTTTGTGATTTTATATGGAAAATAGTTTTAAATGATAATAATAATTAATACCTAAAAATATAATTAATTTAAAAATTGAAAAAAGGTTAATTAATTAAATTATTAAAAGGTTAATTAAAATCTAGAAAACCTAATTAATTAGGGTTAGTAAAAAAATATTAGGTTAATTAAAATAATTATGTTAATTAATTTAAATAAGAATTAGAGTTACGGAAGAGAAAATAGGGTTAGGAAAACAAACAAAATAAAAATTCCAGAGGTGGGTTTTGAACCCACACCCTTTTCCCTTTCACCAGAAGGCTTTGCCACTGCGCCAGGCGCGTGCCTGTGTTGGGAAAATGCGTGCGATGCAATACATATTAGAACCTGCAAAAAAACATGAAAATATAGGGGGAAAATCCCAAAACACGAAAAGGCATGGATAGAAGCCACGCCGTGGTATAGTAAGACCTTATCATACGCGCGCTTTCCATTGGGGTTGATATACATCCGGTAACATAAACAAAAACAAATAGTTATATAATCAACTCAATTAACTGGATTGGAGAAGCGTCGGAGCCCTAGCTCCGGTCGTCTTCTCCAGCGAGCACCTTCTTCATTCTTGCAAAATGACAAACATTAGAGGTTCCAAAGGACCCTACCCCCTAACTCAAGGCTTTTGATTTCAATGGAACCCTTAGTTTGGGCTAAAACACGTTGTATTGTGAGATATGACAAAACTAACATGAAATGGACCAAGCATGGCAATTCGCGATTCAACCATTATGGGGATCATGCAACGGTCTCGTCCTGCACATGGATATCTTAGAAAGATATTAGTAAAGTTATCATGTGTTAAAACACAAAGAAAATAAAGATATGAATTTGAGAAATATAGGGCAATCAGAGATGCACGGAATGCTGGTTTCGTGTACTTTGGATCATCAAGTTTGATCCATTCTTACCCTATACCACTTCAGAGATTAATTGGAAGGGTTGGTATGATTTGAAAGTGGCTGCAAATAGGGTTTTCAATTTTCCCTAGTTTTTTTATATATTTTGGAATTTTGGAAAGGTTTCTTGTACAAGGGTTCGTGTGGTCTCTTATCTGAAATAATATGAATAAATAGAGTTGGATTAGGTCAAACAAATGTGGGCTTGGACCTTGTATGAAAGCTTTTTTATTTTATCCTTTTTATTTTACTTTGAATAAATAAATAAAATAGAATAAAAAACCAAGGGGTGTATGAATAAGTTCATAGGTTCATAATAATGCCTAATGCATGTTTGAACCTTGAAACATCAGCCCATTCGCCCAAAAACTCAAGTTTGATCACTTTTGGTTTCATGCATTTTCTCAAAATTGCCCAACTTGCATCCAACATAACTCTATCAATTTTTATCATTTGAAAGTTTTCTTTTATTTTTTTGGAAAGATCAATATGTCCTCTACAATCTTTATGTTGATCATTTTTTAATTTGAAGATTTTATCTTGATGTAGTTTGCCTTGACAAAAAGTGTCATTTTGTTGACTTTTAAAATGACCTATAATGTTTTAGCCCATATCTCTCAAATGAAGATTTTTTTGGCCTTGAGCTTAGACATACAAAGATGTAGAGAATTGAATTCCCTTAAAAAGGATCTTTGGTTGAGAAAAATATGATGAAGCATGTGAAAGTTGTGCTTGGTCAAAGTTCAGTTGACTTCTCCTAAGAAAATCCTAATTTGGTAACTTTTAACCTTTGATGAATCTTGAGTTTTCTTTATGAATTATGATCAACCCTTGATCAAATGATTAATGTGACTTCAAAATATTGATGTTGACCAAAAATCTTGAAGTTTGACTATATGCTGACCATAATTGACTTTTTGTCCAAAACAGTTGATTTTCAGTCATCTGAGCATTTGACTGAGCAAACTTGTGATGAAAGGTTTGAAATTTGGCATGAGAATTCCTTGAGACATATGGGGAACCATGAAATCCACTTGAGGCATTATAAGATCAAATTTACTTAAGAAAAACAAAACCCTAGTTGTAGGCCAATTACTTAGGAGGAGAATTTGTCTGATCAACTCTTGAGTAGCCTTGAGCAATTGAAGAACCTAGAAGCATGAGAATGTATCTTGAAGAAAATGAGAGGGTGAATTTTTTGGTACAACAACTTCTCCTATTCAATATTCTTAAACTTGAAGAGTTAGATTGGCATGTTTGCCATTCGTGATCTGAAGGTGGAAGAGGATTGAACACTCAAGTGCCCAGAAATTTGCACTCACATGTGCATGAAGTAACACTGTTGGTTGATTATATTGCTTGAATGGGCTTAAAGATGCCATTCGGAGAGATGACAATGTGTCTTCGGAGATGGTCTTATAGATTCCATCCAAAGTAACTGTTTATAGGAGTATCATAATGAGTCTACGCTCGACTTGATATGATGGAATGAAAATTTCTGAAGAAAAATGCTTTTCAAAATGAAGGCCCTGAAGGAGATGATTTTAAGAACTGAGTCTCTGAGGGAAATCATTTGGTCATGCAGATAGTCGCTCCGTCCTATTTTAGGAATTGATCTGCAGTCTGTTCTTCATTAGTAAACCCATCTTGTTTCGAGAATTTATAACACTTGGTCATATAGATAGTTTCCTCGTCTTGTTTCGGGAATTAATCTCTGACCCGATTTTATGTTGGTAAACCTGTCCTGTTTCGGGAATTCATACCGCCTGGTCGTATAGATAGTTTCCCCATTTTGTTTCAGGAATTAATCCCCGACCCACTTTTTGTTGGTAAAGTCGTCCTATTTCGGAAATTCAAACCGCCTGGTCGTATAGATAGTTTCCGAATCTTGTTTCAAGAATTAATATCTGACCCGCTTTTGTGTTGGTAAACCCATCATGTTTTGGGAATTCATACCACCAAGTCGTATAAATAGTTGCCCCGTCTTGTTTCGAGAATTAATCTTTGTCCCGTTGGAAAATTGCTAATGATATACGTCTGTTTGTAGACTAACCGGTAAGAAACAAAGTTAGTTTTATGCAATTTCATGATGTATGTAATGCATAATGTAATAATGTTCTCAAAATAAATGAGAGTGTCGTATGCTTTCTGTATGCATATGTTATGATGTTTTGTAAATGATGTATGGATATGATATGTTGCTGACGACAACGGTAGCTTTATATAACATCTTTGGCTGGGGAAAATAAATCCCTGATTTTTAATAGGAATCAAGTATATGAATCTTAAATATTGCCTAGAGCATCTTATCTAGGGATTCTTGCTTTCCGTTAGAGAATATTCCGATGGGGACATTCGACTTCTGCTTGGGGATGTAAGAGATGGATACGCCTTTGATGTGTGGATGTCAACTTTTATGGGGGGGACAAAGTTGAATGACATCTGGCCTGGGAAGAGAATCCTGTCGGGGAACTGCAAGAATCAGAGAAATAACCTCAGTTTGGAAAATAAGCCTTGTTGGGGAAATAAACCCTACCGGGGAAATAAACTCTACTGGAGAAGAGAATTTTGTCGGGGATCTTACAGTTTTAAAGGAATAAACTCTGCTAGAGAATTAAATTCTTGTAAATTATGCTGAGTGAATCATATTTTATGGGAATTGGAGTTTCCATCGCATGCTAGGGAAATGGTCAAACTTCCTTATTCGCTAGGGGACCTACTGGGGAAGCTAATCAAGTAAACTGCTGGAAGATGCCTCAATTTCTATCTAAAGGCATATTAGACTCGATGGGGAATATATCTCTATCAAGGATGAGTTTGTAAAGGTAGCTCTACGGAAATTTCTCTGTGGAGATTTGTGGACGACTTGAACGTTATCCAAACTCCAAGAGTCTTTAGTAAATGCTAACCCTGTTTTCATGAAAATATTTATAAACAATAATCATATTCAAATGCATATGTTCATTTAATATATTTATATTGAGAGTTTGCCTATAAATAGGCATTTTTATACAAGGAGACAAAGATCTTAGTAAGAGGAAATCATCGTAAAAATAAAGAAAGTACAAAGAAAAATAAAGAAAATTAGCTATGTGGAAACAATCCCATCGGGTTTCTACTCTGATATTGCCCTTATGTCTTCAAGCATCCAATCCCTTGTTGTCGGAAGAAGTTAACTAAATTGATTTGTACCATTTGAACTTGACGTTGGTAGCAAAGCTTGCTGTAAGTGGATGATCCAGTGGGACATAGTCATACACTTTAACCCCTAACTTTTTCTCGGACCGCCTTTTCGGGTTTTCAGTCCACTGGGATACCCTTTTTTGTCCAAGCCGCCTTTTCAGGTTTTCGACTTGTCAGGTGCACAATTTTTTTACATATATCCCTAATTTTTGCCCGAACCCTTTTGGTTCACCAGGATGACCTTAATTTTTCCTAGGCCAGTCAACCTAGCCGGGCTCTTTTATGTGTAGTATTTTTTGACTACGTCTGCATTCATAGGGTGCAGGAAATCTTCATTGTCCATGGTGGTCAATATCATAGCGCCGCCAGAAAATATCCTCTTAATCATAAATGGCCCTTCGTATGTGGGAGTCCACTTGCCCCTGGGATCACCTTGTGGAAAGATAATGTGCTTTATTACCAAGTCGCCAGCCTGGTATTCCCGATGTTTGAATTTCTTGTTGAAGGCTTTGATCACGCACTTCTGGTATATATTACCATGGCTAACAGCCGCAAGCCTTTTCTCGCCAATCAAATTTATCTGGTCTAGTCTAGGCTGAATCTACTCGTCTTCGTCTAAACCTACGTCTTTCATAATCCTTAGAGAAGGAATCTGTACTTCGACAGGTAAGAAAACCTTAATACCATAGACTAGAGAAAATGGGGTTTCCCCAGTTGATGTTTGTACTAAAGTGAAATAGCCATGAATAGTAAATGGTAACATCTCATGCCAATCTTTGTAGGTCATTGTCATCTTCTGCAAGATCTTCTTGATGTTCTTGTTGGAGGCTTCCACTGCACCATTCATCTTCGGAAGATACCGAGAAGAATTATGGTGCTTAATCTTGAACTGCATGTAGAGTTCTGTGATCATAGTGTTGTTAAGATTGGTACCGTTATCAGTGATAATCCTTTCGGGGATGCCATACCGACAGATAAGATTATGCGTAATGAACTGAGCCACACCATTCTTGGTAATGGAGGCGAATGAGGCTGCTTCAACCCACTTAGTGAAATAATTAATAGCGACCAGGATGAAACGATGCCCATTAGAATCCGTAGGATTAATATCTCCAATCATATTAATGCCCCACATTGCGAATGGCCAAGGAACGGTCAAAATGTTCAGAGGAACCAGAGGCACATGGACTTTGTCATCATAAATCTGGAATTTGTGACAAGTTCTTGAATGACGATGGCAATCAGTTTCTATAGTCGATCGATAATAACCCGCCTTAGAATCTTCTTAGCCATTATATGCCCACTAGAGTGAGTACCAAAGGCTATTTCGTGCATATCCTCCATAATCTTATCGACTTCCTTCTTGTCTATACAACGAAGCAAATTCGAATCGTGATTATGCTTGTACAAGATCCTTTTACTCATAAAGAACTTGGTAGAGAACCTCCTTATAAATTTATTCTCATTGATAGATGCCCCCTCGGGGTACTCTTGAGCCTCGAGGTATATTTTTACTTTGTGAAACCAAGGATTTTATTCTAGTCCATCTGTATCAACTTCGTAGCAATGTGCTGATTTGTCTAGTATCTCAATAGTAATTCGAGGAGCTTCGTTGTCCCACCTGACTTTGAACATAGATGACATAGTAGCTAGTGTGTCTGCCAACTGATTCTCGTCTCGTGGGATATATTTAAAAGTGATTTCCTCGAAATACAGAACTAATGTCAACACATGCTCTTGATAAGGAATGAGATTTTAGTGCTACGTATCCCATTCTTCTCTAATATGACTGATCAGAAGGGCTGAATCCCCGTACACATTCAAAAATTTGATTCTGATATCAATAGCAACCTTAATACCCATGAAGCTTGCTTCGTATTCGCCCATGTTGTTGGTACAGTCAAATCAAAGTTTTGCGATGAGGGGTGTATGGAAACCCTTGGGAGATATAATCACAACACCGATTCCATTGCCCAGCGCGTTGTAAGTTCCATTAGAAACCATAGTCCATTGAGATCTTGGCTCGGGTCCTTTATACGATCCAAGTTCTTCATAATTTGTTACTAGCATAATATTCTCATCCGGGAACTCGAAACTCATAGATTGTTAGTCATCTACAGCTTGATGAGCCAAATGATCTTCCAGTACACTTTCTTTGATTGCCTTCTAACTGGTATACTGAATGTCGTATTCTGTTAAGACCATTTTCCATCTGGCTATCCTTCCGGAGAGAGCGTGTTTCTCAAATATGTATTTTATAGGATCCATCTTTGACATTAACAATGTGATATGAGTCAACATATACTGTCTTAGTCGGGGAGCAGCCCGTGCCAAAGCACAACAAGTTTTCTCGAGCAGTGAGTATCTTGTTTTATAGTCGGTAAACTTTTTGCTAAGTTAGTATATTGCATGCTCTTTTCGACCAGACTCATCATGCTGCCCAAGTACATACCCCATTGAATTTTCTAACAGTAGTAGGTACATGATCATAGGTCTTTCTTCAAATGGCGACATCAGAATTGGAGGTTCTTGGTGGTACTCCTTGATCTTGTCAAAAGATGTCTATCAGTCGTCGTTCCACCTTTCTACTTGATCTTTCTTTAGTAACTTGAAGATTGGCTCACAAGTAGCGGTCAGATGGGAAATAAATCTGGCAATGTGATTTAGTCGTCCCAAGAAACCACGACTTCCTTATCAGTATGGGGAGCTAGCATTTCTTGAATGGCTTTAACCTTGGTGGGATCAACTTCAATACCTTTACCAATGACGACGAAACCTAGGAGCTTACCGGATCTTACCCAAAAGGTGTGTTTGTTTGGATTCTGTGATGCGGTGGGAGAACTGACTTGAGGATTTTGTGTTTTATCACAAATGTTGCGGTTAGCAAGATTCGCCACCGAATTTTCTTTTATCCAAAAGGAAAGGTGAAAAAGCACAGGAAAGACCTTTGAGATGTTTTCTTGAGTTCGGGGGGTAGATTATGAAAAGGGAAGGTATTAGCACCCTTTTCATCCATGGGTTTCCATGGGATCTTAGTTACTTTCTTAGATCACTTGCTTTTGTTGTTTGAAAATGTGTTTGGTGTGGTTTTGAAAGCATTTTGTAAAAAAAGGCCATTCATTTAGGCAATCTTTATAATGATTCTCGTTCGTAAGAATGTATACAAAGATGTTTGTCTTTTGAAAATGTTTCCAATATTTATAAGATGCTTTTGAAATGTGTGTGTTTGTTTTGAAAGTGGAAAGGATAGTTGTTTGAAACGGAGCAAGTAACTAGAAGTAATCTACCTACTCAAATGTCTTTCTTGTGCATTTTCTATTCCTTTGACATTGTTGTCTTACCATTGATTTGGTAAGCAACCCTATCTTTGGATGTAAACGGGACGAGTGTGGGTCTTCGTATAACCATGATTAGAAATGTTTGCAAAGTATCTTAGTATTTTGAGGGACCAAGATCATTTTGTAAGGCAACTTTTGGAATAGCGTCATCGAGGGACTATGATCTTTATATTTGTTTGTTTTGCCAAGATACTTCGCATGCGTAATATGGCCATTTTTGTTTTAGGCAACCAAGTGGAGAAACCCTAAGGATGCTTGTGTGCAAGTGTATCATTTTCATGCCTTGGTTTTATCTTGTATTTAGGGTTTTCTATTTTGCTTTATTTCGATCTTAGCATACAAACCCTAATTACTAATCATGGTATGTAAAGCGATAAATTGCGTAATGTAAATATTACTAAGCTATTACGACAATTTTATGGGAGGGGTGAATACAAATATGAATGGGGGATTTGCAAAAATGTAAACCTAAATAAATTATTACAACCAAATCGAATTTGTACGAATTAGAAAAAATAAAATACAATATTTAAAGATGCAACATAATATACATGTAAGGAAAAGATTTTTGTTTTGTTTTTTATGTAAAAGAAATTTTAATCTAAACCTAAAATTATAAGGAAAAGAAATTAATTTTTTAGAAGGGAGGTTTTAACCCTAATTTCTATTTAAAAGAAAATGAAGTTCATATGTATTATTTTTTATGTATTTTTTATATATTAAAATAATAAATAACATTGTATATAAAAATATAAAGTTTTTATATATGCAAAAATAAATATGTATAAGTATGGGATGAAAAGGAAATAAATAAAATAAACTAAACATATTTTAATTATATTTCACAAGTTTATTAAGAAAATATATGATATATATTAAAAATAAAATATATTTTTATGTGAAAAATAAACTAAAATAAAATAAGAATGCAATATTATGAAATTTATATTTTTTGGATTTTTATATATTAAAGAAAATATCAATGAAAACAAAAATAAATTAAATAAATAATAATAAAAAAAATAAAAAGAGTTGGAAAAGGGGGGTGCTGTAGAAAACTGGCAGCAATGTTAGTAAAAAAACATGGCCCAAATATGGAGGCCCAACCTGCAAAAGATCACAAAAACTGAAAAATGGAAAAATATGGAACAAAAAAGTAGCGCCCAGGTTCGAACCCAAGACATGGGTCTCACCAGCGTGCTACTTTGCCACTGGGGTGGCTATACATCCATTGTTTTAAGTGAAGCAAAAATAATATAACATGAAACAAGTCCTTGTCATGTACTTCATCTTCTTCCCCAAGCTTGACTAGACATCCTGTAACTCTCTCATTCTTCCATGAAAATGAAAACTCATAACATGAAAGTTGTAGTATTTGATCTCACGATTCCAACCATATAAGTTATGTAAGCTAACAATAAAAAATCAGAGAGAATTTTAAAAGCCCTAAATTTAAACCTAAATTTTTCAGAAACTTCAAGTTCTAAATTCTCTCAACCCATGCCAAATAAATGTAAGATAAAGATATGTACATTTTCGTTGCAATGAAAGCTACATTATTTATTCACAAATCGTGGCCAATGGTGGCCTGTACAAGGAGATAGAAGTTAAGATTTTACCTCCTTCAGTTGAAATCATGGATGGAACTGGAGTGAGTTTGATGGAGGCCTAAGGCTTGCTTGAGTTTCCTTGAACTTCCCTGAATGTACTCCCACCCATGCCTTGCTCTGAAAGTGTCTGAAACTCCTTGCCAAGTCAACCTGCAAGCTTTGAAAACAAAAATGGCAGATGATGGAGAAGGGATTACAGTACAGGGATGAAGGTTTGGATTGGTTATATATCAAGTAGGTAAGATGTTTTGATGATCAAGAATGGAAATGCACGATCCAAATATGAGATTGGTATGCTTATGCCAAAACTGCAAGTTTTGACAATTTTATGGTGTTTTTGAGATTGGGAGTGTTTCAGGCCTTAACCAATTGTGTCTTGTGTTTTGTTATGTTTATATATTAGTATAGAATCAGTTTCATGTCAACCCTCCAACAGTTGTGCCAGTTCTAGCCTTTTTGCAACCTTTCTTGCTTTTGAAGTAAAGTGAAGGGACAAGGCTTGCCATGCTTGTAATTTCTTTCTTAGGCTTGGTATAAACTTGTACAACTTACTTTAGGCTTGTAAGATTGGTATGTGCAATGGAGACAGGTTCAATGCTCAAGAATTGGAAAGTGGCAAAAGTTGAGCTTTTTCAAAATGGCAATGGTCACTTAATGCCATTTATGGAATTACAACTTGGGTAATGGCTCTAGGGCATGGATCAAAGCTTTATCAGCTGAGTAAGCATTAAATTAAGGAGTGAGGAACAAGTTTGGGACCTGTAAATCATGGATTAGGCAGCATAGGTACTGATTGGAACTTTGTTCTTCATGAAATGGCTTGGACAAAAAGTGAGAAATTGCCAACTTCATCTCTTCGATTCTCCCTACTCAAAAATGATCTTGAGGAGTTCTTGAACATTTTGGAAATCTTGAAATGTGATATATAACTCATATTTGAAATGAATTTTTATATATCTCTTGGAACTAGGTGAAAAATTACCATGAAGTTGGGTCCAAAACCTGCCTAAATTAGGGCAAAATTTCACTAAGTTATTTAGTTCATTACCATGTATTCATAAATTTATATCTTGAGATCCAAGCATCTTTAGGGAAAAGTGTGTGAAGAAAAGTTGTATATTTCATGGAGTTCTACAACTTTCATGTTGGGAACTTTCTTTGAATCATTATGCATCATGGTGAAAAAGTGGCCTAAAGTTGAGAAAAAATAAGAAATTTTCTATACTTAGAAAATTTTCTAAGTTAAGAAAAAATTTAAATTCAAACCCTAATCTTCAAAATTGGATTCTTGATGAAAAGGTTTCACATTTTGACAAGTTTTGATGAATTATGACCCTTGGCACTTGATTTTGACCAAAAGGTCAAAGTTTGACTTTTCAGTGTACAGTTGACTTTTGATCAGTTGACTACAAATTTCATCTGTCAATCCAATGAAATTGAAATGTTTTGAGCCATGTAATAAGGTCAAGATGATGAATTTGAATCCTTGAAATCATGCTTTAAATCAATTGGTCATTTTCTAGGTCAAAAACCAGAAATTGCCCTTCCTTAGTCAAAACCTTAATTTTTGACCATTTTGCCCTTTTGGTGATTTGATCAAATTTCTTGAGGAATTGTGATCCAAACTTGACCAAATGATACATATAAGTTTAAAATATTGATGTGGATCAAAAGTTATGAATTTTGACTGTAAATTGATCATGGTTGACCTTTTCCCCAATACAGCTGATTTTTAGGTCAACTGTCCAATTGACTGATCAAAAATATAGTTCAAGGCTTGAAATTTGTCATGAGTGATCTTAGGGATCCATAATGATGTTTGAAAGTCACATGAAGCATTGATAGTCAAAAAATCCCTGTGCAATCTCAAACCCTAATTTTGGGTCATCAGTGCATGATTAGATGTCTTGAGCTGACCAAACCCTAATCCAGTCTTGAGTCAGAGAAATCTTATGAGAAAAGTATTGATAAATGAGAGGGAAAATTTTGGGGTACAACAGATTCAGTATCAACTTGTACTTCTTCAATCTCTCAAACAACTTAGGTAGGTGGTCAAGATGTTCTTCTTCACTTTGAGACCTGGCTATCATGTCATCAACGTAAACCTCTATCTCATGATGGACCATGTCATGGAACAAAGCTACCATAGCACACTTATATGTTGCGTCGACGTTCTTTAAACAAAAAGGCATAACTTTGTAACAGAAAGTGCCCCACTGTGTGACAAAGGTAGTGTTCTCAATGTCTTCAGGTACCATATTGATTTGATTATACCCAGAGAAACCATCCATGAAAGAAAATACTTTATGCTGAGCGATGTTGTCAACCAGAACATCAATGTGCGGAAGCGGAAAGTCATCTTTGGGGCTTGTCCTGCTCAGATCCCTATAGTCTACACACATATGCACTTTATCATCTTTTTTAGGTACTGGCACCACATTTGCAACCCACTGAGTATAGGATGTAACAGCTAAGAAACATGCATTTAACTGCTTCATAACCTCATCTTTGATTTTCTCAGACGTCTCAGGACGCATACGACGAACCTTCTGCTTTATAGGGAGGCAAACTTCCTTCTTCGATCAAGCCTTGGAATGTCTTTGTATGACCAAGAAAAGATCTCAACATAGTCATGCACCATCTAGATTAATCTCTTTCTGACACTGTCTTCTAGGTTGGCACCTATCTTGACCTCTTTCTTGTCATCTTCATTATCCAAATTCACAACATCGACTGGCTCTTCATGCGGTTGTATGGCTCTTTCTTCTTGCTCTAACAGTCTAGCAAGTTCTCTAGGTACTTCATAATCTTCCTCACCTTTGTCCTCGACTTAGTAGATCAGATTTTCGAAGTCATAATTGGCAATAACATAATTGTTATCAATGAGATCCAGGGTGGATATATATCTGAAATTTGTTGTGTGGATGTGTGTAAGAACACATAGCTATTTTGAAAGTAATAAAGTAAAAGAAAGACATAGAGCACAAAATTTGTATGCAAACTTCCAATTTTTATTGAATGAAAATATGCGAATGAAATGATAACCCTAACAAATTGACCGTTGTGCCCCGGGTAAGGCACAAGGTTTAAAGTTATTGTTTTTTTTTTTAAATTGCATAGCTAAAACTTGAAAGCAAAAAAATAGAAAATAACATTTACTCATGACTAAAGGAGATCGGTATAACGTCTTTAGTCTTCCAATTGCTGAGCCCATTGCTGGTGGTGGAAAAAATCTAGTTATCTAGATTGTAGTCACTATCAGCATCTTCTATCGCATTGACTCCATTGTTGTTGATGCGGAATCGTGGTACTCTAGCACGAGCACGACGAACAACCCTTTGAGCCTCTGTAGTGAAACCCAAACCAAATTTGTCAGACTTGTAAGGAATGTCAAGAAGTTGACCCCATGTAGTACAACCACCTTCTTCTACCACAACTCTTGCATCCTTCAGAGAAGCCATTATGGGCGGAACCCTGGTAACCTTTGGAATAGCAGAAACGTCTTCTGTAGCGATTGTTGTCCAAGGAATAACTTCAAAAGTCTGGTAGGGAGTCTCGATGAATTCACCATACATCTCAACATTCTTTAATGAGTTCAAGTGAATTACTATGTACTCTTCTTCACCATAAATCATGACAAACTTTCCTTTCACTGGATATTTCAGCTTTTGATGTAGAGTGGAAGTGACAACGCATGCCCCATGAATCCAAGGGCGTCCAAGTAAGCAAGAATGGGTCGGACGAATGTCCATCACATAGAAGGTATAATCTAAGACCTGCAAACCTACTTTGATCGGGAGATCCACCTCTCTGTGCACCTTCCTCTTTGAACCATCAAAGGCTCTAACCATAATGTCATTGGGTTTCAGCACAACCCCTTCATAGTCAAGTCTGTCTAAAGCACCCTTCGATAAAAAAATTAATGAGGAACCCATATCAACTAAAACATGAGCTAAGTTAGTGCCTCTGTATTTAATAGAGACATACAGGGCCTTGTTATGGTTCCTTCCTTCGGGAGTCAAGTCAGCATTAAAAAGCCTAGTCTATTATCAGTGGTCAGGCTAGAAACATAATTTTCAAATTGATCAGCAGAGATTTCTTGCGGTACATGCGCATATTTTAAGAACTTCACCAAAGCCTGAGCATGGCCTTCTGAGCACAACAATAGGGATAACATGGATAAATTGGAGGAAGTCAGCCCCAGATGTTCAACAATCTTATAGTCACTTTTTCAGATGATTTTCAGTACCTCCTCCATTTCTTGGTTGGAGGTATCTTCAGCAATAAACTCTTTTAGTGCCTCCGTCTGGGCAGGCTCATTCATTTCTCCTTTGCCTCGAGTCTCGAGAGTTGGCTCAGTAGTAGTAACACGAACTGGTGTAGCAACAGTCTTCGGAGAGATTTCTGGAGAGAAAATCCTTCCACTTCTAGTAACCTTACTGGTCCGGGAAATATTGTAAACATTGGGATCAGTAACTTCAATACCTTCACTTTCAAAAGTCAATGGTTCTTGCTAAAGTATCCCCACTTTCGAGGGACGTGGCCAAGTATTCGTAAGGCAATAAAGGTGGTTACCCTAGAGGTGCAAAGTGTGCAAAGTGTTTGTTTTCAGTTACGTTATCTTGAGAATTAGATTTTCTATGTCCAATTTTTAGTCTTTCAATGCGAACCCTAATTACTAACAATTAAAGTGTGGAATGTAAAACCTAAGCTATTACATCCTGTGAGCAGTTACGTAATTAGAAAAATGCGAGAAAAGATAAATCTAAGCTATTACATTTGAGAGTGCGACCTATACACTTGTTCTAGGAATTTTAAATAGCAAAAGAAATAAGGCAAAGAATGTCAAAAAAAATGTTAAATGCCCTAAAAATTCTATGTGTTAGAAAAGATATTTTTTGGTGTTTTTGGTAGAAAGTAATTTAAGTTAATAAATAGTAATTAAAACCTAATTATTTATAATTAATTTTAATATTGAGAAAAATCTAATTAATTAATTAATATGTCAAAAACCCTAATCCTAATTTTGTTATGTTTTGAAAAAAGTTTAAGGTTAATGGTTAATTAGAAAATAGTTAATTAAGAAAATGGAATGAAATTAGGGTTAGGAAATAAAGAGAACAAAAATGCATGGGGTGGGAGTTGAACCCACGCCCTTAGCCTCAAAGGTTGCATTGATTTCCAATATGACATGCGTTGCGTTTGTGTTTGAGAATAGGAACCAATTAATTTGGTACTAACCTGTGCGTTATCCTGAAAAACATAATTATTTGACAAAAGCAGGGATCGAACCCACGCCCTTTGCAATACGAGTCACGCTTCATACCATCAGGCCAATTGTTGTTTCTTATTATTTAGATGTGAGTAACAATATATATATAATAAAATACTTCAAATATAATCAAGTAAAAAAAGAAGTGGCCACGGGCCCAGGAATATTTGAATGGACCAATCATATGGCTTATGATTGCCACACAAGCCCTTGGCCACCCTGTAAAAGTCAGACCGGCAGGAGGTGGTGGAAACCATTGTCTTCTCTGGTGTTCAATCTCCCAAACCTTGCAAAAATCCATCAAATCGAAAAAAGAAAGATGCTATCTTGCTTAAAATTTCCTTTTGAACTTAAATCTGCACTAAAAAGGGCAAAAAGTTAGTGAAACAAGAGATTAGAATGCACATTTAATGGATGCCCTAAAAATGGAATCTCACTATCCTAACATGCATTCTCTAAAATAACCACCTAGATTTATTCCATACATGCATTTGAGTATAAATCGACAGTTACATTGAGAACACTTAATACAAATAGTTTGAACTTGAGATTTATACCTTAACCGACAATGATGAATCTGCTTGATCTAGTACTTAAACCTTGCAGAAAAAGTCGGGGGTTACTCCTTAGATACTCAGAAAGAGATTGCAATGCTTGAATTTGAGTGAAACAGGCTGAGGATGATAATCTGATGGCTTGGTATCTTTGAAATTTTCTTCTTCAAACCCTAGTGCTCTTGGATGTCAAAACCGTGTGCTCTTGGTCTGAGGTTGTTGAGTATTTATAGGAGAGAAGATTAGATCAAGTGGTGGGCTTAGAAATCTCATGAAATCATATCTTTGATTTTGTTTGAAAATAAGTTCAAATCTTCAAAAACCAATGAAGATTTGTTTCACATATAGACCATACGATTTCTTCAGCTTCAAGGTAGATTTTTGGGCCTCCAACATAATTAAAACAAAAGTCCACACGCCTTGTATCATTTATTTGGTATTTTATTTGATATATTTTTGTTTTAATTGAATAAAATCAAAATAAAAAGAAATAAAAACCACAAAAATATATGAATGGATTTAGAGGTCTAATATGAGGTCATGAACACATTTGAACCTAAAAACTTAGGCCCATTAGCCCAAAAATTCAAGTTTGCTCAATTTGAAATTCATGCGTTTTCTCAAAATTTCTCAACTTATACCAATCATAACTCTCTCAATTTTTGTCATATGAAGATGATCTTTGACTTTTTAGAAACCTCAAGATATCTTATACAAATTTCTTGTTGGTAATTTTTTCATTTGAAGCCTTTACCTTTATGTAAATTGATTTGACAATAAATGTCTTTTTGTTGACTTTTAAAATGACCTGTAATATTTTGGCTCATATCTCTCAAATGAAGCATTTTTGGCCTTGAGCTTAGAGAGAAAAATTGTTAGAGAATTGAATTCCCTTCAAGATGAGCTTTGGTGGAGGAATTTCTGATGAAGTATGTGAAAGTTATGCTTCATCAAAGTTTAGTTGACTCCTTAAGAAAACCCTAATTTGGCAAATTTTTGACTTTTGATAAATCTTGAGTTTTCTTGATGAATCACCACCAACCCTTGATCAAATGATGAATGGTACTTCAAAATGTTTATGTTGACCAAAAATATTGAAGTTTGACTGTGGATTGGTCAAAGTTGACTTTTTGTCCAATATAGTTGATTTTCAATCATCTGGTTAATTGATTGAGCAAACTTGTGATGTAAGGCTTGAAATTTGGTATGAGGATTATGTGAAGCATGTGAGAAACCATGAAATAAATTTGAGGAATTATACACTCAATTTACTTTGAGAGAATAAAAACCCTAGTTGTACGTTAATTGCTTAGGAGGAGAGTCTATCTGATTAATTCTTGAGTAGTCTTGAGTACTTGAGACTCCTATGAGCATGAGGAGGTGTCTTGAACCATTTTGTCTTGAAAATGGGAGGGAAAATTTTGGGGTACAACAAATGCCCTTATTCAATCTTCTTAAACCTGAAGAGTTAGATTGGCATGCTCGCCATTCGTGATCTGACGGTGGAAGAGGATTGAACACTTAAGTGCCCAGAAATTTTCACTCATTGGTGGATGAAGTAACACTGCAGATTGATTATCTCAGGAGTGGGCTTAAAGATGCCATTTGGAGAGGTGATAGAGTGTCATCAGAGATGGTCTTATAGATGCCATCCAAATTAAATGTTGATATGAGTATTAGAATGAGTCTATGCCCGACTGTATCTGAAAAAGTATTAGAATGAGTCTACGCCTGACTGTATCTAAAGGTGGATCAAAATGAGTCCTCGCCAAACTGTATCTGAAAAAATAAATTAGAATGAGTTTGTGTCCAATTGTATCTAGCAGACGTGTTGGGGAGTGTCATAATGAATCTTATGTCTCGATTGTATCTGAAAAATGTATTGGAATGAGTATCAGAGTGAATATATATCTCGATCATATTTGAACTGTACTGGAAGATATTTTGTAATGATTATCAGAATGAATCTATATCTTGATCGTATCTGAATTGTATCTAGAAGATATTTTGAAATGAATCTACTCCTGATTGTATCCAAAAGAGTATCAGAATGAATCGTCGATTGATTACTGTGATCGGTGGATCTGGAACTGACTGTTTAACGCTGGTTTGCGAAATGTCACGGAAGCAAGAGTCGCCACCGTCTTTTATTTTCTCCAACATGGACAGGACAAAAGCACAGCAAAATTCCTTATGAGATAGTTTCTCGGTTCGGGAGGTAGATTTATAGAAAGGGAAGGTGTTAGCACCCTTTCTATCCATGGTTATCCATGGGCTCTTAGGTACTTGCTCTTATGTTTTCAAAAATTGTTCGCTTTTCAAGTGTGTGTGGGTTTTGAAAAAGTTTTGTTTGAAAAATTTCTAAGTAACTCTTGTATCTGTCCTCAAGAGTGTATGAAAAATTTGTTTTGAAAACTTTTGAAAGTGTCTGTATGAAAAGATGTTTTTATTTGTTTGAAAGAGAGCAAGTACCCATGAGATCTACCTACCCTAAGGAATTAGGCTGTGTAAGAGTCTTTTAAACAGTGCTATCCCACTATTGAGAAGTAGGTAGCACCGTCGTTGGAGGTGTTCGGGTCAATTCGTGTTAAGGGACAATGTGGTCACCAGAGCAACAGTAGGACACCTTAGAAGCTACCCCTATGCCATAGATCATGGACATAAGGACTTACTAAAACTTCCTATACTCGACGACCACGTTTCGAAGGCAAGGCAACAGTGAGGCGTACCCCAGAAGTGGTGTGTGAATTCGTGTGTTATTTTCATGTTATGTTTTATCTTGTACATGCATCACGGTGATCTACGCTTGTTTTTAATTTAGGCCATACATTCTTTCATGCAAAGTTTAGCAGTTAAGAGTGCAGAAATTTAAATGCGGAAAGTAAAATCCTACGTTATTACAAGGCGCGGGTCTATACATCGCCAAATTAACAAAGACCCGTTTTAATAAAAAATGTGGAAAGTAAAAAAAAGCCTAATTACTATTACATCCAGAAAGCAGTTACATAATAATCAACAAGAAAAATAATGCGTGAAATAGGAATTGGAACTTCCGAGGGTTTTGACCCTTTGCTTGAAATTAAATTAAATTAAAGACTAATTATTATTTAATTAAAGAAAGGTGTTTTTTTGTGTTTTTTGTATTTAATTAATATTAAACCTTGAACTAATTATTTAAATAAAAGAAAAAAGTATTTTTGGTTTTTTAATGTCTTTAATGAAAAATAAAAATAAAATAAAGTCAAAAGTTAGTAAAACATAATTCTAATTTATTTTATTTATTATGAAAAGACAAAATTAAACCTAATTAAACTAAATTAATTTGTTAGAATTTATGTACAAAAAATAATTAATAGTGAAATTACTAAATAATAATAATACTAAAAATGTTAGTTTTCTGAATTTTATTATGAAAAAAATGTTAATTGGTTAGTGATTAATAAAAAGAATAACGATTAATTAATTAAAGGAAAATAATAAAAATAGAGAGAGAGTTTAGGAGTATACGAGCCTGATTGGAGGGGTGAAACAGCTATTGGCGTCATGTGTAAACTGTTTTGTTTTGGCCATTTGTGTTTTGGCTTTTGGCCATTTGTGTTCTGGCTTTTGGCCATTTGTGTTCTGGCCTCAATGTTCCTCAACCTTCTCAGGATGTCTGTCTCGCCATGTATTGGTGTCATGCATAAGTTGTTCTTTTGGCCATTTGGCTTTTGGCTTTTGGCCATTTGTGTTTTGGCCTCAACGTTCCTTAATGAACCTGCATGGGATCCTGTCAAAATCTGCAGTGTTGAATCTCATGAACACATTAAATAAAATCATAAAATGCAAATAAAGCCAATATATGAAGAAATTTAATGTTTAGGCACAATATGGCATGTATGAATGATTATACCCTTTTGATCATGGAAATCAAATCAATCTTACCCTTACTGGAAAATTAGTGACCTGAATGCTTTTATGCCCTTTGGATCATGGAGATCAAGTCAGCCTTATCCTTACTGAAGAAGTAGTGAGGTGTTGGTTTATAACTGTGATGGCTTGTTTGTAGTGAGAGAGGGATTTGTAATAAGGATTTCAAGGTTTTAGGGTTCTTGAAAGAATTTGATATTCTAACAGTGTTGTGGCAAGGTTTTTTTCTCTCTTTTTCTCCTCTCTGGTTTGTGTGAAAAGAAGGTGATTATATAATGGAAATTAGGGTAAAGAAAATGGGCTTTGAACGTACAATTGGGCCTCCAATGTTCACTTGAGTTCGTCACTTTCCAGGCTAAATCGCAGGGACTTAAGTGCAATTTTTGAAGTTGAAATGTGAAAACAAAATGTAGCCGACATCGATAACTAAATCCTGTCCGAAAATCGGCTCAATCGGAAAAACGGTGAATTAGTTATGAATTTTTGAAGTTTCAGCTCAGACAAACTTATTTTGGGCTCCAGTGTCGACTCTGACACGTTCTTCAATAAAAAACTAGTATTGATCGGTGCATAATTTGGTCTCGACTTTTGAAGCAAAGTTGTAGATCTATGAGTCAGTAACCTTGTGTAAAAATATGAGTCCAATCCGATAAAAATTGACCGAGTTATGAATTTTCGAAGTTTCGGCCCAGATGAAATAATATTCAGCATTCAGGATTTTCGGCATGTCACGCACTCTGAGCAAAAAACGAAGGCCTTTTGAACACCGTTCGAACTCGATACCTCCTGTGAAAATGTAGTCAACTCAATTTGTGAAATTTTGGCGCCGGAACCAGCTCGATACGATGAAAATCGACCATGTTATGATTTTCTGAACATGACGCAAATAAACTTCTGTCACAAATTTTCTGTGCGAAAATACTTGATAAATCCACATTTTTGAAGACCTTCTGATCAAAATTGGCTTCCAGCCGTGAGAGATGAAAACGTAGATAATGTCAAGACGGAATTTTGGCCACCGGAACGGGTTCAAAACGAGTCACGGTCTTCAAGTTATGAATTTTTTAGCGCGTAAAAACTGCACTTTCAGCACACTTTTTTCACCATATTTCTTCGAGAAAACTCACACAGTCGGATACCTTCTTTAAAGAATTGACTCTTGAGCCGAACCTGAATTTGAGAATACGTTATCAGAGATATCTTGGTGAAAGAACACCTGAATATGACGCGCCGGATTGGACTTGTGAATTTTTCTTGAAATGTTTTGAGAAATATGGGAGGGCAAATTTTGGGTACAACAGTTGCCCCTGTTCAATCTTCTTAAACCTGAGGATGTAGATTGGCTTGCGTGCCTTTCGTGATCCGAAGGTGGAAGATGATTGAACACTAGAGTGCCCAGAAATTTGCACTCACATAGTAGAGTGGCAGCAGTGTGATGGTGGGAATGGGCTTACAGATGCCATTTGGAGACTGATGGATAGGAGGATCGGCTTATAGATGCCACTTGGAGCTGTTAGTAGTTGTGGTGATGGGCTTATAGATGCCATCGGGTGTCGATCGCGTAAGAGATTCCTTAGCGAGAACTTGTGTACCTGAGAAAGAAAAATAATTACCTGGCCTGTTACAGGAGTTGATCTTCAAACCCTTTATGTAGATGTGCCCTGGCTGGATACAGGAATCGAATCTGGAATATAGTCGTCAACAGATACACCCTGGCAAGATACAGGAATCGAGTTTGGTAATGTAGTCGTCAACAGATACACCCTGGCAAGATACATGAATCGGATCTTCGAACTCTTCAGACGTGCCCTCAACGGGACGATGAGAGAACCTTGAACGATTTCTACCTCAACGGGACGATGAGAGAACCTTGGGCGATTACTACCTCAGCGGGACGATGAGAGAACCTTGGGCGAATACTACCTCAACGGGACGATGAGAGAACCTTGGGCGATTATTACCTCAACGGGACGATGAGAGAACCTTGGACGATTACTACCTCAACGGGACGATGAGAGAACCTTGAGCGATTACTACCTCAACGGGACGATGAGAGAACCTTTGGAAGATTACTACCTCAACGGGACGATGAGAGAACCTTGGGCGATGACTACCTCAACGAGACGATGAGAGAACCTTTGGGCGATTACTACCTCAACGGGACGATGAGAGAACCTTGGGCGATTACTACCTCAACGGGACGATGAGAGAACCTTTGGGCGATTACTACCTCAACGGGACGATGAGAGAACCTTTGGGCGATTACTACCTCAACGGGACGATGAGAGAACCTTTGGGCGATTACTACCTCAACGGGACGATGAGAGAACCTTGGGCGATTACTACCTCAACGGGACGATGAGAGAACCTTGGGCGATTACTACCTCAACGGGACGATGAGAGAACCTTGGGCGATTACTACCTCAACGGGACGATGAGAGAACCTTTGGGCGATTACTACCTCAACGGGACGATGAGAGAACCTTTGGGCGATTACTACCTCAGCAGAATGATGAAGGAATCTTGGACGTCTTCTACTTCAAAAGGTAAAGACTTTTATCTGTTGATCGTTCTTTCCTGAAAAAGTAACGAGTTAGTTGTATGCAATGTCATAATGTATGACATGCATGATGTCATGATGTTCTCAAAAATAAATGAGATTGAGGTGATATGATGCGTGTATGCATGTATCATAATGTATGACAAGGTGATGTTTATGAATGTATTTTCGTCTAGGAAAATAAATCCTTGACGAATGCTAGGAGCTGAATCCTGGGCTGATATCGAAGAGAGTTCTTCGTTTTCGCTGGGGGTGATGATTGCAAGAATAAACCGGTAGGAGAAGATGACTCCGTTGGGGAATAAACTTGTTGGAGAGATTACTCTACGGGGGATCTACTCTGTAGGAAGAGATACTTCGCTGAGGTTTTGATGATAACTCCGTTGGGGATACCATTGACGAGCTTTGTTGGAAGATCTGATGAACTCCGTTGGGGATAGGAAGACTTCGCCGAGGACGATCTTTCCGTGGCCATTAGTTGAGGATAACCCAGTTATATCCTGGTGGGGAAATAACCTTTGAATAAAAGCCGGGAGACGCGTTCGTGCTTTGCAGGGGTAAGCTTCCAGAATCTACTGGGGATAAGCTTCCTGCTGGGGAGATGGATTCAACATTCCCGGGGAAACTTTTTCAGATTGGACTGGGAAATGGCTCCACTTGATGTCCGATATTCCGCCAGGGAACAATCTTAGATCGAGATTGCCGGGGACGCTTGTTAGGAATGTTTGTACTCCGCCGGGGAATATTGAGATCTTCGGGGGATAATCCAACTTCCTTAAGGCTGACAGTAAGCTAACTCTACTTGGGGAGAGTGTTGCTGACTTGCTGGAGGTATTGTGCCTTCTCTGCTCGGGGGGAGTATGGCTGAACCTTGTCTCATCCTGTGGGGAATTAGGGTATCTTGGTCATTCTTCAGCTGAACTTGTCTTGGCACCTTGATGGCAGAGCAACTAGATCACTTAGACAACTCATTATTGCCCCAGTTTCAGTGGGAGAAGGCACCTGTGGGGGTAATTGACAAATCTTCTGGTAGACAGGTGACGAGATGCCAGGACATAGTCGTACGCTTTGATCCCTAATTTTTGCCTGGACCTCCCTTTCGGGTTTTCAGTCCATCGGGATACCCTTTTTTGCCCAAGCCGCCTTTTCAGGTTTTCGACTTGCCGGGTGCACAGATTTTTTTCATTTCATCCCTTATTTTGCCCGAACCCTTTTGGTTCGCCAGGAAGCCCTTATTTTTGCCTAGGTGTGTCAACCTAGCGGGTCTTTGATTATGCGCAGTATTTTTTTTCGACTATGTCCACGCTCTCAGGATGTAGGGAGGTGCCCCTGTTGTAGAGTTGTGTCGCCATACCAGGAGATCTTCGTTTGATCGTCCAATGCCCCAAGTGACCCAGATGGAGCTTTGCCCCTGGCTGTTTGGCCTTTTGAGAGATTCTCCGAATCTTGACTTAATTGCCCCAGATGATGGACAATAATCACGTCTGCCCCTTGATTGGAAGTGCTTTTGTTCACTAGGTATTCATCGTGCGAATTTCCCTGTTGTTCAAACAAATAGTCATATGCAAACAATGTTATATGAAAAATGCAAAGCTTATGTCTGTCTTGAAGATTTTGAAAATGCATTCTTTTTCATAAAACAAGTGAATGTTTGTAAATTGTGATGTCAACTCCGTATTTACCGTAGGCCTTAAGGAGTCAGGATACCTTTCGTAACAGTATGCTTTCGAACTAACCCATGCTTCAGCTAGGACTTTTAAGGGTTATAACGTGACCTGGTTCATGGTTTAAGAAACAAAGGATAAAGGCTCAAATTATTTGTACCCACCCGCTCTTCGTGATGTTCTTCAATCCTAAACTCAGTTGATCGTGCGTTAGACCTTATTTGAGTTTTTGTCCTGATATTCCAGTGATGGTTCGGATACTGACGATTTATTTTGATTAGGCAGTCATTTCCTTTTTTGTTGAGGATTTGTAGGACCTCTTTCTTTTTGATTTCGTTATCCCTATTTTTTGCCTGTACTGTTTCTTTTGTGGAGTTACAGTCAGCGGGATGCCCCAGTTTTGTAAGTCTCCTTCATAGGTTTTGACTTATTGGGCTTTTATTTTGATAGATAATGATTGCCTGTCTTTATGATTATTCGGAACCATCACTGTCTTTTGTTTATTTTGTAAGGACCGCTTTGGTGCCATTTGTTATGCACTTGAGTCAACTGAGAGAACTACCCTGCCCCAGGTTATGATTAAGGGTTTCAATTTTCGAAAAGAAAAACTCCTACTTCTTTGGCTCAAAGGGGTTGACGAGGGATTATCTTCCTTATAACTCCAGTGTTTAGGATTTGAAACAATGCCTGTACCTCATCAGCGGGGTCTGTTCAAAAGCATACTGTAAAAATCATGGTATCGTTTTCGTCATCCTCCCTCAAGAGGCTTAGCATTATTAATCGAGAGTTGACATCAAAAAATGAAAGCAGTTTGAATATAGCGAATGCGAATATATTGATTCAAAAACAGACATATGCGATGCATCAATGAAATAACAGCGTTTGACATGATAATTGTTTGAACAATCAAAAGAAAATTACAACTTGAAAGTTCTAATGGACAAAAGTCTTCTCATCTCAGGACTTGTTACTTCAGCTGGTGAATCCTGTAGGGATGGTAGAAAAACTCAGCCTGACCCACTTGGGTGAAATCCACTGCTCCTTCATTAATCAGGTCCTGGACTTTATTCTTCAGAGCCCAGCAGTCGGCAGTGTCATGTCCAGGACTATCAGAGTGGTATGCACATCTCCTATCGGGATGATAGTTAGGAGCAGAGATGTTGGGGTTCCAGGGAGGAGCCCTTAGTGTAATCATATTCAACCTCAACAGGTGTTGTAAAGCTTGAAATAGCGACATGTTAAGCTGGGTGAATTGCCTCTTGGACCTGCTTGGCTTACCCTGATCAATCTGTTGCTCTGGGCGAGGTTGCTTCATGTTGGATCTGTCTTGGTGGAGTTGACTGATCATGGTCCTCAACTCTTCTTGCTCCCGAGCTAAACCTTGGATGATAGCCCTTTTCCCCAGCATCTGGGTTTTCATAGCATCTGCTTCAGCTTACAGACGTTTCAGCCATTCGTCCTTATCGTCCTCAGTTTTGTTCCTGACCAAAGTCCCCATGAGGAGTGTTCTCAGCTCTTCCTGCCCCTTGGATAGATTTAGGAGGATTTCCCCGAACTGAGTCTCTTGAGTATGAAGATCCTGGTTGTCTTGTTGGGAAGCCATTGTTGAAATAAACAGCGAAGAAGGTAAGCGGCCTGTAACAAGGGTACCTGTTATGCAATGATATGTATGTATGCATGCAATGTTTCCAAGGATCTCGCGGGGTAAACAAGAAAATTGTTAGCATTTGAATTTGTAGCTTGATTGAAGGAAGTTCATGTTGTTGAGGATCCTTCTTCAAGAGTCAAAGCTCACCATATCGAGTGGGTCATAGCCCCTTACTCAAGTTATCAACCTTGGCTAGAGGAAAATAAATCCCCTTTGCCCCTTGCTAGACAGTTGGTTCATCATGACCTGCATCACAGACCCTTGAGATCCTTGAAATGGGTTAGTCCTTATGCAGGATGTATGCAATGGTATGATGTTATGCTATGCGTGGAGTAATGTAGGTAAACCCTGTTATGAGTCCAGATTAAGGACTGTAAACAAAACCTGCAAGAAACTCAAGTGTCAGATAACAAGCATGCAAGTAGTCAAGTTTGAAGGCACACAAGTCACACGAGACAGCCCTTAGAGTTTAGGCCAGCATGAAGTTTAGGTACTACCCTCTTTCAGTTTCGTTGGTTAAGACCTGCCCTAGAAAATAGTAATCGGGTTCTAGAGGATCCCAATATCACTGACTACCCTCAATCGGTCATAACTCCAGCGTCGCAATCTTTTCTTGCGGCCAGAACCATCGCGAGAGTTTAGCCTCAATGGGTGTAGCATACTGCTACTGTTCTATGGCCAAGTTGGGTCAATTTAGGGTTCTAAGGTCGGTTGGTGCTTAATGACCCCTCAGAAGACCCATATTCTCCTCGTTGCAACACAAGGGATATCGGTACAGACCAAGGTGTCACACCAACGTAGCCACTACTTCACCCGTGTCGGTCTACGCCGGAAAGGTCCCTCATAGCTTATGCTACCTAACAGGGTATCCCCAGATTCGGGTTAGGATCTATGAATCTCCGATGCAGTGCCCACAATAATGAAGCAAACAAAACATTCAATTGAAAACATAAGTATGATCTAATCCTAAGGTACACCTCACTTTAAAAGTCCCCAGCAGAGTCGCCAGTTCTGTGATCGGTGGATCTGGAACTGACTGTTTAACGCTGGTTCGCGAAATGTCGCGGAAGCAAGAGTCGCCACCGTCTTTTATTTTCTCCAACATGGACAGGACAAAAGCACAGCAAAATTCCTTATGAGATAGTTTCTCGGTTCGGGAGGTAGATTTATAGAAAGGGAAGGTGTTAGCACCCTTTCTATCTATGGTTATCCATGGGCTCTTAGGTACTTGCTCTTATGTTTTCAAAAATTGTTCGCTTTTCAAGTGTGTGTGGGTTTTGAAAAAGTTTTGTTTGAAAAATTTCTAAGTAACTCTTGTATCTGTCCTCAAGAGTGTATGAAAATTTTGTTTTGAAAACTTTTGAAAGTGTATGTATGAAAAGATGTTTTTATTTGTTTGAAAGAGAGCAAGTACCCATGAGATCTACCTACCCTAAGGAATTAGGCTGTGTAAGAGTCCTTTAAACAGTGCTATCCCACTATTGAGAAGTAGGTAGCACCGTCGTTGGAGGTGTTCGGGTCAATTCGTGTTAAGGGACAATGTGGTCACCAGAGCAACAGTAGGACACCTTAGAAGCTACCCCTATGCCATAGATCATGGACATAAGGACTTACTAAAACTTACTAAAACTTCCTATACTCGACGACCACGTTTCGAAGGCAAGGCAACAGTGAGGCGTACCCTAGAAGTGGTGTGTGAATTCGTGTGTTATTTTCATGTTATGTTTTATCTTGTACATGCATCACGGTGATCTACGCTTGTTTTTAATTTAGGCCATACATTCTTTCATGCAAAGTTTAGCAGTTAAGAGTGCAGAAATTTAAATGCGGAAAGTAAAATCCTACGCTATTACAAGGCGCGGGTCTATACATCGCCAAATTAACAAAGCCCCTTTTAATAAAAAATGCGGAAAGTAAAAAAAAAGCCTAATTACTATTACATCCAGAAAGCAGTTACATAATAATCAACAAGAAAAATAATGCGCGAAATAGGAATTGGAACGTCCGAGGGTTTTGACCCTTTGCTTGAAATTAAATTAAATTAAAGTCTAATTATTATTTAATTAAAGAAAGGTGTTTTTTGTGTTTTTTGTATTTAATTAATATTAAACCTAGAACTAATTATTTAAATAAAAGAAAAAAGTATTTTTGGTTTTTTAATGTCTTTAATGAAAAATAAAAATAAAATAAAGTCAAAAGTTAGTAAAACCTAATTCTAATTTATTTTATTTATTATGAAAAAGCCAAAATTAAACCTAATTAAACTAAATTAATTTGTTAGAATTTATGTACAAAAAATAATTAATAGTGAAATTACTAAATAATAATAATACTAAAAATGTTAGTTTTCTGAATTTTATTATGAAAAAAATATTAATTGGTTAGTGATTAATAAAAAGAATAACGATTAATTAATTAAAGGAAAATAATAAAAATAGAGAGAGAGTTTAGGAGTATACGAGCCTGATTGGAGGGGTGAAACAGCTATTGGCGTCATGTGTAAACTGTTTTGTTTTGACCATTTGTGTTCTGGCTTTTGGCCATTTGTGCTCTGGCCTCAATGTTCCTCAACCTTCTCAGGATGTCTGTCTCGCCATGTATTGGCGTCATGCATAAGTTGTTCTTTTGGCCATTTGGCTTTTGGCTTTTGGCCATTTGCGTTTTGGCCTCAACGTTCCTTAATGAACCTGCATGGGATCCTGTCTAAATCTGCAGTGTTGAATCTCATGAACACATTAAATAAAATCATAAAATGCAAATAAAGCCAATATATGAAGAAATTTAATGTTTAGGCACAATATGGAATGTATGAATGATTATACCCTTTTGATCATGGAAATCAAATCAATCTTACCCTTACTGGAAAATTAGTGACCTGAATGCTTTTATGCCCTTTGGATCATGGAGATCAAGTCAGCCTTATCCTTACTGAAGAAGTAGTGAGGTGTTGGTTTGTAACTGTGATGACTTGTTTGTAGTGAGAGAGAGAGATTTGTAATAAAGATTTCAAGGTTTTAGGGTTCTTGAAAGAATTTGATATTCTAACAGTGTTGTGGCAAGGTTTTTTTCTCTCTTTTTCTCCTCTCTGGTTTGTGTGAAAAGAAGGTGATTATATAATGGAAATTAGGGTAAAGAAAATGGGCTTTGAACGTGCAATTGGGCCTCCAATGTTCACTTGAGTTCGTCACTTTCCAGGCTAAATCGCAGGGACTTAAGTGCAATTTTTGAAGTTGAAATGTGAAAACAAAATATAGCCGACATTGATAACTAACTCTTGTCCGAAAATCGGCTCAAACGGATAAACGGTGAATTAGTTATGAATTTTTGAAGTTTCAGCTCAGACAAACTAATTTTGGGCTCCAGTGTCGACTCTGACACGTTCTTCAATAAAAAACTGGTATTGATCGGTGCATAATTTGGTCTCGACTTTTGAAGCAAAGTTGTAGATCTATGAGTCAGTGACCTTGTGTAAAAATATGAGTCCAATCCGATAAAAATTGACCGAGTTATGAATTTTCGAAGTTTCGGCCCAGATGAAATAATATTCAGCATTCAGGATTTTCGGCGTGTCACGCACTCTGAGCAAAAAACGAAGGCCTTTTGAACACTGTTCGAACTCGATACCTCCTGTGAAAATGTGGTCAACTCAATTTGTGAAATTTTGGCGCCGGAACCAGCTCGATACGATGAAAATCGACCAAGTTATGATTTTCTGAACATGATGCAAATAAACTTCTGTCACAAATTTTCTATGCGAAAATACTTGATAAATCCACATTTTTGAAGACCTTCTGATCAAAATTGGCTTCCAGCCGTGAGAGATGAAAACGTAGATAATGTCAAGACGGAATTTTGGCCACCGGAACGAGTTCAAAACGAGTCACGATCTTCAAGTTATGAATTTTTTAGCGCGTAAAAACTGCACTTTCAGCACACTTTTTTCACCATATTTCTTCGAGAAAACTCACACAGTCGGATACCTTCTTTAAAGAATTGACTCTTGAGCCGAACCTGAATTTGAGAATACGTTATCAGAGATATCTTGGTGAAAGAACATCTGAATATGACGCGCCGGGTTGGACTTGTGAATTTTTCTTGAAATGTTTTGAGAAATATGAGAGGGCAAATTTTGGGGTACAACAATTACATCTGAAGGATGATAAACTATTAACAATATTTATCTGTTCAGATATTAACCTGAAAAACAAAGTTTGTTTTATGCAATGTCATGATGCGTGTAATGCATTGTGTAATGATGCTCTCAAAATAAATGAGAATAGTATATGCGTTTCGTATGCATATGTTATGATATTTTTTAAATGATGTATGGATGCAATTTATCGTTGAAGTGTGTCGGTAGCTTCTTATAACTATGTCTAGTTGGGGAAAATAAATCCCTGACTATTCCTAGGGATGAAGAAAGTAATTTTTCAATTTTTGTTTAGAATAAATTTACTGGGGATTTCCGCTTTCTGTTTGAGGACACTCCATTGGGGATCTTTGACTTTTGTTTAGGGATAGAAAAATTCCAGGAAAGTCGGTTGTTCTTCATTCTTTTTATTGAAGGATTTGATTCTTATGTACCATGCCTAGGGATAAAAGAGATGGACAATCCTCCCATACGCTATTTGACTAGGTTTCAGATATGGGTATCAGCTCTTCTGGGGAGGACAATGTTGATTGACATTTGGCTGGAGAACAAAATTCTGTTGGGGAATTTGTAGTATTGGAGAAATAAAATCAGTTGGGGAATTAAATCTTGTAGACTATGTTCAGGGAATAATCTCTGATAGGATTGGAATTCATAGGTTGCACTGAGGAAGTTTCCATTATATGTTGGGGAAATGATCAAACTTCTTTATCCTCTAAGGGACCTATTGGGGAAGATGATCATGTCAAGCTATCCATCAAGGATATGGAGGAGAACTGATGGAAGATGCCCCAGTTTCTATCAGAGGGCATATTATATTTATTGGGAAATATATCTCCATTGGGGATGATCTTGCGAAGATAGCTCTATAGAGATAGTTCTGTGGGGATTTATGGATAACTTGAACATTATCCCAACTCCTAGAGTCTTTAGTAAATCCTAATCCTGTTTTCATGTATATATTTTGTAAACAGTAATTATATTCAAATGCATATGTTCATTCAACGTAATCATTGGACATTTTTGCAAACAAAACAGAGAAAGTAAAAACAATTTTGAATTTTAAATATATCTAATTTCATTGATTTTGAAAGTTTGCCTATAAGCAGGCAGTTTTATACAAGAAGACAGAAATCCTAGTAAGAGGAAATCGTCGTAAAAATTGGAAAAGGGGTACAAAGTGATAAACAGAGAAAAACAGCTATGTGGAAACGGTCCCATCGAGTTTCAACTCTGCTATTTCCCCTATGTCTTCAAGTATCTCATCACTTGTTGTTGGAAGAAGATGATTGAATTGATTTGTACCGTTCGAACTTGACGCTAGTAATAAAGCAATTTGTAAGTAGATGGGTGATCCAACGGGACATAACCGTACACTTTAATTCCTAACTTTTGCCTGGACCGCCCTTTCGTGTTTTCAGTCCACCGGATATCCCTTTTTACCCAAGCCGCCTTTTCAGGTTTTTGACTTGCCGGATGTACAATTTTTTATATATATCCCTAATTTTTTTCCCAAACCCTTTTGGTTCGTCGGGATGCCCTTATTTTTTCCTAGGCCTGTCAAACTAGCGGGTCTCTTTTATGCGTAGTATTTTTTGACTATGTCCGCGTTCACAGGGCGCGGAAAATCTTCATCGTCCATGATGGTAAGTATCATAGCACCGCCAGAAAATATATTTTTTATCACAAATGGCCCTTCGTATGTAGGAGTCCATTTTCCCCTGGGATCACCTTGTGGTAGGATGGTGCACTCTATCACCAAATCACCAGCCTGGTAGACCTGATGTCTGACTTTCTTGCTAAAAGCCTTGATCATGTGTTTCTGATATATCTGACCATGACAAACAGCCGCAAGCCTTTTTTCGTCAATCAAATTTATCTGGTCAAGTGGAGTCTTCACTCGTCTTCATTTAAACCTTCATCTTTCATAATCCTTAGGGAAGGAACCTAGACTTTAACAGGAAAGACAACCTCCATATTGTAGACTAGAGAAAACGAGGTTGCTCCAGTTGATGTACATACTGAAGTGCGATAACTATGAATAGCAAATGGTATCATCTCATGCCAATATTTGTATGTCATTGTCATCTTCTGCAAGATCTTCTTGATATTCTTGTTGGCGGCTTCCACTGTGCCATTCATCTTTCATCGATACAGAGAAGAATTGTGATGGTTAATCTTGAACTACGTGCAGAGTTATTTGATCATAGTATTGTTAAGATTGGTACCATTGTTCGTGATGATCCTTTCAGGGATGCCATACCAACAAATAAGGTTATACTTAATGAACCGAGCCACAACATTCTTGGTAACAGAAGCAAACGAGGTTGCTTCTACCCACTTCATGAAGTAATCAATAGCGACAAGGATGAAAAGATGCCCATTGGAAGCAGTAGGCTTAATCTCTCCAATCATATCAATTCCCCACATTGAGAATGGTCAAGGAGCAGTCAAGACATTTAAAGGAACTGGAGGCACATGTACTTTGTATGCATAAATCTGGAATTTGTGGCAAGTTCTGGAATAATGATGGCAACGGTTTCCATGGTAGACCAATAATAACCTACTCTCAGAATCTTCTTAGCCATTTTATGTCTATTGGAGTGAGTACCAAAGACACCTTCATGCATATATTCCATAATTTTCTCAGCTTTCTTCTTGTATACACAATGAAGCAAAGTCGAATTGTGGTTGAGCTTGTACAAGATTTCATTACTCAGGAAGAACTTGGCAGAGAACCTCCTTAGAAATTTTTTATCATTGATATATTCCCATTCATGATACTCTTAAGTTTTGACATATCTTTTTACTTCGTGGTACTAAGGCTTTTCCTCTAATCCATCAATATCAACTTTGTAGCAATGCACCAGTTCGTCTAGTCTCTCAATAGTAATTCGAGGAGCTTCATTACCCCATCTGACTTTGAACATAGATGACATGGTAGCTAGTGAGTCTGCCAATTGATTCTCTTCTCAAGGAATGTGTTCAAAAGTGATTTCTTTGAAGTACTGAATTAATGTTAACACATATCGATAAGGAATGAGATTTGGATGCTTTGTGTCCCATTCTCCCTTAATCAGACTGATCACTAGTGCTGAGTCCCCATATACATTCAAGATTTAAATTCTCAAATCGATGGCAGTTTTGATATCCATGATGCATGCTTCGTACTAGGCCATATTGTTGGTACAGTCAAAACACAATCTGGCGGAGAAGGGCGTATGGAAACCCTTGGGAGAGATGATAACAACACTAATTCCATTACCAAGGGCGTTGGAACCTCCATCAAAAACCATAGTCCATCGGGATCCCGGTTCAAGTCCTTCATATGGTTCAGTTCTTCATAATCAGTAACTAACATGATATTCTCATCTGGGAACTCAAAATTCATAGACTGATAGTCATCTACAACTTGATGAGCCAAATGATCTGCCAATATACTTCCTTTGATTTCCTTCTGAGTAGTGTACTAAATGTCGTATTCTTTCAAGACCATTTTCCATCTTGCTATTCTTCCGGAGAGAGCGGGTTTCTCGAATATGTATTTTGTTGGACCCATCTTAGAGATCAACAAAATAGTATGAGTCAACATATAGTATCTTAGTCGGAGAGCAGCCCATGCCAAAGTGCATCAAGTTTTCTCGAGCAGTGAGTATCTTGTTTCACAGTCTGTAAACTTTTTGCTAAGGTAGTATATTACATTCTCTTTTCGACCAGACTCGTCATGTTGCCCTAATACGCACCTCATTGAGTTCTCTACTATCAAGTACAATATCAGAGGTCTTCCTTCAACTGGTGGCATCAGAATCATTGGTTCTTGGAGGTACTCCTTGATTTTTTTGAAGGCTATCTGACAATCGCTGTTCCACTTTACTAGTTGATCTTTCTTCAGTAACTTGAAGATTGGCTCACAGGTAGCCGTCAAATGGGAAATAAATATGGAAATGTAGTTCAATCTTCCCAAGAAACCTCTGACTTCCTTCTCAGTACGGGGAGCTGGAATTTATTTAATGGCTTTAACCTTGGAAGGATCAACTTCGATACCTTTACCACTGACGACGAAACCTACGAGTTTACCGGATCTTACCCCAAATGTGCACTTGTTTAGATTCAATCTCAACTTGTACTTCTTCAATATCTCAAACAGCTTGTGCTGGTGGTCAAGATGCTCTTCTTCAGTCTGAAACCTGGCTATCATGTCATCAATGAAAACCTATATCTCATGATAGATCATATCATGGAACAAAGCTACCATAACACACTGATATGTTGCACCAGAGTTCTTCAAACCAAAAGGCATAACTTTGTAACAGAAAGTTCCCCACTGTGTGACAAAATTAGTCTTCTCCATGTCTTCAGGTGCCATCTTGACTTGATTATAACCAGAGAAACCATCCATGAAGGAAAATAATTTGTGCTGAGCAGTGTTGTCAACCAGAACATCAATATGCAGAAGCGGAAAGTCATCTTTCGGGCTTGCCCTATCCAAATCCCAGTAGTTTATACACATACACACCTTACCGTCCTTCTTAGGTACCAACACCACATTTTCAACCCACTGAGGATAGGACGTAACAACTAAGAAACCCATATTAATCTACTTCATGACCTTTAACTTTGATCTTTTTAGACATCTTAGGATGCATACGACGAACCTTCTACTTTATAGGAGGGAAACCTTCCTTTATCGATAGTCGATGAAACACTATGTCAATGTCAAGCTCTAGCATGTCTTCATAAGACCAAGCAAATATCTCAACATAGTCACATAACATCTGGATTAATCTCTTTTTGACATTGTCTTCTAGGTTTGCACCTATCTTGATTTCTTTCTTGTCCTCTTCAGTATCCAAGTTCAGAACCTTGAATGACTCTTCATGTGGTTGTATGGCTCTTTGTTCCTGCTTTAAGAGTTTATCAAGCTCTCCAGGTACTTCACAATCTTCCTCACCTTCTTCATTGGCTTGATAGATCGGATTTTCGAAGCCATAATTGGAAATAGCTGAATTGTTATCAATGGGGCCCAAGGTGGATGTAGATGCACAATTTATTATGTGGGTGTGTGTAAGATCACATAGCTATTTTGAAAGCAATAAATTAAGAGAAAGACAAAGAGCGCAAAATTTGAATGCAGGCGTCTAATGATTTATTAAACAAAAATATGTGGATGAAAAATGACCACCCTAACAAATGGACCGTTGTGCCCGGGTAAGGCAAAAGGTTTAAAGTTATTGTTCAAATTACATAGCCCAAACATGAAAGAAAGAAAAAAGAAAATAGAATTTACTCTTGACTAAAGGTGATTGGTATAAAGTCTTTAGCCTTCCAATTGTTGAGCCCACTATCGATAGTAGGGAAAATACAACTATCTATGTCACAGTCGCTATCAACATCTCCTACAATGTTAACTTGATTTTTGTTGACTCCATTGTTGTTGATGCAGAATGGGGGTATCCCAGAATTAGCACGAGCACGACGGACATCCCACTGAGACTCTGAGGTGAAACCCAAGCCAAATTTATCGGACTTGTAAGGAATATCGGGAAGCTGCCCCCAAATAGTTCTACCACCATCTTCTACCACAACCTTAACGTCTTTCAGAGAAGCCATCTTGGTAACCTTATGAACAACTTTAGCAACAAGTTTGTCTGAGGAATAACTTCAAAGGTCTGGAAAGGAGTTTCGATGAATTCACCATCGATCTCAACATACTTGAAGAAGTTCAAATGGCTCACCATGTATTCTTCTTCGCCATAAACTGTAATTATTATTCCTTTCACGGAATACTTCAACTTTTGGTGTAAAGTAGAAGTAACAGCGCCTGATTATTCCTTTCATGAATCCAAGGGCTGGATGAAGGTCTATCACATATAAAGTAGAGTCGAAGACCTGGGAACCCAATTTTATTGGAAGATCAACCTCTCCATTCACCATTCTCTTTAAACCACCAAAAGCTCTCACCACAACATCATTGGGTTTTAGCACAATCGCTTCTTAGTCAAGTTTGTCTAAAATAGCTTTTGGCAACACATTCAATGAGGAACCTGTATCTACCAATACATGAGATAAGGTAGTGTCATACTCCAATTTTTTGCCTAATATCTAACCTTCATTTGCATTTTCTCATACCATCAAAATCACAAACTGTTCATGACCCCTAATCCTTTCATCTTTGGGTTTATCTTTATAGAAGTCGTCAAACACTTTTTGTGTAGGTTTTACCTATTGTGTTTATTATGATCACTAACCTTTAATCAAGTATGAGATGTACGTTACGTTTCTTTGGCTTCTTGTACAAAGACAAGTTTAAATCAAGAACGTCAAAAGTTTAACAGCAAGGGTCTAATATTGATTTGAGGCTTCTACATTCGATACAGTTGATTTCCCTGGTTCCTCCTTAGGTAGTGGACTGCGAAATTAAGGTTTGGAAGCATGGTTATCAAGGGATTTCCTATTTATCCACCTAAAAGGCTATTATTTTCTTGTCAACACCAAAGTTGTGAGTTGTTCTTCTTCAAGGATTATGGGCTAGGGCTTAAATCTCTTGCATTTGGATTTGATCGAGATATCCAATTGAGATTATTGAATTAGGGTTTAGTCCCTCTATCATCAGGGGACTCTTTCTTCACCAATTAGGATCAGGCTCACTTAAGATCTTCCAACAGCTACTTGCATTACAAGTCATGTCATCACTTCTTGGGTTTATTTTCAAAGACTCGGATTCAGGGTTGAAAGTCTCGCTTGTGGTTCATGGATTGAGAGATATATCTCACATGATTGTGCTTATCAATTTGGATAAGGGATTTTAGCAAAATCGTCACATGGTGCGCTTCATGATTAGGTTTTCTTTTGATTCATGTTATGACATATATAGTTGTCTGATTTGAAGATATGACGCAAAATGATAATATGATCAAAATAAGAGGTAGAAAGCATTTGAAAGAGCTACCATTCTTCAACAACATCAAGGAAATTTGCAAGTTTTCTTGTAGATCATTCTTGAGGTTTTAGAATGCTAGAGAAATGTGTATTAATTCAAAGGTTATTCAAGTGCATTCAAAAATAAGATGTATTCAAGATCATTATGCATCATTCAAGATTAATTCAAATATTTATTTCAAATACCATCATTCAAGACTACTTTCAAGACAAGGTCCAAAATTCAAAATGTCAAGATCTTATTCCATTCAAGAATTCCATTCAAGAATTGAAACCAAACTTAAAGATGCAAGTTCATCAAATTTGATTCACAATAAAATTCAAGAGCATTTAAAGTTTTTAAGTCATGACGACCATTCTTATTCAAGCTTAAAGTTACATGGAGTCATTCAGATTTAGGAGATACTTTCTTGATCTTATGGTTGCCTTTATCATCAAGTAAATTCAAGAATTGCTAGAATGATACAAGTTTACATTAAGAGTTCAATTTTGAATTACAAGAAAGTGTATCCTAAACCTACAAGTCCTAACTAGAAGCCTTGTAAAAACAAAAACAACCCAATATTTGCCATTGTCTCTATCCCAATTCTGTCCACTTTATCAAGATGCTGCCCATAAGCCCCCTATACAACCATGCGTCATCTACAAAACAAGCCTTGTAAACCAGTCCATAACAATAGTCCAAAAACCTGTTACACACCACAGAAGATCAGTTCAAAAACATGTTGTTTCCCTGTACATATACATCCAAAATTGCACAGGCTTTGCACCAAATAAGCAACATAAATCCTGCATCAGAAAGTAAAAAAATAGCATACCACATTAGTCCAAGACTCACCAATTTCCCCCCAAAAAAACCACACTAATTCCATTATAAAGGGAAGATGACAGCATACAAAAAGAAGGGGGGAATAGATGGGAAATTTCAAACATATAGTACAAAAATCCCAACAAGAAAAAGAAATAGTAAGAGGAAAACTCTTATCAATAATAACCTCCAAGTCTCCTACCATCAACTTCTGTTAATACAACATAGGAAATATCAGAAAATTTTACAGGAACCACAGAAAATACTTTCAGTTCCGTTAACATAACACGCAAAAAATATTTCCACTCCAATTCACAGTAGAAGAGAAGAAGAAGCCAGAATATCATACAAAATAAAGTTCTGTTTCTGTTCCAAAACCCAATTAACCACTTCTCAAATTTTTATACAGAAGAAAACTTTCAATCACCAATTTGAAACCTATTCTTTCTAGCAGCCTGCAGTTTGTAATACATAACCACAAAAAAAACTTACAGATTACTACCTCTTCAGAAACCAACCCTCACATTCTTACCCTCAAATCAATACCATCAACAGCATCACTCTTCAACATCTCTTCAAAACCTGCAAATCATGATTTACGGTAATAACTTGTAGCAGTAACAATATTCGCCATAACACGTAATTTTCAGAAGCCAAAGTTCCATAAGAAGAAGAGATGAATAATGAATCCACAAGCATACCTGGGCACAGTATCTACAAACGCGATTGAAACACCGTCGAAGCAACTTCGACATGTAAGTAATCATCCCTTCTTCATTTTTCTCTGTAAAAAATTATTGTTGATGTGTTGTGCTTGTCTGGATGTTTGCATCTATGTTGCGAGGAGGTGATTGTAAACAGTATGAAGACAGAGTTGTATCAATGGCTTTGAATCGCCCTAAGTTTCGAGATCTTCAAGCTCTTATTGACAAACTCAAATTTCCGCGTATACTCCTTCCACCGTTTCTATACCATCATCAGAACGGCAACTCAGTCCCACAACCTTTCCTTTCCACTCTTTCACGCTTTGAAATAAAAACTCGCTCACGCTCCTTCTTTTTGGTACACTCGCGACGAACCTTGGATCTAAAAAAAACACCATGGGTAGAACTTCCCAAATCTCAGCCTTCAAGCGCCTCCATTTCCGATGAAGAAGGGTAGATGAAACTGACAAAGAGGCGCTCTTTGTTTTTTCCATTAGGGTTCCTTCAACCCGTGTGGCTCTGTGTAGAGAGGGTTAGATCGGGTCTAACCCGACCCGAATCATTTAAGCCCATAACTTTTTTTTACTAAAATTGTCTTTATATAACCTGGGCATGTGAACTTCTTTTAGCCAAAACCGATTTTCATGTTAAAACCCCTCTAACTGCTAACATTTCAGCCCCTTTGTTTATTAGTTTTATTATTTATTGATTTTAGTTTAGTTAGTAAATTAATTAGATTTTAATTAACTAAATAATTTTATTAAATACTTTAGTTTTAAAATTAATTTAATTAATTCTTGATATTTTATTTTAGTTTGGTTAATATTATTGCTTAGTTAGTCTTTTAATTAATCGGTCATTTATGGATTCGTATATATTTGAATTTACTACCTCGTGATATTCCTTTTACGATAAATATATACTGGTTGACAGTGTGATAATTTCAATTCATTTTCAGTTTCTATAGCTTACTCTTGTTTGTTGTGGATCTTCGAGTGTTTATGCTTTAATATTCATCTTGTTACTTACTTTCTTAAAATTCGAGGGAAAGAATCCATTAGTCGACTTCATGTCATCGAGTATCTAATACGATCATGCAAATACCCTCATTCATTTTTTCTTGTTTACTATTTTTGCTAAACTTAAGATAATTTTCCTAAAAACTAAATTTTCAAACTCACACCTTTTAAGTCAAAACTTCGACACTAGGTCATCGCATCTTCAAAATATCGTCCAAATAAATCATTTTTAGCCAAACCAAACATTTTTACCAAACAAACCATTTTAATCAAACAAACAATTTTAAAAACAGATATTTCAAAAGGTTCCTGTGGAGTACCGCAGATGCATTGGGTGCTAATACCTTCCCATTGCATAATCAACCCCCGAACTCTAGATCTCTTTCAAGAACGCGTTGTATTTTCATTACTTTTAAGTATTATTTTACATTGCATATTTTAGGGCTTTATTTCGCTCTTTTCCCTTTTCCCTTGGAAATAATAAAGCGCGGTGGCGACTCTTGCTTATTTGCGAGTCAAGTTAATTAATAACTTGATCTCCGATTTTCACCGCTACAGAATTGACGACTCTGCTGGGGAAAGATTGACCTCTTGTTGGTCCATCCCTAAGTGGGTTAAGCCTAATTTGTCATATCTGTTTATTTATTTATTATTACTTGTTTGTTTGATTATATGTGATATATTGTTGTTATTTGGGTGTTGATGATATTTACAATGGACAAGTCCTATACCCGGACTAAGTTACACTTAGGAATAGGACGGGCGGTATAGTCATATTAACTTTGAGGGAGTAATCCCGAAGAAGGAGGCATGAAATCCCCCACTCAGTAGAAGCCCCTTTGAACGTAGTATTTGTCTACCGAGTAATCTGGAAGACATTATTGCTTTCGACCTGGGAGCCAGAGAAGCTGAGAACTGTAGAACCCTTAACCCATCTTGGCCTCTTAGGTGTAGTGCGGAGACTATAACGGAGTAATCCGGAAGTAGTTGTCACGCGATACTGCACTCAGACGAGTTTCTCTTGAGAATATTTCTAATTACCGAGTAACCGGGACGTTGGTAATATCCAAAGGAGGAATGTAGACTCTGGGAACTTTTAGAACCTTGTTTTACAGGTGTGATTAAACCTTTAGTACATACCTTGTGGGTGGTTCTTACCTTTGACTCCATGCCCGTGACGTTGAACCTTTCGACTTTGCTTGTGACCTTGCTTGTGGTTGTTACATAGCCATGTGTGATACGGTGGGAGAACTGACTATGGTTTTGCGTTTGTTTTCGCAAATGTTTCGGTTGAGCAAGAGTCGCCACCGACTTTTTATTTTATCCTAAGGAAAGGTTTAAAAAGCACAGAAAAAACCTTTGAGATTTTTCTTGGGTTCGGGGAGTAGATTATAGAAGGGGAAGGTATTAGCACCCCTTCTATCCATGGTTATTCATGGGCTCTTAGGTACTTGCTTAGATCAATCTTGCCTTGGTTTTCAATTGTTTGAAATGGTACTTTGTGTGTGGTTTTGAAAATGTTTTGAAAAGATGCCTTGTGCTAGGCTAACCTTGTAACAATTCTTTACTCGAATGTTTTACAAAAGGTGTTTTATCTTTTAAAAAGATGTTTCAAGGGTTTGAAAAGTTGATTTTGAAAGTGTTTGTGAAGTGGGTTTTGAAATTAGGCAAGTGTTTTCTTTGCAAATTGACAAGTACTTAAGAGTTTATCTACCCTAAAGTTTTCTCAAAGATTTTTGTTATGTTTTAAACCTTTTGACAATTTTGTTCCAACATTGCATTTGGTGGACAATCTTATCTTAGGAGATGAGAGGGACAGGCGCGGGTCATCGTTTGGACCATAATTGTAATAGTGTTAAAGGTCTTTGGGCAATTTTCTCTAAGGGACTTGATCATTTGTTTTTGTTTGTTTTGAAAAGTTTTATCGAGGGACTATGATCATTCAATTTGTTTGTTTTGCCCAAAGAAGTTCAACATGCAATATGGCCCAATTATTTGAAGGCAACAAAGTGGAATACCCTAGGGGTGCAAGTGTGAGATGTGTTGTTTATTTTCATGCTCATTTATCTTGTATTAGGTCAAACTATTTTTTATCGTTTTTCGCATGCAAGCCCTAATTCTAACATGGCATAATTAGAAAGCGTATAAAGTGCGAAATTTAAATTCCTACGCTATTACAACACAATAATATAGGGAGGGGGGTACAAATTTACAAATGGGGGATATTTAGACAAGAATTTAAATCTAAATTATTACATCATTTTTGAATATTTGCAAGGTAAATAAATTGCATAATTAAATGGAAATGAAATAAATATGCAAAATGCAAAAAGAAAGTTTTTATATGTATGAGAAAAGTATGGTTTATGCAAAATAAAACAAAAAAAAATAAAAAGGTATTATTTTTGAGTATTTTCAACTTTTAGGGCGAAAACCCTAATTTCAATTAAAATGGATATTAATTACTTAATTCATATAATATTTATTATTTACATACAAAAATAAAATAAAATATAGTATGTTTGTAAAAAAGGGTATTTTTTAGTATTAAATATTAAAAAATAAAATATGTACATTTTTGGTATTTTTACTCTAAGTATATTGATATATATATGTATACTCATATTATTTTAAATATGTATTATATACAAATAATAATAATAATTAAATTTTTTAGAAAATAGTATTTTTTATATGAAATATTTTCAGAGGGTAGTGTAAAATAAAAATAAAAATAGAAGTGTTTTTTACATCTTTTTCTATTTACCCTAAATAATAATATATATACATATATGTATAAATCAAAAGAAAATCAAATAAATACCAAATAAAATCAAAAAATGATGAGAAAATTATTTTCAAAATTTTAATATGCTGAGAAAAAATAAACAAGTCAAACAAAAAAAGAAAAAGTCAAAAAGGATTAAAAATAAGACAAATGGGCTTGGGGGGTGTGATAGCAAAACCAGGGTGCAAAAAGAAATAACAACAAGCCCAGCCCAGGAAGCTGTTATCTTCAACCTTCAGACAACCAATTTCAAAAAAACGCGCGCCTGCTTCTCAAGTTCCTAACTCCTGATCCTTTGATTTTTTGAACAAACTTCCAACACAAAAGATGTTAAGCATGAATCCACGATTCCAAATATATAAAAAACATCTCCTAACTCTAAAAAATGAGAGAGAATTTTAGTGATCCCAAATCTTAACCTAAGTTTTCTGCCATTTTCAAAGCTTAAATTCTCTCAACTCAGGCAAAAGAAATGAAATGTAAAGATATGTACATGCTCAGGGCTATGAGTAGAACCTTGTTTCTTCACAAACTTAAGACTAAAGATGCATAATAAGAGAGATACGAGTTCAAAATTTTACCTATTCAGTTGAACTTCTATTTGGAGAATGAGGAACTTTCAGTGCAAGGTGATGATTGGAAAAGCTTCCTTGAGGTCCAGGGATGCTATTCCAATGTTTACTTTGTCTTGAAAGCTTCTGAATCAAGCTATGGAACTTCAAATGCTAGGGAATGTGTATGAATTGATTTTGGTAAGAATGCTCGAGGGAAATGGGAGTTTGCACTCAAACTGCAGAGGCAACCCTGTTTTTGCAGTTTGAGGATGATTCTGAGATGGAGGGTGTTTTGGAGGCAAATGGCTCGTGTCACAGCTTGGTTATGTTGTCTTGAGTGTGTTTGGTAAGTTTGTTCTTGTGTGCTAATGCTGGTATGAGAGTTGTTACAAAATATGGGACTTTCTTCTTTCTTAAGCAACAAAATGCCACTTGATGTTCTAGGCATGTAGGGGGCCTCCTAATGGGCTGCATAATCTTCTCTTGATCAGAGCAATTTGTCCATAATCTTGTGCCATTCAGATTTGCAATGTACTTCTTTGATTTACCAATTGACATAAAGCAAGCTTTTGCAAAAATGGAAAGTTCACTTTATCTAAAAATGGATCAATCTTGTGTACAATGCTTGAACTCATGGAACAACACTTTGGCACAATGAACAAGCATTAAATTATGGATTGTAACTTGGTTTAAGGACCTGTAATCTAGCCTAAAGCATGCTGAGTTCAAATTTGCAAAGTTATGGACATGGAACTTGGTCATGAACAAAGTGGTTTTTTGCTATATTGTGAAATTCGATTCTCTCTAACCATGAGATTGTTTGAGAAGTTCTTGGACATTTTGGAAAGCTTGGAATGTGTACTACAATCCATCTTTGAAATGCAAATTGAAATTCCAAGTGGAAGGGTATGAAAAATGGCCTTGAAGTGGGGTAGAAAACCTTGTCAAAATAGGTTAAAATTCTACTAAGTTAAAAATGGTTTAGTGCCCTTATTCAAAAAATTGTAACTTGAGATACAAGCTTCAAATGAGAAAACTTTGTGAATCAAAGTTGTAGATTATGCAACAAGCTACAACTTTCATGTTTTGACTTTTGTTTGAATCCAAATGGATCTTGGTGAAAAGGTGGGGCAAAGTTGGGAAAAAATTAGGGTTTTTCATAACTTAGAAAAATTCTAAGTTATGAAAAATTCCATTTTCTAACCCTAATTTGCAATTTGTGATTTCTTGGTGAACAAGTTTCATGATTTGGCATATTTTGATGAAAAATGAATCTTGACTCTTGATTTTGACCAAAAAGTCAAAGTTTGACTTTTCAGTATACAGTCAAAACTGATCAATTGACTGGGAAATTCAACTGTCAATCTTGTGTACTTGGGATCTTTTGAGCTTGTTGAGCATGTCAAGATAATTCCATGGGGTCCTTGAGTCCATATGTGAGCTTGGTTTGCCATTGACTAGGTCAAACAGTCAAAAATTGCCTCTGTACAGTCAAAACCCTAAAAATGACCATTTTGCCCTTTTAGTGATCTGATCAAATTTCTTGTGGAATTGTGATCCAAACTTGATCAAATGGACCATATGAGTTCATAATGTTGATGTGGATCAAATTTCATGAGATTTGACTGTCAATTGGCCACAGTTGACTTTTTCCCCAATACAGTTGATTTCTAGGTCAACTGTCCAATTGACTGGGCAAAACTTGGAATCAAGACTTGAAACTTGGTATGGATAAACTTAGGAGGTCAATATGAAGCAAGAAAGTCATCTTGGGCACTTTAGGTCAAAACATCTTTGTGCAAACACAAACCCTAATTTGGGGTTAGCAGTGCAAGGAGGAGTCTTGAGCAGATGAAACCCTAACTGGATCTTGAGCTTCAAGAGCTTTGTGAGGAGAAATCAATGAGAAATGGGAGGGCAAATTTTGGGGTACAACAGTTGCCCCTGTTCAATCTTCTTGAACCCGAAGAGTTAGATTGGCAAGCTTGCCTTTCGTGACTCGAGGGTAAAAGGAGATTGGACACTAGAGTGCCCGGAAATTTGCACTCATCAAAGCACTGGATGCGGGAATGGGCTTAGAGATGCCATTTGGAGATGGGCTTAACGATGCCATCTGAGAGAGTGACAGAAACCTGTCGGGGATGGGCTTAAAGATGCCATCTGGAAGGGAACATCAGGAAAGTGTCCAAGCTTTGGACCATTTCTGAATTGGGGGTCTGAACAAGCAATAGGTTGACATCCGTTGTTGGGAGGAACCTGTAAGCTGTTTTCAGGAAGTTGCATCTGAACAAGTTGATAGATTAAAACCCGTTACTTGGGAAGAATCCATGAACTGTTTTCAGAAGTCTTGAGAAGAATTTGAACAAGTGATAGGTTAACATCTGTTTACTTGGAGAACCCGTGAACTGTTTTCAGAAATCTTGAAGTTGAATAAGCAATAGAGCAGCATCCGTTGTTGGGAAGCTTCCGTAAACTGTCTTCAAAAAGTTGTATCTGAACAAGTTGATAGATTAACATCCGTTACTTGGGAATAATCCATGAACTGTTTTCAGAAGTCTTGGGAAGAATCTGAACAAGTGATAGGTTAACATCCGTTTACTTGGAGAACCCGTGAACTGTTTTCAGAAATCTTGAGATTTGAATGATTTTAGTCTGTCGACTGACCTTACCTGAAAAGGCAAAGAGTTAGTTGTATGCAATGCTATGATGCATGATACAATGTATATTATGGCGTTATGAATGTAAATGGATGCGTATGTAAGTTGGAGAGCTGTTTTGCATAGGATAGATGAATCCGGGATAGCGGAAGATAGAAGTATCCTGACTGCTGCCGGGGAAAATAAATCCTGGGTCGTTACTGGGGAACCTGGAGCTTGGGTTGTATACCAATCTTCTGGGGAACTCCTGAAGTCTTCTACCGGGGAGTACCAAACTAGTAGACTTAATGCTGGGATGACCAGATTGAGAATCTTTAGCTTGGAGAGAAGTATCTCTTGAGATTTCACTGGGGAACTCAAGATTTTTCTTCCTAAAAACTCTGTGGGGGAGAAGGTTAAAAAGTCTGACTCCGCTGGGGATTGTCCATTTGAAGCTTTTGATCTGCTGGGGATACTGAACCTTAAACTCTGAGGGAAAATGATTTCCAGAAGATTCTCTGGCTGGAGATTTTGCAAAGATAAAACTCCTCCGGGGATTGTATTGATAAGTTATTGTTGGGGAATTTTGAGGAACTCCGCTGGGGATGGGAAGAACTTTGGCGAGCGCGATCTCCCCTTGTTGTTAGCTGAGGATAACCCAGTTATAAGCCTTTGTGAGAAATAACTTTGAATAAAACTCGGGAGGGACGTCCGTACTCTGCGGGGAATACCTTTCAGAACCTTACTGGGGATAAGCTTCGAGGGTCTGCTGGAGGTAGACCTCAGGGTTTGCCAGGGATGTGGATTACAAATCCTGAGGGATTTCCTTTGGAAGGGTGTCAAAATATCCGTTTGTACTTTCATCCTATCAGTAACCCTTTTCTTAGGTTCAATTAGGAAGTGATCATGTTTCAAATGCATATGCTTATTTAACAAAACATTGGACGTTTCTCAAAATAAAACAAATAGTGCAAGAGAAAAAGAGCAAGGGAAATGACACAAATTTCGGGGAAGAGTATTTGTATTGATTTTCTTTGGGTATATTTGTACAAAGGAGACAATCATCCTAGTAAGAGGATCTTGTCGTAAATATTTGAAAAATTTATACAAAATAAAGATGGCTATGTGAAATAATTCCATGGGATTCCATTCTGCTGTAGCTTTCACAATTCTGAGCATCTGTCCATTCAATGCTTCGTTTGACGATGGCTGGATTGATCAGAAACCTGGAACCGGTTGATGAAGAGGCTGTCTTTGAAGTGATCCGACGAGACATAGTCATACGCTTTAATTCCCTAACTTTTTCCTGAATCGCCCTTTCGGGTTTTCGATCCACCGGGAGACCCCTTTTTGCCCAAGCCGCCCTTTCGGGTTTTCAACTTGCCGGGTGTACAGATTTTTTTGTTTTTATCCCTAATTTTTGCCTGAACCGCCCTTTCGGGTTTTCGGTTCACCGGGATGCCCATTTTTGCCCAAGCCGCCCTTTCGGGTTTTCGACTTGTCGGGTTATTTTATGCGTAGTATCTTTTGACTATGTCTGCGTTCGCAGGGTGCGGCAAATCGTCGCCGTCCATGGTGGTCAGAATCATTGCACCACCAGAAAATATGCTCTTGATCACAAACGGTCCTTCATATGTAGGAGTCCATTTGCCCCTGGGATCACTTTGCGGCAAGATAATCCGCTTGACTACTAGATCTCCGACTTGATACACTTGACGTCTGACCTTTTTGTTGAAAGCCTTGATCATCCGTTTTTGATACGTCTGACCATGGCATATAGCAGCAAGTCGCTTTTCGTCGATTAGATTGAGTTGATCAAGTCGGGTCTGCATCCAATCATCTTCATTCAAACCTGCATCCTTCATAATCCTTAGAGACGGGATCTGAACTTCCATAGGCAAAACAGCTTCCATGCCATAAACCAAAGAAAATGGGGTTGCCCCAGTTGAGGTACGTATCGTCGTACGGTATCCATGCAGCGCAAACGGTAACATCTCATGCCAGTCTTTGTAAGTGACTGTCATTTTCTGAATGATCTTCTTAATATTTTTGTTCGCAGCTTCAACAACACCGTTCATCTTCGGCCGATAGGGAGATGAATTGTGATGATAAATCTTGAACTGTTTGCATAATGCAGTGATCATTGTGTTATTCAGATTTGTACCGTTGTCTGTGATAATCCTGTCTGGAACACCGTACCGACATATGAGATTTTGCTTGATAAAGCGGGCAACCACATTTTTGGTGACGGAGGCGAAGGAAGCTGCTTCGACCCATTTAGTGAAGTAGTCAATGGCAACCAGGATGAAGCGATGTCCGTTGGAAGCCGTGGGCTTGATCTCTCCAATCATATCAATGCCCCACATTGCAAAGGGCCATGGAGCAGTCAGGACGTTGAGGGGAACCGGAGGGATATGAACTTTGTCAGCATAGACTTGACACTTGTGACAAGTACGGGAGTGTTGATGGCAATCAGTCTCCATGGTAGACCAGTAATAGCCTGCCCTTAGGATCTTCTTAGTCATTGTATGCCCGCTCAAGTGAGTGCCAAATGTGCCGCTGTGTATATCAGTCATGATCAACTCTGCTTCAGCCTTATCCACACATCGGAGTAATACACAATCATGGCTTCGTTTGTAAAGGATGTCGTTGCTCAGGAAGAACTTAGCAGCGAATTTCCTTAAGAACTTCTTGTCATTCACGGAAGCTCCTTCAGGATAATCTTGGGTCTCGAGATACCTTTTGATTTCATGGAACCAAGGTTGTTCCACTACTTCTTCGGTATTAATCTCGTGACAATGCGCGGGTTCATCCATTCGCTCGATGGTGATTTGGGGAGCCTCGTTATCCCAGTTGAGTTTAAACATGGAGGACATTGTGGCTAGAGCATCTGCTAGCTGATTCTCTTCTCGCGGAAAGTGCTCGAAGGTAATTTGCTCGAAGTGAGGCAACAATGTCAGAACATGTTCTTTGTATGGAATAAGATTAGGATGTTTGGTATCCCAATCTCCTTTGATCTGGCTGATGACCAAAGCCGAGTCCCCGAATACGATCAAAGATTTGATCCCCAAGTCTATAGCAGCCTTGAGACCAAAGATGCAGGCTTCATACTCAGCCATATTGTTTGTGCAGCTGAAGCAAAGTCGGGCCGTGAAAGGAGTGTGGCATCCTTCCGGAGAAATGAGTACTGCGCCAATGCCGTTTCCGAGTGCATTTGAAGCACCATCAAAGTACAGGGTCCATCGGGATCCCTTTTCGGGTCCGTCATACGGTCCGTCACCTTTAATGTTGTCCAAATTCATGATGTCCTCGTCTGGGAAATCAAATCTCATGGGTTGATAGTCTTCGATAGCCTGATGAGCCAGATGGTCAGCTAATACACTCCCTTTTATAGCTTTTTGGGTGGTGTACTGGATGTCATACTCGGTCAAGATCATTTGCCATCTGGCTATCCTTCCAGATAAAGCGGGCTTTTCGAAGATATATTTGATAGGGTCCATTTTGGATATCAACAAGGTAGTATGAGTCAGCATATACTGTCTTAGTCGGCGAGCAGCCCATACCAAAGCGCAGCAAGTTTTCTCGAGCAGTGAGTAGCGAGTCTCACAGTCGGTAAACTTTTTGCTAAGGTAATAAATAGCATGCTCTTTTCGACCAGACTCGTCATGCTGGCCCAAAACACACCCCATTGAGTTATCCAAGACGGTCAAATACATGATCAATGGTCTTCCTTCGACGGGTGGCATCAGAATAGGAGGTTCTAGCAAATACTCCTTGATTCTATCAAAAGCAGCTTGGCAGTCGTCGTTCCATTCAACTACCTAATCTTTTTTCAAGAGTTTGAAAATTGGCTCACAGGTAGAAGTCAGATGCGAAATGAATCTGGCAATATAGTTTATGCGCCCCAAGAAACCTCTAACTTCCTTTTCAGTACGGGGAGCAGGCATCTCTTGTATTGCTTTTACTTTTGCCGGATCGACTTCAATGCCTTTGTTGCTTACAATGAATCCCAGGAGTTTACCAGACCTAACCCCAAAAGTACATTTGCTTGGATTCAGCCTGAGCTTGTATTCTTTCAATCTGGCAAACAGCTTTTCCAAATGTTCAAGGTGCTCTTCCTCTGTTTGTGACCGAGCTATCATATCGTCTATGTAAACTTCGATCTCATGATGTATCATGTCATGAAATAAAGCTACCATGGCGCGTTGATAAGTTGCCCCTGCGTTCTTCAGCCCGAACGGCATCACTTTGTAACAGAAAGTGCCCCATTGTGTGACAAAAGTTGTTTTCTCCATATCCTCGGGGGCCATTTTGATTTGATTGTAGCCCGAGAATCCGTCCATGAAGGAAAACACTTTATGCTGAGCTGTATTGTCGATCAAGATGTCAATATGAGGTAGCGGGAAATCATCCTTAGGGCTGGCCCTATTCAAATCCCGGTAGTCCACACACATTCTGACTTTGCCATCCTTCTTAGGCACTGGCACAATGTTAGCGACCCATTGAGGATAGGACGTAACAGCCAGAAAGCCAGCATTGAACTGCTTCATTACTTCTGCTTTGATTTTTTCGGACATGTCAGGCCTCATTCGGCGAACTTTTTGCTTGATCGGTGGACAGTCTTCTCTTGTGGGGAGACGGTGAACCACGATGTCTGTGTCTAGACCCGGCATGTCTTCATAGGACCAAGCGAAGATTTCAACATACTCATTCAGTAACTGTACCAAGCGTTCCTTGACTTCTGGTTCCAGGTTGGCACCCACTTGCACCTCCTTCCGATTCTCCTCGGTTCCCAAGTTAATAGTTTCCAACGGCTCTTCATGCGGTAAGATGGCCCTTTCTTCTTGTTGCAAAAGTCTGGCTAGTTCCCCGGGTACTTCACAACCTTCGTCATCTTCATACTCGGCTAGATTGACCAGGTCTTCAGAGTTATTAAAAGATACAGCAGAATAGTCACCCATGGAATCCGGAGTGGATGGGTACCTGCATTGGTGAGTGTGGGTGTGTGTAAGGGATAGCCATCCTTAAAAAAAAATGCAAAAGGAAAGAAAATGAACACAAGCAGTTTATCAAATGAAAAACGTCCAATGAATCATTAAACATGGCATATGAATATGAAAAATAGTCAAAACCCTTACAAGTGGACCTACATGCCCCGGGTAAGGCAGGAGGTGAAAAGATAGTGTACGGATTGTTTGAAAGTAAAATATTACAGACCAAATAGGAAATGTTTAATAGATAAATTACTGATGAATAAAGGTGATGGGGACAAAGTCTTTAGCCTCCCAATTGCTCAACCCTCCTCTGACAGTTGGATGAATCCATTCTTCAAAGTTGCTTTCTTTGTCTTCATCTTCCAGGGCGTTGATTCGGTAAGGAGAAATTTTGATCGGCGCTCCTTCAATCTTTGACTAGCGCATGGCCTTCTGGCCAGCAGCGGTGAAACCTAATCCAAACTTATCAGCCTTACGCGGAAAATCGGGTAACTGCCCCCACGCTGAATTCTTCCCTTCCTTAACTGCAGCCCTTGCATCCTCCAGAGATGCCATCCTGGCCATCTGTCTTGGTGTCTCAGCTGCCAACTTCGCCACTGCTATCTCAGGAAGCACTTCTTCGAAATGTTGAAACGGTGTCTCAATAAACTCCCCTTCAACCTCCACATACCGGAAAGAATTTAAGTGGCTAATCATGTACTCTTCTTCGCCGTGGACAGTAATGATCTTTCCCTTTACAGGATATTTCAGCATCTGGTGCAAGGAGGAGGTGACTGCCCCAGCATGGTGTATCCAAGGTCTACCCAGCAGGCAGGAATATGATGGACGGATGTCCATTACATAGAAAGTGGATTTAAACACCTCAGTACCTATCTTGACAGGAATTTCAACTTCTCCATGGACCATTCTTTTCGACCCATCGAAAGCTCTGACGACAATATCACTCGGCTTCAATTCCAACCCTTCGCAATCTAGCCGGTCCAAGGCCTTCTTAGGCAAAACATTCAGCGATGAACCGGTATCAACCAAAACATGTGCAAGGGTGGTTCCGCGACACTCGATTGAAATATGCAACGCATCATTGTGATTTCGGCCTTTAGGGGTCAGGTCGGCATCAGAAAAACCTAATCCATTGTCTGCAGTCAGACTAGCCACGCAATGTTGAAATTGATCTGCAGAGGTTTCCTGGGGCACATGAGCTGCCTTTAGAAACTTAATCAAAGCTTGAGCATGCGCTTCTGAGCAAAGCAATAGTGCCAGCATGGAGATCTTGGAGGGGGTTTGCCCCAACTGTTCCACCACATCATAATCACTTCTCTTGATTATCCTCAAAATCTCGTCCATTTCTTTCTTGGAGGCTTCCGGAATCACCAAAGGTTGAGCCCTCGTCCTGACGGGCTCATCTTGTATTCCTTTTCCTTTATCGGCAATGGTAGGAGAGACAGCACTAGGAACGAAAATTTCTTCAATCAAAGGAGTTCTAGCGGAGAGTTTTACTGGTGCAGGGAGGACTTCTTTAGCTGGTGAGGGTCCAAAGACTGCTCTTGGAGGAGCAATCTCTGGAGAAAATATTCTCCCGCTCCTGGTGATTTTGCTGGTGCCCGCAATGTTACTAATGTTGGCTTCTTCATCATCTGAATTTTCTTCAATTACCTCGATTTGCTTGATACCATGGTAGTAGATGTCACCACCATAGTTCCAAGGTATCGACTTCTCAGAAACATAGGGAACAGGCCCCGACATTGTTATCTTCAAAGGTATAGACTTTGCAGCTGGTGTAATCTTAACTGGCTTTTTGACGGCCTCGGAAAGATTGGCGTGAATGGTTATGATTGAGACATTTTCAACATGAACTGGAACAGCAGGAACTTTTTCGAACAAAATTTGTCGGCTATCCATGAGGCCTTGGATGCCTTTCTTCAATAGCGGACAATCAAACGGCAGAGAGTGGCAACAGTAGCAGTCTTCTTTACATCCCGAGAAGATCCCGGCCCTTAACAAATTCAACTTAATGGTTAACAGTGGAGTAGTCAGATCACTAACGTCAGCAACATACAGATCCTCTTCAATGGCATTGACATTCCGACCGTGCTTCGGCATAGGTGCAGATATCACATTGGGTTTTTCTGGAGCGTCAAACTCTACCTCCTTAGCCTCTATTAGGTCCTGGATCTTATGCTTGAGTGCCCAACAATCATTGGTGTCGTGTCCAACACTGTCTGAATGATAGGCGCACTTGGCATGATAATGCGGAGAGGATGTATTTACATTCTTTGGCGCCTCCTTGATAGTGGCAAGATTCAATTTCAACAGATGGGGAAGCACCTGCGCTGGAGTCATATTAATACGGGTGAACTGTCGTTGTGGCCTTTCCACCCGTTGCTGATTTGGTCTGGATTGGTTGTAGCGAGGCTGCTCACTCGGAGTGTTTTGAATCATTACGGCCCCCACAGTCGGCCGACGCTCCATCTTCCCTGCTCTTCTTTGAGAATATACCATAGCTGTCTCCTTCTTAAACGGCTTCTTCTCAACACTTGCAGCGACACCCTTCTGAATTTTTCCTGACTTGATGCCAGCCTCGATTCTTTCGCCCGTTAAGATCAAATCGGTAAACCCTGCGGAAGAGTTACCAATTAAATGATTGAAAAATGGCCCAGATAGGGTCCCAAGAAACATATCAACAAGCTCACGATCGGTTAAAGGAGGCTGCACCCTGCCAGCCAAATCCCTCCATTTTTGTGCGTATTCCTTGAATCCCTCACTTGTTCCTAGCGACATACCCTGAAGTTGGGTACGGGTAGGAGCAAGATCAGAATTATACTGGTATTGTTTATAGAAAGCAGTGGCCAAATCTTCCCAATTTCTGACATTGGTTCCTTCTAACTGATAAAACCATTCCAACTGAGCTCCCGACAGGCTGTCTTGAAAGAAATGAATCCAGAGATTTTTATCTGCTGTATAGGGTTGAATCTTTCTCACATAGGACCTGAGATGCATTTTGGGGCAGGACATCCCGTCATACCTTACAAACACTGGCACCTTGAATTTTGGGGGAATCACAATTCCGGCGACCAAGCCCATGTCTTCAAAATCCAAACCCGGTACCCTTTGCAATTCCATGGCAGCCAATCTGTCTTCTAAACCCTTGTACTTATCATCAGCTGGAGGATACTGCTAGTCAGAATAATCTTCGTCCTCTTCAACCTCTTCCTCCTCTGCATCAGACTCGGAAGGCACCGCAACCCGATCTCTTTTACTAGTCCCTTCATCAGAAGTAGGAGGAAATTCAAGCACCCTCCGAGCTTCTCTGTCAAATCTTCTCCCCAAAGTAGCCACTCCGACCCTCTTTTTCTTCTTCACTGGGTCTCTACTCTCCAGATGAGCCTTGATATCCTCTTGACTCTTGACCAAGGTCATCAAGAGTTGCTGGAACTGTGCATTCTGGGCTTGTAGGTCTTTGACTGTTTGCTGGAGATCCATCCTACTGAAATAAACAGCAGATAGATAAGGAAACCTGGAGTGAGACCTGCTTATGCACATGATGAATGGTATGCTGATGTATGCAATGCATTCAAGGATTTAGGACATTCAAAATTGTGTCAGACAAAGAAGAACGCACGTTATATTAATAAGAGAAAATTCGTTAGTACATAAATGCCCCATGGGCCAAATATTACAACATAAACTTCTCAAGGCAGAAAGACATTGCGCATCCTCTTTGGTGCGATGTAGGTATTGAGGGCCTCTTGCTCGTGGAGTCGGCGGGTAAGCTCTAGAACCTTCTTTTCACTGGCGTAGTAGCTAGCTTCAAAAGTGTTCCGTTCCTCTTTGAGCTGAATCCAACTTTTCTGCATTTCCTCCCACGATGTAGGCATGTCTGGATGTAGGATGGTGTAGGGAACCTCTCCTTTATTGACGGGCTCTTTAATCACTGGGAGTACATAAGGATAAGGCATCATTAGACTTTGGGCTCGGGCTCGTACCCACTTGAGATAGGGCTCAAGAGGGATGGAGTTCTTGTGTCCCAGAGTCTTGCTATCAACCTTGTTGAGTTTTCCCCAAGCTCTGATGAATCTTTGGCGGAGTCCTTGCGCATCGTTGTCGAAGTCAAAAACTAGGCTAGGAATCAACATGTCATGAGGGCCATCCCTCCGTGCATATCCAAATTGTCTCAAAGCTAGGTAAGGATTGTAGGTGATACCTCCTCTGATTCCAAGCAAAGGAACATTAGGAAACTCTCCGCAACGATCGACGATGATGACATTTTCTCTGGATCGAGAACACCAATGTACATCAGAATGAGTAAGAGTCATCAATCGTTGGGACCACCTTGTACCTTGGTCATTCTTCAGGACAGATTGTGGAAGGTGCGAAATAAACCACCTTGCGAGGATAGGAGTACAGCACATGAGAACACCCCTCTTTCTCATTGTTCGTGTGTAAAATGAGTGAAGGATGTCCCCAAGCAACGTTGGTATTAGATTTCTGGACAAGAAGATTTTGACAGCGTTGACATCTACCAATTGGTCAGGATTTGGGAACAAGACCAACCCATAGATAAGGAGTGCCACAATTTCTTCAAATGCTTGTAGGTCCAATGAGTTCCAACATTCTTGTGCCTTTTCCAACAAGAATTTTGCTAAGAATCCTTTGACGCCGCTTCTGGTTTCCCAATGCCCCTTGATTTCAGATGGTTGTAGATGTAGTGCTCGAGCAACATCTTCAGGCTTTGGTTCCTTCTCCGTACCGTTGAAGGGTAGTTGATTAAGGATAGGGATTCTTAGGAGTTGAGAAAACTCCTCCAAAGTGGGAACCAGCTGATAATCAGGGAAAGTGAAGCAGTGGTGAAGAGGGTCAAAGAACTGGAATAGTACTTTCATCATGTCTTCTTCAATGTTGGTGTTGACTAGGCTGAGCAGTCTACCATGTCTTTCACTAAAGGATGAATTTTCCGGAATTCTTGAGGTGATCTCCTTGAGTTGAGGAGATATTCTCACAAGGTTGACTTGAATGGTATTTCTGCGAGGTATTTCCATGACCTACAAAACAAGAACAATGATGAAGATCCAAACCCTTGAAATGGTTAGTAAATGCATATGATGCTTTATGATGTTCATGATGTATGCACAAGACATATGTACAAGCAAATCACACCAAACCCTAGTTTCAGGCTTGGATGGGGTTTCATAGGTAAGTACCCTCTTGAGTGTAGTTGGCTTAAAAACCTGTCCTATAACTAGTAACCGGGTTCTAAGGAGCTCAATATCACTGGATTGTTTTCATTGTTCATTGTTTTGGTTTAGCCACTTAACTAGCGACCAAAATATTCCAAGAAAACAACCCTCAATGAGTGTAGTATCGAGTATCTACCAACTTCGGACTGCACCAAAGCCGGTCATCTCACTACCCCTAATAAAAGGCCAAGATGGTCAAGTAAGGTTCTAGGTCATTAGTGCTTAGTGACATCACTCAGCGGCCCCGTACTCTCCTTGATTGAACTCAAGGGTTACCGGTACTCACAAATATGTCGCACTAATATAACTATTGCTTAGACCGTGTCGGTATACCCCGCACAGTTTCCACAATGTAATGCTATCTATGAATGTTTCCCAAAATCCGGGTGGAGGATTGTAAACCCAAACAATAGAGCCCAAGTATAAAGCAAGCAAATCAAACAATTAGTCATGCAAGAGGGTGATCTAAGCCCTAAGGTTACTCCACTTAAAGAATTATCCCCAGCAGAGTCGCCAGTTCTGTGATACGGTGGGAGAACTGACTATGGTTTTGCGTTTGTTTTCGCAAATGTTTCGGTTGAGCAAGAGTCGCCACCGACTTTTTATTTTATCCTAAGGAAAGGTTTAAAAAGCACAGAAAAAACCTTTGAGATTTTTCTTGGGTTCGGGGAGTAGATTATAGAAGGGGAAGGTATTAGCACCCCTTCTATCCATGGTTATCCATGGGCTCTTAGGTACTTGCTTAGATCAATCTTGCCTTGGTTTTCAATTGTTTGAAATGGTACTTTGTGTGTGGTTTTGAAAATGTTTTGAAAAGATGCCTTGTGCTAGGCTAACCTTGTAACAATTCTTTACTCGAATGTTTTACAAAAGGTGTTTTATCTTTTAAAAAGATGTTTCAAGGGTTTGAAAAGTTGATTTTGAAAGTGTTTGTGAAGTGGGTTTTGAAATTAGGCAAGTGTTTTCTTTGCAAATTGACAAGTACTTAAGAGTTTATCTACCCTAAAGTTTTCTCAAAGATTTTTGTTATGTTTTAAACCTTTTGACAATTTTGTTCCACCATTGCATTTGGTGGACAATCTTATCTTAGGAGATGAGAGGGACAGGCGCGGGTCATCGTTTGGACCATAATTGTAATAGTGTTAAAGGTCTTTGGGTAATTTTCTCTAAGGGACTTGATCATTTGTTTTTGTTTGTTTTGAAAAGTTTTATCGAGGGACTATGATCATTCAATTTGTTTGTTTTGCCCAAAGAAGTTCAACATGCAATATGGCCCAATTATTTGAAGGCAACAAAGTGGAATACCCTAGGGGTGCAAGTGTGAGATGTGTTGTTTATTTTCATGCTCATTTATCTTGTATTAGGTCAAACTATTTTTTATCGTTTTTCGCATGCAAGCCCTAATTCTAACATGGCATAATTAGAAAGCGTATAAAGTGCGAAATTTAAATTCCTACGCTATTACAACACAATAATATAGGGAGGGGGTACAAATTTACAAATGGGGGATATTTAGACAAGAATTTAAATCTAAATTATTACATCATTTTTGAATATTTGCAAGGTAAATAAATTGCATAATTAAATGGAAATGAAATAAATATGCAAAATGCAAAAAGAAAGTTTTTATATGTATGAGAAAAGTATGGTTTATGCAAAATAAAACAAAAAAAAATAAAAAGGTATTATTTTTGAGTATTTTCAACTTTTAGGGCAAAAACCCTAATTTCAATTAAAATAGATATTAATTACTTAATTCATATAATATTTATTATTTACATACAAAAATAAAATAAAATATAGTATGTTTGTAAAAAAGGGTATTTTTTTAGTATTAAATATTAAAAAATAAAATATGTACATTTTTGGTATTTTTACTCTAAGTATATTGATATATATATGTATACTCATATTATTTTAAATATGTATTATATACAAATAATAATAATAATTAAATTTTTTAGAAAATAGTATTTTTTATATGAAATATTTTCAGAGGGTAGTATAAAATAAAAATAAAAATAGAAGTGTTTTTTACATCTTTTTCTATTTACCCTAAATAATAATATATATACATATATGTATAAATCAAAAGAAAATCAAATAAATACCAAATAAAATCAAAAAATGATGAGAAAATTATTTTCAAAATTTTAATATGCTGAGAAAAAATAAACAAGTCAAACAAAAAAAGAAAAAGTCAAAAAGGATTAAAAATAAGACAAATGGGCTTGGGGGGTGTGATAGCAAAACCAGGGTGCAAAAAGAAATAACAACAAGCCCAGCCCAGGAAGCTGTTATCTTCAACCTTCAGACAACCAATTTCAAAAAAACGTGCGCCTGCTTCTCAAGTTCCTAACTCCTGATCCTTTGATTTTTTGAACAAACTTCCAACACAAAAGATGTTAAGCATGAATCCACGATTCCAAATATATAAAAAACATCTCCTAACTCTCAAAAATGAGAGAGAATTTTAGTGATCCCAAATCTTAACCTAAGTTTTCTGCCATTTTCAAAGCTTAAATTCTCTCAACTCAGGCAAAAGAAATGAAATGTAAAGATATGTACATGCTCAGGGCTATGAGTAGAACCTTGTTTCTTCACAAACTTAAGACTAAAGATGCATATTAAGAGAGATACGAGTTCAAAATTTTACCTATTCAGTTGAACTTCTATCTGGAGAATGAGGAACTTTCAGTGCAAGGTGATGATTGGAAAAGCTTCCTTGAGGTCCAGGGATGCTATTTCAATGTTTACTTTGTCTTGAAAGCTTCTGAATCAAGCTATGGAACTTCAAATGCTAGGGAATGTGTATGAATTGATTTTGGTAAGAATGCTCGAGGGAAATGGGAGTTTGCACTCAAACTGCAGAGGCAACCCTGTTTTTGCAGTTTGAGGATGATTCTGAGATGGAGGGTGTTTTGGAGGCAAATGGCTCGTGTCACAGCTTGGTTATGTTGTCTTGAGTGTGTTTGGTAAGTTTGTTCTTGTGTGCTAATGCTGGTATGAGAGTTGTTACAAAATATGGGACTTTCTTCTTTCTTAAGCAACAAAATGCCACTTGATGTTCTAGGCATGTAGGGGGCCTCCTAATGGGCTGCATAATCTTATCTTGATCAGAGCAATTTGTCCATAATCTTGTGCCATTCAGATTTGCAATGTACTTCTTTGATTTACCAATTGACATAAAGCAAGCTTTTGCAAAAATGGAAAGTTCACTTTATCTAAAAATGGATCAATCTTGTGTACAATGCTTGAACTCATGGAACAACACTTTGGCACAATGAACAAGCATTAAATTATGGAGTGTAACTTGGTTTAAGGACCTGTAATCTAGCCTAAAGCATGCTGAGTTCAAATTTGCAAAGTTATGGACATGGAACTTGGTCATGAACAAAGTGGTTTTTTGCTATATTGTGAAATTCGATTCTCTCTAACCATGAGGTTGTTTGAGAAGTTCTTGGACATTTTGGAAAGCTTGGAATGTTTACTACAATCCATCTTTGAAATGAAAATTGAAATTCCAAGTGGAAGGGTATGAAAAATGGCCTTGAAGTGGGGTAGAAAACCTTGTCAAAATAGGTTAAAATTCTACTAAGTTAAAAATGGTTTAGTGCCCTTATTCAAAAAATTGTAACTTGAGATAAAAGCTTCAAATGAGAAAACTTTGTGAATCAAAGTTGTAGATTATGCAACAAGCTACAACTTTCATGTTTTGACTTTTGTTTGAATCCAAATGGATCTTGGTGAAAAGGTGGGGCAAAGTTGGGAAAAAAATTAGGGTTTTTCATAACTTAGAAAAATTCTAAGTTATGAAAAATTCCATTTTCTAACCCTAATTTGCAATTTGTGATTTCTTGGTGAACAAGTTTCATGATTTGGCATATTTTGATGAAAAATGAATCTTGACTCTTGATTTTGACCAAAAAGTCAAAGTTTGACTTTTCAGTATACAGTCAAAACTGATCAATTGACTGGGAAATTCAACTGTCAATCTTGTGTACTTGGGATCTTTTGAGCTTGTTGAGCATGTCAAGATAATTCCATGGGGTCCTTGAGTCCATATGTGAGCTTGTTTTGCCATTGACTAGGTCAAACAGTCAAAAATTGCCTCTGTATAGTCAAAACCCTAAAAATGACCATTTTGCCCTTTTAGTGATCTGATCAAATTTCTTGTGGAATTGTGATCCAAACTTGATCAAATGGACCATATGAGTTCATAATGTTGATGTGGATCAAATTTCATGAGATTTGACTATCAATTGGCCACAGTTGACTTTTTCCCCAATACAGTTGATTTCTAGGTCAACTGTCCAATTGACTGGGCAAAACTTGGAATCAAGACTTGAAACTTGGTATGGATAAACTTAGGAGGTCAATATGAAGCAAGAAAGTCATCTTGGGCACTTTAGGTCAAAACATCTTTGTGCAAACACAAACCCTAATTTGGGGTTAGCAGTGCAAGGAGGAGTCTTGAGCAGATGAAACCCTAACTGGATCTTGAGCTTCAAGAGCTTTGTGAGGAGAAATCAATGAGAAATGGGAGGGCAAATTTTGGGGTACAACACCATGCCTTCATGCATCCATGAAACCCTTTTTCACTTGATTTTCAAGGAATTTGGAAGTCTTTCTTTGTAAACATCACAAGTTTCGTCAAGCTCAATGGATCTTGGGTGTTGATGGGGTGGAAACCCTAATCCACCAAAATGGATTATTGATCTTGATGATAACTTAATCAATCTTTTGATCCAATTTAAAATTCATCTTCTATCTTCATACTTTGATGTTTACAACTTAATATCTTGATGATCAAATAAAAAATCTCTTTCATATTTACATATCATGCATCATTCTACATTTTTCACTTGAAAGGTCATTTCCAAGTCTTATTTTTCCTTTGGTCTAACCAGTACAATACTCTTGCTAAGAGAAAAATGGAGAATATCAAGCAAAAGGTTTCTGAACTCCGCAGAGAGATGATTACTTTGAAAGCTAGTATAAAGCACTTAATTGGTTTGGTTGAAATTTTGGTTGCCGCCCAAGTTAATCCTTCTAGGAAGGAAGAAGCGATGGCAAAGTCTTCACTGAAACTCTGAAATCCTTTCATGAGAAGATGATAATTAATGCACCTAGTGACTTTCTTGACAAGGTGAATATGGAGTGCATCTAGAAGAAGATGTCTGAAAGGGATGTTTATATGAAGATGGTGGCTCAGCTAGTGGTGTGAAGAAGTTTGATAATAACTTTTCCAATAAAAGAGCCAGAGGAAGAAATAATCATCGTCGGAATCATCATGTTTCTCCTGTCATCCTTGTGTTCAATTTACCTTCTGCAACTCTAGTTCATCAAAAAAATCAGCAAGTTCCTAATCAGAGGAAAACTCAATTTGATCCAATTCCAACGACCTATACAAAGTTGTTTCCTATCCCGATGCAGGGGAATTTGGTTCAGACTCGACTTCCACTGAAGATTCTCGGGAAGATGCCTTGGTACTACAAAGCTGATTTAACTTGTGCCTTTCATCAGGGAGCCCCTGAGCAATGCATCGAACATTTTTATTCATTGAAAGCTGAAGTCCAGAAGCTGGTCATAAGTGGTATCTTGTCATTCAAGGATGTTGGTCTTGAATTTCAAATCAAGCATATTTCGAAGAGTAAACATGATTGATGGTTACTCTGAGTTTTGAAGGATGTTTTCAGCAGCTCAAGTCCAGATGGAGAGAGTCTTCTCAATTTATTATCATTTTTACTGCTTTCTGTTGTAACCTTTCATGTTTATTAAAGCTTTGTTTGCATGTAAGAACTTGTTTACATTTCAATGATTATCTTAATACAATGAGTATGTTTGTCTTGAAGAAATTCATTCGTTTCACTCGTATTTGTTTTCAAATTTTAAATTGCTTTTTGCGTTATGATACCAACTTGTTGCCCATTCTCTTGCCTAGGAAGAGATTGAAGGGAGGATGATGATCTGAAAAACACCAAAATCTCTAGTTGTATGCTTTTTGAATAAAATCTTGCTGACGATGTACAAACATTGTTTCAAATCCCTAAACACCGGAGATATAAGGAAGATAATCCCTTGCTAACCCCTTTTGAGCCTTGAAGTAGGAGTTTCTTTTCTATATGGAAAAAAACTCAAATTTTAACCTGGGGCAGGATAGTTTTCAGTTAATCTGATTGAGTGTTCAAAATTCATAAGGAAGATATTTCTAAAGAGAAACTACGAGGACTATCCTTCATGTATAATGAAGCCAGAAGATATGGAACCACAATGTTATCCCTCATTCATCAAGAAACGAGGCAGTCACATTCCTCTCAACAAGTAAAGACAAGCTAATGTCACACGTTTTGTTTAAAAATTAAAAAAAAAAATCAAGAAAAAAGAAAAAACCTGCTAAGTCGAAAACTTGAAAACGTGCGGCTTAGGCAAAAATTAGGACATTCCGCTAGACTATCAATTCAAAATAAGTAGTTCAGGAAAAAGTTAGGGAAAATAAAAATTGCAAAGAAAGGAATACAAAGAAAAGTCTTCAGTAAAGAACAAATTGATGACTACAAACACGAAGACATAAGGATGGTTGCTACTCCAAAAAATTATATATATATATATATATATATATATATATATATATATATATATATATATATATATATATATATATATATATATATATATATATATATATATATATATATATATATATATATATATATATATATATATATATATATATATATATACATATATATATATATATATATGTGTGTGTGTGTCTCTTCACTATTTTGTAGGACGCCAAATCTTAAACGATATTAGTACTTCCATTCAAAGGAATTTTATCCACATCCGGTATAGAAATGGAGATGAAATTATGGGGAGGCCTTAAATCAATCACTATTACCTCAATGATTGAGCCAAGTCATATTTTTTCTTCCATTATTAAGTATTCCAACAACATCTCTGAAATGAAAATCACTTGCAACTTTGAAATATGTCAAGCAGATCTCATGGTTAAATACCTTCCAAATTTGTGTATTATTCTCAATTCCTTGGAAAAGTTAAAGGTGGTGAATATTTGTCATAGTATCATTTGAGATAAATATGAAGGTCCACTTATAGTGTACTATATTAATGATCTCTGAAACCTCATTAATCGATCATGTCTGCAAAAGCTTATGTTTTGTAGTGGAAAAAGGTGTCTCAGGTGCAAAGACAGGACGAACAAAGATCCAAGAAGGGAACCATATGGATATTTTGAGGATATTTGACGTGAGGATGAAATTAGATCTCTTTCACATTAATTATAATGAAAGCCAATGATTAATAATATTTAAATAAGACATTTCCTTTTTGTTATTGAAATTTTTTTTGAAACATTGAGACATATATTTAATTTATCGGAGTTCATTTATAATAGATGATACAAATTGTATGATTAAGATTTAATTGTTGTTGGTGTTAGTTTTGCTATTATTAGATACTTAGCTTAAATTTTATATTATACAATGCGCGTCTTATCAAAATATATTTGGAATGTGGCAACGAACACTAGTGTATTAATAATTGAGTAATTTCTTTAGAATTCTTTTTTATTTCTAAAATGTTTGTGACTAGGGTATGAGAACTTTTAAAACTTCCTATAATTTCATGTATACGTTTAGCATCCACCTATAAAAATAGGTTAAAACTTCCTATAATTTCATGTATACATTTAGCATCCACCTATAAAAATAGGTTAAAACTTCCTATAATTTCATGTATACATTTAGCATCCACCTATAAAAATAGGTCAAAATTGGACTATAACCATTATTAATAACAAATAAATAAATTTTATAATAAGAAAAAATACAACATTTATCAAAATATACTAAAACTAATATGGTTCATTGCGCAAGGTCCATAGTAAACATATCCTAATTTTATGTTCTCTTATATAGTCTTTACATCCACCCATGTCTAGAAAAATAACTAGATGACAATTTAATTTTTTTAGGTTTAAGACTAGAATTTGAACAATAGAATGAAACTAAGAATCTTTTAGAATAATGTTAAAACATATTAAACTTATAATCTCAATAAAAAAGGCATACTTATGCAACCTAGAATTAAAATAAAACTAAAGTAGTAAACAAAAAGATTGGTCAATAAATAATTTCTAATTAGTGTTCTTCTAATCCCTCGATCGAAAATAAGGTTTTTATATGGATGGATTTGTTGGGGGTAAAATGTCTCCTAAGATTGCGAATGGGACACTACAACATAAGAAAACATATACTCAGACGCGTATGATGAAATGGACTTAATTTTTCTCAGATCCATACGCATATGTACTATGTGGGCACCCATAATTTTATTTAAAAAAAGTCCAATTTGGTTATTTAACGCTATGATATGATTTCTGAAGACTTAATCTGGATTTTTAACGACATATTACGAATTAGGAGCTGGAGAACGCAATAGAGGCAAGGTTGAGCATCAACTTTAAGGGATTTCTCCATTGAAGACTCTTCATCATTAATCTTTGTGTAATTTTTTATACTTTTATGATGTTTATTTTTACTATCATGAGTTGTTAAACCCTTCCATGATAGTGATGGGTAATTTTTCTTGATTTAGTTGGTTTTTCTGAATTGATTACTATAGTAGCTTATAATTTATTTTCTATATGATTTACTTATTTATGATTTTAATATTTCTCTTTCGATCAATTTGAGAATTGGTTTATGGTTATCTTGTTAGTAAGGTCTTTCAACAGTAATACTTTATTGAAGTATTTAATATTACATATCACTTAGGACTAGGGATACCGTATAAAAATCAATATATTCTTGATAATTATATGCTTAAATTCATCTGTAATTTACTGTGGACATAGGAATTAATTTTTATGTTTAAAGGTTTATTTACTAAGGACTTAGGAATGAACATCCTTAAGAACTGGTAATCTGTAGAGATAAGATCATTCGTTGCAGGGTCTATTTACCAAATTCGGGTTCAGACCCTCATTCCTAGCATGCTTTACTCGTATTATTTTCTATTCTATTAAATGTTCTCTTAGATACTACTTTTCAATGAAAGCCCACTCAAAACCCCTAATTGCTTTTGTTTAAATGAATTAAAACTTGAACATTATAATATCACAAAGTCATTGAGATCGATACTTTGAGATTTCTCGATATTACCAAATTGGCTTGTTTATTATGTAAATGTTTTGGTTTGTTTTTGAAAATGACTGGATATTGTTCAAGCGTTTTATTCGCGAAAGGTTGATTTTAGGTGCTCAAATAGTTCAATTAAATAAATTAATCGAGTTAACCAATTTAAATAACTTTAACCAATTAATCGAGTTGATTAAGAATGATTAACAAAATTAACCAATTGAAATAAATTCAATCAATTAATTAGGTTAATAAACAAATAATAAAATTTACCAATTAAAATAACTTTGACCAATTAATTAGGTTAAAAAATAATTAAAAAAATTAACCAATTAAAATAACTTTAATCAATTAATTAGGTTAATCAATTAATCAATTAATCAATTAAAAAGGAGTTAACCAATTAATCAAGATAACAAAAATAAATCAATTAACAATTAAAAAATTAAAAGAAAATTAAACATTTTAATCAACTAATCAAAAAAATTAATTATTCAATTAATAAAAAACCTAAAAGCCATTTTTCTTTCATTTAGTAATAATGAGAAGGAAACGAATAACATCACACTAACATCTGATCACGAAACTAACTAAATGGGTCTCGTTGGGTATAACGAATGTGAGGGGTGTTATTACATTTTCCTTGTATAACTGACTCCCGAACCCGAATTTGACTGCGACGACCATTTTCTTTTCTTTCATGGGTTTTATCGATAATTTTTCTTTCCTTTTAGAATAAATAAAATTGACAGTGAATCTGTTGTATTTTGAGCATGTGATGCGCTCGAATATTTTTCGCATCGCGACACATTGTGATTAAGTGTGATAGGTATAATGTGATTAGCCTCACTAAGAATATAATACTTCATTCACGAACTAAACACATTGAGACCAAACACCATTTTCTTAGAGATCATGTTGAAAAAGTTGATGTTGTTTTTTAATACGTTGACACTAAAAGTCAGCTTGCTGACATCTTTACAAAACCATTGTCATCAGAACCTTTTAACAAGATCTGTAGGGATTTGGAAATCTTAGATTCCTCATGCTTTAAATAGAATAATTATTATGTTTAGTTTCATTTGTTATATATGTATGGTTTTCACTAACTCTATTTTGCAGCAAATCTCACTTTGCTGATTACATTGGTATGCCTTTAAACTTTATCATCATGTGTGTTTATTCTCTGTATTCATTAATTTGCTTACTATTTCTTTACTTCACTCATTCATTTCTCCGACATGTATTTGATTGTTCTTTTTATTCCATTTAAGTCTTTTAAATGTGTATTTCTAATTATGTGCATTTGAGCATTTTCATGATTGTTCATGCATTATTTATCTTCCTAATGCATTCCTTCACATTGTATTTTGATCACTATTATATGTTGTTGAACATTGTAGTTACATGCATATGCAGTATTTTGTTGCATCTAGCATGTTTATCTTCATTTTTGTATATGATCTTTGTTGTTGTATATTCTACTTAGCTTGTTTAAACTCACTTGTTATTTTGTAATTACTTGTTGAGACTGTTTGTTTTTGGTATAGACTTATAGAAACTAGTATCTCTTTTTGATATTGTCAAAGGGGGGTCGGAGTTGTAATGAGTCTATAATTGGTTTTATGTTGTGTTTTGAATACAATGTTTCAGGGGGAGCACACACACTTTAGCTTTTAGCTCAAAGTCGACCCAATTACAAGTGAAAGTTTTCCAAGCATAAAAAAGGGTAGATTGTAGCTGTATATCCCTAGAGGGTGTTGGTTGCATGTCTCTAATACATTCAGGGGGAGCACCCCGACACAGTTATTTTATTGCTTGTCTTATCACTTTTATTTGATTTTGGTTATTGAGTCTCCTTATAGATTGCACACCTTGAATCAAGTTTTAAAATTGATTCGTAAGTATTTTAGAATGCATAAATCAATGGTTATGTTTGGATATGTCCATGATGTCTTTAGTCAGTGGCATAAGTTTGTGGAATAAAAACTATGAGTGTTCAATTCAAGTCAGGTGCAAATAAAAAAAACTTTGAAATCATGAAAAATTAAGTTTACATGTATTTGATTCAAATCAATCATTTACACACTCAATTTGATTCAAATCAAGTACAATAGAGGCAAACATTTTTTTGAAATAATTTTATTTGAATCTAATATTACACATGATTCAAATCAAATATTTTTACATATCCTTTGGACAGTTTGATTCAAATCACACTTTGCACGTGATTCCAATCACACAATTTTTAAGCATTTTTTTAAAGTTCCTGGAGCAATTGATTCGAATCAAATATTGCACATGATTCGAATCATGTGGCATATGATTTGAGTCACAAATTTCACTTGATTCGAATCAAATGCAAAAAGGGTAAAAATCTGAATCTCTTTTATTTCATTCACTTGCTCACTTGATCCATTACATGTACTAACATTGATTGAAATCTGACCAACCTTTTTCAGCCTTTTTGTGCTTAATCTCAAGCATATATATAAGCTTTTGTCAACACTTTTTCATGTGTGGAATTTCATAATTGTTTTGTGAACTTCTGTGAAAATCAACCACCTCTTTTGAAACCTTTGCATTAGAAATTCTTTCATCGTCAACCTCGGTTTCAATTTCAATACTTGAACATGAGTGGTTGATAATTGATTGAGGGGGACGCTAACTTGAAACTAATCATTCTTGAAGGTTGGGTAAAAGATTTTCAGGTTCCTGCAAGATTGGGGTTGTTATCATTGATGCTGACAAATTCCATTGAAAAGAAGAAGGTATCTTCTCTCCAAAATTAACTTAGTAGTGAATGTATGGAAGGCTACTAATAAGGGGAGTTCTTTTATATCTTCAGACAATTCACCGCTCAATAAGTTGGTAGGATCAAGGCGATGATTGCTACACACGATGGCTTGGAGAAAAATTAGTGATGTTGGAAGATTCTAAGCGTCGATCAAGTAAAGATTGCACATAAGAGTGTGACATTGAGCCATATACAAGTCAAGATACAGATTGAAGATTTTATTTTTTATTTTTCTTTAGCACTATAATGGATTGATGATTGTATATTCTCTTAGGATATTTGTCAAAATAAAAGGAAACTAACTGAAGAAGTGGACGTAGACTCAAACAAGGACGACAAAGTCGAACTTCTATAAATCCCGGTGTCATCTCTCTGTCTCTTACTCTTGAATTTAAATTTCGTAGAACATGCATGCTTAGGTTCAAATTTGGTCATAGCAATTTATTTTATATGCTTAGGTTTTTTTGGAATTGAAGACCTAACAAGAGCTTTAGTGATGATAAAAATTTGTGAAACATCATGCTTTTTGAATTCACATTGTTGATTAATTCCTTAACCATACCTCGTGACTTATCCAATTAATTTAATTGTATACGTTGTGTTTCTTTATCTAAGATATTACAATACTTGTAAAGTGATTTGAATTGTTATGCAATAATTGTTAAGTGAGTATAATTTCACATTTTGGCTCTATAAACTTCCGCATACAAACTCTGAGAAACCTCCAGTTTCTTTCATTTGAAGAGTCGATTGAATTACCTTTTTAAAAGTCTATTCACTTCATCTACAGTAGAAACTCTTTAAATTAATACTCGGTAAATTAATAAACTCTCTAAAATAATAAATTTGTCCGGTCCCGGCTTGTTTCAATGTAAAAAATTGAAAAACTTGATAAAATAATAAGATAATAATTTTTCGGGAGATCCCTTTATAATTTTCGGTCTCAAGAAAATCATAAATTAATAATTCATAGAAACTGGAAAAAAAATATATTACACTCTATTGAAATATGATTCAATAGTTGTCTGTTTTCCTTTAAAGTGCAAGTCTATTTGGAGCTCATCTCTAACTTTTCTTATTGCATCCAATAGCTCAGGTGTTGTATTTTTATATTGTATCATAAAGTTGTGAAGATTGTTCGACGCCATAAGTGCTTCCTTTCACGTAACAGGCTCCAAAGACACCGTATCATCTTCGTCGTCATCCTCTGCATTGTTCTCAATTATAGTACATTGAACACATTTGTTTCTCATGTTTACATTTACTGTACTTCAAAAGTCATTATTGATTTCCAATGCATATGAGCACATTAGTTACTAATTTACGTTGAGTCCCAAGGTTCGCTGCGACATAATTCTAAGAGGCATAGACTAATTTGACTTTTTGTTTGGTATATACAGTATAATTACTTTAAAACTCTTTAAATTAATAATTATTAATTTATCGATAAATTAATAACTCTCTAAATTAATAAATTTCTCATGTCCTGACATTATTAATTTAAAGAGTTTTTATTGTATATTGTTTTCTAACACCATATTCTCACTAAATAGGCTAGGGACACGTCACTTCCCACGTTCTTACGCTTCGGGCAGGTTATCTAGGAGGTGGCGTCGTATTTGAGGAATGGGCATTGAAACAACCGGCTGAAAATCATCAAACAATAAAGTCGCCGTCGAACGTCTTTTATTCCACATGTAGGGAAAGGTAAACATCGAGAAAACCTGAGAAGGGAGAATTCACGGTCTTGCGACCGAGAGATCGGGTAAGGTGGTCTGTTACGCGAGGGGAAGGTATTAGCATCCCACACGCCTGTAGTACTCTATGGTATCCACTCTTGTTATCTATCTTATGGGTGTGTTTAATCTATGCTTACTGTTTACTATACTACTGAAGGGAGAATGCATGCAAAATAAAGGAGAAAAGAATGTAGGGAAAATAAAATTATGCTCGCTTGGGCCCTACCCCAATGCCTACGTATCCTTTTTGAGGAATCAGAGCTACCGTAGTTCGGCTCACATGTTTTTGTTTGTTTTGTGTTTTTTATGGACAATGTTAATTCCGTCTTCTGCCGCAGGTCGACCTTTGGAGACTTATGCGTTGGCACAAAAGTAAATTAATCATGTCATTACCTGAAAAGGGTTTTTAGATAAAAGGTGCTCGAGCGCACAAAATGGTTTGAATTGGTTTGTATTTTTGTTACCTTGAAAAAGGGTTTGAATGTGATTAGAATGTTTTTGATTTGCTAAGAAAAGAAGTTTTTGTTTTAGATGCAAGGATGAAAAAAGGGGAAGAAAAGAGTCTAAGGGAGACTAGCCTATTTCTAAACCTAATGTTATCATACAATGGTATCCCTACGTCAAGGATGAATGAAAGGGAAACGTCTACCTAATATCAGCATGCATGGCTTGCAACCTAAGGTCTAACTTGCATCCGAATGGAGAAAGCGCATTCTAAGGGAACATGGTATGTACATGGATAAAGAAAGCAAGCCAGTAAACTTAAGAGAGCACACCTAGAGAGATCCTATCTAAGTTAGCATGCCAAAGAAAGTCTAACAAAACTATCCTATAGGGAACATCCAATGAGAGCGAAGTCGTGATCTCAATTTCTAAATTGAGTGACTCATCGATCAACAAGAAATAAAGGAAAGCGATAAAATCCTATAGGGAGCATGCACTGAGAGCAAAGTCGTGATATCAATTCCTAAATTGAGTGACTCATCGATCAATCAAACAAAGAAACAAACACAAGCACAACACATATAGAAAATGAAGTGCAGAATGCCTGCTACAGGTCTTTAAACAACGACTTCGAACGCACGCTCTTTATTTCCTACTTCTCATGATATCTAGAAAGGCGGTAAAGTGCAGAAATGAAGAATAAAATGAGGTTGTGATGATAACGAACGGAGAAGGTCCGTTGCCTCTTCAAAACCATGCAAGCAATAAGAAAACTCTAACAAAAGCTGCTCCGCGCGAGTGATCAAATAATTAATCCCCGAGCATTCCACATTGTGAAAATTACGCCAATCATTCTATCACAAAATATTAGCTAAAAATGTGAAAATGATTATTAAACATAAAATAATAGAAAACTCTAATAAAATTCTAAAGCGAATCTAAAAATATTTCCTAAAATATTATACTATTTTTGTATCATTTTTTATCAACAAAAAAATATGGAAAGAAAATTGATGTAGAAATCAAATTCCAAAACATTGGGGGTGCATAGTTACATCCTGGGGTAATATTGCAAGGAACTGAATCGATGCTAAGCCCAATCTGAATGAGTCCATTAGCCATTTTTGTTCAATTTCAATCCAAGCTTCCAAAAATACTACTATTGGGTCATCTGATCCAGTCCACTACCAACACCACGTCATAATATTTCAGATTGTATTTTCATTATTAAATTACTCACAAAATACAATGTATAAAAATAAAACATGAAAAATAAAATAACAGTAATAATCAAAATTAGAAAGAATTAAGTTTCATAACAGAGCCTCTTCTCCGATTGAAGAAAAAAACCCGTCGCCGGAAGCACAATGTCGCACCTAGAACGGTGAAGCTTCCATTATTTGAAATCATCCCTCTGTCCTCTTCGTCTAGATGCCACGCTTCCACATCTGCCTTTGGTTTTCATCAATTTCCTCGTTCTTCTGAAATCTTAATCAACAGTAGAAACCCTAGGAGCTTTCAGACGCATTTAAACGGCAGAGAAGAAGTTTCAGCGCATGATTCCTGGGGGCTTCACTCCTATTCCTCATCTTCTACCGATCTTCAAACTCTTGTTCAGGTATTTAGCACTCTTGAATTCTCATTTCCGATCCCTTCTTCTTCTTCTTTCTGCGTGCATGTCGCGTTAGATGTTGACTGCGTTAAGGCTACAATATTGAAGGTTGTTGTTGTTGATATGTTCTTTATAGATTGATGAAGAAGCGTTGGTGCTTGATGATATTTGGAGATAAAGAATGGCAGAATGATGATATTAGAAACAAGGCTCATAGGGAAAGAAGATTGAAGGCTCTGCGTGAAGGTTACAGAGATGAAGATTGGAGATGTTGAAAATGAAGTTTCATTGATGTCGAGAGATTGAAGGCGTTGAGGGAAGTTTTATAATGAAAGGTTCTGAGAGAGAGGACTGAAGGTGAAAAAGAAAGAGGGTTGAGATTCAGGGCCGAAGAAAGGAGCGGGAGAAGTGATCTATGAAAAATCTTCTGGTTATCCCCTTCTATATTCTGTATTTTGTTATCTGTCATCCCTTTCCTGTTATGGTTAGCCAATTTTTTTGATGATTTTGTTAGGAGTTATTAGAAGTTTGTTATAGCAGTTAGAAAAGAGGATCGGAAGTTTGGAATTCAGTTTTTGGTTAGAGCAGTTAGGGAATTGGACTTTCTGTTTTTTGACTGTTGCTGGAAGTTTATTAGAGATATATCCAGTCCTGTAAGCTTTTTTTGTTATAAGTCTGCTTGGTTAGGAGATGTTAGGACAATATGCAGGGCTGTTAGAAAACTGGTTTTTGATAGTTGAGAGGGTGAGAGTTAGTTACAGTTTTGGCAATTTGGGTTTTGAAATTGTATGTCAGTTAGGAAGTTTATTGGGATTTATGTTATGGGTTATTAGCTTATGTTATGAGTTGTTAGAGGTTAGAGAGATATTTATGGAGAATGGTTAGGTGATGTTAGGGAGAGTTAAGGTGAGCAGGAAGTTAGTTTCTGGTTTTTCTGTTACTGTTAGTATGTTAGGAAGGTTGGGAATCAATTCGGTTACTGAGCTGGCTTTTTATTATGCAGGGTGGTTTTTCCATTGGTCATTTTGATTCTATTAGAGGAGTTTGCAGAGGTTGTTTTTTCTGTTACAGGTAAGACTGCTATGCAGTTAAAAAAATTAGTTGGATGTTATTTTTTGGTTTTCCTATTTAATATGGAGTTCTTGTATGTAGGGATGATTATACACTGAATTATGTTGTTGGTTTATAGCGCTCTCTGTAAGCTTGAGGCGGTGTCAATACAACTGCAGTTTTGGCATGGACGAAATCGGGTGGGAATATGCAGATGGAGATAAAGTATGGAAGTTGAATATTGGAGCAAGGGATAACTTTTAGAATCATAGTTAACTTATAAACTTGTGATATATTCTCCTAAACTATCATGGACTTTAGGACTCTGTAATAGACGTAATCTTTGTAAGCCTTAAATTATGGTATTGAGTATTATGGTGGTTTTGTGGATGAAAAAATGCTCTTCAAATATTCTTTCTAAGCTTCAAATTTTTCTTTGATTTGAAAATGATGACTTTGAATGGGTTTTGAACCCCGTATGAAAAACCTTGGCCTCAAAGAAAAACTTGAAGTGAGCTAAATGATTCCACATAATTTCACACTTTTCTTTGAATTGCAACCAGAATAGGCCTCATGAACAGAGTTGAAAATTTGAACAAAAATAGGACTTTGAATATAAACCCTTTTAGATATGATGATGTATGCCTTGAGTAATTCTTGTAATTTTGAACAAGTATTCCAATTTTTAGAATATGCACCCTTTTATCGAACTTGAATCACAACAAACACTCAAAAAGACTTTGAATGAACATGCCCCACAAATTTGAATTGGTGGCTTATTCTTTGATTTCAAGATAGGACATGAATGAATTGCTTGAACCTTAAGAAACTTTGATTATATTGACAATTCTTCAATTTCAAATCCATGTGACAAATCTGTATTACCTTGAGCCCCTAAGTTCAAAATTCTAAACTATCTTGCAATTTTTCTCTGCCAAAAGCATTACCCTAAGGGACCTTATAGAATACAAACTTGGAAATATGAATTCAGTGATCCTTGTAGTGGTGAAAGGAAACCAAACCCTGGATCACTTGCTTTTGATGAAATTTGATAATCAAGGTAGCTTGAGGTGATGGAAGGAACCAAAACCTTAGCTTACAGCTGAATTCTTGATGAAGCATAATAAACCAAAACCCTAGCATCCTTCCCTGCTTGTTGAAGAAGCAGCATGAATCTCTTAGATGAAGATAAGAGCCTCATATCCTTAAAGAAACCCTAATTCTTCGGAATCTTTGATCACATGCCACATTTTATTGATTAATGAATGAATGGCGTTGTTAAATGACCTAATGGAAGTTATGTACTTGAGAAAAGTGCAAAATGCATAAGCCAGGTAAAAGTGAAAGGGTAAGACAAATTTGGGGTATTACAACTGCCCCTATTTAATCGTCTTAAACCTAAAAGTACGATTGGCGCGTGCCTTTCGGAAGTTCAAGGTTAAAGATGATTAAATACCAATGCCAAAAATTTGTCCTGAGAGAATGTAAGTGTTTATTTACTTTTGTTGTATCTGTTGGGGAAAGAAGTTTTGTTTTTCAGTGAAGAGACAGAGATTGGACTTGTAACGTGGCGTAATGCCAATACAAGACAAAGGTTGGTATGAAAAGACAGCGGACAAGGTCTACGGGCGACCTATGATCCTAAGGTAAAACATGAGAGTGATTCGACAGAGAACCTAGCCTAAGGGCGATCTCAGGTTCTAAGACAAGATATATGGGAAGAACTTAGCCAAGAGGCGTTCTCAGGTTCTAAGATGATATGAGGAAGAACCTAGCCTACCGACGATCTCAGGTTCGACAATGATCTGAGGGAAGAACCTAGCAAAGAGGCGACCTCAGGTTCGACGGTGATCTAAGGAAGAACCTAGCCTACGGGCGATCTCAAGTTCGACGATAATCTAAGGAAGAACCTAGCCTACGGGCGATCTCAGGTTCGACAGATGATCTAAGGAAGAACCTAGCCTACGGGCGATCTAAGGTTTGACGATGACTTAATGGAAGAACCTAGCCAATGGGTGATCTCAGGTTCTAAGATGATCTATGGGAAGAACCTAGCCAATCGGCGATCTCAGGTTCGACGGTGATCTAAGGAAGAACCTAGCCAAGAGGCAATCTCAGGTTCAATGATGATCTATGGGAAGAACCTAGCCAAGAGGCAATCTCAGGTTCGACGGTGACTTAATGGAAGAACCTAGCCAATGGGCGATCTCAAGTTCGAAGATGATCTATGGGAAGAACCTAGCCTACCGGCGATCTCAGGTTCAACGATGATCTAAGGAAGAACCTAGCCTACGGGAGATATCAGGTTCGACAATGATCTGAGGGAAGAACCTATCCAAGAGGAAATCTCAGGTTCGACAATGATCTATGGTAAGAACCTAGCCAAGAGGCGATCTCAGTTTCGACGATGACTTAATGGAAGAACCTGGCCAATGGGCGATCTCAGGTTCGAAGATGATCTATGGGAAGAACCTAGCCTACCGACAATCTCAGGTTCGACGATGATCTAAGGACGAACCTAGCCTACGGGTGATCTAGGGTTCGACGATGATCTGAGGGAAGAACCTAGCCAAGAGGCAATCTCAGGTTCGACGATGATCTAAGGAAGAACCTAGCCAAGAGGCGATCTCAGGTTCGACGATGATCTAAGGAAGAACCTAGCCAAGAGGCGATCTCAGGTTCGATGATGATCTATGGGAAGAACCTAGCCAACAGGATATCTCAGGTTCTAATATGATTTATGGGAAGAACCTAGCCAACAGGCGATCTCAGGTTCTAAGATGATATAAGGAAGAACCTAGCCAATGGGTGATCTCAGGTTCGAAGATGATCTAAGGAAGAACCTAGCCAATGGGCAATCTCAGGTTTGAAGATGATCTGAGGAAGAACCTAGCCTATGGGCGATCTCAGGTTCTAAGATGATTTGAGGAAGAACCTAGCCTACGAGCGATCTTAGGTTCGAAGATGATCTGAGGAAGAACCTAGCCTACGGGCAATCTCAGGTTCGACGATGGTCTATGGAAGAACCTAGCCTACGGGCGATCTCAGGTTCTAAGATGATCTGAGGAAGAACCTAGCCTACGGGCGATCTCAGGTTCTAAGATTATTTAAGGAAGAACCTAGCCTACGGGCGATCTCAGGTTCGACGAGGACTTACTGGAAGAACCTAGCCTACGGGAGATCTCATGTCCGACGATGATCTAAGAAAGAACCTAGGCTATGGGCGATCTCATGTTCGACGGTCTAAGGAAGAACCTAGCCTACGGGCAATCTCAGGTTCTAAGATGGTCTAAGGAAGAACCTAGCCTACGGACAATCTCAGGTTCTAAGATGATCTGAGGAAGAACCTAGCCTACGGGCGATCTCAGGTTCGATGATTATCTAAGGAAGAACCTAGCCTACGGGCGATCTCAGGTTCGACGATGACTTAATGGAAGAACCTAGCCAATGGGCGATCTCAGGTTCGAAGATGATCTATGGGAAGAACCTATCCTACCGGCAATCTCAGGTTCGACAATGATCTAAGGAAGAACCTAGCCAAGAGGCAATCTCAGGTTCGACGATGATCTATGGGAAGAACCTATCCAAGAGGCGATCTCAGGTTCGACTGTGACTTAATGGAAGAACCTAGCCAATGGGCGATCTCATGTTCGAAAATATTCTATGGGAAGAACCTAGCCTACCGACGATCTCAGGTTCGACGATGATCTAAGGAAGAACTTAGCCTACGGGTGATCTCAGGTTCGAAGATGATCTGAGGGAAGAACCTAGCCAAGAGGCAATCTCAGGTTCAGTGATAATCTAAGGAAGAACCTAGCCAAGAGGCGGTCTCAGGTTCGACGATGATCTAAGGAAGAACCTAGCCAACAGGCGATCTCAGGTTCGAAGATAATCTATGGGAAGAACCTAGCCAATAGGCTATCCCAGGTTCTAAGATGATATATGAGAAGAACCTAGCCAACAGGCGATCTCAGGTTCTAATATGATCTAAGGAAGAACCTAGCCAATGGGCGATCTCAGGTTCGAAGATGATCTAAGGAAGAACCTAGCCAATGGGCGATCTCAGGTTCGAAGATGATCTGAGGAAGAACCTACCCTATGGGCGATCTCAGGTTCTAAGATGATTTGAGGAAGAACCTAGCCTACGGGAGATCTTAGGTTCGAAGATGATCTGAGGAAGAACCTAGCCTACGGGCGATCTCAGGTTCGATGATGGTCTATGGAAGAACCTAGCCTACGGGCGATCTCAGGTTCTAAGATGATCTGAGGAAGAACCTAGCTTACGGGCGATATCAGGTTCTAAGACTATTTAAGGAAGAACCTAGCCTACGGGCGATCTCAGGTTCGACGATGACTTAATGGAAGAACCTAGCCTACGGGCGATCTCAGGTTCAACGATGATCTAAGGAAGAACCTAGCCTACGGGCGATCTCATGTTCGACGATCTGAGGAAGAACCTAGCCTACGGGAGATCTCAGGTTCTATCATGATTTGAGGAAGAACCTAGCCTATGGGCAATCTCAGGTTCTAAGATGATCTGAGGAAGAACCTAGCCTACGGGCGATCTCAGGTTCGATGATGATCTAAGGAAGAACCTAGCCTACAGGCAATCTCAGGTTCGACATTGACTTAATGGAAGAACCTAGGCAATGGGTGATCTCAGGTTCTAAGATGATCTATGGGAAGAACCTAGCCTATGGGAGATCTCAAGTTCTAAGATGATCTAAGGAGGAACCTAGCCAATGAGAGATCTCAGGTTCGAAGATGATCTAAGGAAGAACCTAGCTAATGGGCGATCTAAGTTTCGAAGATGATCTAAGGAAGAACCTAGCCAATGGGCGATCTCAGGTTCGACGATGGTCTATGGAAGAACCTATCCTACGGGCGATCTCAGGTTCTAAGATGATCTGAGGAAGAACCTAGCCTACGGGCGATCTCAGGTTCTAAGACGATCTGAGGAAGAACCTAGCCTACGGGCGATCTCAGGTTCGACGATGATCTACGGGAGATCTACCAAAAACTAGGTCTACGGTCGACCTACAATGGAATCTAGATCTACGATCGATCTAAGATCCTAAGGTAAGACCTACGGTCGGTCTACCAAAAACTAGGTCTACGGTCGAACTACAAGGGAATCCAGATCTACGATCGATCTAAGACCCTAAGGTAAGACCTACAGTCGGTCTTAGATCCTAAGGTAAGACCTACGATCGATCTAAGATCCTAAGGTAAGACCTACGATTTGTCTACCAAAAACTAGGTCTATGATCGTCCTACAAGGGAATCTAGATCTACGATCGATCTAAGATCCTAAGGTGAGACCTATAGTCGGTCTACCAAAACTAGGTCTATGATCGACCTACAATTCTAAGAAGGTGGTGGTATTGGTCACAACATGATAATTGGAGATACGTGAATGACCAAGTTTATCGCCTTGAATCTGTTGGTAATGGTAGATGATAGACGGACACAGACGAGTGTTTGGATAACTGACACATGAGTGTTTAGGAAACTGACACATACGAGTGTTTGGATCAATACATACGTGTATTGAGAAAAGATACAGACGAGTACCAAGGAAAGTTTAAACACGGACGAGTGTTTGGGAGACTGACACAGATGAGTATTTATGAGTTGACGTAGACGAGTGTTGGGTTTAGACTTGGTGTATTGATTTTGCTGGGAATTGAAAAGGTGAAGGTCACCGACTGGGGATTTTTGGAATGATATCCTCTTGTAGGGATGTATGGTTATCCTTGAATGATTCAGGTTTTTCGTGTAAGGTATATGATCTGGGTTATGCTTCGTATGCATGTTTGAATTTCTTTTGCCGCAAAGATCCATACTAATGGATCAGCTACGCGCTTTTGAGGATGCAATGTTATGTAGTGATAGTTATATCCAATGCTAATAAATAGAGTTTATGGGGATAAGCGAAGGCTCATTGGGAATCGTTGCTCATCACTGGGTATGTCAATACATATCGACGCTGGAAGTCTGCAATACCAAAGATCGCTGGGGATACTGATAAGAATTTGCACTGGGGAGCTCACAATACCGCAGATTGTTGATGACCCCCCTGGAGATTGAATTGCTAATGAAGCGGATCTACCGATATGCCACTGCATTCTGGACTGTGTTGTTGGGGAAGAGATAATTTGGCCAGACTTCCATACATCCTGAATCATTGAAAGGATGGTAGAGCTGAATATGCCGAAGAATGGATATTGAACACCATGTGGATCTCTTCGCATACGTGCCCCAAGTTCACGCCACACTGGGGAATTACCTCTTGAATCACTTGAGGATAAGAGATGGGCATGGACACCTGTGAATGCCCCGGTTTAGCTCTGCGAATGCCCTGGTTTAGCTCTGCCAATGCCCTGCTTTAGCTCCACTGGGGATGTTCTTGATTAACTCCAATGGGGATGTTCTTGATTAACTCCACTGGGGATGCACTTGCGCGTGCTGAGTCAAATGACGACTCCGAACTTTCTGAGTTCACTTAGGGAATCAGGTTCAAAATTTTTTGTAGCAGATAAAGGCAACTTTGTGCGCTGGCTAGGTCAGGGTGACCGTTATGATGCTTTTCACTTGGTTGTAGTTGTCTCGTGCAACATAATTGGCTTGAATAACTTTGCAAGTACGAATGAGGAATGCCCCTGTCTGGAGGATCTATGAGAAGATCTATGTTGAATAGAAGACTAGAATATATGTGCCACAATATGATATGAGGTGGCCTGCCCCAATGTCTTGAGTCACGAAATAAACTGCTCTTGATTATAGCTTTCTTGGAGAGATCTATCGAATCTCGACGTAACTGCCTCAGGTTGAATGGATTCTGAATAGATTTTTCGATGTCATAGCCTCTGATTGATCGAGCTTGAAGAGCTTTATCGACGTGATAGCCTCTGATTGGTTGAGCTTGAAGAGATTTATCGACGTGATAGCCTCTGATTGGCAGCTTAATGGGGATGCCCCAGATTTCGCTGAGCTTGGAGAGATCGACTCTTGACTTGATCGCCCCAAATTGACGGACTCTGCTAACTTCATATATGAAGGGTAATCAGACTGTGAAGCACCAAGATGATTTCTCTTGACATGATCTCTGGTTAACATGCCCCTGGATAAGTCACTTCTCTTGTGAAAGCTGACTTTTGCTTCAACAGGGTATTCAAGCCTCTCTTCTATGACAAGATTGAGCTCTTTACCGATTGTTCATTGTGTAAACTTACTTGATGTCAACCAGTTGTTTTGTATGCAGAAGAATGTTTATCATGAGAATGATAATTCTAATGCAACACATATGTAAGTCTTGAAGTTTGAAAAAACTTTGAATGAAATAACGTCACAACTCTGTTGTGAACGAGTCACTAGCTAGAGAGAAACATTTGAAAATTCTTTTTTATGAAAGATAATGCAAGAATATGATGCCAACATAGATATTCAAACATACCTCTTAGGAGTCAGTTAAACGCTATCTCGTTGCAGCACGCTTTCAAATTAACCCATGCTTCAATTAGGACCTTTATGGGTTGTAACGTGGCCTGGTTCACGGTTTTAGAAAAAAGGATTTAAGGATCAAAATTATTTGGTGCCCACCCGTTCTCCATGATGTTCTCCATTCCTACATTCAGTTGACCCGATACAAGCATCCATCTCTCTAGAAGAGTTTGTGATGGTTGAGGAACCACTGAGGCCTCTCGGACACAACAGTCACTAACTTTTGATTTTGGTCCTTTTCTTGCCCTTTTAGGCTCTTTCAATTCCCTTATTGCTTTTTCCTGGACATATTCTTTTGAATTTCGATTTGGAAGTCCAGCGGGATGCCCCAACTTTTGCTTAAGCGACTTGTTTTCAAGTTTCGACTTAGAGGGGATTTTTGTTTCTTTCTTATTCGTATTTTCCATTTTGAACAAGTCGTTGATCTTTGTATTGTCTTTGATTTGTCGGAAGTAATCGTGACTGTCTGAGTCTTTAGTAGATGAGGGATAGCCATTATTGTATCGTCATCTGTTAACCTCCCGGTGCACAAGAGATGCCCATTGGGATCTTGTCAATAGACGCACGTTGTCGTTAGATAGGGTTAACCATTGTGGTTTTGACTTTCCTCAAGCTTTTGATGGATAACCATTGTTGTATCCTTGGATGAAAACTCTTGATGAGTTCTGGACGCTTGATCAGATTAGCTGAACACTACCCGCCCAGGGTTAAAATAAGGGTTTTTTCTGAATCAAAAAGAAACTCCTACTTCGAAGGCTCAGAGGGGTTAACGAGGGTTTATCTCCCTTATATCTCTGGTGTTTAGGAATAGAAACAAGTCCTATACATCGTCAGCAAAGTCTTACTCAAAAGCGTACCAACCAGAGATTTTTGCGTTTTTAGATTATCGACATCCTCCTTCCAATCTTTACCTAAGCATAAGACTTGGAAACTTGGCATCAATATGCAAGTAAAACATTTAAAGAGTGATAACGAATGAATGAATAAAAATTAAAATAACACTTCAAGACAAGAGTACTTATTGCATTAATATTTTCATTCAAAAATAGACAAGTTTATATATACAAGCAATGTTTAAACAAACAAGTAAGAATGCGAATGAAAATGCAGTAAAGAACCAATGGTTGCCATTGTTGAGGAGACTTGACTCCGTATAGATTTCTTGATTCTGACGACTTTTTGTAGTCTTGATGCTTGAGTGGGAGGGAGAATTCCCCTTCAGATCTGATGTGAACATGACAGTCTTTGAATTGATCTTGTCTTGGACTTTGTCTCTGGATGACATACCTTCAATCGAATGGCCAGGTGCCCTAGAATAATATGCATATAAGATTCTTTCAGGAGAATGAATGGATGCTTTACCAAGTGAATTGGTATAAAGTGCACCACCAAGCATATCACGCCACAAAGAAATAATATAGTTCGTCTTCTCTCAGAACAACAGAGACATCCAACTCGTGAGAGAGATCCTGGCAATTGGCCAAATAGGAATTGGACTTTTGGAAGAGATGCCAGACAGGTGTTAGGCTTTATACTTCAACCCCTTTACAGTCTTCGATATCAAAATCGGGTGCCTCAGAATAGAAGATACATCTAGCATGTGTGTTGCAATCAGAAGAGATGTTTGTGGGAAGAGGACCCCAAAGATCAGAGCTTTGTCGAACTTCCACCAGGAGAGGAAATAACTGGATGTAATGTGTGATACGGTGGGAGAACTGACTTGAGGTGTTTCTTTTTGTCACAAATGTCGCGGTTCAGCAAGAGTCGCCACCGACTTTTATTTTATCCAAAAGGAAAGGTAAAAAAGCACAGGAAAGACCTTTGAGATATTTTCTCGAGTTCGGGGGGTAGATTATGAAAAGGGAAGGTGCTAGCACCCTTTTCATCCATGGTTTTCCATGGGCTCTTAGTTACTTGCTTAGATCACTTGCTTTGCTTTTGAAATTGTTTGAAATGGTGCTTAGTGTTTGGTGTGGTTTTGAAAGTATTTTGAAAATAGGCCATTCGTTTAGGCAATCTTTGTAATGATTCTCGTTCGTAAGAATGTATACAAAGATGTTTGTCTTTTGAAAAATGTTTCAGTATTTTGCAAGATGTTTTGGAAATGTTTTGAAAATGTGTGTGTGTGTTTGTTTTTGAAAACAGCAAGGATTGTTTGAAATGGAGCAAGTAACTAGGAAGCTATCTACCTACTCAAATGTCTTTCCTATGCATTTTTATTCCTTTGACATTTTTGACTTACCATTTTTTTGGTAAGCAACCCTATCTTTGGATGTTAACGGGACGGGCGTGGGTCATCGTATGACCATGATAGCAATGTTGCCAAGTATCTTAGCATGTTTGAGGGACCAAGATCATTTGTTTAGGCAACCTTTGTATAGCGTCATCGAGGGACTATGATCTTATTTTTGTTTTGTTTTGCCAAGATACTTCGCATGCGTAACAGGGCCATTCTTTGTTTTAGGCAACCAAGTGGGTGAAACCCTAAGGGTGCTTGTGTGCAATGTGTGTCATTTTTCATGCATTTGATTTGTCTTGTATTAGGTCTTTTTATTTGTTTTTGTTTTTGGTCTTATCATGGAAACCCTAGTTTACTAAACATGGTATAAATGCGATAAATTGCATAAATGTAAACTAAGCTATTACAACAATTATTATGGGAGGGGGGATACAAGTTTTTGAATGGGGATATTGCGCAAAATAAACCCTAAAAATACTATTACAACCCAATTGAATATTGTGCGAAATAAATAAATATACAAATATTTAAATATGCAATGCAATGTATTTATGGAAAAAAAGTTTTGTATTTGTTTAAGGTATGAGAAAATAAAATTAATTAACCCTAGAAAATAAGAAAAAATAATATTATTATTTTTGAAAGGGGGAAACCCTACTTTTTTATTAAAAGAAATATATGTTTCCTATTATTTATTTTGTCCATTTTTGTACAAGAAAATAATAAATAATATTATGTGTACAAATATTAAAAATTAAAATATGTATGGAAATAAATATTTTATGTATAAAATAATAAAATAAAAATGTATAGTATTTTTAAAATGTATTTACAAATTATTTAAGAAAATAAAAACCATTATCCTAAAAAGACTATTTTTATGCAAAAAATTAAAAATAAATAAATAAAATTGAAAAAAATAAGGAAATTATTTTTATGATTTTTTAATGTTCAGAAAAATAATTATAAGCAATAAATATAAAAATATGAGAAAATATGAAAAATATAACAAAATAAGTCAAGGGGTGCAAATAGTGGTCAGGGGGGTGCAAAAATTAAAACAGAAGGCCCAGGCGCGCCAAGGCCCAAGACAAGTCATCCCTGTCCTCCAACTTCTTCTCCTTCGTGTGTTCTTAGTTCAAATCTGTATCTTGCTATTGCTTGCATAAAAACAAAAACTTATAACACAAAACATGTAGCACTTAATCTCACGATTCCAATGATATAAAATTTGTAACCTAACTCTCAAAGATCAGAGAGAATTTAATCAGCCCTAATTTGTGACCTAATTATTTCATGAACTTCAAGATTCAAATTTTCACTGCTCAGTTAATATAAATGGAAAGTATGCATATGTACAGCTTCACCATGTTAAGGACTACATTTTTGCTTCACAAATCGTGGCTTGAGGATGCCTAAATAGAGAGATAGAGTTTTGAAAAATACCTCCTTCAGCTGGATTTAGATATGACAATATGGGGACTTTGAGTGAGGCCTGAGGATCGTGTGAGCTTCCCTGAACTTCCTTCAAGTTATTCTAATGCCTAACTTGCTTTGTGGATGGCCAGAACTCTCTGTAGAAGTCAAGCTGCAACCTCCAAATTTGAAAATGGCAATGGCTGAAATAGAGCTTACAGAACCAGGGCAAGGGCTTGGATAACTTTGGTAGGATATATGGAAGGTGTTTGAAGTGTTGAAACAAAAAACGCACGAGCCAAAAATGAAATGACTTGAGTTTTGCAGCAACTGGCAGTTTTGGCAGAAAAATGAAGTTTTAGAGTTTTGGAGAGTTTCAGATGTTTAGCATTCGTGTCCTGAGTTGTGACAAGTTTATGGATATGTATAGAATGGATACAAAGTCCACTCTTCCCTTGCTGTACAAGTTCTGACTTCTTTTGCAACTTTTCTTGCATTTGAAGAAAAGTGACAAGACAAATGCAACATGCTTGTACTGGCTACCTCAAGGGCTGATAAGAGTTGGTATACTTTGCTTGATATCTGTGGAAGTTGTTTGTACCAAAGGAACAGGTCCAAGTCTCAAGGTTGATAAAGTTGCAAAATCTCACCTTTATGAAAATGGCAATGTGAGCTCTATGCCTAAAATGGAATTATAACTTGTACAATGCTTCAAAAGTGAAAATAAAGCCATTATCCTCTGAGTTTGCATTTAATTATGGAGTGTAGAATGAGTTTAGTACCTGTAATGCAAGGTACAAGCATCCAAGATCATATTTGCAACTTGATACTTTGTGAAAATGGCATGAACAAAAGTGATAAAATGCCAATTTCTCTTCTTCGATTCTCCCTAACCACAAATGATCTTGGAGAGTTCTATGACATTTTAGAAAGCTTGCAATGTTCTCTATAATCCATCTTTGAAATGAATTTTGAGATAACTCTTGGAACTAGGTGAAAAGTTGCCATGAAGTTAGGTCAAAAACCTGCCTAAATTAGGGCAAATTTTCACTAAGTCATTTAGCCCATGGACCTCTATTCACAAATTCATAACTTGAGATCCAAGCATATTTTTGGAAAACTTTGTGATTCAAATTTGTATATTTCATGGAGGACTACAACTTTCATGTTGGAAATTTTCTTTGAATCAAATTTCATCATGGTGAAAAAGTTGTGAAAAGTTGGGGGAAAATAAGAAAATTTCCATACTTAGAAAAATTCTAAGTTATGAAATTTTTCAAATTCAAAACCCTAATTTCCAAAATTGGTTTTCTTGATCAACAAGTTTCATGTTTTGACATATCTTGATGAATTGTGACCCTTGGCACTTGATTTTGACCAAAAAGTCAAAGTTTGACTTTTCAGTATACAGTTGACTTTTGATCAGTTGATTGGAAAATTCATTTGTCAATCCAATGAACTTAAGATCTTTTGAATCATGTAATTAGGTCAAGGTGATTCCATTGAACCCTTGAAATCATGTTTGAACTCAATTGGTCATTGGCTAGGTTAAAAATCATAAATTGCCCTTTCTCAGTCAAAACCCTAATTTTGACCATTTTGCCCTTTTGATGATTTGATCAAATTTCTTGAGGAGTTGTGATCCCAACTTGATCAAATGGTACATATGAGTCTAAAATGTTGTTGTGGATCAAAAATTATGAAGTTTGACTGTAAATTGGCCATGGTTGACCTTTTCCCCAATACAGTTGATTTTTAGGTCAACTGTCCAATTGACTGATCAAAAATGTGGTTTAAGGCTTGAAACTTAACATGAGCAATCTTAGGGATCCAAGATGATGTATGAAAGTCACATGAAGCCTTGATGGTCCAAAAATCCTTGTGCAAACTCAAACCCTAATTTTAGGTTGTCAGTGCAAGGGGATGCCTTGAGTTGACCAAACCCTAATCTTGTCTTGAGTCCAAGAAGTCTTGTGAGGAAAATCTTGATAAATGAGAGGGAAAATTTTGGGGTACAACAGCTGCCCCTGTTCAATCTTCTTGAACCTGAAGAGTTAGATTGGTGAGTTTTGTCGTTCGTGACTCGAAGGTAAAAGATGATTGGACACTAGAGTGCCCGTAAATTTGCCCTCGTCAAAGTATAGTTGAGGGAATGGGCTTAAAGATGCCATTTGGAGAGGTGATAGAATCTTGTTGGAGATGGGCTTGTAGATGCCATCCAAGAATGTTTGTTGAATTGTAAGTTGTAAGTCAAAAGAATGAGTATCAGAATGGTGTCCGTATCTGGAACGTATCTAAGCTGTATTTGGAGACTGAATCTGAATAAGCGATGGAATAGCATCTGTGTCTGGAGCGTATCTGAGCTGTAACTGTACTTGAATCTAAATGAGTAACAGAATGACTTCTGTGGCTGGAGTGTATCTGTATTGTAACTTGAAGTTAAAATTTGAATAAGCGACAGAATGACATCCGTATCTGGAGCGTATCTGGACTAGAATCTGAATAAGTAACAGAATGACTTCTGTGTCTATAGTGTATCCGAACTTGAATCTGAAAGATGCATCTTGAATAAACAACAGAATGGCTACCGTGTTTGGAGCGTATCCGTGTTGTATCTTGAAATATGAATTCGAATAAGTGACAGAATGGCATCGTGTCTGGAGCGTATCTGAACTAGGATCTGAATAAGTGACCGAATGACTTCCGTGTCTGGAGTGTATCTGTACTGTATCATGAACTTGGAATTTGAATAAGTGATCAGGATGGCTTCCGTGTCTGGAGCGTAACTGAATTTGAATCTGAATGAGTAACAGAATGACTTTCGTGTCTGGAGTGTATCTGTACTGTATCTGAAAGCTGAATCTGAATGAGTAACAGAATGACTTCCGCGTCTGGAGTGTATTTGAACTGTATCATGATTGCATATTGTTAATGGTAGCTCGTTAATCTTATCCTGAAAAGGGTAAAATGTTAGCTGAAACACAAAGTTATGTTGCATGAAATGTATGATGTGATAAATGTGATTTTATCAATGTTTATGATATATGGATGTAATGTATGTGCATGTAAGCTGATTCACTGTTTTGCTGAGGAAAATAAATCCTTGACTTCTGCCGGGGAGAATAAATCCTTGATCGCTAAGGACAAGAAATCCTTGGCGACTGTTGGGGATTAAAAATCCTTGATGACTTTCCTGGGGATATAGGGATCCTTCATGTCTTGAAGTTGGAGTATTGACAAAAATCTGCTGCGAGCAATGCCATATATTGCTTGAGTAATCCACTTGGGGAATCCAGAGAATTTCGATGACTTCTATCGGGGATTACACAATGGGAATCCTTGTTCTGCTGGGGAATAGAGAAAACTCTGATGACTTCCGCAGGGAATTAAGAATGAGAATCTTCATTCTGTTGGGAAGCAATAAAAACTCTATGGGGAAGAAGGCTTACTGTTGGGGAGTAGGTCCAGGAGTTTGGATTGTCTACCACTCTACTGAGGAATTATCCTAGGTTGGGGAGTGATAAAAGTTAACTGCTATCTGGTTGATTTTCAGGCTTCAATACAACTTGCTGGTGAATTTAAAGAAACGTGATAGTTTCCGCTGGGGACTAGTAGTTCAAAGTTTTAGCTCCACTAGGGATTGAGAGTTTGAAGTTTTAGCTTCGTTGGGGATCTTAATGATGTACTGTAGGGATTGCCCCTGGAATAGCCTAAAGATGTTTTCCTATTCTTTCAACCTGTCAGTAATTGTTCTTTTCCATCCTGTTTATTTATAAACAGTAATTATTTTCAAATGCATATGTTCATTAATGAATCATTGGACGTTTTTGCAAATAAACACAAGTGTAAAAGAAAAGGACAAATGGTTTTCTGCACTTTAAAGAGATACCTTTGTATTTACTTTGAATAAGTATTTTGTACAAAGGAGAGAGTCATCCTAGTAAGAGGATGGTGTCATAAAAAATGAGAAAATTTTAAACAAAGAAAGATAGCTATGTATAAAAAATCCCATGGGGTTCCCATTCTGCTATAGTCTTCGTATCTCCGAATATCTTGTCCATTTGTTGCTTCGTCCAAAGATGATTGGATTGATCAGAAGCTCAGATTTTGTCTGTGAAGAGATTATCCTTAAAGTGATCCGACGAGACATAGTCATACGCTTTAATTCCCTAACTTTTGCTTGAACCGCCCTTTCGGGTTTTCGATTCACCGGGAAACCCTTTTTTGCCCAAGTCTCCCTTTCGGGTTTTTAACTTGCCGGGTGTACAGATTTTTTTAATTTATCCCTAATTTTTGCCCGAACCTTTTGGTTCGCGGGGATACCCTTGTTTTGCCTAGGTGTGTCAACCTAGCGGGTCTCTTATGCGTAGTATCTTTTGACTATGTCTGCGTTCGCAGGGTGTGGCAGGTCGTCGCCGTCCATGGTGGTTAAGATCATTGCCCCACCAGAAAAGATGTTTTTGATTACAAATGGTCCTTTATAGGTAGGAGTCCATTTGCCCCTGGGATTATTTTTGGCAAGATGATGCGCTTGATCACTAGATCTCCAACTTGATATACCTGGCGTCTGACTTTCTTGTTGAAAGATTTGATCATCCGCTTTTGATACGTCTGACCATGACAAACAGCAGTAAGTCTCTTTTCATCAATTAAGTTCAATTGATCAAGTCAGGTTTGAATCTAATCGTCTTCACTCAAACCAGCATCCTTCATGATTCTCAAAGAGGAAATCTGAACCTCGATAGGTAAAACAACCTCCATGCCATAAACCAAAGAATAGGGTGTTTCCCCAGTTGATGTGCGAGCCGTGGTACAGTACCCATGGAGAGCAAACGGTAGCATCTCATGCCAGTCCTTGTAGGTGACTGTCATTTTCTGTATGATCTTTTTGATGTTTTTGTTCGCAGCTTCGACAGCACTATTCATCTTTGGCCGATAGGGGGATGAATTATGGTGTTGAATCTTGAACTGCTCGCACAGGGCGGTGATCATAGTATTGTTAAGGTTTGTACCATTATCAGTGATGATCCTTTTGGGGATACCGTACCGGCAAATGAGGTTCTGCTTGATGAAGCGGGCAACAACATTCTTAGTAACGGAGGCGAAGGAAGCTACTTCAACCCACTTTGTGAAATAATCAATGGCCACTAGAATGAAGCGGTGTCCATTGGAGGCTGTAGGCTTGATCTCCCCAATCATATTGATTCCCCACATAGCGAATGGCCAAGGAGCTATTAAGACATTTAGAGGAACCGGGGGCACGTGCACCTTGTCTGCATAGATTTGACATTTATGGCAGGTCCGGGAGTGTTGATAGTAGTCTGCTTCCATGGTAGACCAGTAATAGCCTGCCCGTAGAATCTTCTTCGCCATCGTATGCCCGCTAGAGTGAGTGCCGAAGGTACCTTCATGCAAATCAGCCATAATCCTTTCAGCTTCAAGCTTATCCACATAACGGAGCAGAATAGAATCATGATTGCGTTTGTACAAGATGCCATTACTTAGGAAGAACTTAGCTGAGAATCTTCTTAAAAACTTTTTGTCATTGACTGAAGCTCCTTCAGGATATTCTTGAGCCTCAAGATACCTTTTGACTTCATGAAACCAAGGCTGGTCCACTACTTCTTCGGTATTAATCTCGTGACAGTGCGCTGGTTCATCCATCCTTTCAATGGTGATCTGGGGAGCCTCGTTATCCCAATTAAGTTTAAACATGGATGATATTGTAGCTAGAGCATCTACTAACTGATTTTCTTCTCACGGGAAGTGCTCGAAGGTAATCTGTTCGAAATGTGGTAACAATGTCAAAACATGTTCTTTGTAAGGGATGAGGTTAGAATGCTTAGTGTCCCATTCTCCTTTGATCTGACTGATGACCAAAGTTGAGTCCCCAAACACAACTAAATATTTGATTCCCAAGTCTATGGAAACCTTGAGTCCAAAGATGCATGCTTCATATTCTGCCATGTTGTTCGTACAATTGAAGCAAAGTCTGGCTGTGAAAGGAGTATGGCATCCTTCTGGAGATATAAGTACAGCGCCAATACCGTTACCAAGTGCGTTGGATGCCCCATCAAAGTACAGGGTCCATTGGGATCCTTGTTCAGGTCCATCATATGGTCTGAAATCTTCAACATTGTCCAACGTCATGATATCTTCGTCAGGGAAGTCAAACTTCATAGATTGATAATCTTCTACAGCTTGATGGGCCAAATGATCAGCTAGTACACTTCCCTTTATAGCTTTTTGGGTCGTGTACTGTATATCATATTCTGTTAGGATCATCTGCCATCTAGTTATCCTTCCAGACAAAGCAGGCTTCTCGAAGATGGACTTTATCGGATCCATCTTGGATATCAACAAAGTGGTATGAGTCAACATATAATGTCTTAGCCAGCGAGCAGCCCATACCAAAGCGCAACAAGTTTTCTCGAGCAGTGAATATCTGGTTTCACAGTCAGTAAACGTTTTGCTAAGATAATAAATGGCATGCTCTTTTCGGCCAGACTCGTCATGCTGCCCCAATACACACCCCATTGAGTTCTCCAAGACGGTCAGATACATGATTAGTGGTCTTCCTTCGACTGGCGGCATCAAGACAGGAGGCTCTTGTAAATACTCCTTGATTTTATCGAAAGCAATTTGACAATCATCATTCCATCTAACTACCTGATCTTTCTTCAACAGCTTGAAGATTGGTTCACAAGTAGATGTTAGGTGAGAAATGAACCTAGCAATGTAGTTTAGGCGTCCCAAGAAACCTCTGACTTCCTTCTCAGTGCGAGGAGCAGGCATTTCTTGTATGGCTTTGACTTTGGCAGGATCAACCTCGATGCCTTTGTTGTTGACGATGAAACCCAAGAGTTTACCGGACCGGACTCTGAATGTGCACTTGTTTGGATTCAATCTTAGCTTGTACTCCTTTAACCTGACAAACAGCTTTTGCAAGTGATCAAGGTGCTCTTCTTCAGTTTGTGATCGGGCTATCATGTTATCTACGTAAACCTCTATCTCATGATGTATCATATCATGAAACAAAGCTACCATGGCGCGTTGATAGGTTGCCCCGGCATTCTTCAGTCCGAATGGCATCACTTTGTAGCAGAACATACCTCAATGTGTGACAAAAGTAGTTTTCTCCATGTCCTCAGGTGCCATTTTGATCTGGTTATAGCCTGAGAATCCTACCATGAAAGAAAATATTTTATGTTGAGCTGTGTTATCAACCAGGATATCGATGTGCAGAAGTGGAAAATCATATTTAGGGCTGGCCCTGTTTAAATCTCTATAGTCTACGCATATTTTGACTTTGCCGTACTTTTTAGGCACGGGAACAATGTTAGCAACCCATTGTGGATAGGAAGTAACAACCAGAAATCCAGCATTAAACTGCTTCATAACTTCTGCTTTGATCTTCTCTGACATGTTGGGTCTCATGCGGCAGACTTTTTGTTTAACTGTTGGACAGTCTTCTCTTGTGGGTAGACGGTGTACCACAATGTTTGTATCAAATCCCGGCATGTCTTCGTATGACCAGGCAAAGATCTCAACATAATCATGCAACAGCTGAATTAGGCGCTCCTTGACACTCGGCTCTAGATTGGCACCCACTCTGATTTCCTTTTTGTCTTCCTCAGTACCCAAGTTGATTGTGTCCAACAACTCTTCATGAGGCTGAATAGCCCTTTCCTCTTGTTGTAGTAATCTGGTTGTTGTACCCCAAAATTTTCCCTCCCATATTCTTCAAAGTTTTGGCAAGCATCACCTCAAATGGTTCAAAGTCTACTCAAGGGCTACACAGTCAATCACCCTCCTAAGCCAGTCAAATTAGGGTTTTGGTTCTTGAAAGGAAGTTGAGGTTTCCAAGGGTCCAATCAAGTCCCATATGCTCATATACATTGTCAAACACCTACATGTCAAGTTTAAAGGCTCACAAGGTCAAGTTGCACAGTCAAAAACCCTAATTGCTTCACAATCAACTGCAGGGGCAAAATGGTCATTTGGCAGTCAAAAGTCAAAAAATTTGGTCAATATCTTATTTTGAAGCCACAATCATCATTTGGTCAAATCTTGACCATGATTTCACAAGAATGGCTCAAAAATCATCAAGGTGTCAAAAGTTTCTATTTTTGGACAGTTGAAAATTCAACTGTAACTTGACCAAGGCATAACTTTTTCATGGTTCATCAGAAAACTCCCATCCAATGCTCATCTTGAAGGGGAAGACATTTCCTACAACTCATCTTCACATTCCAAGTCCAAGAAATGCTCTCACAAAAAGTTATCAATTTCAACATTATAGGTCATTTTCAAAAGTCAACAAAAAGGCACTTTAAGTCAAAGACCATAACATGAGATTGGTAAATCAAAATGACATGGGACCAAAGGGATTGGTTAGAGGACTTCAAGACCTTTCCAAAATGTCCAAGAACATGTCCATATGATCAAAATTGAGCAAGATATGCATTGGAGAAGTTGGGAAATTTTTGTGAAATGGCCAAAGTCAACTATCCATGAAACTTTAATTTTTGACAAAAAAGGGCCCACTTTTTCCACTTGATTCAACTTTGCCATGCCTCCCACGTGTCCCATTATTTATTTCAAGATTAAAGATTAATTTTTCTATTTTTATTTAATTTTATTTGATTTAATTCATTTTAAATCTTTAAAATTCAAATAAAAATCAAAGAAATTAATTAAGGGATATCTTTGAGTTTGAATAGCCTTGATGCATCATGAAACACATACCAATTTCGTGTACATCCTATTTCAAGCATAAAATTCAAAATTGGACACAAAAGGCAAGTTTCTTCAATGGAGGTTATGGCAAAATCCAAAACATAATTGCATTGGTTTAAGGCTGTTGATATTGGTTGATTCTCATTCAGAACCATATATGCAAGCCTCCCACACATGAATCACGACCTAGAAAACTCAGAGGCAGCATAACCATATTGCAAAAATTCAAGAAATATTGTGAAACTGAATTCTTATTTGCAGTGCATTTCAAAGCCTAAAAAGGATTCAAACACCTTGCTTGAGTCTCCAGGAATCCATTGGCATCAAGAACCAGTCCAAATACGCAAAGAATCAAAGACAACAAGTCACACGGTTTGCATATATTTCCAAATCTACATATCATATTCCATGCGTTTTTAATCCATTTTCTTGATTGATTTGTGTTGCTGACATCTTCCTGAAGCTTTTGGTATGGATTAATTGCATTGAAACTCACAGAATCACAATTCACCATGAATGGATTTTAGGGTTTAGAAGCTTGAAAATTAGGGCTTTCTTATTGAGGAAAAATCAGGCCTTGAGACACATACAGTTAAACTCAGAAGCTCCATACGAGTTGAATGAGACCCCCGCGCTCAATTTATGTGATGCCTGTTGCTAATCGCTATTATTGACACTTTTGGTTTGTGGGGGTTTAAAACCCCCGCTATCTTGTTTGTATTTACAGGTGAAACGAAGAAGGAGAAGGCGTGGCAACATATGACTGGGTGATTCAAACTCAGCGCGCGTTATTTTTGGTTTCATGTCATAATGTTTATTTTTTTTATATAATATTCATCATCCATTATGTTTACAAATGCGCATCATAGCTCAGATGGTTGGAGACGTGGCTGGCAAACACTGGGACCTGGGTTCGATTCCCAGGTCCCTCATATAATTGTTAATTTTTGTTCTAACGTGTTCCAATGCAGCACTCCTCCAAAATTCCACCATGCACGCCCAGCAATAGCTTGCCATGTGTCCCCAGCTTCCATCCAGTGGCCAAGAGATGGAGTCCATGGTGTGTTCCAGTCAATAACCATGCACATGATTCCTGAAAGTCAACCAGGCTTAGAATCTTCTTGGGCCAGAATTGCTTCAGTTTACCTCCACTTTGGGCCATCACACCCCCTTTGGTTTGCTTTGTTTTATTTCATTTTTTTCTTTTAATTGTTTTAATTATTATATTAATTCACCACAAATTAATTTTTTCCTAATAAAAATCAGAAAATCAAAATTGTAAATTATTTATTAATTTCACCATTAACTTTTTTTTTGTAAATAAATATTAACAATTAACTTAGTTTAATTTAGGTTTTAATTTTAATCCTTTTTCTTAATAAATAAAAATTGCATAGAATTAGGTTTTGACCTTTTTTAATCATTTTCTTATTATCATCATTATTAATTATTATTATTTTTGTACATATAAACGTAAATTAATTAATTAGCTTAAATTAGATTAACTTTAACATTTTCTTAATAATTAAAATAAACTTAGAACTAGGGTTTTCTTTTGATTTTAATTTCTTTATTTTCATTAAATACAAAAAAACATAAAAAATATCTTTCTTTAATTAATTAGTATGAGGTTTAATTTTAATTTAATTTCAAGCAAAGGACAAAAAAACTCTTAATTTCTCAAAAGGGTCAAAACCCTAGGACGTCTTGATTTTAATTCTTTCGCACGTTATTTTTATATTGGATTATTATGTAACTGCTTCCAAAGATGTAATAGTAATTAGGTTTATTGCTTTCTTTACTTTCCGCATCTTTATCAAAAACGGGTCTTTGTTTTTTGGCGATGTATAGATCCGCGCCTTGTAATAGCGTAGAATTTATATTTCCGCAATTTACTTTCCGTACCCCCTAACTGTTAAATGCATGAAAGTATGTATGTAAATAAAATTAATCCGTAGCTCACAAATAACATGTACAAAAAACAATTAACTTAAAAACAACACACAAAGCACATGCCACTTCTAGGGTACGCTTCACTCGTTGCCTCAAACGTGGTCATCAAGTATAGGACGTCTTAGAGGTCACCCTTTGTCTAAAGATCCAGTTGCCTCGAAACGGTTGCCTCGGATAAAAAAGGATCTAGGACATTAGGGTTACTTCTAAGGTGTCCTACCATTGCTTTGGTGACCACACTGTCCCTAATCATCGAATTGACCCGAACACCTCCAACGATGGTGCTACCTACCTCTCAATGGTGGGATAACACTATTTAAAGGACTCTTACACAGCTTAATTCCTTAGGGTAGGTAGATGACTCATGGATACTTGCTCTTTTCAAAAACAAACAAAATACTTTTCACACCTTACACTTTCAAAAAAGTTTTCAAACAATACTTCATACACTCTTGAGGACTGATACAAGAGTTACCTAGATGTTTTCAAACGAAATTTTTTCAAAACCCACACACACTTGAAAAGCAAACAATTTTGAAAACATAAGAGCAGGTAACTAAGAGCCCGTGGATAACCACGGATAGAAAGGGTGCTAACACCTTCCCTTTCTATAAATCTACCTCCCGAACCGAGAAACATTCTCGAATAAGGAATTTTGTTGTGCTTTTGTCCTTTCCATGTTGGAGAACATAAAAGACGGTGGCGACTCTTGCTTACCGCGACATTTCGCGAAACCAGCTTAAAAACAGTCAGTTCTATTTCCACCAATCACAGAACTGGCGACTCTGCTGGGGACACTTTAAAGTGAGGTGTACCTTAGGATAGATCATACTTATGTTTTCAATTGAATGTTTGTTTGCTTTATTATTGTGGGCATTGTCTTGGAGTTTCATAGATCCTAACCCGGATCTGGGGATACCCTTTTAGGTAGCATAAGTTGTGAGGGACCTGTCCGGCATAGACCGACACGGGTGAAGCAGTGGCTACGTTGGTGTGGCACCTTGGTCTATACCGATATCCCTTGTGTTGCAACGAGGAGAATATGGGTCTTCTGAGGAGTCATTAAGCACCAACTGACCTTAGAACCCTAATGTGACCCAACTTGGCCATAGAACAGTAGCAGTGTGCTACACCCATTGAGGCTAAACTCTCGCGATGGTTCTGGCCGCAGGAAAAGATTGTGATGCTGGAGTTATGACCGATTGAGGGTAGTCAGTGATATTGGGATCCTCTAGAACCCGGTTACTTTTGATAGGACAGGTCTTAACCAACGAAACTGAAAGAGGGTAGTACCTGAACTTCATGCTGGCCTAAACTCTAAGGGTTGTCTTGTGTGACTTGTGTGCCTTATCATGTTTGCCTTTGTGAATATTTGTGGCATGCTTTATCATAACATCATAACATCATACCATTGCATGCATCCTGCATAAGGACTGACCTATTTCAAAGACAAGAGGGTTTCACCTTTGCTCTGTTTTGTAGGACATCATGATGCATGTGCGAAGGAAAACTATCCGGTTCAATTTTGTTCACCCACCTGATCTGCTTAGAGAGTTGGTTGACAGAATTCCAAACACTTCTTCCTTCATCCAGAGGCATGGTTTTCTTCTCGGTTTAGTCACTTCAAAGTGGGACTAACAACTGATGAGTGTCTTGACCCAGTTTTATGATCCTCTGTACCATTGCTTCACCTTTCAAGACTTCCAGCTGGTCCCTACCCTGGAAGAATTCTCTGATTTTCTTGGTATCCCTATCTTGGATCAGACTCCCTTCACTGGCTGGGAAAAGGCTCTTAGACTTGAGGAGATTGCAGCAGCCCTTCCTTTGACCAACAAGGAGGTAATGGACAACTGGGAGACTAGAAGCGGAGTTAAGGGCTTCTTGGCTAAGTTTCTGATTGGTAAAGCTAACAGTTTCTGGAATGACTTAGACTTCAGGGCGTATGAAGACATTTTGGCTCTCTTAATCTACGGTCTGGTATTGTTTCCAAATCCTGATAACTTTGTCAATATCAATGCCATAAGGATCTTCATGTCTCGGAACCCTGTACCCACTCTCTTGGGTGATATCCTGCAACAACTCTATGCTCGTACTGCTCGAAGACGAGGAACTCTATGGTGTTGTACTCCTTTGTTAGTGAGGTGGTTTATTTCGCACCTCCCCAAGTTCGTGCTGAAGAATCAAGAAGGAAGAGGCTGGGCTCATAGGTTAATGTCTCTCACTGATAATGACATCATTTGGACTCTCAGAGGTTTAGATGAGGTGGCTGTTATTGATCGTTGCGGAGAGTATCCTAATGTTCCATTGATCGGTACCCAGGGAGGAATCTCTTATAATCCATGTTTAGCTCTCCGTCAATTTGGAAGAGCCAGAAGAGCAGGGCCTCATGAGATGTTGGTACCTCACATCAGTTTTGAGTTTCAGGTAGATAGTGACGAACTGCGCCGTAGATTCATCAAATCTTGGGACGGAGTTCACAAAGCTGACCCACATGAGTTGGGACCGAAGACTTCTCTACCAATGGAACCCTATTACAGATGGGTCCGCATCCGTGCTCAGAAGTTAGGTATGCCATATGAAGCTGTCAGGCCAATCATTCTTGAAATCCCTGATAGAGATGGGGTTCCTCCAACCATACTCCCTCCTCATATACCCACTGATGTTGATACCCTAAAGAGGTCTTGGGAGCAACTACAGGAAGAGCGGGATTATTATCGGGAAAAGTTCAACGAACAGGAACAGAAGATCCAGAAGCTGACCAAGCAATTGGAGAACGAGCGGATCATGAATGACTACATCCGTACTGAGAAGAGGAGACCATGGGAGCACTGATGGGCTTTGGATGTTTCCTTTACAGCTTTTATTTCCTTTTCAGTATTTTCATTCTTGTAACGCCTAAGGGCAAATTGTTGAACAATTTAAAATTTGAATCTAATAAAGTGTGTTTCCCTTTTGTCTACAAAGTTGATTCCCGATTGTCTTTGAAAACATAATTCATACGCATTTCATTTCATCATATGCATCACAGGTACCCTTTTTCTACAGGTTGCTTAATCTTCTTCGTTGTTTATTTCAGCACTCAAGCATCATGAATCCTGAACCAACTACCGAGCAAGCTATCAAGGCCCTCCAGGCCCAGAACGCCCAATTTCAGGAGATGGTCATGAACTTGGCCCAAGGACAACAAGAGCTGAAGGCTTTGCTCCTGAAGAAGAAAAAGAAGAAGAGGATTGTGCTGTTCAACACTGGGCGCAGACTCGGGAATACACTGCAGAATGAAGCTGAGAGGACTACTCCATCTGTGGGGGAAGGCAGTCACCAAGGGAGAGAGGTCCCTAGTCATGTGGTCTCTGACACCGAGACAGACTTCAATGATGAACAGTACCCTCCTGTTGAGGACCGGTACAAACAGCTAGAGGACAGGTTAAATGCTATGGAGATCCAACGAGTGCCTGGGTTGGATTTTGGAGACTTGGGGTTATCTTCTGGGGTGGTGATCCCACACAAGTTCAAGGCACCTGCCTTTGTGAAGTATGACGGGGCTTCTTGTCCTAAAATGCACCTCCGCTCTTATGTAAGGAAGATCCAGCCTTACACTGCAGACAAGAACTTATGGATCCATTTCTTCCAGGAGAGTCTTTCAGGGACTCATCTCGAATGGTTATATCAGCTGGATGGAACCAACATTCGTAACTGGGAGGATTTGGCTACTGATTTTTACAAGAAGTATCATACAATTCCGACCTCGCTCCTACGCGTACCCAACTCCAGGGTATGTCGCTAGGATCGGGAGAAGGTTTTAAGGATTACGCACAGAAATGGAGAGACCTGGCTGGCAGGGTGCAGCCACCATTGACGGATCGTGAACTAGTGGACATGTTCTTGGGGACCCTATCTGGTCCATTCTTCAACCATCTCATTGGTAATTCCTCTGCTGGGTTTACAGACCTGATCCTGACTGGTGAGAGGATCGAAGCCGGTATCAAATCGGGGAAGATACAGAAGGGTGCCTCCTTTGTTGTACCCCAAAATTTGCCCTCCCATATTCTTCAAAATTGGCAAAGAGCATGCTTCAAAATATCCCAAGGGGTTGCACAGTTCAAGGGCCTCCTAACAGTCAAGAAACTAGGGTTTTGGTTCTGGCAAAGAAGTTGAGGTTTCCAAGGGTCCAAACAAATCCCACATGCCTATAAACATTGTCAAGTACCCTCATGTCAAGTTTCAAGATTTACAACACAAAATTGCACAATCAAAAACCCTAATTGCTCAGCAGTCAACTGCAGGGGCAAAATGGTCATTTGACAGTCAAAAGTTCAAATTTTTGGTCAACATCTCATTTTGAAGCCACAAACATCATTGGATTAATTCTTGATCATGATTCTCAAAGCATGGCTCAAAAAGTCTCAAGATGCAAAAGTTTCCATATTTGGACAGTTGAAAAAGTCAATTGTAACTTGACCAAGGCATAACTTCCACATGGTTTATCAGAAAAATTCCATCCAAAGCTCATTTTGAAGAGAATGACATTTCCTACAACTCCTCTTCACACTTCAAGTCCAAGAAATGCTCTCACAAAAAGTTGTCAATCTCAACATTATAGGTCATTTTCAAAAGTCAACAAAAAGGGACTTTAAGTCAAAGACCATAACTTGAGATTGGTAAATCAAAATGACATGGGACCAAAGGCATTGGTTAGAGGACTTCATGACCTTTCCAAAATGTCCAAGAACATGATCAAAGCTTAAACATTGAGCAAGATATGCCTTGTGGAAGTTGGGAAATTTTTGGGAATTTTGGAAAGTCAACTTTACTTCAAATACCTCAAAATTGATAATGGGCCACAAATTCTTCCAAGAATCATCATCCAAAGGTTATGCACGACCATTTGGCCCAAAGGGGAATTATTTCATCATTTTTTATTATTTATTTGAATTTTTAATCACTATTAATTCATTTAATGAAATAAAATATGACAAAAATAGAAAACCATGTTTTTTAATCCCTCTTTGCAGTATATTCTCTCCATAATACCTCAAGATTTCGTGCACCCTCAATTTGGAAAGATTTGGCCATGATTGGTATCAAAAGCACATGGAAAAGATTTGAAAATATTTCATTAAAGATCAAATATTTGATTCATCAAAACATTGATCTCTTGGCTCAAATTTCTACCCTAATCCATTGGCATACTTAAGCTGATCACAACCCTAATGCTAACAATCTCCAAGCTGCGCCTAAAAACTCATACACACTTTGCAATTTTTGGTGAAAAAGTCAAAACTGAAAACTGCATTAGAGGACAATTCAAAGCGAAATAAGGATTCCAATAACTTGCCAAGGCATCAAGGAAGCTTTCTGCATTATTTTCCAGTCCCCACGCATCAAGAAGTGGTATAACAAAGTCAAAATTTCTCATACTTTATGCATAATCGTATCTGAATTTCTGGACATTTTTCATACACTTTGATTGTTGTTTTATACTAACATGGACCTTCTGAGTCTATTGATATTGTTTAATTGAGTTTTCATAGCCTATATGCAAAGTTACCATTGGAGCTTGTTAGGTTTTCAAATCTGCAAAATTAGGGCTTTGCGCTTGGGGAAAAATTGGCCAACAAGACCTGGACCACTGAACTCACGACCTTCATACGAATTGATTACACTAGTCGCGCTCAATTTATGAGCCACCATACGCTAATCGCTATTATCATGTTCTTCATTTAGTGGGGGTTTAAAACCCCCGCTATCCATCTGTTTTTCTTTCAGGCCAAAGCAAACGAGTGGAGAAGAAGATGAGTTGTCTCAACGTGATAGGGCCATTCAAATTTCCAGCGCGTTTTTTTTGTTGAACATCACTAACTCTTATTTTTTATCATATTAATTGTTATCCATTATTATTACAAAGTGACAAAGCAGCTCAGTTGGTGGAACGTAGTGCTGGCAAGCCTTGGGACCTGGGTTCGATTCCCAGGTCCCCTCCCTTTCTCAATATATTTTGTTTTAATGTGATTCCATGCAGTTCCAACCCCAGGGCCTACCATGCATCTTCATGTTTGTGTTTACCACGCGCCCACTGATCTCAATCCAATGGCCATGATCTGAAGAACACCATATGCATTGGTCAAGGGAGCCACACGCATCCCAAAAAAGTCAACCAGGCCTCCAATAAATGGGCCAAATTGCTGGCAGCTCACCTCCTAAATTGGGGTCAACACCCCCCATTGGTTTGTATTTCATTTTTCATTCTTTTTATTTTTTTTCTATTTTTATTTGTTTTATTTAGTTTTATTTCAATTCTTTAAATTAATTTTTCATAACATAAAATACCAAAAAAAATCAGAAACTATAAAAATAAAAAAATATATTTTATTTAAATGTTTTTTTTGTTTTGTAAATAAATTTTATCAATTAATTTAGTTTTAATTCTAGGTTTAATTTTAATGTTTTTTTTAATAAACTAAAAAATGTAGAATTAGGATTTTAAATACTTTTATCCTTTTTTCTTTTCTTTTACCATTATTAATAATTAATTATTTATTTTGTAAATAAATTTTCCATTAAATAATTAGGTTAAAACTAGGTTAAATTTAAACATTTTTTTTAATAAATTAAAAAAATAGTTTAGAATTAGGGTTTTAATTTCATTTAATTTTCTTACTAAAAATCCATAAATACAAAAAAACTCAAAAATAATTTCCTTTTCTCATTTAACTTAATTAATTTATTAATTGTAATTTAATTTCTTTAAAAGGGTCCAACGCCCTCGCATTCCCGACTTTACTTCTTTTCGCATTTTTACTTTTATTTCTTTTTGCGAACATAATGTATTTATCCCGAAGCCGTGTAATAGATTAATTAGACATTTATCTTTCCGCATTTTATTTTATTTCAAATCGGGTCTTGGATTAATTTGGCGATGTAGACCCGCGCCTTTGTAATAGCGTAGGACTTTTAATTCCGCACTTTTTAACTGTTAATAATTTGCATGAAAGAATGAATGCCAAAATAAAAGCAACGCGTAGATCACCAATGCATGAACAAGACAAAAATATCTGAAAACGACACACAAATCACACACCACCCCTAGGGTACGTCTCACTGTTGCCTTGCCCCTCGAAAGGTGGTCGTCGAGTAGAGGATGTTTTAGTAAGTCCTCATGTCCATGAACATGGCATGAGGGTAGCTTCTAAGGTGTCTTCCTATTGCTCTGGTGATCACCATGTCCCGAATCCTCGAATTGACCCGAACACCTCCAACGGTGGTGCTACCTACCTCTCAATGGTGGGATGGCACTACTTTAAGGACATCTACACAGACGAATTCCTTAGGGTAGGTAGAGAACTCGTAGATACTTGCTCTAATTTCAAAACAAATCAAAAACTTCTTTTCACACCGACACTTTTCAAAAAGCTTTCGAAAGCAACTTTTCAAACACTCTTGAGGACTGATACAAGAGTCGAACTGAAATTTTCAAAGAACTTTTTTTAAACCCATAGTTGAAAAGCAAACAAACAATTTTGAAAACACAAATGAGCAAGTATTTAAGAGCCCATGGATGACCATGGATAGAAAGGGTGCTAACACCTTCCCTTTCTATAATCTACCTCCCGAACCGAGAGCAATCTCTATAAGGAATTTTTCTGTTCTTTTGTCCTTTCCATTTGGAGAAAATAAAAGACGGTGGCGACTCTTGCTTCCGCGACATTTCGCGAACCAGCATTAAACAGTCAGTTCCAGATCCACCGATCACAGAACTGGCGACTCTGCTGGGGAATATCTACTTAAAGTGAGGTGTACCTTAGGATAGTTCACAACTATGTTTTCAATTGTATTGACTTGTTTGCTTTAAAATTGTGGGTTGCATGGGAGTTACATAGATCCTAACCCAGATCTGGGGATACCCTGTTTAGGTAGCATAAGCTGTGAGGGACCTGTCCGGCGTAGACCGACATGGGTGAAGCAGTGGCTACGTTGGTGTGGCACCTTGGTCTGTACCGATATCCCTTGTGTCACAACGAGGAGAATATGGGTCTTCCAAGGAGTCATTAAACACCAACAGACCTTAGAACCTTAAATGACACAACTTGGCCATTAGAACAGTAGCAGTATGCTACGCCCATTGAGGCTAAACTCTCATGATGGTTCTGGCTGCAAGAAAAGATTGCGATGTTGGAGTTATGACCGATTGAGGGTAGTCAATGATATTGGGATCCTCTAAGAACCCGGTTACTTTGATAGGACAGGTATGAACCAACAAACTGAAAGAGGGTAATGCCTAGACCCCATGTTGGCCTAAACTTTAAGGGCTTGCCTTGTGTGACTTGTGTGCCTTACCATGTTTGCTTTTGTAAATGTTTGTGGTGTGCTTTATCATAACATCATAACATCATGAGCATTGCATGCATCCTGCATAAGGACTGACCATTTCAAAGACAATAGGGTTTCACCTTTGCTCTGTTTTGTAGGACATCATGATGCCTGTGCGAAGGAATACTATCCGGTTCAACTTTGTTCACCCACCTGAATTGCTTGAAGAGTTGGTTAGAAGGATTCCAAATACGACTTCCTTCATCCAGAGGCATGGTTCTCTTCTCAGTTTAGTCACTGCAAAGCGGGATCAACAGTTGATGAGTGTCCTGACCCAGTTCTATGACCCTCTGTACCAGTGCTTCACCTTTCAAGACTTCCAGCTGGTCCCTACCCTAGAAGAGTTCTCTGATTTGCTTGGTATCCCTATCTTGGATCAGACTCCCTTCACTGGTTGGGAAAAGACCCTCAGGCTTGAGGAGGTTGCTGCAGCTCTTCCTTTGACCCATCAAGAAGTAATGGACAACTGGGTGACTAGAAGCGGAGTTAAGGGTTTCTTGGCCAAGTTTCTGATTGGTAAAGCTAACAGTTTCTGGAATGACCTGGACTTTAGGGCATATGAAGACATCCTAGCTCTCTTAATCTATGGGCTAGTCTTGTTTCCTAATCCTGACAACTTCATCAATGTCACTGCCATAAGGATCTTTATGTCTCAGAACCCTGTGCCCACTCTCTTGGGTGACATCCTGCAACAACTTTATGCTCGTACTGCCCGAAGACGAGGAACCCTATGGTGTTGTATCCCTTTGTTGGTGAGGTGGTTTATTTCGCACCTCCCTAAGTTCGTACTGAAGAACCAAGAAGGAAGAGGTTGGGCTCATAGGTTAATGTCTCTCACTGACAAGGACATCATTTGGACTTTCAGAGGTTTGGATGAGATAGTTGTTATTGATCGTTGCGGAGAATACCCTAATGTTCCGTTGATTGGTACTCAAGGAGGAATCTCTTACAATCCATGTCTAGCGCTCCGTCAGTTTGGAAGAGCCAGAAGAGCAGGGCCTCATGAGATGTTGGTGCCTCACATCAGTTTTGAGTTTCAGGTGGATAGTGACGAGCTGTGTCGTAGGTTCATCAAGGCTTGGGACAGAGATCATAAAGCTGACCCACAAGAGCTGGGGCCAAAGACTTCTCTACCTATGGAAGCCTACTACAAATGGGTCTGCATCCGTGCTCAGAAGTTAGGTATGCCATACGAAGCTGTCAGACCCATCATTCTTGAGTATCCTGACAAAGATGGGGTTCCTTCAACTGTCCTCCCTCCTCAGATACCTACTGATTATGAGACATTAAAGAGGTCTTGGTCACAACTGCGAGAAGAACAGGATTCTTATCGAGAAAAGTTCAACGAGCAGGAGTTGAAGATCCAGAAGCTGACAAATTAGTTGGAGAATGAGCGAGCTCTGAATGACTACATCCGTACTGAGAAGAGGAGACCATGGGATCAATAAGGAGCTCTGGATGTTCTTTTACAGTTTTATTTCCCTTTTCAGTATTTCCCTTTTATGTAACGCCTAAGGGCAACCTGTTGAACAATTAAAGTTTCAAAGTTGAATCTAATGAAGTGTGTTCCCTTTTGTTTACAAAGTTGATTCCCGATTGTCTTTGAAAACATAAATCATACGCATTCCATTCATCATGTGCATAGCAGGCTTTCTTCTTTTCAGGTTGCTTACTGTTATTCGTTGTTTATTTCAGCATCATGAACCCTGACTCATCATCAACCGAGATGTCTATCAAGGCTCTTCAGGCGCAGAACACGCAATTTCAGAAGCTGATCATGGGTTTGGCTCAAGGCCAAGAAGAGATGAAGGCTTTACTCCTGAAGAAGGAGAAGAAGAAGAAGAAGAGAACTGTTCTTTTCAACTCGGGCCGAAGGTTTGGCAACACTCTGCAGAATGAAGAGGCTGGTTCTTCTATAGGCAAGAGCAGTCCCCAAGGGGGAAAAGGTCCTAGTCCAGTAGTCTCTGATAACGAGACTGACTTCAATGAGGAACAGTATCCTCCGGCTGAAGATCGATATAAGCAGTTGGAAGACAGACTGAATGCAATGGAGATCCAACAAGTACCTGGGCTGGATTTCGGAGACTTGGGATTATCTACTGGTGTGATCATTCCTCACAAGTTTAAGGCACCATCTTTCACCAAGTATGACGGGGCGTCTTGTCCCAAGCTACACCTCAGATCTTATGTGCGGAAGATTCAACCGTACTCAGTGGACAAGAACTTGTGGATCCACTTCTTCCAGGAGAGTCTTTCAGGGACTCATCTCGAATGGTTCTATCAGCTGGATGGGACCAAGGTTCGTAACTGGGAGGATTTGGCTACTGCTTTTTATAAGCAGTATCAATATAATGCCGGCCTTGCTCCTACACGTACCCAACTCCAGGGTATGTCGCTAAGGTCAAGCGAAGGTTTCAAAGAGTATGCACAGAAGTGGAGGGATCTGGCTGGCAGGGTGCAGCCTCCGTTAACTGACCGTGAGCTGGTGGATATGTTCTTGGGGACCCTCTTTGGGCCATTTTTCAATCATCTTATCGGGAATTCGTCTGCAGGGTTCACTGATCTTATTCTGACTGGAGAGAGAATAGAGGCTGGAATGAAGTCCGGTAAAATTCAGAAAGGTGCATCTTCAAATTCTGAGAAGAAGCCCTTTAAGAAGGAGGCCAGCGCTGTATATGGGTCTAGAAGACAAGAGAAACCAGAGCGCCGCCAATCTGTCAACGCGGTGATGATTGCTAAGCATGCTGCCGCTCCTCGACAAACCAATCCACCCAGGACTGAAAGACCCAGAAGAGAGTTTACCCATATGAGTATGACCCTATCACAAATCTTGCCACAGTTGCTATCCACCAACCTAGTGACTGTCAGGGAGGCCCCGAAAGTTGTTAATACTGCCTCTCCCAAGTACAATCCAAATGCTCGCTGTGCTTATCACTCCGATAGCCCGGGGCATTTCACTGATGATTGCTGGGCCTTAAGGAATAAAGTGCAGGATCTTATTGACGCCAAGGAGGTACAGTTTAAGGCACCTGAGAAGCCCAATGTGGTGACTGCTCCCATGCCTAACCATGGAGTAAATGCTATCAGGGAGGATGATGAAGTGGATGAAGCTGAGTTCGACAGCTGGATTTACCCGGCAACCGACAGTGAACCTAGCAATTGGATTGCAAAGGACAACCTACTTGTTTCTCTTGTTACTGAGTAATGAATTCTTTTGTTTTTGTTATTTGTAATAAACAATTAAAACTCTATGGCCCGGTGTCTTACCCGGGGCCCCGTGGCTTCATTTGTGAGGGTATATTAATTGTCATTTCATATATCATGAATAAAGATCTTGGACGTTTTCTCGCATTTCAGATCTTATGCTCCTTTTCTTTCTTTCCTTTATATATTGCAAAACAGTTGTATTTACACACACTCACTCATACAGGTTCCCATCCACTCTGGATCTCACTGGTAACGACTCTGCTACTGTCAGTTATGACTTCGAAAATCCGATCAACTTAGCCGAAGACGAAGGTGAAGATGATTGCGAAGTGCCTGGCGAGCTTGTAAGACTGTTACTCCAGGAAGAGAGGGCAATTCAACCACATGAAGAGCCGGTGGAAACGATAAATCTGGGTACTGATACGGACAGAAAGGAGGTTAAGATTGGTGCCAATCTAGAGCTCAGCGTGAAGCAACAGTTGACTCAGATGTTACATGATTATGTGGAGATCTTTGCCTGGTCCTACGAAGACATGCCCGGGTTGGATACCGACATTGTGGTCCATCATTTGCCTACCAAGGAAGACTGCCCTCCGGTCAAGCAAAAGGTCTGCCGTATGCGTCCAGAGATGTCTGAGAAGATCAAAGCCGAGGTTATGAAACAGTTTGATGCCGGGTTCCTTGCAGTGACTTCTTATCCTCAGTGGGTTGCTAATGTGGTACCGGTACCTAAGAAAGATGGAAAGGTCAGAATGTGTGTCGACTACAGGGATCTGAACAGGGCCAGCCCCAAGGATGACTTCCCTCTACCTCACATTGATGTCCTTGTTGACAATACGGCTCAGCACAAGGTGTTCTCTTTCATGGATGGTTTTTCAGGTTATAATCAGATCAAGATGGCTCCGGAAGACATGGAAAAGACTACCTTTGTTACTCAGTGGGGCACCTTCTGCTACAAGGTCATGCCTTTTGGACTGAAGAACGCTGGGGCAACCTACCAACGTGCCATGGTTGCTTTATTTCATGACATGATCCATCATGAGATAGAATTGTATGTTGACGACATGATCGCAAGGTCCCAGACTGAGGAAGAACACCTAGATCATCTGCAGAAATTGTTTGACCGACTGAAGTTGTACAAGCTGAGGTTGAACCCGAACAAGTGCACCTTCGAGGTTAGATCTGGAAAGTTGCTAGGCTTCGTCGTAAGTGACAAGGGTATTCAAGTGGACCCTGCCAAGGTTAAAGCCATTCAAGAGATTCCAGTTCCTAAGACATAGAAAGAGGTCAGAGGCTTTCTAGGACGCCTGAATTACATTGCTCGGTTCATCTCACACCTAACTGCTACCTGTGAGCCAATCTTTAAGCTGCTGAAGAAAGATCAGGTAGTACGTTGGAATGATGAATGTCAGGCCGCTTTTGACAGAATCAAAGAGTATCTCCAAGAACCACCCATCCTTATGCCACCGGTTGAGGGGAGACCTCTGATACTATATCTGACAGTACTTGACAACTCAATGGGGTGTGTGCTGGGGCAGCATGACGAGTCTGGCCGAAAAGAGCATGCCATTTATTACCTTAGCAAAAAGTTTACCGACTGTGAGACCCGATACTCACTGCTTGAGAAAACTTGCTGCGCTTTGGTATGGGCTGCTCGCCGGCTGAGACAGTATATGCTGACTCACACTACCTTGTTGATTTCAAAGATGGATCCTATAAAGTACATATTTGAAAAGCCTGCTCTGTCTGGGAGAATTGTAAGATGGCAAATGATCTTGACGGAATACGACATACAACACATAACCCAGAAAGCCATCAAAGGAAGTGTATTGGCAGACCACTTGGCACATCAGGCAGTAAACGACTATCAGTCAATGAACTTCGAGTTTCCGGACGAGAGCATCATGATAGTGACTGATTGTGAAGTACCTGGACCGGATGAAGGACCTGAGGAAGGATCCCGATGGTCTATGCACTTTGATGGAGCCTCCAATGCTTTGGGTAACGGTATCGGCGCTGTGATAATATCCCCCCAAGGCACTCATACTCCACTCACTTCCCGGCTATGTTTCAACTGCACCAACAACATGGCGGAGTATGAGGCGTGCATCATGGGTCTCCAAGCTGCGATTGACTTAAGGATCAAGTATCTGAGTGTCTTCGGAGATTCCGCTCTCGTGATCAATCAGATCAAAGGAGAGTGGGACACGCAACATCCGAATCTTATTCCTTATAGAGAACGTGTGTTGATATTGATCCCCCACTTCATGGAGATAACCTTTGAACACTTTCCGAGAGAGGAGAATCAGTTGGCGGACGCGTTAGCTACGATGTCTTCTATGTTCAAGTTCAAATGGGACAATGAGGCTCCCCAGGTCACTATCTGGAAACTGGACGAACCGGCATACTGTTGTGATCTCGAGACTGAATTGGTAACTGAGAAGCCTTGGTACCATGAGGTGAAGAGATACTTGGAAACTCAGGAATACCCTGAAGGTGCATCTGTCAACGATAAGAAGTTTCTGAGGAGGTTCGCAGTGAAGTTATTCCTTAGCAATGGCATCCTGTATAAGCGCAACCATGATTCGACCTTACTGCGTTGTGTGGATAAGACCGAAGCAGAAAGGATCATGGAAGAGCTACATGAAGGGACATTCGGAACACATTCCAGTGGACACACTATGGCAAAGAAGATCCTTCGGGCAGGGTATTTCTGGTCCACCATGGAAGCTGGCTGTTATCAACACTCTCGGACATGCCATAAATGCCAGATTTACGCAGATAAGGTGCATGTTCCTCCAGTTCCTCTGAACGTCTTGACTGCACCTTGGCCGTTTGCAATGTGGGGCATAGATATGATCGGCGAGATTAAACCTACGGCATCCAATGGGCATCGCTTCATTCTGGTAGCGATTGATTACTTCACGAAGTGGGTTGAAGCAGCTTCCTACGCTACGGTAACCAATAACGTCGTGGCACGATTCATTCGGCACAACCTGATCTGTCGATACGGTGTCCCTGAAAGGATCATTACAGACAACGGTACCAATCTCAATAACAAGATGATCACTGAGCTCTGCGAGCAGTTCAAGATACAGCACCACAACTCTTCTCCTTACAGACCAAAGATGAATGGGGCTGTAGAAGCAGCGAATAAGAACATTAAGAAAATCGTGCAGAAGATGACAGTGACTTATAAAGATTGGCACGAGATGTTACCGTTCGCTCTACATGGGTATCGTACCTCAGCCAGGACGTCAACCGGGGAAACTCCCTTCTCCTTGGTCTACGGTATGGAGGCAGTCTTACCGATCGAAGTGCAAATACCCTCTCTCCGGATAATGAAGGATGCAGATCTGAGTGAAGATGATTGGATCCAGACACGACTTGATCAGCTAAACCTTATTGACGAAAAGAGACTTGCTGCTATTTGTCATGGTCAGACGTACCAAAAACGGATGATCAGGGCATTTAACAAAAAGGTCAGACCACAATAATATCAAGTTGGGGATCTGGTAATCAAACGCATCATCCTTCCTCAGAGTGATCCAAGGGGCAAATGGACCCCTACGTACGAAGGGCCATTCATGGTTAAACATGTGTTCTCAGGAGGAGCCATGATTCTAACCAACATGGATGGTGACGACCTTCCTCACCCGCCAATGCAGACATAGTTAAAAAATACTACGCATGAAAAAAGACCCGCTAGGTTGACATACCTAGGCAAAAATTAGGGCTTCCCGGTGAACCAAAAGGGTTTGGGCAAAATGAAGGGATGAAATGAAAAAATCTGTACACCCGGTAAGTCGAAAACCTGAAAAGGCGGCTTGGGCAAAAATGGGTATCCCGGTGGACTGAAAACCCGAAAGGGCGGTCCAGGCAAAAGTTAGGGATAAAGCGTAATACTATGTCTCATTGGATCACCTTGCATCCAGAATCCGGTATCTACATTAAGTTCAGACGGCATCAATCAATCAGCTTCATCTTCAACTAAGGTCATCAAGTGATGAGACGCTCGAAGATATAAAGGCGATAGCAGAGTTGAAACCCAGTGGACCATTCTTTTCACACAGCTGTTTTATTTTCTTTTGTACAAATTGTATAAACTCTTTTTTCCGGCGGCGTTCTCTTACTAGGACGTCAGCCTCTTGTACATAAACGCCTATTTTACAGGCAAATTCAAAAATCAATATAAATACACTTTTCAGTCAATCACCAATTGTTTTTCCTTTTTCTGTTTTGTTTTGCGAAGAACGTCCAAGGTTCAATTTGTAATATATGCATTGACAATAATTTGCTAATTCATGAATATTTGCATACGAAACAAAGGATTAATTACAGGTAACATTAGAAACAGTGGCAATAAAGAGTTGTCTAAGCGATCTAATTGTTCCGTCCACCAAGGTACCAAGGTGAGTTCAGCTGAAGAACATAACCGGTACATCTCAATTCCCCAGAGAGTGAGCCAGCAAGTCAGTGCACTCTCTCCAAGCCAAGCTATTATCAACCTTAAGGAAGTTGGGTATCCTCCAGCAGATCTCAACATTCCCCAGCAATATATGGGCATTCTTAACAAGCATCCCCGACAGTCTTAACCTAAAGATTGTTCCCCGGTGGTATATCAAACATTCGTTGGAGTCCCTTCCCCAATACAGTTGAAAACTTCCCCAGGAGAGTCCAATCCAGTTTCCCCAGGAAAATTGGAATCCACCTCCCCAAGCAGTAAGCTCATCCCCAGTAGATTCTGGAAGCTTATCCCTGTAGAGCATGAACGCGTCCCCGGCTTTATTCAAAGGTTATTTCCCTACCAGGATATAACTGGGTTATCCTCAGCCAAAAGCCACGGGAAGATCGTCGTCGACAAAGTATTCTTATCCCCAGCGAAGTCTATTAACACGTCCAACATAACAATGGTATCCCCAGCGAAGTTACCATCAACATTTCAGCAAAGTACCTCTCCTCCCACAGAGTATTGCTCCCTAGCAAGATCGCTAGAGTAGTTTTCTCCCTGCAGAGTAATCTATTCGCCAAGTTTATTCCCCAACAGAGTTATCTTCTCCTACCAGTACTCTTGCAACTATCATCCCCAGCGGAAGCAAAGATTTATTCTTCAACATCAGCCCAGGATGTGACTTCCCGGCACCCGTCAAGGATTTATTTTCCTAGACGAAAAACATACGTTCATAAACATCACGTTTCCATACATTATAGCATGCATATATGCATCATATCTTAATCTCATTTATGTTGAGAACATCATTGCTTGATCCATATCATGCATTGCATATGACTGACCTTTACCTTTCAGGAAAGATCCAGTTAAATTCTCAGCTATATTTCAAGACTTTAGTCTGGTTCAGTTAAATCGACCCTAAGATTTTCCTGATTCTTATCCAGTTGAAGATTCCAAGACCTTGTCCGGTTCAGTTAAATCGACCCTAAGATTTTCCTGATTCTTATCCAGTCAAAGGCCTTCTCTGGTTTAGTCAGATCGACCCTAAGATCTCCCTGATTCTTACCCAGTTAAAGATTCCAAGACCTTGTCCGGTTCAGTTAAATTGACCCTAAGATTTTCCTGATTCTTATCCAGTCAAAGGCCTTCTCTGGTTCAGTCAGATCGACCCTAAGATCTCCATGTTTCTTATCCAGTTGAAGATATTCCAAGACCTTGTCCGGTTCATTTAAATCGACCCTAAGATTTTCCTGATTCTTATCCAGTCAAAGGCCTTCTCTGGTTCAGTCAGATCGACCCTAAGATCTCCCTGTTTCTTATCCAGTTGAAGATATTCCAAGACCTTGCTTGGTTCAGTTAAGTCGACCCTAAGATTTTTCTTGATTCTTATCCAATCAAAGGCCTTCTCTAGTCCAGTTAAATCAATCCCTAAAGATTTTCCTGATGAAGACTCAGTAGAAGACACCCAAGATTCTCTCAGCGTTACTGTTGAGGTTGAAGTCGCCAATGATTCTCTCAGCGTTACTGTTGAGGTTGAAGTCGCCCAAGATTCTCTCAGCGTTACTGTTGAGGTTGAAGTCGCCTATGGTTCTCTCAGCGTTCCTGTTGAGGTAGTAATCGCCCAGGATTCCCTCAGCGTTTCTGTTAAGGTAGTAATCGTCCAAGATTCTCTCACCGTCCCGTTGAGGTAGTAACCATCCCTGGTTCATTCATCACCTTTTTGAAGCTCCAGATTCAATTCCTGTAACCAGTCAGGGCGCATCTATACAAAAAGTTTGAAGACCAGCTCCTGTAACAGGCCAGGTAATCATTTTTCTTTTTCAGGTACGCAAGTTCTCGCTAAGGAAACTCTTACGCGATCGACATCCAGATGGCATCTATAAGCCCATCCACATATCCATCACCTCTCAGCATGGCATCTATGAGCCCATCATCCTATCCATCAATCTCCAAAATGGCATCCATAAGCCCATTCCCACCATCACACTACTATGTGAGCGCAAATTTCTGGGCACTCTAGTGTTCAATCATCTTCCACCTTCAGATTACGAAAGGCACGTCAGCCAATCTGCATCCTCAGGTCTAAGAAGATTGAACAGGGGCAACTGTTGTACCCCAAAATTTGCCCTCCTATATTCTTCAAAATTGGCAAAGAGCATGCTTCAAAATATCCCAAGGGGTTGCACAGTTCAAGGGCCTCCTAACAGTCAAGAAACTAGGGTTTTGGTTCTGGCAAAGAAGTTGAGGTTTCCAAGGGTCCAAACAAATCCCACATGCCTATAAACATTGTCAAATACCCTCATGTCAAGTTTCAAGACTTACAGCACAAAATTGCACAGTCAAAAACCCTAATTGCTCAGCAGTCAACTGCAGGGGCAAAATGGTCATTTGACAGTCAAAAGTTCAAATTTTTGGTCAACATCTCATTTTGAAGCCACAAACATCATTGGATCAATTCTTGATCATGATTCTCAAAGCATGGCTCAAAAAGTCTCAAGATGCAAAAGTTTCCATATTTGGACAGTTGAAAAAGTCAACTGTAACTTGACCAAGGCATAACTTCCACATGGTTTATCAGAAAAATTCCATCCAAAGCTCATTTTGAAGAGAATGACATTTCCTACAACTCCTCTTCACACTTCAAGTCCAAGAAATGCTCTCACAAAAAGTTGTCAATCTCAACATTATAGGTCATTTTCAAAAGTCAACAAAAAGGGACTTTAAGTCAAAGACCATAACTTGAGATTGGTAAATCAAAATGACATGGGACCAAAGGCATTGGTTAGAGGACTTCAAGACCTTTCCAAAATGTCCAAGAACATGATCAAAGCTTAAACATTGAGCAAGATATGCCTTGTGGAAGTTGGGAAATTTTTGGGAATTTTGGAAAGTCAACTTTACTTCAAATACCTCAAAATTGATAATGGGCCACAAATTCTTCCAAGAATCATCATCCAAAGGTTATGCACGACCATTTGGCCCAAAGGGGAATTATTTCATCATTTTTTATTATTTATTTGAATTTTTAATCACTATTAATTCATTTAATGAAATAAAATATGACAAAAATAGAAAACCATGTTTTTTAATCCCTCTTTGCAGCATATTCTCTCCATAAAACCTCAAGATTTCGTGCACCCTCAATTTGGAAAGATTTGGCCATGATTGGTATCAAAAGCACATGGAAAAGATTTGAAAATATTTCATTAAAGATCAAATATTTGATTCATCAAAACATTGATCTCTTGGCTCAAATTTCTACCCTAATCCATTGGCATACTTAAGCTGATCACAACCATAATGCTAACAATCTCCAAGCTGCGCCTAAAAACTCATACACACTTTGCAATTTTTGGTGAAAAAGTCAAAACTGAAAACTGCATTAGAGGACAATTCAAAGCGAAATAAGGATTCCAATAACTTGCCAAGGCATCAAGGAAGCTTTCTGCATTATTTTCCAGTCCCCACGCATCAAGAAGTGGTATAACAAAGTCAAAATTTCTCATACTTTATGCATAATCGTATCTGAATTTCTGGACATTTTTCATACACTTTGATTGTTGTTTTATACTAACATGGACCTTCTGAGTCTATTGATATTGTTTAATTGAGTTTTCATAGCCTATATGCAAAGTTACCATTGGAGCTTGTTAGGTTTTCAAAGCTGCAAAATTAGGGCTTTGCGCTTGGGGAAAAATTGGCCAACAAGACCTGGACCACTGAACTCACGACCTTCATACGAATTGATTACACTAGTCGCGCTCAATTTATGAGCCACCATACGCTAATCGCTATTATCATGTTCTTCATTTAGTGGGGGTTTAAAACCCCCGCTATCCATCTGTTTTTCTTTCAGGCCAAAGCAAACGAGTGGAGAAGAAGATGAGTTGTCTCAACGTGATAGGGCCATTCAAATTTCCAGCGCGTTTTTTTTGTTGAACATCACTAACTCTTATTTTTTATCATATTAATTGTTATCCATTATTTTTACAAAGTGACAAAGCAGCTCAGTTGGTGGAACGTAGTGCTGGCAAGCCTTGGGACCTGGGTTCGATTCCCAGGTCCCCTCCCTTTCTCAATATATTTTGTTTTAATGTGATTCCATGCAGTTCCAACCCCAGGGCCTACCATGCATCTTCATGTCTGTGTTTACCACGCGCCCACTGATATCAATCCAATGGCCATGATCTGAAGAACACCATATGCATTGGTCAAGGGAGCCACACGCATCCCAGAAAAGTCAACCAGGCCTCCAATAAATGGGCCAAATTGCTGGCAGCTCACCTCCTAAATTGGGGTCAACACCCCCCATTGGTTTGTATTTCATTTTTCATTCTTTTTATTTTTTTTCTATTTTTATTTGTTTTATTTAGTTTTATTTCAATTCTTTAAATTAATTTTTCATAACATAAAATACCAAAAAAAATCAGAAACTATAAAAATAAAAAAATATATTTTATTTAAATGTTTTTTTGTTTTGTAAATAAATTTTATCAATTAATTTAGTTTTAATTCTAGGTTTAATTTTAACGTTTTTTTTAATAAACTAAAAAATGTAGAATTAGGATTTTAAATACTTTTATCCTTTTTTCTTTTCTTTTACCATTATTAATAATTAATTATTTATTTTGTAAATAAATTTGCCATTAAATAATTAGGTTAAAACTAGGTTAAATTTAAACATTTTTTTTTAATAAATTAAAAAAATAGTTTAGAATTAGGGTTTTAATTTCATTTAATTTTCTTACTAAAAATCCATAAATACAAAAAAAACTCAAAAATAATTTCCTTTTCTCATTTAACTTAATTAATTTATTAATTGTAATTTAATTTCTTTAAAAGGGTCCAACGCCCTCGCATTCCCGACTTTACTTCTTTTCGCATTTTTACTTTTATTTCTTTTTGCGAACATAATGTATTTATCCCGAAGCCGTGTAATAGATTAATTAGACATTTATCTTTCCGCATTTTATTTTATTTCAAATCGGGTCTTGGATTAATTTGGCGATGTAGACCCGCGCCTTTGTAATAGCGTATGACTTTTAATTCCGCACTTTTTAACTGTTAATAATTTGCATGAAAGAATGAATGCCAAAATAAAAGCAACGCGTAGATCACCAATGCATGAACAAGACAAAAATATCTGAAAACGACACACAAATCACACACCACCCCTAGGGTACGTCTCACTGTTGCCTTGCCCCTCGAAAGGTGGTCGTCGAGTAGAGGATGTTTTAGTAAGTCCTCATGTCCATGAACATGGCATGAGGGTAGCTTCTAAGGTGTCTTCCTATTGCTCTGGTGATCACCATGTCCCGAATCCTCGAATTGACCCGAACACCTCCAACGGTGGTGCTACCTACCTCTCAATGGTGGGATGGCACTACTTTAAGGACATCTACACAGACGAATTCCTTAGGGTAGGTAGAGAACTCGTAGATACTTGCTCTAATTTCAAAACAAATCAAAAACTTCTTTTCACACCGACACTTTTCAAAAAGCTTTCGAAAGCAACTTTTCAAACACTCTTGAGGACTGATACAAGAGTCGAACTAAAATTTTCAAAGAACTTTTTTTAAACCCACAGTTGAAAAGCAAACAAACAACTTTGAAAACACAAATGAGCAAGTATCTAAGAGCCCATGGATGACCATGGATAGAAAGGGTGCTAACACCTTCCCTTTCTATAATCTACCTCCCGAACCGAGAGCAATCTCTTTAAGGAATTTTTCTGTGCTTTTGTCCTTTCCATTTGGAGAAAATAAAAGACGGTGGCGACTCTTGCTTCCGCGACATTTCGCGAACCAGCGTTAAACAGTCAGTTCCAGATCCACCGATCACATCCTCAAATACTGAAAAGAAGCCCTTCAAGAAGGAAGCTAGTGTTGTGTATGGTCCTAGGAGACAGAACAAACCAGAACGCCGCCAAGCTGTCAACGCGGTAGTAATTTCGAAGCCTGCTGCTGCTCCTCAGCAATACAACCAGCCAAGAGCTGAGAGGCCCAAAAGGCAGTATACTCGGCTCAGGATGACTCTCTCTCAGATATTACCGCAACTGCTGTCAACTAGCCTGGTAACTGTCAAGGAAGCCCCAAAGGTGGTAAACACAGCATCTCCGAAGTACAATCCCAACGCCCGTTGCGCCTATCACTCTGATAGCCCGGGAAATTCTACTGATGATTGTTGGGCCCTAAGGAATAAGGTTCAGGACCTTATTGACGCCAAGGAAATACAGTTCGAGGCGCCCGAAAGGCCAAATGTTGTGACCGCTCCCATGCCCCAGCATGGAGCGAATGCTGTTGAGGAGGATCTGTATATAGCTTCTGTGGATGATGTTGCTACTCCGCTGCTGACCGTCAAGAGGAACTTGTTACTAGCCGGTTTATTTCCGGGATGTAGTAAAGGTTGCCATATGTGTGCTGATTCATCTGCTGGTTGTCCTTTGCTGAAATCAGGCATCCAAAACCTGATGGATAGTAAAGAGATCTTGTTCAAGAAGATTACCGTTCCTGCTGCCCCTGTTGAAGAAGTTTCAATTGTCACCATTTTCAACAACCCTTCCAAGGCTCCTTCAAAGAAGCCTATCAAAATTATACCTGTTCACAAGATTGCTCCTATAACCATTACTGTTCCGGGGCCCATCCCCTACAAGTCTGATAAAGCTGTCCCGTGGCACTATGGGGCAGATGTTTATGTTTTGGGAGTGAAACAAGAGTTCAATACTAGTACCGGTGTCACCAACATCACCGGGCCTGCTAAGGTCACTCGTAGTGGAAGACTGTTCTCACCAGACATTGCACCTTCAGCAATTTAGAGACCTCTTGTCATCACACCTGCCAGTGTGCCTATTTCCCCTCCTGATCAAGTTTCTACCCCTGATGCCGAGTCATATGACGCTCGGGGCAAGGGGATTGCTACTGATGTGCCTGCCCGGACGGAGGCACCGAAGACCACTGTTGAGGCTTCCAAGCAAGAGATGGAAGAGATCCTCAAAATTATCAAGAAGAGTGATTTCAACGTCGTTGAACAACTGGGGCACACCCCCTCTAAAATATCTATGCTATCACTGTTGATGTGTTCAGAGGCCCATGCCAAGACCCTGATTGCTTTCCTGAAGACGGCTCACGTGCCCCAAGAAACGTCTGCTGATCAATTCACCGACTGTGTGGCCAACTTAACTGCTGATAATGGTCTGGGTTTCTCTGATGTTGATCTGACGGCCAAGGGGAAGAACCATAATGATGCCCTGCATGTCTCTATTGAATGTAGGGGCACTACTCTTGCTCATGTGCTGGTTGACACTGGTTCTTCATTAAACGTACTACCCAAGAAAGCTCTAGACAGGTTGGACTGTGAGGGTTTAAAGCTCAAACCAAGTAACATTGTTGTCCGGGCCTTTGACGGGTCCTTAAAGGATGGTACATGGTGAGGTTGACATCCCAATCAGGGTTGGTTCACAAGTCTTTGATTCAAAATTCTATGTGATGGATATCCGACCGTCCTACTCTTGTTTGCTGGGTCGTCCTTGGATCCACAAGGCGGGAGCTGTGACCTCCACATTGCATCAGAAGCTCAAGTACCCGGTCAGGGGGAAGATCGTAACAGTGCAAGGGGAAGAGGAATACATGGTCAGCCACTTCAACTTGTTCCGATACGTAGAAATGGATGGGGAGTTCATTGAGACCCCCTTTCAACACTTTGAAGAGGTGCCTCAGACATTGGCAGCAGCAGAGATAGTGATTGCAGAAGACTCTCCTTTGAAGATGGCTTCCTTGAAGGACGCCCGGGCTGTGATCGAGAAGGGTGAGTACGCAAACTGGGGCAGACTTCCTGACTTCACTCCAAAGACTGACAAATTTGGCTTGGGTTTCACTGTAGAAGCTCAGAAGGTTGTGCGTAAGGCAAGGATTGGAAGACCTCCCGTGCTCATCACCAACCCGGGAGTGAATGCTATTGAGGACGAAGCGGACGAATCTGAATTTGACAGCTGGATCTACCCAACGACCAACGGTGGACCAAACAACTGGACTACAAAAGATTTTATACCTATTACTTTTGTCACTCAGTAATGAACTCTTTTGTTTTAAATTTGTAACAAACAATGATTTGAAACTTTATGGCCCGGTGTCTTACCCGGGGCACCGTGGCTTCATTTGTGAGGGCTTTTGTGTGTCACTTCCATATATCATTAATAAAAGCATTGGACGTTTTTCACATTTCAAATCTTGCGCTCCCTTTCTTTCTTTATACATATTGCAAAACAGCTATATTCACACACACTCACTCATACAGGTTTCAATCCACTCTGGATCTCACTGGTAACGACTCTGCTACTGCCAGTTATGACTTCGAAAATCCGATCAACTTAGCCGAAGACGAAGGTGAAGATGATTGCTAAGTGCCTGGTGAGCTTGCAAGACTGTTACTCCAGTAAGAGAGGGCCATTCATCCACATGAAGAGCCAGTGGAAACGGTAAATCTGGGTACTGAGGCAGACAGGAAGGAAGTCAAGATTGGTGCCAATCTAGAGCTCAGTGTGAAACAACGGTTGATTCAGATGCTGCATGACTATGTGGAAATATTCGCCTGGTCTTACGAAGACATACCTGGGTTGGACACTGACATTATGGTTCATCACCTGCCTACCAAGGAAGACTGCCCGCCAATAAAACAGAAGGTCCGCCGTATGCGTCCAGAGATGTCCGAGAAAATCAAAGCTGAGGTTATGAAGCAATTTGATGCCGGGTTTCTAGCAGTGACTTCTTACCCTCAGTGGGTTACCAACGTGGTTCCAGTGCCAAAGAAAGATGGTAAGGTCCGAATGTGTGTTGATTACAGGGATTTGAACAGGGCGAGCCCTAAGGATGATTTCCCTCTACCTCACATCGATGTTCTGGTTGACAATACTGCTCAGCATAAGGTGTTCTCCTTCATGGATGGGTTCTCCGGTTATAATCAGATCAAGATGGCTCCTGAAGACATGGAGAAGACCACTTTTGTTACTCAGTGGGGCACCTTTTGCTACAAGGTCATGCCTTTTGGGTTGAAAAATGCTGGGGCAACCTACCAACGTGCCATGGTTTCTTTGTTTCATGACATGATCCATCATGAGATTGAAGTATATGTCGACGATATGATTGCAAGGTCCCAAACTGAGGAGGAACACCTTGACCATCTACGGAAACTGTTTGACCGTCTAAAGTTGTACAAGCTGAGGTTGAACCCGAACAAGTGCACCTTCGGGGTAAGATCTGGAAAATTTCTAGGCTTCGTCGTAAGCGACAAAGGTATTCAAGTGGACCCTGCCAAGGTGAAAGCCATACAAGAGATGCCAACTCCCAAGACATAAAAAGAAGTCATAGGCTTTCTAGGACGTCTGAACTACATTGCCCGATTCATCTCGCACCTAACTGCTACCTGTGAACCAATCTTCAAGCTGCTGAAGAAAGATCAAGTAGTACGTTGGAACGATGAATGTCAGGCTGCTTTCGACAGAATCAAAGAGTATCTCCAAGAACCACCCATTCTTATGCCACCGGTTGAAGGGAGACCTCTAATCTTATACTTGACAGTACTTGACAACTCAATGGGGTGTGTGCTGGGGCAGCATGACGAGTCTGGCCGAAAAGAGCACGCCATTTATTACCTTAGCAAAAAGTTTACCGACTGTGAGACCCGATACTCACTGCTCGAGAAAACTTGCTGCGCTTTGGTATGGGCTGCTCGCCGGCTGAGACAGTATATGTTGACTCACACCACTCTGTTGATTTCAAAAATGGATCCAATCAAGTACATATTCGAAAAGCCTGCCTTGTCCGGAAGAATAGCAAGATGGCAGATGATCTTTACAGAATACGACATCCAATATATAACTCAGAAAGCAATCAAGGGGAGTGTATTGGCAGACCATTTGGCACACCAGGCAGTGGACGACTACCAATCTATGAACTTTGAATTTCCAGACGAGGATATCATGGTAGTGACTGATTGTGAAGTACCTGGACCGGATGAAGGACCTGAGGAAGGATCCCGATGGTCTATGCACTTTGACAGAGCCTCAAACGCTTTGGGTAACGGTATTGGCGCTGTGATCATATCCCCTAAAGGCACTCATACTCCACTCATTGCCCGGCTATGTTTCAACTGCACCAACAACATGGCGGAGTATGAAGCGTGCATCATGGGTCTTCAAGCTGCAATTGACTTAAGGATCAAGTTTCTGAGTGTCTTCGGAGATTCCGCTCTCGTGATCAATCAGATCAAAGGCGAGTGGGATACAAAACACCCAAACCTTATTTCTTACAAAGAGTATGTGTTGACATTGATCCCCCACTTCGAAGAGATAACTTTTGAACACTTCCCAAGAGAGGAGAATCAGTTGGCAGACGCGTTGGCTACGATGTCTTCTATGTTCAAAGTCAAATGGGACAACGGGGCTCCCTGAATCATTATCTGGAAACTGGATGAACCTGCACATTGTTGTGACCTTGAGGCTGAAGAGGTAACAGAAAAACCCTGGTATCATGAAGTGAAGAGGTACTTGGAAGCTCAAGAATACCCTGAGGGTGCCTCTTTTAATGACAAAAAGTTTCTGAGAAGGTTCGCAGCAAAGTTCTTCCTCAGCAATGGCATTCTATACAAGCGAAACCATGATTCAACCTTACTGCGCTGTGTGGATAAAGCTGAAGCAGAAAAGATCATGACGGAGCTACATGAAGGTACCTTCGGAACACATTCCAGTGGACACACTATGGCAAAGAAGATCCTTCGGGCTGGATATTTCTGGTCCACAATGGAAGCTGACTGTTACCAACATTCTCGGACATGTCACAAATGCCAAATCTATGCTGATAAGGTGCACGTTCCTCCAGTACCTCTGAATGTCTTGACAGCACCATGGCCTTTTGCAATGTGGGGCATTGATATGATCGGTGAGATCAGACCTACGTCATCCAACGGGCATCGCTTTATCCTAGTAGCAATTGATTACTTCACAAAGTAGGTTGAAGCAGCTTCCTATGCTACGGTAACCAAGAACGTCGTAGCACGGTTCATTCGTCATAACCTGATCTGTCGATACGGCGTCCCGGAAAGGATCATTACGGATAATGGTACCAATCTCAATAACAAGATGATCACTGAGCTCTGCGAGCAATTCAAGATACAGCACCACAACTCTTCTCCCTACCGGCCGAAGATGAATGGGGCTGTAGAAGCAGCGAATAAGAATATTAAGAAAATTGTGCAGAAGATGACAGTGACCTATAAAGATTGGCACGAGATGTTACCGTTTGCTCTTCATGGGTACCGTACCTCAGCAAGGACGTCAACCGGGGCAACTCCCTTTTCCTTGGTCTATGGCATGGAGGCAGTCTTGCCTATTGAAGTGCAGATACCCTCTCTCCGGATAATGAAGGATGCAGGTTTGAACGAGGATGACTGGATCCAGACTCGGCTTGATCAATTAAACCTAATTGACGAAAAGAGACTCACTGCTATTTGTCATGGTCAGACGTACCAAAAACGGATGATCAGAGCATTTAACAAGAAAGTCAGACGCCAAGAGTATCAAGTTGGAGACCTGGTAATCAAGCGCATCATTCTTCCTCAGAGTGATCCCAGGGGCAAATGGACCCCTACGTACGAAGGGCCATTTGTGGTTAAGAATATCTTCTCAGGAGGAGCTATGATTCTAACCACCATGGATGGTGACGACCTTCCTCACCCCGCCAATGCAGACATAGTAAAAAGATACTACGCATGATTAAAGACCCGCTAGGTTGACACACCTAGGCAAAAATAAGGGCTTCCCGGCGAACCAAAAGGGTTCGGGCAAAAATAAGGGATGAAATGAAAAAATATGTACACCCGGCAAGTCGAAAACCTGAAAAGGCGGCTTGGGCAAAAATGGGTATCCCGGTGGACTGAAAACCCGAAAGGGCGGTCCAGGAAAAAGTTAGGGATAAAGCGTAATACTATGTCTCATTGGATCACCTTGCATCCAGAATCCGGTATCAACTATCAGGTTCAGACGGCATCAATCAGTCAGCTTAATCGTCAACTAAGCAGCCAAGTGATGAGACGCTTGAAGACATAAAGGCGATAGTAGAGTTGGAACCCAGTGGGATTTTTCACATAGCTGTTTTGTTTTCCTTTGTAAAAATTGTATAAACTCTATTCTGTTCGGCGGCGTTCTCTTACTAGGACGCCAGCCTCTTGTACATAAACACCTATTTACAGGCAAATTCAAAAATCAATACAAATTCATTTTTCAGACCAATTGCCAATTGTTTTTCCTTTTTCTGTTTTGTTTTGCAAAGAACGTCCAATGTTCAATTTTTGATATATGCATTGGACACTAATTGCTAACTCATAAATACTTGCATACGAAACAAAGGATTAATTACGGGTGACATTAGAAACAGGGGCAATAATGAGTTGTCTAAGCGATCTAGTTGCTTTGTCCACCAAGGTACTAAGGTAGGTTCGGCTGAAGAATATGATCAAGATACCTCCACTCCACGCAGAGTAAGACAAGATTAAGCAACACTCTCCTCAAGCAGAATTGGTCCCATAATCCCTAAAAGGCACAGTATCTCCAGCAAGTCAGTGACACTCTCCCCAAGCAGAGTTAGCCCACTGTCAGCCTTATGGAAGTTGGGTATCCCCAGAAAATCTCAATATTCCCCAGCAGAGTATACAGATGTTCCTAAGCAAGCATCCCCGGCAGTCTTGATATAAGATTGTTCCCCGGTGGAATACAGACACCCCAATGGAGCCACTTCCCCAATACAGTCTCAAAAGTCTCCCCAGGAGAGTTAAACCATCTCCCTAATAGGAAGCTTATCCCCAGTAGATTCTGGAAGCTATCCCCTGCAGAGCACGAACGCGTCTCCCAGACTTTATTCAAAGGTTACTCTCCACCAGAGCTTATAACTGGGTTATCCTCAGCTAAAAACCACGGAAAGATCGTCCTCGGCGAAGTTCTTCCTATCCCCCAGCGGAGTTCATCAAAATCTTCCAACATAACATATCAACGGTATCCCCAACGGAGTTATCATCAAACCTCAGCGAAGTACCTCTTCCCACAGAGTATTCCCCACAGAGTAATCTCTTCGCCAAGTTTATTCCCCCAACGGAGTCATCTTCTCCTATCGGTTTATTCTTGCAACCATCATCCCCAGCGGAAATGAAGAACTTCACTCTTCAATGTCAGCCCAGGATTCAACTTCCCGGCATTCGTCAAGGATTTATTTTCCTAGACGAAAATACATTCATATCACATTTTCATACATCCTGCTTACATACACATTGCATGCGCATACGCATCATATCACACAATCTCATTTCTCCCTGAGAACATCATGACATCATGCTTTTCATACATCATGACATTGCATACAACTGATGTTTTACCTTTTCAGGAAAAGATCAATCCAAAGATAATTACTATCAACTGTCGCAATTCCAGATTCGATTCCTGTATCCAGCCAGGGCATATCTGTTGACGACTATTTCCAGATTCGATTCCTGTATCCAGCCAGGGCACGTCTGAAGAGTTTGAAGATTCGATTCTTGTATCCAGCCAGGGCATATCTGTTGATGACTATTTCCAGATTCGATTCCTGTATCCAGCCAGGGCACGTCTGAAGAGTTTGAAGATTCGATTCCTGTATCCAGCCAGGGCATATCTGTTGACGACTAATTCCAGATTCGATTCCTGTATCCAGCCAGGGCACGTCTGAAGAGTTTGAAGATTCGATTCCTGTATCCAGCCAGGGCATATCTATTGACGACTATTTCCAGATTCGATTCCTGTATCCAGCCAGGGCACGTCTGAAGAGTTTGAAGATTCGATTCCTGTATCCAGCCAGGGCATATCTGTTGACGACTATTTCCAGATTCGATTCCTGTATCCAGTCAGGGCACGTCTGAAGAGTTTGAAGATTCGATTCCTGTATCCAGCCAGGGCATATCTATCGACGACTAATCCCAGATTCGATTCCTGTATCCAGCCAGGGCACGTCTGAAGAGTTTGAAGATTCGATTCCTGTATCCGGCCAGGGCATATCTGTTGACGACTAATTCCAGATTCGATTCCTGTATCCAGTCAGGGCACATCTGTGAGCAACCAATTGTAGATTCGACACCTGTATCCAGCCAGGGCATATCTGCATGAAGAGTTTGAAGATCAACCCCTGTAACAGGCCAGGTAATTATCTTTCTTTCTTAGGTACGCAAGTTCTTGCTAAGGAATCTCTTACGCGATCGACACCTAGATGGCATCTATAAGCCCATCCTCCCATTACAGTTCCAAATGGCATCTATAAGCCCATTCCCGACAAGGTTCTGTCACACTTCCAGATGGAATCTATAAGCCCATCCTCCTATCCACCATCTCTCCAAATGGCATCTGTAAGCCCATTCCCCGACATCACACTGCTGATACTCTACTATGTGAGTGCAAATTTCTGGGCACTCTAGTGTTCAATCATCTTCCACCTTCGGATCATGAAAGGCACGCAAGCCAATCTACATCCTCAGGTCTAAGAAGATTGAACAGGGGCAACTTTTGTACCCTAAAATTTGCCCTCCCATATTCTTCAAAGTTTTGGCAAGCATCACCTCAAATGGTTCAAAGTCTACTCAAGGGCTACACAGTCAATCACCCTCCTAAGCCAGTCAAATTAGGGTTTTGGTTCTTGCAAGGAAGTTGAGGTTTTCAAGGGTCCAATCAAGTCCCATATGCTCATATACATTGTCAAACACCTACATGTCAAGTTTCAAGGCTCACAAGGTCAAGTTGCACAGTCAAAAACCCTAATTGCTTCACAATCAACTGCAGGGGCAAAATGGTCATTTGGCAGTCAAAAGTCAAAAATTTTGGTCAACATCTTATTTTGAAGCCACAATCATCATTTGGTCAAATCTTGACCATGATTTCACAAGAATGGCTCAAAAATCATCAAGGTGTCAAAAGTTTCTATTTTTGGACAGCTGAAAAGTCAACTGTAACTTGACCAAGGCATAACTTTTTCATGGTTCATCAGAAAAATCCCATCCAATGCTCATCTTGAAGGGGAAGACATTTCCTACAACTCATCTTCACATTCCAAGTCCAAGAAATGCTCTCACAAAAAGTTATCAATTTCAACATTATAGGTCATTTTCAAAAGTCAACAAAAAGGCACTTTAAGTCAAAGACCATAACTTGAGATTGGTAAATCAAAATGACATGGGACCAAAGGCATTGGTTAGAGGACTTCAAGACCTTTCCAAAATGTCCAAGAACATGTCCATATGATCAAAATTGAGCAAGATATGCATTTGAGAAGTTGGGAAATTTTTGTGAAATGGCCAAAGTCAACTATCCATGAAACTTCAATTTTTGACAAAAAAGGGCCCACTTTTTCCACTTGATTCAGCTTTGCCATGCCTCCCACGTGTCCCATGATTTATTTCAAGATTAAAGATTAATTTCTCTATTTTTATTTAATTTTATTTGATTTAATTCATTTTAAATCTTTAAAATTCAAATAAAAATCAAAGAAATTAATTAAGGGATATCTTTGAGTTTGAATAGCCTTGATGCATCATGAAACACATACCAATTTCGTGTACATCCTATTTCAAGCATAAAATTCAAAATTGGACACAAAAGGCAAGTTTCTTCAATGGAGGTTATGGCAAAATCCAAAACATAATTGCATTGGTTTAAGGCTATTGATATTGGTTGATTCTCATTCAGAACCATATATGCAAGCCTCCCACACATGAATCACGACCTAGAAAACTCAGAGGCAGCATAACCATATTGCAAAAATTCAAGAAATATTGTGAAACTGAATTCTTATTTGCAGTGCATTTCAAAGCCTAAAAAGGATTCAAACACCTTGCCTGAGTCTCCAGGAATCCATTGGCATCAAGAACCAGTCCAAATACGCAAAGAATCAAAGACAACAAGTCACACGGTTTGCATATATTTCCAAATCTACATATCATATTCCATGCGTTTTTAATCCATTTTCTTGATTGATTTGTGTTGCTGACATCTTCCTGAAGCTTTTGGTATGGATTAATTGCATTGAAACTCACAGAATCACAATTCACCATGAATGGATTTTAGGGTTTAGAAGCTTGAAAATTAGGGCTTTCTTATTGAGGAAAAATCAGGCCTTGAGACACATACAGTTAAACTCAGAAGCTCCATACGAGTTGAATGAGACCCTCGCGCTCAATTTATGTGATGCCTATTGCTAATCGCTATTATTGACACTTTTGGTTTGTGGGGGTTTAAAACCCCCGCTATCTTGTTTGTATTTACAGGTGAAACGAAGAAGGAGAAGGCGTGGCAACGTGTGACTGGGTGATTCAAACTTAGCGCGCGTTATTTTTGGTTTCATGTCATAATGTTTGTTTTTTTTATATAATATTCATCATCCATTATGTTTACAAATGCGCATCATAGCTCAGATGGTTGGAGACGTGGCTGGCAAACACTGGGACCTGGGTTCGATTCCCAGGTCCCCCGTATAATTGTTAATTTTTGTTCTAACGTGTTCCAATGCAGCACTCCTCCAAAATTCCACCATGCACGCCCAGCAATAGCTTGCCATGTGTCCCCAGCTTCCATCCAGTGGCCAAGAGATGGAGTCCATGGTGTGTTCCAGTCAACAACCATGCACATGATTCCTGAAAGTCAACCAGGCTTAGAATCTTCTTGGGCCAGAATTGCTTCAGTTTACCTCCACTTTGGGCCATCACACCCCCTTTGGTTTGCTTTGTTTTATTTCATTTTTTTTCTTTTAATTGTTTTAATTATTATTATTAATTCACCACAAATTAATTTTTTCCTAATAAAAATCAGAAAATCAAAATTGTAAATTATTTATTAATTTCACCATTAACTTTTTTTTGTAAATAAATATTAACAATTAACTTAGTTTAATTTAGGTTTTAATTTTAATCCTTTTTCTTAATAAATAAAAATTGCATAGAATTAGGTATTGACCTTTTTTAATCATTTTCTTATTATCATCATTATTAATTATTATTATTTTTGTACATATAAACGTAAATTAATTAATTAGCTTAAATTAGATTAACTTTAACATTTTCTTAATAATTAAAATAAACTTAGAACTAGGGTTTTCTTTTGATTTTAATTTCTTTATTTTCATTAAATACAAAAAAACATAAAAAATATCTTTCTTTAATTAATTAGTATGAGGTTTAATTTTAATTTAATTTCAAGCAAAGGACAAAAAAACTCTTAATTTCTCAAAAGGGTCAAAACCCTAGGACGTCTTGATTTTAATTCTTTCGCACATTATTTTTATATTGGATTATTATGTAACTGCTTCCAAGGATGTAATAGTAATTAGGTTTATTGCTTTCTTTACTTTCCGCATCTTTATCAAAAACGGGTCTTTGTTTTTTGGCGATGTATAGACCCGCGCCTTGTAATAGCGTAGAATTTATATTTCCGCAATTTACTTTCCGCACCCCCTAACTGTTAAATGCATGAAAGAATGTATGTAAATAAAATTAATCCGTAGCTCACAAATAACATGTACAAAAAACAATTAACTGAAAAACAACACACAAAGCACATGCCACTTCTAGGGTACGCTTCACTCGTTGCCTCGAACGTGGTCATCAAGTATAGGACGTCTTAGAGGTCACCCTTTGTCTAAAGATCCAGTTGCCTCGAAACGGTTGCCTCGGATAAAAAAGGATCTAGGATATTAGGGTTACTTCTAAGGTGTCCTACCATTGCTTTGGTGACCACATTGTCCCTAATCATCGAATTGACCCGAACACCTCCAACTATGGTGCTACCTACCTTTCAATGGTGGGATAACACTATCTAAAGGACTCTTACACAGCTTAATTCCTTAGGGTAGGTAGATGACTCATGGATACTTGCTCTTTTCAAAAACAAACAAAATACTTTTCACACCTTACACTTTCAAAAAAGTTTTCAAACAATACTTCATACACTCTTGAGGACTGATACAAGAGTTACCTAGAAGTTTTCAAACGAACTTTTTTCAAAACCCACACACACTTGAAAAGCAAACAATTTTGAAAACATAAGAGCAAGTACCTAAGAGCCTGTGGATAACCACGGATAGAAAGGGTGCTAACACCTTCCCTTTCTATAAATCTACCTCCTGAACCGAGAAACATTCTCGAATAAGGAATTTTGCTGTGCTTTTTTCCTTTCCATGTTGGAGAACATAAAAGACGGTGGCGACTCTTGCTTACTGCGACATTTCGCGAAACCAGCTTAAAAACAGTCAGTTCTATTTCCACCGATCACACTGGCTAATTCCCCTGGCACCTCACAATCTTCCTCACCTTCGTATTCGGCTTGGTAGATCAGATCTTCAGAGTCACTGAAGGCTATAGCAGTATCATTACCCATGGGATCCGGAATGGAAGGGTACCTGCATTTGTGAGTGTGGGTGTGTGTAAGGGTATAGCCATCTTAAAACAACAAAATGTAAAAGAAAGACAATGAGCACAAAAGGTTCATATATGAAAAAGCGTCCATGATTCATTAGATGACATATGAAAATGAAATAAGAACCCTTACAAATGGACCGTTGTGCCTCGGGTAAGACACAAGGTTGAAAAAGTACAAATTGTTTGTGAATTATTAAAGATCCAATAGAAATGGAAAAGATAAATTACTGAGTTATGAAAGTAATTGGAACAAAGTCTTTTGCTTCCCAATTGCATAGTCCTCCGCTGACAGTAGGAAATATCCAATCTTCCAGGCTGCCATCTTCTTCACAGTCCTCTAGTGCATTAACCCCTTAGTGGCTGATCTTCACAGGTGGCCCTCCGGCACGAGCGCGACGCAAGGCCTTCTGAGCAATTGAGGTAAAGCCCAGGCCAAACTTGTCTGATTTGTAGGGAAAGTCTGGCAGCTTCCCCCAGATGGTGGATCCGCCTTCTTCCACTACTGCCTTTGCATCCTTTAGAGAAGACATCTAAGGTGAAGGTCTTATGATCACAGGAGTTGAGGATACTGCTTTGGTCGTTGCTATTTCTTGAGAGACCTCTTCAAAATGTTGGAAAGGGGTTTCAATGAATTCGCCATCCAACTCTACATATCGGAAAGAATTTAGATGACTAATCATGTATTCCTCTTCACCATGGACAGTTATGATCTTCCCTTGGACAGGGTATTTCAGCATCTGATGCAAAGTGGAGGTGACAGCACCGGCAATATAAATCCAGGGGCGTCCCAACATACAAGAGTAAGAAGGACGGATGTCCATCACATAGAATGTTGAAGTGAAGGTCTGAGTACCCACCTTGATCGGGATGTCCACCTCCCCATGGACCATCCTTTTAGAGCGGTCAAATGCTCTCACAATTATATTACTTGGTTTTAATGTCAGCCCCTCACAATCCAGTCTATCAAGGGCTTTCTTTGGCAAGACATTTAAAGATGATCCCGTATCAACCAAGACACGGGCTAGGGTGGTTCCTCTACAGTCTACTGAAACATGTAGTGCGTCGTTGTGTTTTCTCCCTTTGGGGGTCAAGTCAGCATCAGAGAAACCTAGGCCATTGTCAGCTGTCAAACTGGCCACACACTCTTGGAATTGATCCGCAAACATCTCTTACGGCACATGAGTTGTCTTCAGAAATTTTACCAAAGCTTTAGCATATGCCTCATAGCACAGCAGCAGGGCTAACATAGAGATTTTGGAGGGGGTCTGCCCTAGTTGTTCAACCACATCATAATCAGTTTTCTTAATGATCCTCAGGATTTCTTCCATCTCCTTCTTGGATGTTTCAGGAATAACTAGTGATTGAGCCTTCGTCAAGACAGGCTCCTCTTGAACATTATTTCGTTTATTCTCAGTAGTGGAAGTAGGGATAGGAATTGCATTGTCTTCTTTGTTGGTTGGTACACTCGCAGGTGTAATCACTGGTACAAATGTAATCTTCGGAACAGCCAAGGGTCCAAAGACTGCCTTTGGAGGGGAAATCTCTGGAGAGAAAATTATCCCACTGCGGGTAATTTTGCTTATTCCGGCAATGTTACTGATGTCGGAATTGTCCTCCTCGGAGCTTTCTTCTTCGGCAGTCTGTTCAATCTGTTTGACACCATGGTAGTAGATTTCTCCACCATAATTCCATGGTACCATTTTATCTGATTTGTATGGGGCTGGCCCGAGCATTGTTATCTTCAACGGAGTAGTCATTGGAGCAGATGTAATCCTAACGGGTCTTTTAGGGACCCTGGAAGGATTGGCGTATATGGTTATTATTGAAACTTCTGGAACTGGAATGGGTGAAACAGGAGCTTTCTAAAACAAAATTTCTTAATTATCAATCAGTTGTTGGATACCTTTCTTCAACAGAGGGCAGTCAAATGATGAGGATCGACAAACATGGAAATCTTTGTCACAGCCTGGGAACACCCCAGCCTTTAACAAATTCAACTTGATGGCCAGGAGTGGAGTCAACAATTCATCCACGGTGGCAACAAATAAGTCTTCCTCAACAGCATTAGCATTGTGTCCATGCCTAGGCATCGGAGCAGAAATAACATTTGGTTTCTCAGGCGCTTCAAATTCAACTTCCTTAGCGTCTATCAGGTCTTAGATCTTGTTCTTTAGAGCCCAACAGTTGTTGGTGTCGTGCCCTGGACTTTCAGAATGGTATGCGCACCTGGCATTCGGATGGTAGTGTGGAGATGCAGTATTGGGATTTTTAGGGGCCTCTTTTAACATTGCTAGATTCAACTTTAGGAGATGTGGTAGGACTTGAGCTGGAGTCATGTTTATCTTGGTGAATTGTCGTACTGGCCTTTCCACCCTTTGCTAATTATTTCTAGGCTGGTTATTTCTTGGCTGGTCTGATGCAGGCTTTTAAATCATAACGGCCCCCATTATTGGTCGTCGTTCGGTTCTTCCCTGATTCCTCTGTGCATAGACAGCAGACACTTCCTTCTTTCCAATGAAGGGCTTTTTTACAGCAGCAGAGGCAGATGCGACTTTCTGAATTTTCCCGCTTCTTATACCGGCTTCCACCCTCTCGCCAGTTAGAATCAATTTAGTAAATCCTGCAGAGGAACTTCCAATCAGATGATTAAAGAAAGGACCTGATAGAATTCCCAGGAACATGTCCACTAGCTCCCTTTCAGATAAAGGTGGTTGCACCCTTCCGGCTAAATGCCTCCACTTTTGGGCGTAGTCTTTGAAGCCCTCATTGGATACCATGGCCATACTCTGGAGTTGAGTACGGGTTGGTGCCAAATTGGTGTTGTATTGATACTGTTTATAGAAGGTGGCTGCCAAGTCTTCCCAATTATGGACATCAGACCTCTCCAACTGGTAGAAGCAATCAAGCTGCGTTCCTGACAAACTGTCCTAGAAAAAGTGAACCCACAAATCTTTGTCAGCAGAATGTGGTTGAACTTTCCTGACATAAGATCGTAGGTGCATATTGGTACAAAACACACCATCATACTTGGCAAATAGTGACACTTTAAACTTAAGAGGGATTACTATTCCAGACACCAGCCCTAACTCCTCAAAGTCCAGCCCCGATACTCTCTGTACTTCCATAGCAGCTAGACGCTCTTCCAGGTGTTTGTATTTGTCATCGGCCAGAGGGTATTGTTGTTCAAAGTAATCATCTTCTTCCTCTTCTTCTGCTTCAGAATCTGATGGCACTGCCGTCTCTTTACCTTTTCTTTCCCCTTCCTCAGAGGTTGATGGAAATTCCAAGGTCCTTCTGGCATGTCCCTGAAACCTTCTGCCCATGATAACCACACTGGTTGGATTCTTCTTCTTTTTCTCTTTCTCTTTCTCTAGAAGAGTCTTGATCTCCTCCTGCCCCTTGGCTAAGGTCAAGAGTAGTTGTTGAAATTGTGAATTCTGAGCTTACAAGTCTTTAACCGTTTGTTCGAGATCCATGTTGCTGAAATAAACAGCAGAGGGATGAGGAAACTTCTTGCAAAGACCTGTTTATGCACATGATGAATGATATGTATTCATGCAATGTTTTCAAGGATTTGAAAATCAAATTTGTTTTAAACAAAAAATAAACACACGTTATATTAATAAAATAGAATTTGAGTACATCAATGCCCCTAGGGCAAAATAATACAAAATTCTAAGATAAAAAGACGTTGCGCATCCTCTTTGGTGCAATGTAGGTGTTGAGAGTCTGCTCTTCATGAAGTAACCGAGTGAGTTCCAAAACCTTCTTCTCGCTTGCGTAGAATTAGGCTTCAAAAGTATCGCGTTCTCCCTTGAGCTGTATCCAACTCCTTTGTAGATCTTCGAGTGATATTGGCATGTCAGGATGTAGGAGGGTGTATGGAACCTCTCCTTCCTTAACAGGCTCTATAATCACTGGGAGAACAGAGGGGTAAGGCATCATAAGACTTTGGGTGTGGGTTCGTACCCACTTGAGGTAAGGCTCAAGAGGGATGGAATTCTTGTGTCCTAAGGTCTTACTGTCTACCTTGTTTGGCATCCTCCAAGCTCAGATGAACCTTTGTCGAAGTCCTTGATTGTCGTTGTCGAAGTCAAAAACCAAGCATTGAATCAGCATGTCATGTGGGCCATCCCTTCGGGCATAACCAAAATGTCTTAGAGCCAAGCAAGGGTTGTAGGTGATGCCTCCCCTAATGCCAAGTAGAGGGACATTAGGGAATTCCCCACAACGGTCGATGATGATAACATTCTCTTTGGATCGAGAACACCAATGAATATCTGAATGTGTAAGTTTCATCAACCTTTGTGACCACCTCAAACGTTGTTCATTCTTCAAGACTGATTGGGGAAGATGAGAAATAAACCATCTTGCCAGGAGAGGAGTGAAACACATGAGAACCCCTCTTTTCCTCATTGTACGAGTGTGAAAAGAGTGTAAGATGTCTCCAAGTAATGTAGGCACCGGGTTGCGAGACATGAAGATTTTGACAGCACTCACATCTATGAGTTGGTAAGGGTTAGGGAACAAGACCATCCCATAGATGAGAAGAGCTACAATCTCCTCAAAAGCTTGTAAGTTCAAGGAGTTCCAACAGCTTTGGGCCTTCTCAAACAAGAGCTTTGCCAAGAAGCCTTTGACACCACTTCTAGTTTCCCAATGGGTTGTGACATCAGATGAGTGCAAGTGCAGGGCTTGAGCAATCTCTTCTGGCTTTGGATCTCTTTCCGTACCGTTGAAAGGTAGTTGATTGAGAATAGGAATCCTCAAGAGTTGAGAAAATTCTTCCAAAGTAGGCACAAGCTGGTAGTCAGGAATTATGAAGCAGTGATGAAAAGGGTCAAAGAACTGGAAGAGAACCTTCATCATGTCTTCCTCTGTGTTGGAAGTGACTAGGTTGAGTAGACGACCATGCCTCTTAGCGAATGGAGAGTTCTCAGGAATCCTTGAAGCTATCTCCTTTAGTTGTGGAGGAATTATTATAAGGTTGACTTGGATAGTTTTCCTGTGAAGTGAATCCATATCCTACAAAATAAGAACAAAGATGAATTTCCAAAATCCTTGAAATGGTTAGTGGATGCATATGATGCTCATGATGTCCATGATGTTATGCAAAAGTATATATGTACAAGCAAATCACACAAGTTCCTAGTTTAGGCTTGCATGGGGTTTCATAGGTAAGTATCCTCTTGAAGTTTAGTTGGCTCAACCTGTCCTAGAAATAGTAATCGGGTTCTAAGGAGCTCAATATCACTGGATTGTTTCCTTGTTCATTGTTTCAATTCAAGCCTCTTACCGGCGACCGAAATATTCCAAGGAACCAACCCTCAATGAGTGTAGTATCGAGTATCTACCAACTTCGGACTGCACCAAAGCCGGTCATCTCACTACATCCTAAAAGGCCAAGTTGGTCAAGTAAAGGTTCTAGAAGTTCGTTAGTGCTTCATGACATCACTCAGCGGCCCCGTATTCTCTTTGATTGACTCAGAGGATACCGGTACCCACAAATATGTCACACTAACATAGTTATTGCTTAGACTGTGTCGGTATACCCCGCACAGCTTCCACAATGTATTGCTATTTACCTATAATGTTTCCCAAATCCGGGTAGAGGATTCAAACCCAAACAATAGAGCCAAAATGTAAAGCAAACAAGTCAAACAAACTAAGCAAATAAAGGTGATCTAAACCCTAAGGTAACCCCACTTTTAGAATTTTCCCCAGCAGATTCGCCAGTTCTGTGATACGGTGGGAGAACTGACTTGAGGTTTTGCGTTTCGTTGCAAATGTCGCGGTTTAGCAAGAGTCGCCACCGACTTTTATTTATCCAAAAGAAAAGGTAAAAAAGCACAGGAAAGACCTTTGAGATGTTTTCTTGAGTTCGGGGGGTAGATTATGAAAAGGGAAGGTGCTAGCACCCTTTTCATCCATGGTTTTCCATGGGCTCTTAGTTACTTTCTTAGATCACTTGCTTTGCTTTTGAAATTGTTTGAAATGGTGCTTTGTGTTTGGTGTGGTTTTGAAAGTATTTTGAAAAGAGGCCTTTCGTTTAGGCAATCTTTGTAATGATTCTTGTTCGTAAGAATGTACACAAAGATGTTTGGTCTTTTGAAAAATGTTTCAATGTTTTGAAAGTTGTTTGGAAATGTTTTGAAAATGTGTGTGTGTGTTTGTTTTTGAAAATAGCAAGGATTGTTTTGAAATGGAGCAAGTAACTTAGAAGCTATCTACCTACTCAAATGTCTTTCCTATGTATTTTTATTCCTTTGACATTGTTTATTTACCATTGATTTGGTAAACAACCCTATCTTTGGATGTTAACGGGACGGGAGTGGGTCATCGTATGACCATGATAACAATGTTGCCAAGTATCTTAGCATGTTTGAGGGACCAAGATCATTTTGTTTTAGGCAACCTTTTGATAGCGTCATCGAGGGACTATGATCTTTTGTTTTGTTTTGCCAAGATACTTTGCATGCGTAACATGTCCATTTTAAATTAGGTGACCAAGTGGGTGAAACCCTAGGGGTGCTTGTGTGCAATGTGTGTCATTTTTCATGCATTTGATTTGTCTTGTATTAGGTCTTTTCTATTTGTTTTTGTTTTTGGTCTTGTCATGCAAACTCTAGTTTACTAAACATGGTATAGGAAAGCAATAAATTGCGTAAATGTAAACTAAGCTATTACAACAATTATTATGGGAGGGGGGATACAAGTTTTTAAATAGGGATATTGCACAAAATAAACCCTAAAAATACTATTACAACCCAATTGAATATTGTGCGAAATAAATAAATATATAAATATTTAAATATGCAATGCAATGTATTTATGGAAGAAATGTTTAGTATTTGTTTAAGGTATGAGAAAATAAAATTAATTAACCCTAGAAAATAAGGAAAAAATAATATTATTATTTTTGAAAGGGGGAAACCCTAATTTTTTATTAAAAGAAATATATGTTTCCTATTATTTATTTTGTCCATTTTTGTACAAGAAAATAATAAATAATATTATATGTCAATATCAAAAATTAAATATGTATGAGAAAATGAATATTTTATGTGTAAAAATAATAAAATAAAAAATGTATAGTATTTATTAAATGTATTTACAATTTATTTAAGAAAATAAAGTCCATTATCCTAATAAGACTATTTTTTATGCCAAAAAATAATAAAATAAAATAAAATAAAATGCAAATAATAAAGAAAATATTTTTCATGATTTTTATGATTCAGAAAAAATAAATAAAAGCAATAAATATAAAAATATAAAAGAAATATGAAAAATAAAACAAATATGCAAGGGGGGTGCAAAAGTAATACAGGGGGTGTGAAAAGTAAAAACAAAAAGGCCAGAAATGCAAAAAAGCCCAAGGCAAGCTTCGTCCGTGTCTTCTGTCTCCTCCTGCGCGCGCTTTCAACTCAAACCTGCAACTTGCTCATACTTGGATAAAAACAAAAACTTGTAACATGAAACATGTAGCACTTAATCTCACGATTCCAATGATATAAAATTTGTAACCTAACTCTCAAAGATCAGAGAGAATTTAATCAGCCCTAATTCGTGACCTAATTATTTCATGAACTTCAAGCTTCAAGTTCTCACTGCTCAATTAATATAAATGGAAAGTATGCATATGTACAGCTTCACCATGTTAAGGACTACATTTTTGCTTCACAAATCGTGGCTTGATGATGCCTAAATAGAGAGATAGAGTTTTGAAAAATACCTCCTTCAGCTGGATTTGGATATGACAATATGGGGACTTTGAGTGGGGCCTGAGGATCATGTGAGCTTCCCTGAACTTCCTTCAAGCTATTCCAATGCCTAGCTTGCTTTATGGATGGCCAGAACTCTCTGTAGAAGTCAAGCTGCAACCTTCAAATTTGAAAATGGCAATGGCTGAAATAGAGCTTACAGAATCAGGGCAAGGGCTTGGATAGCTTTGGTAGGATATATGGAAGGTGTTTGAAGTGTTGAAACAAAAAACGCACGATCCAAAAATGAAATGGCTAGAGTTTTGCAGCAATTGGCAGTTTTGGCAGAAAAATGAAGTTTTGGAGAGTTTCAGATGTTTAGCATTTGTGTCTTGAGTTGTGACAAGTTTATGGATATGTATAGAATGGATACAAAGTCCACTCTTCCCTTGCTGTACAAGTTCTGACTTCTTTTGTAACTTTTCTTGCATTTGAAGAAAAGTGACAAGACAAATGCAACATGCTTGTACTGGCTACCTCAAGGGCTGATAAGAGTTGGTATACTTTGCTTGATATCTGTGGAAGTTGTTTGTACCAAAGGAACAGGTCAAAGGCTCAAGGTTGATAAAGTTGCAAAATCTCACCTTTATGAAAATGGCAATGTGAGCTTTATGCCTAAGATGGAATTACAACTTGTACAATGCTTCAAAAGTGAAAATAAAGCCATTATCCTCTGAGTTTGCATTTAATTATAGAGTGTAGAATTAGTTTAGGACCTGTAATGCAAGGTACAATCATCCAAGATCAGATTTGCAACTTGATACTTTGTGAAAATGGCATGAACAAAAGTGATAAAATGCCAATTTCTCTTCTTCGATTCTCCCTAACCATAAATGATCTTGGAGAGTTCTTGGACATTTTGGAAATCTTGCAATGTCCTATATAATCCATCTTTGAAATTCATTTTTATATGCCTATTGGAACTAGGTGAAAAGTTGCCATGAAGTTAGGTCAAAAACCTGCCTAAATTAGGGCAAATTTTCACTAAGTCATTTAGCTCATGGACCTCTATTCACAAATTCATAACTTGAGATCCAAGCATCTTTTGGGAAAACTTTGTGAATCAAAGTTGTAGATTTAATGGAGGACTACAACTTTCATGTTGGAAGTTTTCTTTGAATCAAATTTCATCATGGTGAAAAAGTGGTGAAAAGTTGGGAAAATATAAGAAAATTTCCATACTTAGAAAAATTCTAAGTTATGAAATTTTTCAAATTCAAAACCCTAATTTCCAAAATTGGTTTTCTTGAACAACAAGTTTCATGTTTTGACATATCTTGATGAATTATGACCCTTGGCACTTGATTTTGACCAAAAAGTCAAAGTTTGACTTTTCAGTGTACAATTGACTTTTGATCAGTTGACTGGAAAATTCATCTGTCAATCCAATGAAATTAAGATCTTTTGAATCATGTAATTAGGTAAAGGTGATGCCATTGAACCCTTGAAATCATTTTTGAACTCAATTGGTCATTGGCTAGGTTAAAAATCATAAATTGCCCTTTCTCAGTCAAAACCCTAATTTTGTCCATTTTGCTCTTTTGATGATTTGATCAAATTTCTTGAGGAGTTGTGATCCCAACTTGATCAAATGGTACATATGAGTCTAAAATGTTGTTGTGGATCAAAAATTATGAAGTTTGCCTGTAAATTGGCCATGGTTGACTTTTTCCCCAATACAACTAATTTTTAGGTCAACTGTCCAATTGACTGATCAAAAATATGGTTCAAGGCTTGAAACTTAACACGAGCAATCTTAGGGATCCAAGATGATGTATGAAAGTCACATGAAGCATTGATGGTCCAAAAATACTTGTGAAAACTCAAACCCTAATTTTAGGTTGTCAGTGCAAGGGGATGCCTCGATCTGACCAAACCCTAATCTTGTCTTGAGTCCAAGAAGTCTTGTGAGGAAAATCTTGATAAATGAGAGAGAAAATTTTGGGGTACAACATAATGAACTGGAGTCGCATCACCATGCTCAACGGGCTTCTTCTGTCTTTGCTTAAAAGCTTTTTTCCATGAATTCACTAGGGGAATAAAGACTGGCTGTTGTCGATCAGATCAGGGAACACAAAGCTATGGAGAGTGCCCCTGATTGAATAGTCAGATGCCCCAGTGTGGAAGCCACATCTGACGTCGGTCAACAAGAATGAAACACTGGTATAAGATCTCATAGTAAATGGGAACCATGTGCTAATAAGATGTTCCAAGAACTCAAGATTGTGACACTCCATGGTTGAAAGCAATTCCCAAAAGGTGAGGGGAAGAGAGAACATTTGTTGCTGTAATAGGTGCAAGATTGTTGACATCATCATCAGAGCTTTCATGGCCTGGCTCATCTGAGTCTTCAATCAATTATCTTCCTGCTTGAAGAGATTTCTGACCACGGGCCAAAGCTTGCATGTACCACACGGAGTTATTCCATAACTGATCCCTGAATATGTGCGGTGAGAAATCAAGTTGAACCTTATAAAGGGAATATCAGGCATGAATAATAATCCCCAGTCTTTGAGTACTTGTCATGGATGCATGAATATGCATGGGGTGAATGAATGGATGCCATGTCATGTTTCGTCATTTCCAAGGAACTTACATGCTTTGATTTTGATTTTACGTAAGTAAAAGATGGAAAGGTTCAACACAAGGCTTGCAAATATGATTCCTTGGAAATAATAGAACATGTATGTTAAGCATGTGGTTAACCATGTTATGTATGCAAAGGTATGAGATCAAATGGGATCAAGGTTCCATCATTTCTGAATATGATTGCTGCACATCTTCTAAACCATATGAGTATCATCAAGTCAAAGGTTTGGCATAGCTTCCTCACATATAAGAACCAAGTACCATGTAGATCTCCAATTGTACGGGATCAAGGCTTCTGGAACATCGGATACTGTTGAGCCTTTTCTGAACATACAGGAAATACTAAGATCGAAGGCTCGAATGAACCTCCAATTAAATAAGTCAGGAACTCAGAAAATAAATCTGAGAACCATACGGTCACGAACAGAATATAGCATCTGCATAAGTCACTGAAAAAAATCCAGAACATAACCATTAGAACCAATAGTCGCTGCCTGAGCATAGTCACCTTCTGAATATGAGTAACCATCTGAACATAGTCACCAGTTGTACCTGTGATGATAATCCCCTCGCTCACGGGTGAAAACTAAGTCAGGGTAAGGCAATGGTAACTCAGAATCGAGGGTACTCCTGAAAAATTATCGCCATATCACCTACGTGAAAACGATAGCCCCTCATTTGTACCTTATCTGAGTATGGACGACATGGCGGCGATAGTGAGACCTAAGTCAACTAGCCGTTCATGTTCCACTCTATTCCTAGGGTTCCTATGGTATACAACTCTGGCCTAGGTATTAGGCCTTTTACCTCAATAGTAACACCCACCCAATAAGAAGCAGATCCAGTACAACAGTAGTATATGGAAGACAGTAAAATGCAATGCATACATATGCTCAAGTATATACAAAATGAGCGAATAAACTGAAAGCATAACCGGGATGGACCAGCATTTGGTCGATCTATCCCTAGTGAAGTCGCCAGCTGAAACAACCGGCTGAAAATAATCAAACAATGAAGTCGCCATTGAACATCTTTTATCCCACATGTAGGAAAAGGTAAACATCGAGAAAACCTGAGAAGGGAGAATTCACGGTCTTGCGACCGAAAGATCGGGTAAGGGGGTCTGTTACGCGAGGGGAAGGTATTAGGACCCCACATTCCCGTAGTACTCTACAGTATCCACTCTAGTTATCTATCTTATGGGTGTGTTTAATCTATGCTTACTGTTTACTATACTACTAAAGGGAGAATGCATGCAAAATAAAGGAGAAAATAATTTAGGGAAAATAAAATTGTGCTCGCTTGGGCCCTACCCCAATGCCTACGTATCCTTTTTGAGGAATCAGAGCTATGGTAGTTCGGCTCACATGTTTTTGTTTGTTTTGTGTTTTTTATGGGCAATGTTAGTTCTGCCTTCTGCCGCAGCTCGACCTTTGGAGACTTATGCGTTGGCACAGAAGTAAATTAATCATGTCATTACCTGAAAAGGGTTTTTAGAGAAAAGGTGCTCAACCGCACAAAATGGTTTGAATTGGTTTGTATTTTTGTTACCTTGAAAAAGGGTTTAAGTGTGATTAGCATGTTTTTGATTTGCTAAGAAAAGAAGTTTTTGTTTTAGATGCAAGGATGCAAAAAGGGGAAGAAAAGAGTCTAAGGGAGACTAGCCTATTTCTAAACCTAATGTTATCATACAATGGTATCCCTACGTTAAGGATGAATGAAAGGGAAACGTCTACCTAATATCAGCATGCATGGCTTGCAACCTAAGGTCTAACTTGCATCCGAACGGAGCAAGCGCATTCTAAGGGAACATGGTATGTACATGGATAAAGCAAGCAAGCCAGTAAACTCAAGGGAGCACACCTAGAGAGATCCTATCTAAGTTAGCATGCCAAATAAAGTCTAACAAAACTATCCTATAGGGAACTTGCAATGAGAGTGAAGTCGTGATCTCAATTTCTAAATTGAGTGACTCATCGATCAACAAGAAATAAAGGAAAGCGATAAAATCCTATAGGGAGCACGCACTGAGAGCGAAGTCGTGATCTCAATTCCTAAATTGAGTGACTCATCGATCAATCAAACAAAGAAACAAACACAAGCACAACACATATAGAAAATGAAGTGCAGAATACCTGCTACAGGTCTTTAAAAAGCGACTTCAAACGCACGCTCTTTATTTCCTACTTCTCATGATATCTAGAAAGGCGGTAAAGTGCATAAATGAAAAATAAAATGAGGTTGAGATGATACCGAACGGAGTAGGTCCGTTGCCTCTTCAAAACCATGCAAGCAATAAGAAAACTCTACCAAAAGCTGATCCGCGCGAGTGATCAAAGAATTAATCCCCGAGCATTCCAATTGTGAAAATTACGCCAATCATTATATCACAAAATCTTAGCTAAAAATGTGAAAATGCTTATTAAACATAAAATAATAGAAAACTCTAATAAAATTCTAAAGCGAATCTAAAAATATTTCCTAAAATATTATACTATTTTTGTATCATTTTTTATCAACAAAAAAATATGGAAATAAAATTGATGTAGAAATCAAATTCCAAAACATTGGGGGTGCATAGTTACATCCTGGGGTACTATTGCAAGCAACTGAATTGATGCTAAGCCCAATCTGAATAAGTCCATTAGCCATTTTTGTTCAATTTCAATCTAAGCTTCCAAAAATACTGCTATTAGGTCATCTAATCCAGTCCACTACCAACACCATATCATAATATTTCAGATTTTATTTACATTATTAAATTACTCACAAAATACAATGTATAAAAATAAAATACAAAAAATAAAATAACAGTAATAATCAAAATTAGAAAGGATTAAGTTTCGTAACAGAGCCTCTTCTCTGATTGAAGAAAAAAACCCGCCGCCGGAAGCACAATGTCGCGCCTAGAACAGCGAAGCTTCCATTCTTTGAAATCATCCCTCTGTCATTTTCGTCTAGATGCCACGCTTCCACATCCTCCTTTGGTTTTCATCAATTTCCTCATTCTTCTGAAATCTTAATCAACAGTAGAAACCCTAGAAGCTTCCAAACACATTTAAACGGCAGAGAAGAAGTTTCAGCGTGCGATTCCTGGGGGCTTCACTCCTATTCCTCATCTTCTACCGATCTTCAAACTCTTGTTCAGGTATTCAGCACTCTTGAATTCTCATTTTCGATCCCTTCTTCTTCTTCTTTCTGTGTGCATGTCGCGTTAGATGTTGACTGCGTTAAGGCTACAATATTGAAGGTTGTTGTTGTTGATATGTTCTTTATAGATTGATGAAGAAGCGTTGGTGCTTGATGATAGTTGGAGATAAAGAATGGCAGAATGATGGTGTTAGAAACAAGGCGCATAAGGAAAGAAGATTGAAGGCTCTGCGTGAAGGTTACAGAGATTAAGATTGAAGATATTGAAAATGAAGTTTCATTGATGTCGAGAGATTGAAGGCGTTGAGGGAAGTTTTATAATGAAAGGTTCTGAGAGAGAGGACAGAAGGTGAAAAAGAAAGAGGGTTGAGATTCAGGGCCAAAGAAAGGAGCGGGAGAAGTGATCTATGAAAAATCTTCTGGTTAGCCCCTTCTATATTTTGTATTTGTTATCTGTCATCCCTTTCCTATTACGGTTAGCCAGTTTTTTTGATGATTTTGTTAGGAGTTATTAGAAGTTTATTATAGCAGTTAGAAAAGAGGATCGGAAGTTTGGAATTATGTTTTTGGTTAGAGCAGTTAGGGAATTGGACTTTCAGTTTTTTGACTGTTGCTGGAAGTTTGTTAGAGATATATCCAATCCTGTAAGGTTTTTTGTTATAAGTCTGCTTGGTTAGGAGATGTTAGGACAATATGCAGGGCTGTTAGAAAACTGGTTTTTAATAGTTGAGAGGGTGAGAGTTAGTTACAGTTTTGGCAGTTTGGGTTTTGAAACTGTATGTCAGTTAGGATGTTTGTTGGGATTTATGTTATGGGTTGTTAGCTTCTGTTATGAGTTGTTAGAGATTAGAGAGCTATTTATGGAGAATGGTTAGGTGATGTTAGGGAGAGTTAAGGTGAGCGGGAAGTTAGTTTCTGGTTTTTCTGTTACTATTAGTATGTTAGGAAGGTTGGGAATCAATTCGGTTACTGAGCTGGCCTTTTATTATGCAGGGTGGTTTTTCCATTGGTCAGTTTTGATTCCGTTAGAGGAGTTGCAGGGGCTGTTTTTTCTGTTACAGGTAAGACTGCTATGCAGTTAAAAAAATTAGTTGGATGTTATTTTTTGATTTTCCTATTTAATCTGTAGTTCTTGTATGCAGGGCTGATTATACACTAAATTATGTTGTTGGTTTATAGCGCTCTCTGTAAGCTTGAGGCGGTGTCAATACAGCTGCAGTTTTGGCACGGACAAAATCGGATGGGAATATGCAGATGGAGATAAAGTGTGGAAGTTGAAGATTGGAGCAAGGGATAACTTTTAGAATCATAGTTAAATTATAAACTTGTGATATATTCTCCTAAACTATCATGGACTTTAGGACTCTGTAATAGACGTAATCTTTGTAAACCTTGAATTGTGGTATTGAGTATTATGGTGGTTTTGTGGATGAAAAAAATGTTCTTCAAAGATTCTTTCTAAACTTCAAGTTTTTCTTTGATTTGGAAATGATGACCTTGAATGGGTTTTGAACCTCGTATGAAAATCCTTGGCCTCAAATAAAAACTTGAAGTGAGCTAAATGATTCCACATAATTTCACACTTTTCTTTGAATTGCAACCAGAATAGGCCTCATGAACAGAGTTGAAAATTTGAACAAAAATAGAACTTTGAATATAAACCCTTTTAGAAATGATGATGTATGCCTTGAGTAATTCATGTAATTTTGAACAAGTATTCCAATTTTTAGAATATGCACCCTTTTATTGAACTTGAATCACAACAAACACTCGAAAAGACTTTGAATGAACATGCCCCACAAATTTGAATTGGTGGCTTATTCTTTGATTTCAAGATAAGCCATTAATGAATTGATTGAACCTTAAGAAACTTTGATTATATTGACAATTCTTCAATTTCAAATCCCTATGACAAATTTGTATTACCTTGAGCCCCTAAGTTCAAAATTCTAAACTATCTTGCAATTTTGCTCTGCCAAAAGCATTACCCTAAGGGACCTTATAGAATACAAAATTGGAAATATGAATCCAGTGATCCTTGTAGTGGTGAAAGGAAACCAAACCCTGGATCACTTGCTTTTGATGAAATTTGATAATCCAGGTAGCTTGAGGTGATGGAAGGAACCAAAACCTTAGCTTACAACTGAATTCTTGATGAAGCATAACAAATCAAAACCCTAGCATCCTTCCCTGCTTGTTGAAGAAGCAGCTTGAATCTCTTAGATGAAGATAAGAGCCTCATGTCCTTAAAGAAACCCTAATTCTTCAGAATCTTTGATCACATGCCACATTTTATTGATTAATGAATGAATGGCGTTGTTAAATGACCTAATGGAAGTTATGTACATGAGAAAAGTGCAAAATGCATAAGCCAGGTAAAAGTGAAAGGGTAGGACAAATTTGGGGTATTACAGCTGCCCCTATTTAATTGTATTAAACCTGAAAGTACGATTGGCGCGTGCCTTTCGGAAGTTCAAGGTTAAAGATGATTAAATACCAATGCCAAAAATTTGTCCTGAGAGAGTGTAAGTGTTTATTTATTTTTGTTGTATCTTTTGGGGAAAGAAGTTTTGTTTTTCAGTGAAGAGATAGAGATTGGAATTGTAACATGGTGTAATGCCAATACAAGACAAAGGTTGGTATGAAAAGACAGCGAACAAGGTCTACGGGCGACTTACGATCCTAAGGTGAAACATGAGAGTGATTCGACAGAGAACCTAGCCTAAGAGCGATCTCAGGTTCTAAGACAAGATATATGGGAAGAACTTAGCCAAGAGGCAATCTCAGGTTCTAAGATGATATGAGGAATAACCTAGCCTACTGGCGATCTCAGTTTCGACGATGATCTAAGGAAGAACCTAGCCAAGAGGCGATCTCAGGTTCGACGATGATCTAAGGAAGAACCTAGCCAAGAGGCAATCTCAGGTTCTAAGATGATCTATGGGAAGAACCTAGCCAACAGGCTATCTCAGGTTCTAAGATGATCTATGGGAAGAACCTAGCCAACAGGCGATCTCAGGTTCTAAGATGATCTAAGGAAGAACCTAGCCAATGGGCGATCTCAGGTTCGAAGATGATCTAAGGAAGAACCTAGCCAATGGGCGATCTCAGGTTCGAAGATGATATGAGGAAGAACCAAGCCTATGGGCGATCTCAGGTTCTAAGATGATTTGAGGAAGAACCTAGCCTACGGGCAATCTCAGGTTCGAAGATGATCTGAGGAAGAACCTAGCCTACGGGCGATCTCAGGTTCGACGATGGTCTATGGAAGAACCTAGCCTACGGGCGATCTTAGGTTCTAAGATGATCTGAGGAAGAACCTAGCCTACGGGCGATCTCAGGTTCTAAGACTATTTGAGGAAGAACCTAGCCTACGGGCGATCTCAGGTTCGACGATGACTTAATGGAAGAACCTAGCCTACGGGCGAACTCATGTTCGACGATGATCTAAGGAAGAACCTAGCCTACGGGCGATCTCATGTTCGACGATCTGAGGAAGAACCTAGCCTACGGGCGATCTCAGGTTCTAAGATGATCTGAGGAAGAACCTAGCCTACGGGCGATCTTAGGTTCTAAGATGATATGAGGAAGAACCTAGCCTATGGGCGATCTCAGGTTCGATGATGATCTAATGAAGAACCTAGCCTACGGGCGATCTCAGGTTCGACGATGACTTAATGGAAGAACCTAGCCAATGGGTGATCTCAGGCTTGAAGATGATCTATGGAAAGAACCTAGACTACGGGAGATCTCAGGTTCTAAGATGATATAAGGAGGAACCTAGCCAATGGGCGATCTCAGGTTCGAAGATGATCTAAGGAAGAACCTAGCCAATGGGCAATCTCAGGTTTGAAGATGATCTAAGGAAGAACCTAGCCAATGGGCGATCTCAGGTTCGACGATGGTCTATGGAAGAACCTATCCTACAGGCGATCTCAGGTTCTAAGATGATCTGAGGAAGAACCTAGCCTACGGGCGATCATAGGTTCTAAGACGATCTGAGGAAGAACCTAGCCTACGGGCGATCTCAGGTTCGAAGATGATTTACAGGCGATCTACCAAAAACTAGGTCTACGATCGACCTACAAGGGAATCTATATTTACGATCGATCTAAGATCCTAAGGTAAGACCTACGGTCGGTCTACCAAAAACTAGGTCTACGGTCGACCTACAAGGGAATCCAGATCTACGGTCGATCTAAGACCCTAAGGTAAGACCTACGGCCATTCTTAGATCCTAAGGTAAGACCTACGGTCGGTCTAAGATCCTAATGTAAGACCTACGGTTGGTCTACCAAAAACTAGGTCTACGGTCGACCTACAAGGGAATCTAGATCTACGATCGATCTAAGATTCTAAGGTGAGACCTATAGTCGATCTACCAAAACTAGGTCTACAGTCGACCTACAATTCTAAGAAGGTGGTGGTATTGGTCACGACACGATAATTGGAGATACGAGAATGACCAAGTTTATCGCCTTGAATCTGTTGGTAATGGTGGAGGACAGACGGACACATACGAGTGTTTGGATAACTGACACGGATGAGTGTTTAGGAAACTGACACATACGAGTGTTTGGATTAATACAGATGGGTATTGAGAAAAGATACAGACGAGTACCAAGGAAAGTGTAAACACGGACGAGTGTTTGGGAGACTGACACAGATGAGTATTTATGAGTTGACGCAGACGAGTGCTGGGTTTAGACTTGGTGTATTGATTTTGCTGGGAATTGAAAAGGTGAAGGTCACCGACTGGGGATTTTGGGAATGATATCCTCTTGTAGGGATGTATGGTTGTCCTTAAATGATTTAGGTTTTTCGTGTAAGGTATCTGATCTGGCTTATGCTTCGTATGCATGTTTGAATTTCTTTTGGCGCAAAGATCCATACTAATGGATCGGCTATGTGCTTTTGAGGATGCAATGTTATGTAGTGATAGCTATATGCAATGCCAATAAATAGACTTTATAGGGATAAGCGAAGGCTCATTGGGAACCATTGCTCATCACTAGGGATATCAATACATATAGACGCTGGAAGTCTGCAGTACCAAAGATCGTTGGGGATACTGATAAGAATTTGCACTGGGGAGCTCACAATACCGCAGATTGTTGATGACTCCGCTGGAGATTGAATTGCTGATGAAGCGGATCTACCAATATGCCACTGCATTTTGGACTGTGTTATTGGGAAAGAGATAATCTGGCCAGACTTCCATACATCCTAAATCATTGAAAGGATGGTAGAGCTGAATATGTCGAAGAATAGATACTGAACACCATGTGGATCTCTTCGCATACGTGCCCCAATCTCACGCCACACTGGGGAATTACCTCTTGAATCACTTGGGGATAAGAGATAGGAATGGACACATGAGAATGCCCCGGTTTAGCTCTGCGAATGCCCCGGTTTAGCTCTGCGAATGCCCCGCTTTAGCTCCACTGGGGATGTTCTTGATTAACTCCACTGGGGATGCACTTGCGCGTGCCGAGTCAAATGACGACTCCAAACTTTCTGAATTCACTTAGGGAATTAGGTTTGAAATTGTTTGTAGTAGATAAAGGCAGCTTCGTGCACTGGCTAGGTCAGGGTGACTGTTATAATGCTTTTCACTTGATTGTAGTCGTCTCGTGCAACATAATTGGCTTGAATAACTTTGCAAGTACGAATGAGGAATGCCCCTGTCTGGAGGATCTATGAGAAGATCTATGTTGAATAGAAGACCGGAATATCTATGCCACAATATAATATGAGGTGGCCTGCCCCAATGTCTTGAGTCACGAAATAAACTGCTCTTAATTATAGCTTTCTTGGAGAGATCTGTCGAATCTCGACGTAACTGCCTCGGGTTGAATGGATTCTGAATAGATTTATCAATGTGATAGCCTCTTATTGATCGAGCTTGAAGAGCTTTATCGACGTGATAGCCTCTGATTGGTTGAGCTTGAAGAGATTTATCGACGTGATAGCCTCTGATTGGCAGCTTAAAGGGAATGCCCCAGATTTGGCTGAGCTTGGAGAGATCGACTCTCGACTTGATCGCCCCAGATTGATGGACTCTGCTAACTTCATCCCTGAAGGGTACTCAGACTGTGAAGCACCAAAATGATTTCTCTTAACAGAATCTCTGGTTAACATGCCCCTGGATAAGTCACTTCTCTTGTGAAAGCTGACTTTTGCTTCAACAGGGTATTCAAGCCTCTCTTCTCTGACAAGATTGAGCTCTTTATCGATTGTTCATTGTGTAAACTTACTTGATGTCAACCAGTTATTTTGTATGCAGAATAATGTTTATTATGAGAATGACAATTCTAATGCAACACATATGTAAGTCTTGAAGTTTGAAAAACTTTGAATGAAATGACGTCACAACTCTGTTGTGAACGAGTCACTAGCTAGAGAGAAACATTTGCAAATTCTTTTTTATGAAAGATAATGCAAGCATATGATGCCAACACAGATATTCAAACATACTTCTTAGGAGTCAGTTAAACTCTATCTCGTTGTAGCACGCTTTCAAATTGACCCATGCTTCAATTAGGACTTTTATGGGTTGTAACGTAGCTTGGTTCACGGTTTTAGAAAAAAGGATTTAAGGCTCAAAATTATTTGGTTCCCACCCGTTCTCCATGATGTTATCCATTCCTATGTTCAGTTGACCCGATACAAGCATCCATCTCTCTAGAAGAGTTTGCAATGGTTGAGGAACCACTGAGGCCTCTTGGACACAACAATCACTAACTTCTGATTTTGATGTCTGATCATACGACTTTGTTCTTTGATGAGGATTTTCATTGGTAATCCTTTTCTCGCCCTTTTAGGCTCTTTCAATTCCCTTATTTCTTTTTCCTGGACATATTCTTTTGAATTTCGATTTGGAAGTCCAGCAGGATGCCCCAACTTTTTCCTAAGCGACTTGTTTTCAAGTTTCGACTTAGCGGGAATTTTTGTTTCTTTCTTATTCGTATTTTCCATTTTGAACAAGTCGTTGATCTTTGTGTTGTCTTTGATTTGTCGGAAGTAACCGTGATTGTCTGAGTCTCTAGTAGATGAGGGATAGCCATTATTGTATCGTCATCTGTTGACCTCCCGATGCAGAAGAGATACCCATTGGGATCTTGTCAATAGATGCATGTTGTCATTAGATGAGGGTTAACCATTGTGGTTTTGACTTTCCTCAAGCTTTTGATGGATAACCATTTTTGTATCCTTGGATGCACACTCTTGATGAGTTCTGGACGCTTGATCAGATTAGCTGAACACTACCCGCCCCAGGGTTAAAATCAGGGTTTTTTCTGAACCGAAAAAAAACTCCTACTTCGAAGGCTCAGAGGGGTTAACGAGGGTTTATCTTCCTTATATCTCCGGTGTTTAGGAATAGAAACAAGGCCTGTACATCGTCAACAGAGTCTTACTTAAAAGCGTACCAACCCAAGATTTTTGCATTTTTAGATTATCGGCACCCTCCTTCCAATCTTTACCTAAGCATAAGACTTGGAAACTTGGCATCAATATGCAAGTAAAACATTTAAAGAGTGATAGCGAATGAATGAATAAAAATGAAAATAACACTTCAAGACAAGAGTAGTTATTGCATTAATATTTTCATTCAAAAATAGACAAGTTTATATATACAAGCAATGTTTAAACAAACAAGTAAGAATGTGAATGAAAATGCAGTAAAGAACCAATGGTTGCCATCGTTGAGGAGACTTGACTCTGTATGGATTTCTTGATTCTGACGACTTTCTGTAGTCTTGATGCTTGAGTGGGAGGGAGAATTCTCCTTCAGATCTGATGTGAGCATGACAGCCTTTGAATTGATCTTGTATTGGACTTTGTCTCTGGATGACATACCTTCAATCGAATGGCCAGGTGTCCCAGAATAATATGCATAGAAGATTATTTCAGGAGAATGAATGGATGCTTTACCAAGTGAATTGGTATAAAGTGCACCACCAAGCATATCACGCCACAAAGAAATAATACAGTCCGTCTTCTCTCAGAACAACAGAGACATCCAACTCGTGAGAGAGATCCTGGCAATTGGCCAAATAGGAATTGGACTTTTGGAAGAGACGTCAGACAGGTGCTGGGATTTATACTTCGACCCCTTTACAGTCTTCGATATCAAAATCGGGTGCCTCAGAATAGGAGATACATCTAGCACGTGTATTGCAATCAGAAGAGATGTATGTGGGAAGAGGACCCCAAAGATCAGAGCTTTGTCGAACTTCCACCAGGAGAGGAAATAACTGGATGTAATGCACTAGAGTCGCATCACCATGCTCAACGGGCTTCTTCTGTCTTTGCTTAAAAGCTTTTTTCCATGAATTCACTAGGGGAATAAAGACTGGCTGCTGTCGATCAGATCAGGGAACACAAATCGGTGGAGAGTCCCCCTGATTGAATAGTCAGATGCCCCAGTGTGGCAGCCACATCTGACGTCAGTCAACAAGAATGAAGTACTAATATAAGATCTCATAGAAAATGGGAACCATGTGCTGATAAGTTGTTCCAAGAACTCAAGATTGTGACACTCCATGGTTGAAAGCAATTCCCAAATAGTGAGGGGAAGAGAGAACATTTGTTGCGGTAATAGGTGCAAGATTGTTGACATCATCATCAGAGCTTTCATGGCCTGGCTCATCTGAATCTTCAATCAATTATCTTCCTGCTTGAAGAGATTTATGACCACGGGCCAAAACTTGTATGTACCACACAGAGTTATTCCATAACTGATCCCTGAACATGTGCGGTGAGAAATCAAGTTAAACCTTTGAAGAGAATAGCAGGCATGAATAATAATCCCCAGTCTTTGAGTACCTGTCATGGATGCATGAATATGCTTGGGGTGAATGAATGGATGCCATGTCATGTTCCGTCATTTCTAAGGAACTTACATGCTTTGATTTTGATTTTACGTAAGTAAAAGATGGAAAGGTTCACCACAAGGCTTGCAAATATGATTCCTTGGAAATAATAGAACATGTATGTTAAGCATGTGGTTAACCATGTTATGTATGCAAAGGCATAAGATCAAATGGAATCAAGGTTCCATCATTTCTGAATATGATTGTTGCACTGCTTCTGAACCATATGAGTATCATCAAGTCAAAGGTTTGGCATAGCTTCCGCACATATAAGAACCAAGTACCATGTAGATCTCCCATTGTACAGGATCAAGGCTTCTGGAACATCGGATACTGTTGAGCCTTTTCTGAACATACAGGGAATACCAAGATCTAAGGCTCGAATGAACCTCCAAGTAAACAAGTCAGGAAATCAGAAAATAAATCCGAGAACCATACGGTCACGAACCGAATATAGCATCTGCATAAGTCACTGACAGAAATCAATAACATAACCATTAGAACCAATAGTCGCTGCCTGTGCATAGTCACCATTTGAATACGAGTAACCATCTGAACATAGTCATCAGTTGTACCTGTGATAATAATCCCCTCACTCACGGGTGAAAACTAGGTCAGGGTAAGGCAATGGTAACTCAGAATCGAGGGTACTCCTGAAAAACTATCGCCGTATCACCTACGTGAAAATCATAGCCCCTCATTTGTACCTCATCTGAGTGTGGAAGACATGGCGGCGATAGTGAGACCTAAGTCAACTAGTCGTTCATGTTCCACTCTATTCCTAGGGTTCCTATGGTATACAACTTTGGCATGGGTATTGGGCCTTTTACCTCAATAGTAACACCCACCCAATAAGAAGCAGATCTAGTACAACAGTAGTATATGGAAGACGGTAGAATGCAATGCATACATATGCTCAAGTATATGCAAAATGAGCGAATAAACTCAAAGCATAAAAATAAACGCCCAAAGAAAAAGAAAGCAAGATCTAGGAGTGACTCTGGGATGGAGCAGCATTTGGTCGATCTATCCCCAGTGAAGTCGCCATCTGAAACAACCGGATAAAAATCATCAAACAATAAAGTCGCCATCGAACGTATTTTATCCCACACGTAGGAAAAGGTAAACATCGAGAAAACCTGAGAAGGGAGAAGTCACGGTCTTGCGACTGAGAGATCGGATAAGGGAGTCTGTTACGCGAGTGGAAGGAATTAGCACCCCACACACTCGTAGTACTCTACGGTATCGACTCTTATTATCTATTTTATGGGCGTGTTTAATCTATGCTTACTGTTTACTATACTACTGAAGGGAGAATGCATGCAAAATAAAGGAGAAAAGAATGTAGGGAAAATAAAATTGTGCTCGCTTGGGCCCTACCCCAATGCCTACGTATCCTTTTTGAGGAATCAGAGCTACCGTAGTTTGCTCACATGTTTTTTTTTGTTTTGTGTTTTTATGGACAATGTTAATTCTGCCGCAGCTCGACCTTTGGAGACTTATGCGTTGGCACATAAGTAAATTAATCGTGTCATTACCTGAAAAGGGTTTTTAGAGAAAAGGTGCTTGAGCACACAAAATGGTTTGAATTGGTTTGTATTTTTGTTACCTTGAAAAAAGGTTTAAGTGTCATTAGCATATTTTTGATTTTCTATGAAAAGAAGTTTTTGTTTTAGATGCAAGGATGCAAAAAGGGGAAAAAAAGAGTCTAAGGGAGACTATCCTATTTCTAAACCTAATGTTATCATACAATGGTATCCCTGCGTCAAGGATGAATGAAATGGAAACATCTACCTAATATCAGCATGCATGGCTTGCAACCTAAGGTCTAACTTTCATCCGAATGGAGCAAGCGCATCCTAAGGGAACATGGTATGTACATGGATAAAGCAAGCAAGCCAGTAAACTCAAGAGAGCATACCTAGAGAGATCTTATCTAAGTTAGCATGCCAAATAAAGTCTAACAAAACTATCCTATAGGGAACATGCAATGAGAGCGAAGTCGTGATCTCAATTTCTAAATTGAGTGACTCATCGATCAACAAGAAATAAAGGAAAGATATAAAATCCTATAGGGAGCATGCACTGAGAGCGAAGTCGTGATCTCAATTCCTAAATTGAGTGACTCATCGATGAATCAAACAAAGAAACAAACACAAGCACAACACATATAGAAAATTAAGTGCAGAATGCCTGCTACAGGTCTTTAAATAGCGACTTCGAGCGCACGTTCTTTATTTCCTACTTCTCATGATATCTAGAAAGGAGGTAAAGTGCATAAATGAAGAATAAAATGAGGTTGCGATGATACCGAATGGAGAAGGTCCGTTGCCTCTTCAAAACCATGCAAGCAATAAGAAAACTCTACCAAAAGCTGCTCCGCGCGAGTGATCAAAGAATTAATCCCCGAGCATTCCACATTGTGAAAATTACGGCAATCATTCTATCACAAAATATTAGCTAAAAATGTGAAAATGGTTATTAAACATAAAATAATAGAAAACTCTAATAAAATTCTAAAGCGAATCAAAAAATATTTCCTAAAATATTATACTATTTTTGTATCATTTTTTATCAACAAAAAAATATGGAAAGAAAATTGATGTAGAAATCAATTCCAAAACATTGGGGGTGCATAGTTACATCCAGGGGTAATATTGCAATCAACTGAATTGATGTTATGCCCAATCTGAATGAGTCCATTAGCCATTTTTGTTCAATTTCAATCCAAGCTTCCAAAAATACTGCTATTGGGTCATCTGATCCAGTCCACTACCAACACCACATCATAATATTTCAGATTTTATTTTCATTATTAAATTAATCACAAAATACAATGTATAAAAATAAAATATAAAAAATAAAATAACAGTAATAATCAAAATTAGAAAGGATTAAGTTTGGTAACAGAGCCTCTTCTCCGACTGAAGAAAAAAACCCGCCACCGGAAGCACAATGTCGCGCCTAGAACGGTGAAGCTTCCATTCTTTGAAATCGTCCTTCTGTCCTCTTCGTCTAGATTCCATTCTTCCACATCCTCCTTTGGCTTTCATCAATTTCCTCGTTCTTCTGAAATCTTAATCAACAGTAGAAACCCTAAGAGCTTCCAGACGCATTTAAACGGCAGAGAAGAAGTTTCAGCGTGCGATTCTTGGGGGCTTCACTCCTATTCCTCATCTTCTAACGATATTCAAACTCTTGTTCAGGTATTCAACACTCTTGAATTCTCATTTCTGATCCATTCTTCTTCTTCTTTCTGCGTGCATGTCGCGTTAGATGTTGACTGTGTTAAGGCTACAATATTGAAGGTTGTTGTTGTTGATATGTTCTTTATAGATTGATGAAGAAGCGTTGGTGTTTGATGATAGTTGGAGATAAGGAATGGCAGAATGATGATGTTAGAAACAAGGCGCATAGGGAAAGAAGATTGAAGGATCTGCGTGAAGGTTACAGAGATGAAGATTGAAGATGTTGAAAATGAAGTTTCGTTGATGTCGAGAGATTGAAGGCATTGAGGGAAGTTTTATAATGAAAGGTTCTGAGAGAGGGGACTAAGGGTGAAAAAGAAAGAGGGTTGAGATTCAGGGCCGAAGAAAGGAGCGAGAGAAGTGATCTATGAAAAATCTTCTGGTTATCCCCTTCTATCTTCTGTATTTTGTTATCTGTCATCCCTTTCCTGTTACGGTTAGCCAGTTTTTTTGATGATTCTGTTAGGAGTTATTAGAAGTTTGTTATAGAAGTTAGAAAAGAGGATCGGAAGTTTGGAATTCTGTTTTTGGTTAGAGTAGTTAGGGAATTGGACTTTCTGTTTTTTGACTGTTGTTGGAAGTTTGTTAGAGATATATCCAGTCCTGTAAGATTTTTTTGTTATAAGTTTGCTTGGTTAGGAGATGTTAGGACAATATGCAGGGCTGTTAGAAAACTGGTTTTTGATAGTTGAGAGGATGTGAGTTAGTTACAGTTTTGGCAGTTTGGGTTTTGAAATTGTATGTCAGTTAGGAAGTTTGTTGGGATTTATGTTATGGGTTGTTAGCTTCTGTTATGAGTTGTTAGAGGTTAGAGAGCTATTTATGGAGAATGGTTAGGTGATGTTAGGGAGAGTTAAGGTAAGCGGGAAGTTAGTTTCTGGTTTTTCTGTTATTGTTAGCATGTTAGGAAGGTTGGGAATCAATTTGGTTACTGAGCTGGCTTTTTATTATGCAGGGTGGTTTTTCCATTGGTCAGTTTTGATTCCGTTAGAGGAGTTTGCAGGGGTTGTTTTTTATGTTACAGGTAAGACTGTTATGCAGTTAAAAAAATTAGTTGGATGTTATTTTTTGGTTTTCCTATTTAATCTGGAGTTCTTGTATGCAGGGTTGATTATACATTGAATTATGTTGTTGGTTTATAGCACTCTCTGTAAGCTTGAGGCGGTGTCAATACAACTGCAGTTTTGGCACGGACGAAATTGGATGGGAATATGCAGATGGAGATAAAGTGTGGAATTTGAAGATTGGAGCAAGTGATAACTTTTAGAATCATAGTTAACTTATAAACTTGTGATATATTCTCCTAAACAATCATGGACTTTAGAAATCTATAATAGACGTAATCTTTGTAAGCCTTGAATTGTGCTATTGAGTATTATGGTGCTTTTGTGGATGAAAAAAATGCTCTTCAAAGATTCTTTCTAAGCTTCAAATTTTTCTTTGATTTGGAAATGATGACTTTGAATGGGGTTTGAACCTCGTATGAAAAACCTTGGCCTCAAATAAAAACTTGAAGTGAGCTAAATGATTCCACATAATTTCACACTTTTCTTTGAATTGCAACCGGAATAGGCCTCATGAACAGAGTTGAAAATTTGAACAAAAATAGAACTTTGAATATAAACCCTTTTAGATATGGTGATGTATGCCTTGAGTAATTCTTGTAATTTTGAACAAGTATTCCAATTTTTAGAATATGCACCCTTTTATCGAACTTGAATCACAACAAACACTCAAAAAGAATTTGAATTAACATGCCCCGCAAATTTGAATTGGTGGCTTATTCTTTGATTTCAAGATAGGACATGAATGAATTTCTTGAACCTTAAGAAACTTTGATTATATTGATAATTCTTAAATTTCAAATCCCTGTGACAAATTTGGATTACCTTGAGCCCCTAAGTTCAAAATTCCAAACTATCTTGCAATTTTGCTCTGCCAAAAGCATTACCCTAAGGGACCTTATAGAATACAAACTTGGAAATATGAATCCAGTGATCCTTGTAGTGGTGAAAGGAAACCAAACCCTGTTTCACTTTCTTTTGATGAAATTTGATAATCAAGGTAGCTTGAGGTGATGGAAGGAACCAAAACCTTAGCTTACAGTTGGATTCTTGATGAAGCATAACAAATAAAAACCCTAGCATCCTTCCCTGCTTGTTGAAGAAGTAGCTTGAATCTCTTGGATGAAGATAAGAGCCTCAGAGCCTTAAAGAAACCCTAATTCTTCGGAATCTTTGATCACATGCCACATTTTATTGACTAATGAATGAATGGCGTTGTTAAATGACCTAATGGGAGTTATGTACATGAGAAAAGTGCAAAATGCATAAGCCAGGTAAAAGTGAAAGGGTAGGACAAATTTGGGGTATTACAGGTGTCCCATCCAAATGATGGATGCTCAAACTAATAAACGGGTGATCAAGAATTTTTTTGGGTGATACGTTACACATTTTCCCTCTCTATTTTCCTCTTATGGATCCTTTGATAATATACCAATATGTAATCCCTCAAGCACGAAGGCTTGGAAAGGACGAAGGGATTTAGTCTTAATTCCCTCTGCTTATATGAAAGAGTCCCCCTAGGCAGGCCTAAGTTGTGCCTCTTATGTACGAGGAAATTCCATTAAGCATTAGGTGAGTCATGTGATATACCATGGATCATACCCTCAGGTGTCGATGAGGTAAACCATCATACATCAGTCACTGAGGGAAACTAAACGTCACACAGCTGAGGGAAATCAAACGTCAATTGAGGGAAAACATGTATCGCATTGAATATGATATATGATGATTTTCCTTAGGAAGCCAATTTTGGACTTACTCCTTACGTGTGTATCTGACATGGAGAATCTTTCCATTTTCTATTATCCGTTGAGATGTCCAGTGGGCGACGATAGATTATCTATACGAGTGGACATCCCTTCCTATAAAAAATTTCACTTTCCTCCTTCAATATTTTTTGCATTCTCTCCTTCCAAAAATCCATCCATTTAGGTAAGAGCTCTTATATGTGCATAGTGCTTTCATTTCCCATGTTCTCGTCTGTGATGGCATGTAAGATCTTGTTCTTCCTTTTCTCTATTTATTCTTAACAATAATTATTAGGTTTTGAAACATTTAAGGAGTGGTTGTGCGATGACATCGTGAATTAGGGCTTTGGAGTCATGGGAGCCTTGGTAGTATTGATAATTATTTTCTTTTTCTTTCTATTATTACCAAGAATCAATTGTAGAAATAGATGCTAAAAATTTCAACATCTAAGACTTCATGTCTTTGTATTCTAAAAAGGAGAGGATTATTGCTTTTCGATGGAAAATCAAACTTTCCAATATTGGACATGAGGACGGTGTGATTTTAGAACCATGTTTTAATGGGGTGTGTTGTACCCCAAAATTTTCCCTCTTATTTTATCAAGATTTTCCCCACAAGACTCTTTGGACACAAGACAGAATTAGGGTTTGCTCTGCTCAAGACCTCTCCTTGCACTATTGACCTGAAATTAGGGTTTGAGTTTGCACAGGGATTTTTGGAATTTCAATGCTTAATGTGACTTTCATACTTCATTTTGGACCTATAAGATTTCCCATACCAAGTTTCAAGCCTTGAATCAAATTTTTGCCCAATCAATTGGACAGTTGACCTAAAAATCAGGTGTATTGGGGAAAAAGTCAACTGTGGCAAATTTACAGTCAAACCTCAAAAAAATTTATCCACATCAACATTATAGACTCATATGAACCATTTGATCAAGTTTGGACCACAACCCCTCAAGAAATTTGATCAGATCATCAAAAGGGCAAAATGGTCATTTTTAGGGTTTTGACCATAGAAGAGCAATTTCTGATTTTTCACCTAGCCAATGGCAAATTGGGTTCAAGCATGGTTTCAAGGACTCAATGATATCATCTTGACCTAATCACAAGGTTCAAAAGATCTCAAATGCATTGGATTGACAGATGAATTTTCCAGTCAACTGATCAAAAATCAACTGTACACTGAAAAGTCAAACTTTGACTTTTTGGTCAAAATCAAGTGCCAAGGGTCATTTTTCATCAAGAGTTGTCAAAACATGAAACTTGTTCACCAAGAAACCTAATTTTGAAAATTAGGGTTTAAAATGGAAATTTTTCATAACTTAGAAATTTTCTAAGTTATGAAAATTTCTTATTTTTTCAAAACTTTTACCAACTTTTTCACCATGATACAATTGGATTCAAAGAAAACTTCCAAGATGAAAGTTGTAGTCCTCCACAAAATCTACAAGTTTGATTCACAAAGTTTTCCCAAAAGATGCTTCGATCTCAAGTTATGATTTTGTGAATAGGGGTCCAAAAACTTTCTAACTTAGTGAAATTTTACCCTAGTTTAGGCAGGATTTTGACCTATCTTCATGGAAAATTTTCACATAGTTCCAAGTGGAATCTCAAAATGAATTTCAAATATGTATTGTAGAGCATGTTACAAGATTTCCAAAATGTCCAAGAACTCTCCAAAATCATTTGTGGTTAGGGAGAATCGAAAGTTTGAAAATGGCAAATCATCACTTTTTTGTCCAAGGCATTTTGCACCATGTTACAACTTGCAAATATGTCCTAAGCATGCTTGTACTTGGTTTACAGGTTCTAATCTCTTTCACACTCATAAATTAAATACGAATACATTGGTTAAAGTCTTTGTTCTGAGCTTTAGAACATTACACAAAGATTTAATCCAAAAATGACAAAAAGATAACATTGCCACTTTGATAAAGCATGTTTTATGTCAAATTGTTTATCTTGAGCCATGGACCAAGCCTTTTGCTGAAAACAAAGTTCACTAATATCAGGCAAAGTTCACCAACTATGTGCAGCTAAAATACAGGCATGTACAGGCCTTGGCATTGTCAACTTCAACTTTTGCTTCAAAAGCAAGTAACTTGCAAAAGTCCACACAACTTTGGAATTTGATAAGAGCAAGCTTTGTGTTCATTTCAAACAAGTTAAGCACATTATATCAAGCCAGAAACACGAGCTCTTAGCATCTAAAACACCCAAATACATCAAAACACTAAGTTCTTGTCAAAACAGAGCCATCACTGCAGAACTCAAGCCAAAACAAATTCCACTCGTGCGTTTTGTCCCAAACCACTTCAGACACATCACATACATCCCATCTGAACTATCCAAGCCCTTCTCAAGCAACTGTAACTCCATTTTCAAGCTTCACGATTTTCAATTTCTGAGTTTGCAGGTTGAGTTCTATAGGGAGATTCAAGCCATTTCAAAGCAAGCTAAGCATTGGGAAAGGTCAAGGGAACATCAAGAAAGCTCAAAAGTCCTTCAGGCCTCACTAAAAGTTGCTACATTGCCATACTCGAACTTGACTGAAACAGGTATTTTCCAACTTTCTATCTCCTTATTTAGACATCCTTAGGCTTAGGTTTGTGAAGCAAAAATGTAGCCCTTAATGTCCTTGAACTATACATATGCATAGCTTGTATTTATATTAACTGAGCTAGGAGAATTTAGATGATGAACATGCTGAATTTTTTAGGTCAGAAATTGGGGGTGATAAAATTCTCTCTGGTCTTTGAAAGTTAGATCAAGTTTTTTATATCATTAGAATCGTGTGATGATGAGCTATAACTTTCATGTTGCAAGATTTTGTTTTTAAGCACGTATGCAGGAGATACGGTTTGAGTTGTAGAAGCGCGCGTTTTTGTTCAAAGGACGGGGACAAAGTGGAAGCTGGGCTGGGCCTGGCTTGCCTTGCTGTTGACACCCCTCATTCTGCTTCTTGCACCCCCTTGGCCCATTTGTTTTATTTTTATATATTTTTCATTTCTTTTATATTTTCTGACTTTTATTATTTTTTCTAAATATTAAAAATCACCAAAAATATTTTCTTAATTTTTACATTTTTATTTTATTATTTTTATTATTTCTTGGGCATAAAAATAGTTTACTAATAATAATATACTTTTATTTTCTTAAATAAAAAACTTGTAAATAATACAAAAATATGATATATTTTTATTTTTATTATTCATACACTTAAATAATATTTTCTCATACATTTTAATTTTTTAACACCTTTGTATATATTTTTATTTATTATCTTGTATATAAATAAATAATATAATATATTTTCTTTTAAAACAAATTAGGGTTTCCACCCTTTCCAAAAAATAATCATTTTTATTTTCCCTTATTTTTAGGACATTAAATAAACTTATTTTTATATACATAAAAATAATACAAAAATATTTTTTGCATATTTATATTTAATTGCTTATTTAAATATTATTCATTTATTTATTTGTACAAATAAATTCAATATGGTTGTAATAGTTTTAGGGCTTTATTTTGTGCAATATCCCCTTATTCAAACTTGTATCCCCCTCCCCATAATAATGTTATAATAGTCTTAGATTTACTTTTACGCATTTATTGCTTTTATATGCATGATAGTAAAATTAGGGTTTGTATGCAAAAGACTAAAATCAAGCAAATAGCATGACTAAACACAAGACAAAAATGCATGAAAAATGACAACACAATGCACACAAGCATCTATAGGGTTTCACCCACTTATTGCCTTAAAGAAACATGGCCATGGTATGCATGCTAGGTTACTTGGCAAAACAAATCCAACAAAAAGATCATAGTCCCTCGATGACGCTATCTTGGTTGCCTATACAAAAATGATCTAGTCCCTCAAAACTTGCTAAGATACTTGGCAATATTGCTATCATGGTCATACGATGACCCACGCCCGTCCCGTTTAACATCCAAATACAAGGTTGTTTACCAAATACAATGGTAAAGCAACAATGTCAAAGGGTTAAAAATGTGTAGGAAAGATCTTTGAGTAGGGTAGATAACTCCTAGTTACTTGATATCTTGCAAACCATCCTTTCTATTTTCAAAAACATACACACAATTTCAAAACAATTTTCCAACAAACTTTCAAACATTGAAACATTTTTCAAAAGACAAAACACCTTTGTATACATTCAAACAAGAATCATTACAAAGGTTGCCTAAACAAAGGCCTCTTTTCAAAATACTTTCAAAACCACACACAAAAGCACCATTTCAAACAATTGAAAAGAAAAAGCAAGTGATCTAAACAAGTAACTAAGAGCCCACGGAAAACCATGGATGAAAAGGGTGTTAGCACCTTCCCTTTTCATAATCTACCCCATGAACCCAAGAAAACATCTCAAAGGTCTTTCCTGTGCTTTTTGACCTTTCCTTTGGATAAAATAAAAAGTCGGTGGCGACTCTTGCTAAACCGAAACATTTACGAACACACACGCAAAACCTCAAGTCAGTTTTCCCATTGCATCACAGAACTGGCGACTCTGCTGGGGAGTAAAATAAAAGTGGGGTTACCTTAGGGTTTTAGATCACCTTTACATGCTTATCTTGCTTGAATTGCTTGCTTTACATTTTGGTTCTATTGTTTGGGTTTGAATCCTCTACCCGAATTTGGGAAACATTCATAGGTAAATAGCAATATGTTATGGAAACTGTGTGGGGTATACCGACATGGTTAAAGCAATAGCTATATTAGTGCGACATATTTGTGGGTACCGGTAGCCTTTGAGTCAATCAAAGAGAATACGGGGCCGCTGAGTGATGTCATGAAGCACTAATGGACTTTTAGAACCTTTACTTGAACAACTTGGCCTTTTTAGGGGTAGTGAGATGACTGGCTTTGGTGCAGTCCGAAGTTGGTAGATACTCGATACTACACTCATTGAGGGTTGTTTTCTTGGAATATTTCGGTCGCCAGTAAAGTGGCTAAACTGAAACAATGAACATAGAAAATAATCCAGTGATATTGAGCTCCTTAGAACCCGGTTACTATTTCTAGGACAGGTTGAGCTAACTAAACTTCAAGAGGGTACTTACCTATGAAACCCCATGCAAGCCTGAAACTAGGAACTTGTGTGATTTGTTTGTACATATATACTTGTGCATAACATAATGAGCATCATGAAACATCATATGTATCCACTAACCATTTCAAGGATTTGGATCTTCATCTTTGTTCCTGTTTTGTAGGTAATGGAATCACTCCGCAGGAAAACTATTCAGGTCAACCTTGTGAGAATTCCTCCTCAACTCAAGGAGCTTACTTCTAGGATTCCAGAGTATTCTCCATTCACCGAGAGGCATGGTCGTCTTCTCAACTTAATCAACACCAACACTGAGGAAGACATGGTGAAAGTCCTCTTCCAGTTCTTTGACCCCCTACACCACTGCTTCACATTTCCTGATTACCAACTTGTGCCTACTTTGGAGGAATTTTCTCAACTCCTGAAGATTCCTATTCTCCATCAACTACCCTTCAACGGTACAAAAAGATATCCAAAGCCTGAAGATGTTGCTCAAGCCCTACACTTGCAACCATCTGATGTCGTAGGTCATTGGGAAACCAAAAGTGGTGTCAAAGGCTTCTTGTCAAAGTTCTTGTTTGAGAAAGCTCAAGAATGCTGGAGTTCTCTAGATCTGCAAGCTTTTGAGGAGATTGTAGCTCTTCTCATCTATGGATTGGTCTTGTTCCCAAACCCTGACCAACTTATAGATGTCAATGCTGTCAAGATTTTCATGGCTCGCAACCCGGTGCCTACATTTCTTGGGGATATCCTCCACTCATTTCACACTCGAACAATGAGAAAAAGAGGTGTTCTCATGTGCTGTACTCCTCTACTGGCAAGATGGTTTATTTCTCATCTTCCCCAATCAGTTTTGAAGAATGAGCAAGGTTTGAGGTGGTCACAACGATTGATGACTCTAACACATTCAAATGTTCATTGGTGTTCTCAATCCAGAGAAAATGTTATCATCATCGATTGTTGTGGGGAATTCCCTAATGTCCCACTACTTGGCATTAGGGGAGGCATTACCTACAACCCTTGCTTGGCTCTGAGACAATTTGGGTATGCCCGAAGGGATGGCCCTCATGACATGTTGATTCCAGACTTGGTTTTTGACTTCGACAACGACGATCAAGGACTTCGACAAAGGTTCATTCGAGCTTGGAGGATGCCCAACAAGGTCGACAGTAAGACATTTGGACACAAGAATTCCATCCCCCTTGAGCCTTACCTCAAGTGGGTACGAACCCGCGCCCAAAGTCTTATGATGCCTTACCCTTACATTCTACCTGTGATCAAAGAGCCTGTTATGGAAGGAGAGGTTCCATACACCCTCCTACATCCTGACATGCCAACATCACTTGAAGATCTGCAAAGGAGTTGGATACAGCTCAAGGGAGAACGCGACACTTTCGAAGCCCAATTCTACGCCAGTGAGAAGAAGGTTTTGGAACTTACTCGTCAACTTCACGAAGAGCAGACTCTTAACACCTACATTGCACCAAAGAGGATGCGCAACGTCTTTTTACATTAGAATTTTGTATTATTTTGCCCATGGGGCATTGATGTACTAACAAATTCTATCTTATTAATATGACGTGTGTTCTTTTTGTTTAAAACAAATTTGAATTTCTGAATCTTTGAATGCATTACATGAATACATACCATTCATCATATGCATAAACAGGTCTTCACACTAGGTTTCCTTATCTCTCTGCTGTTTATTTCAGCAAGATGGATCTTGAGCAGACAGTCAAAGACTTACAAGCGCATAATTCACAGTTCCAACAGCTACTCATGACCCTGGCCAAGGGGCAGGAGGAGCTCAAAACTTTGCTAAAAAAGGAAAAGGAGAAAAAGAAAAAGAAAAGAGTTGGTGTGGCTACTTTGGGTAGAAGATTTGAAGGTCAAGCTAGAAGGGTTCTGGATTTCCTCTCAACATCTGATGAAGGAGTAGGAAAAGGAAAGGGAGCTGCAGTGCCATCTGAGTCTGAGGAAGAAGAAGAGGATGAAGACTATTTTGAACAGCAGTATCCTCCTGCATATGAGAAATATAAGAACTTGGAAGAACGTTTGGCAGCTATGGAGGTACAGAGAGTGCCTGGGCTGGATTTTGAGGAACTAGGGTTGGTTTCTGGAATTATCATTCCCCCTAAGTTTAAGGTGCCTCTTTTTGCTAAATACGATGGGTTGTCTTGTCCCAAGATGCACCTACGATCTTACGTCAGAAAAATCCAACCACATTCTTCTGACAAAGACCTGTGGGTACATTTCTTCCAGGACAGTTTATCAGGGACACAGCTGGATTGGTTCTACCAGCTAGAGAGGTCTGATGTGCATAATTGGGAAGATTTGGCTGCTGCCTTCTACAAGCAGTATCAATATAATGTGGACTTAGCACCAACCTGTACTCAATTACAGAGTATGGGCATGGTCTCAAATGAAGGTTTCAAAGAATATGCCCAGAAATGGAGAGACTTGGCTGGAAGGGTGAAACCACCTTTATCTGAGAGGGAGCTTGTTGATATGTTCTTGGGGACTCTGTCATGTCCTTTCTTTAATCACCTGATAGGAAGTTCGTTTGCGGGGTTCACCGAGTTAATTCTGACTGGTGAAAGAGTTAAAGCTAGAATCAAGAGCGGGAAAATTCAAAAGGATGCATCTGCTTCCGCTGCCATCAAAAAGACTTTTCCAGCAAAGAAGGAAGTCTCAGTCTACTCCCAAAGAGGTCAAGGAAGAGTTGAGCACCGGCCAGCGGTGGGGGCCGTAATGATTCAGAAGTCTGCAGCTGATCAGCCCATAAATAATCAACCTAGAACCAACCAAGCAAGGGTGGAAAGGCCTGTACGACAATTCACCCAGATAAACATGACTCCTGCTCAGGTCCTCCCCCATCTGTTGAAGTTAAACCTTTCCAGTCTGAAAGAGGCTCCGAAGAATCCAAATACAACTTCTCCTTACTACCATGCAAATGCCAAGTGTGCTTATCATTCAGACAGCCTGGGGCACGACACCAACCATTGTTGGGCCCTCAAGAATAAGATTCAAGATTTAATAGATGCTAAAGAAGTTGAATTCGACGCCCCTGAAAAGCCGAATGTGATCTCTGCTCCAATGCCAAAGCATGGCCACCATGCCCATGCGGTTGAAGAGGATCTTTTTGTTGCTACTGTTGATGATTTGATGACTCCGCTACCGATAATCAAGCTAAATTTGTTGAAGGCTGGGATTTTCTCAGGTTGTGAAGAAGATTGATGCCTTTGTTCATCCTTACCAACCGACTGTCCATTGTTGAAGTTAGGCATCCAGCGCCTAATGGATAATCAAGAAATCCTTTTTGAAAAGACTCATGTTACACCGACTCCTGTCAATGATGTTTCAATAATTACCATATCCGCCAATCTTTCCGAGGTCTCCAAAAGACCTGTTAAGATTACATCCGATCCGAAGATTGCACCTTTGAAGATAACCATGTCGGGACCCGTCCCGTACAAGTCCGACAAATCAATATCGTGGAACTATGGGGGAGAGATCTTTTACCACGGTATTAAAAAACTTGAATCAACTGAAGAGAGTTCTGACAAAGAGACTTCCAACATTGGAAACATTGCTGGAATGAGTAAAATCACCCGCAGTGGAAGAATTTTCTCTTCGGAGATTTCCCCTCCAAAGGCAATCTTCGGACCCTCAGCTACTCCTAAGGTTACCCCTGTACCGGTCAACATATATGCGAGAACTCCAGTTATTGAAGAAGTTGTAATTCCTGTGGTTGTCCCCTCTGCTGTTGCTGATGATAGAGGAAAAGGGATCCAAGAAGAGCCCGTCAGGACGAGGGCTCAACCGTTGATCATCCCTGAAACCACTCAAAAAGAAATGGAAGAAATTTTGAAAATAATCAAGAAAAGCGATTATGATGTTGTGGAGTAACTGGGGCAAACCCCCTCAAAGATCTCAATGTTGGCCCTGCTGCTTTGTTCAGAAGCTCATGCTAAAGCTTTGATCAGATTCTTGAAGACGACCCATGTGCCACAGGAAACCTCCGCGGATCAGTTCCAAGAATGTGTAGCTAGCCTAACAGCTGACAACGGTCTAGGATTCTGTGATGCCGATTTAACATCAAAAGGGAGAAAACATAATGACGCTTTGCATGTCTCGGTGGAATGCAGAGGGACTACTCTAGCACGCGTTCTGGTAGACACTGGTTCTTCGCTGAATGTCTTGCCGAAGAAGGCCTTGGATAGGTTGAATTATGAAGGCCTAACCCTGAAACCCAGCAATATCATTGTCAGAGCCTTTGATGGTTCTAAGAGGATGGTCCACGGGGAGGTGGACATCCCGATTAAAGTGGAAACTGAAGTCTTCAACTCCACATTCTATGTAATGGACATCCGTCCTTCCTACTCTTGCTTGTTGGGAAGACCTTGGATTCACCATGCTGGATTTGTTACCTCCACTCTGCTGCTTTGTTCAGAAGCTCATGCTAAAGCTTTGATCAGATTCTTGAAGACGACCCATGTGCCACAGGAAACCTCCGCGGATCAGTTACAGGAATATGTAGCTAGCCTAAAAGCTGACAATGGTCTAGGATTCTTCGATGTCGATTTAACATCAAAAGGGAGAAAACATAATGACGCTTTGCATGTCTCAGTGGAATACAGAGGGACTACTCTAGCACACGTTCTGGTAGACACTGGTTCTTCGCTGAATGTCTTACCGAAGAAGGCCTTGGATAGGTTGGATTGTGAAGGCCTAACCCTGAAACCCAACAATATCATTGTCAGAGCCTTTGATGGTTCTAAGAGGATGGTCCACGGGGAGGTGGACATCCCGATTAAAGTGGGAACAGAAGTCTTCAACTCCACATTCTACGTAATGGACATCCGTCCTTCCTACTCTTGCTTGTTGGGAAGACCTTGGATTCACCATGCTAGAGTTGTTACCTCCACTCTGCATCAAAAGCTCAAGTACTCTGTCCATGGGAAAATTATAATTGTTCACGGCGAAGAGGAATACATGATAAGCCATCTAAATTCTTTCCGCTATGTTGAATTGGATGGTGAATTCATCGAAACCCCCTTTCAGCATTTTGAAGAGGTAGCTCCGGAGATTGCGGTAACCAAGACAGTGGCTTCTGTACCCATGATTACCAGACCTCCACCTCGGATGTCGTCTCTCAAAGATGCAAAGGCTGTGATTGAAGAAGGAGGAAGCACAATCTGGGGGAAGCTTCCCGATTTTCCTTTCAAGTCAGATAAATTCGGCCTGGGTTTCACTTCGGCTAGTCAAAAGGTTGTGCGTCGCTCCCGGGCTGGAGGACCACCAGTGAAGATCACCCATCATGGAGTCAATGCTTTGGAGGATAGTGAAGAGGAGAGCAACTTGGAAGACTGGATTTTCCCTATTGTTGATGGAGGACTATGCAACTGGGAATCAAAAGACTTCGTTCCCATTACTTTCATAAATCAGTAATTTATCTTTCAAACATTTTTGTTGGTTTGTAATAATTCTCAAACAATTCGTACACTTTTAAGCCTTGTGCCTTACCCGAGGCATATAGGTCCATTTGTAAGGGTTTTGATTTTTCATCTTCATATGCCATTTTAATGAATCATGGACGTTTTCACATATAAACTTTTATGTTCATTGTCTTTCTTTTTACATTTTATTTATTTAAAGGTGGTTATCCCTTACACACACCCACACTCAAAAATGCAGGTACCCTTCCATTTCGGATTCCATGGGTAACAATTCTGCTATGGCCTTCAATGACTCTGAAGATCTAGTCTACCATGTCGAATACGAAGGTGATGAAGACTGTGAAGTGCCGGGAGAATAGGATAAGCTACTACAACAGGAAGAAAGGGCTATTCTACCTCATGAGGAGTTGTTAGAGACAATCAACTTGGGAACTGAGGAAGACAGAAAGAAGTTACAATGGGTGCCAACCTAGAGCCAAGTGTCAAAGAGTGCTTAGTTCAGCTGTTACATGAATATGTTGAGGTCTTCGCCTGGTTATATGAGGACATTCCGGGACTTGATATAGATATTGTGGTTCACCGTCTCCCTACAAGAGAAGACTGTCCACCAGTTAAGCAGAAAGTCTGCCGAATGAGGCCCGACATGTCTGAAAAGATCAAAGCTGAAGTAATGAAGCAGTTCAATGCTGGATTTCTGGCTGTTACTTCCTATCCACAATGGGTTACTAACATTGTGCCCGTGCCTAAGAAGGAAGGCAAAGTCAGAATGTGCGTGGATTACAAAGACTTAAACAGGGCTAACCCTAAAGATGACTTTCCACTACCGCACATTAACATCTTGGTTGACAATACAGCCCAGCACAAGGTATTTTCTTTCATGGATGGATTTTCAGGGTACAACCAGATCAAAATGGCCCCTGAAGACATGGAGAAAACTACTTTTGTTACACAGTGGGGTACGTTCTGCTATAAAGTGATGTCATTCGGACTGAAGAATGCCGGGGCAACCTATCAACGCACCATGGTAGCTTTGTTTCATGATATGATACATCATGAGATAGAGGTCTACGTAGATGACATGATAGCCCTACCACAGACAGAAGAAGAACACCTCAACCACCTGCAAAAGCTGTTTGTCAGGTTGAAAGAATACAAGCTCAGACTTAACCCTAACAAGTGCACTTTCGGAGTCAGGTCCGGTAAGCTCTTGGGTTTCATTGTCAGCAACAAAGGCATCGAGGTTGATCCTACCAAAGTCAAATCTATACAAGAAATGTCTGCCCCTCACACTGAGAAGGAGGTTAGAGGTTTCTTGGGACGCCTAAACTACATTGCAAGGTTCATTTCTCACCTAACATCTACATGTGAACCAATCTTCAAACTGTTGAAGAAAGATCAGGTAGTTAAATGGAATGATGACTGTCAAGTTGCTTTCGATAAAATCAAGGAGTATTTTCTAGAACCTCCTATCTTGATGCCTCCCGTCGAAGGAAGACCGCTCGTCATGTATCTGACTGTCCTAGAAAATTCAATGGGGTGTGTACTGGGCCAATATGACGAGTCTGGCTGAAAATAGCATGCCATTTGTTACCTTAGCAAAAAGTTTACCGACTGTGAGACCCGATACTCACTGCTCGAGAAAACTTGTTGCGCTTTGGTATGGGCTGCTCACCGGCTAAGGCAGTATATGTTGACTCATACCACTTTGTTGATATCTAAGATGGATCTGATCAAGTACATCTTTGAAAAGCCTGCTTTATCCGGAAGAATCGCTAGATGGCAGATGATCCTGACCAAATACGACATACAATACTGAAATTCTGGTGTATGCCAGTCTTCAGATGTTATACCCAAGGTCAAGACATCTGATATGACATAATAAATACACTGCAAGGTAGATACCCAATTTTTCGTGTTACAGTACTGAAGAGTAACAGAAGCACAGTTTATCCAAGCTGTGGCAGATATACTTTGAAGGTGCAGAGGATAGAACAACGATGTACCTAGTTCTGTTCATCTGTGGCACATGATCAGCAGAGAGCAAACAACCTTCACAGTTCTGTTTCTCCTACACAGATATCAGCATGATGTCTTAACATGTTCTGAGACATCATCTGTTACAACATTACAGTTTTACCTTGATATATATAACAGACAGAATTATAAAGTGTTGAATGTAAAAACACAAATCAGTTGTTGACCCAGTTCGGTGAAACACACCTACTCTGGGGGCATACCAAGCCAGGAAGAAGATCCACTATCAGCAATATTAATTCAGGACTAAACTTCACAAGTTCCCATCCTTCACTTAATCATTTACCCAGTGCAACCTATACCTAGGAACTCCTAGATAGAAACCTACCAGTTTCCATTCCTATTGCCGCAGCAACAGAAGTCTTACTTCTACTCAAGAAGCAGAGCCCTCCCACTTGATTTCCTACATTACAATGATTATGAAGTAATGCAGAAATACTTAGACTTGCTTCATAGCTTCGTCCAAGAACACTCAAACTCTTACCTACAGGTATCGAGTTACACACATGGTAACCTTGCCACAGACCGACAGATTTACCTAACAAAAACACCCCAATGTTACATTATGTGAGAGATCCTAACCCTAGGTTACAATCTGCTATTTATAACCTATTACCCAACTGGATTTGGGCCTTCAAAAATCTCAGCAAGCTTTTCTCCTTGCTGTTACAACTCAGCAGCAAACTTCTCCTATAATCAAGGTCTTCAATCTTCTAGTTCCTAAAATATCTCCATATTTAGAAACAGTATTTTCTTCAAATATTCTGATTGATTCTTGATTTATCTTCAGATTCTCCATAAGAAACGCCACATATATTCTCAGAGTATTTAAGTACCAGAACTGTAACTGAATTATCAATTCTGTTGACGTGATGTCAAGTCAGATGTCATGACATTACATCTAACATGTTTTCCTAGATGTTGAACTTCTTCAACACAACAAATAACCTCTTTCATAATTTAGATCACTTAGAATAGTTAGGTTACAAGTCACAGCTGTTACAAACATTCAACATATAACATAGTTACTTAATCAGTACTTAATTTCAGGCGCGATGTCATATGTTGATGTTGTGACATCTTACATAACATGTTGGTCCAGATGTTGAACTTCTTCAACCCCACATATTAAAACAACAGAGGGAATATGGGTAAACTTGCTTTCTTATTTGTTTTACAAATGAAGCCAACTCTCCAGCCAGGGCACTTACAATCTCCCCCTTTGGCAAATTTTGGCTAAAACAAATAAGTGCAAGTTGTATTTTGGGACCAGGCCACAACACAGTTGAGATGTTACAACATCTTGTCCAACATCTTCTTTGTAGAGGCTGATGTCCTTTGAGCAAACAACAAACCTCTATCCTTCAACTGTGAGCAACTCCAAACCATCGATGCCCCAAGAGGATTTCTTTTCTCAAGATTATTGTTGATAATCTTGATACTTATTACTTGTGATCATGTAACTCAGATCACAAGTCACAACTATCCTCTTAACTCAGAACACAAGACACAAACAAAGTCACTTACTTAGGGATCATGTTGCTTTCACCTGAGTCTCGCTGGACATTGCCGTGTGTTGCTTTCACCTGAGTCTCGCCTGAGACTGGGTCCCTATCTTTCTCCCCCTTTTTGGCCAGAATTTGACAAAGACTGCCCATACAGATCCATACCCATGCACAATTTTCCCAGATGCTAACAAACTTCATATTGCTGAAACCCTCTGATGAAGAGAAAGAATAGAGAGAGTCTTCATAAATAATGCAATTTTGGCATAGATAGTAACGATCTTGGTACTTTACTCTGACAGTTTCAGTACCCTAGGACTGGTTTTAATGCAGGTACCTACCCTTGGGTTTGACCCTTTGACCATTGTCAGACATTTGTCTTTTAGAACCGACTACTCCTTTTAAGTATTTGTCCCCTATCCAAGAACCATCGTTGTCTCTGCCTCAGTTGTATAATACCTTTATTAGATGACAAGTTATCATCTAAACATTCCAGCTCACTAAACAGCTCCATAATGAGACACAACCGCCCTATTTTCTTAGCAGATGAAAACACGCTCAAATCCTATGTTTGAAACTATTCCATTTTTCACAAAGAGGATGGTTACTCCCTCTGAGTCATACAGCTGTACACACATGGGTTTATTAATAACAATCCACACTTCATCCAACTTTCCTCCTGTCTGTAGTTTTAGGGGAAATTAGGAACAATGTCATTACCAATGTGATGACATTCGGTCAGACATAGTGCTCTTCAGTCTCGAACACATCATCCCAATAGTTAATAAGGTTCCACACTTTATATCCTACGAGTTTGATGAAGACCTTTCGTACAAACCAATACTCCCCCTGTTAGGGACAATCACTTCTCTTCATGGAAACAAGTAGGTCACATTCAATACTTAGTTGGACCTTCAAGACAACTTCTGATTCAAGGTAAATAAGACCCCTTGATGAATGGAAAACATAAGACGCATCTTTATGTCTTCAAGAGCGCACCCTCTGTTCAACAATATTGGTTGAACGCATTCATACTTTGAATCAAACTTTCTCGATAATAATCAGCTGCCACATGTTGATTATCTTGATTCTCTGAATCCACTGTTGAGATGGACCAAATGCCACTGTTTGATTATCTCCTTCATGAATCCTCATATGAAAAAATCAAATGCCACCTTTTGACTTCTCCATGTTTATCAGACTTCTCCCAAAGATATTCTGATCTTCCAATTGAAATTTGAACTTCAAGCTACAAGTTATCACAAAAGGCTTAGATACACTAAGACAGGAACATGTAACATCTTCTCCACCCAACAACTCCAAAGAGCTGCAAAGAGACGATCCTTTTGAAGTATCCAACCTTCAACTTCGTAGATCATCCTATCTTAAGTTGATGTGCCACTTCACCAACCAAGAATCTTATGTTGAACCAAATGTCACAACATTATGTTATAACATCTAGTTGTTGAATTCAGCTCCTTCTCTAATTTACTTCCTTACCTAGATCAGAACCAGACTGATCCAAGTAACTATCATCAAGATTATGATGTCTTCTTCTTCTTGTAGCTTCGAGTCTGAACACGTTTCCAGGAAACCTTTTCCAAGGATCAAATGATTTTGCTGTCACCAAAGAGATAGCTCTAAAGCATCACTCTTCCTGTGATTCTTCACAGGGTCTAGAAGAAGGAATGTTCCCACATCTTTAAGAACCTCAGTTATCTTGAACTCCAAGGATAATCAATTAAATACCTGTACTTGTCACAAATAGCAATTGATCATAAATCCTTCCCATTATCCTGTAAGATACTTTCACCTTTTGAATACTTTGACATACTCTTCGTGTGTTAATATCTTCTTCTTGCAAGCACTTTCTTTGAGAGACCAAAGAGTTGAGATATCTAGGTTCTCTGAACAAACTCTACTCACCTTAACAGATTTGAAACTCCTACCAGATCAAATTCATCCTTAGGAATGAGAGAGATGAATCCTTCCTTGCAAATATGTCACACAACACCCAGAACCCATGTGACATAGGTCAACAGCCAGCTAAACACCGGGCTGAACTAATGTGAGGAGGTTAACCAAATCTCCCCCTCAAACTACCCATCATGGAAGCTCCACACAAAATATCCATGCATTGTACACAAATGTCTCGACATGACATATGACATCCCTACCAGATTCAAGTAACTCCAAGAGTTATACCTTAACCAAATTCTGAGTCTTCAAATTCTCACATCTTGAAAGATCTTCCACTTCTAATCATGATGTTTAAATGACAAGATTCATGATCCCAATCTACTTCTATGAAGGAGCGATAATGCTGCACCATTATTGACTTTTATTAACCAATGAGCTTGTCTTTCTTCACACCATAGTACTCCAGGGAACAACTGCTCAGCCCTGATCAATGTCATATCTCAACCAGCTTCACTTCTAGAGTTCTGACTCTTAAAAGTAACCTTCGGGAGCACACAGACATAGTTGACTCTACCATTGTCAACTTTGCACACACAGATGTCTCCTCTTCCAGGTCAGGAGTAGGTCCCAAACAAAAGTATCCCTTTGTTTGACACCCAAAACATATGCTCTTCAACTAGTAGCTGCATACATTCTGAACGAAGAACGTCTTCATGAGTGGACTTGAGAGGACTCAAGTATCGGTGACATCTTTAATAGCTTATGTTGAATTCTTGAATACAGTAGCCTTCAATCCACAAGAGGGGAAACACATCAGAGCTTGAGTTTTGCCAAGTATTACACAGCGGAAGAACATAATACAACTCAATCTTTGCACACACACTTTAGGCGTACACAAATCCTAGGTTTGAAAATAAATCAAACCTAGAGCAGCTACCACACAACCAGGCCAAATGCCAATCACACAGTTCCTGTCATGAATAGTCCATCCTCCCACTTTAAGGGACCATTCAGGGAAATAACAAACCTTTCCAGGTTACAATCTCCAGTACTAAGATTGACCTTGCAGATACCAGAAAGTATCACCCATGGATCTCATCCAGAAACAGAACAGGATGCCTGCTCTGATACCAATTGAAATTCTGGTGTATGCCAGTCTTCAGATGTTATACCCAAGGTCAAGACATCTGATATGACATAATAAATACACTGCAAGGTAGATACCCAATTTTTCGTGTTACAGTACTGAAGAGTAACAGAAGCACAATTTATCCAAGCTGTGGCAGATATACTTTGAAGGTGCAGAGGATAGAACAACGATGTACCTAGTTCTGTTCATCTGTGGCACATGATCAGCAGAGAGCAAACAACCTTCACAGTTCTGTTTCTCCTACACAGATATCAGCATGATGTCTTAACATGTTCTGAGACATCATCTGTTACAACATTACAGTTTTACCTTGATATATATAACAGACAGAATTATAAAGTGTTGAATGTAAAAACACAAATCAGTTGTTGACCCAGTTCGGTGAAACACACCTACTCTGGGGGCATACCAAGCCAGGAAGAAGATCCACTATCAGCAATATTAATTCAGGACTAAACTTCACAAGTTCCCATCCTTCACTTAATCATTTACCCAGTGCAACCTATACCTAGGAACTCCTAGATAGAAACCTACCAGTTTCCATTCCTATTGCCGCAGCAACAGAAGTCTTACTTCTACTCAAGAAGCAGAGCCCTCCCACTTGATTTCCTACATTACAATGATTATGAAGTAATGCAGAAATACTTAGACTTGCTTCATAGCTTCGTCCAAGAACACTCAAACTCTTACCTACAGGTATCGAGTTACACACATGGTAACCTTGCCACAGACCGACAGATTTACCTAACAAAAACACCCCAATGTTACATTATGTGAGAGATCCTAACCCTAGGTTACAATCTGCTATTTATAACCTATTACCCAACTAGATTTGGGCCTTCAAAAATCTCAGCAAGCTTTTCTCCTTGCTGTTACAACTCAGCAGCAAACTTCTCCTATAATCAAGGTCTTCAATCTTCTAGTTCCTAAAATATCTCCATATTTAGAAACAGTATTTTCTTCAAATATTCTGATTGATTCTTGATTGATCTTCAGATTCTCCATAAGAAACGCCACATATATTCTCAGAGTATTTAAGTACCAGAACTGTAACTGAATTATCAATTCTGTTGACGTGATGTCAAGTCAGATGTCATGACATTACATCTAACATGTTTTCCTAGATGTTGAACTTCTTCAACACAACAAATAACCTCTTTCATAATTTAGATCACTTAGAATAGTTAGGTTACAAGTCACAGCTGTTACAAACATTCAACATATAACATAGTTACTTAATCAGTACTTAATTTCAGGCGCGATGTCATATGCTGATGTTGTGACATCTTACATAACATGTTGGTCCAGATGTTGAACTTCTTCAACCCCACATATTAAAACAACAGAGGGAATATGGGTAAACTTGCTTTCTTATTTGTTTTACAAATGAAGCCAACTCTCCAGCCAGGGCACTTACAAATACACTACCCAAAAAGCTATAAAGGGGAGTGTGCTATCCGATTATCTGGCCCATCAAGTTGTCGAAGATTACCAATCCATGAGGTTCGACTTCCCCGACGAGGATATCATGACATTGGATAACATTGAAGATTTCAAACCATATGACGGACCTGAACAAGGATCCCGATGGACCATGTACTTTGATGGTGCCTCCAACGCACTTGGCAACGGTATCAGTGTTGTACTTATCTCTCCAGAAGGTTGCCATACACCTTTCACTGCCAGACTCTGCTTCAGCTGTACCAGCAACATGGCCGAGTATGAAGCTTGTATCTTTGGTCTCAAGGCTGCAATAGACTTGGGAATCAAATCTTTGATTGTATTTAAGAACTCATCTTTGGTCATCAGTCAGATCAAAAGAGAGTGGGATACTAAACATCTAAACCTCATCCCTTACAAAGAACATGTCCTGACATTGTTGCCACATTTCGAGCAGATTACCTTCGAGCACTTCCCGCGAGAAGAAAATCAGCTAGGGGATGCTCTAGCTACAATGTCATCCATGTTTAAACTTAACTGGGATAATGAGGCTCCCCAAATCACCATTGAACGGATGGACGAACCTGCACATTGTCACAAGATTAATACCGAAGAAAAAGTGGACCGACCCTGGTTTCATGACGTCAAAAGGTACCTCGAGGCTCAAGAATATCCTGAAGGAGCTTCAGTCAACGACAAAAAGTTCTTAAGGAGATTCTCTGCCAAGTTCTTCCTGAGCAATGGTATCCTATACAAGCACAATCATGATTGCATTCTGATCCATTGCATGGACAAGGTTGAAGCTGAGCAGATCATGGCTGAACTGCACAATGGTACCTTTGGCACTCACTCTAGTGGACATACGATGGCTAAAAAGATTCTACGGACAGGCTATTACTGGTCTACCATGGAAGCTGACTGCTATCAACATTCCCAAACATGCCATAAATGTCAAATCTATACCGACAAGGTACATATACCTCCAGTTCCTCTCAATGTCTTAACAGCTCCTTGGCCATTCACTATGTGGGGAATCAACATGATTGGAGAGATCAAGCCTACAGCATCCAATGGACACCGCTTCATTCTGGTGGCCATTGATTACTTTACCAAGTGGGTCGAAGCAGCTTCCTTCGCGTCCGTCACAAAGAATATGGTCGCCCGCTTCATCAAGCAGAACCTTATTTGCCGGTACGGCACCCTCGAAAGGATCATCACCGACAACGGTACAAACCTGAACAATACTATGATCACCGCTCTGTGCGAGCAGTTCCAGATTCAACATCATAATTCATCTCCCTATCAGCCAAAGATGAACGGTGTTGTCGAAGCTGCGAACAAAAATATCAAGAAGATCATACAAAAGATGACAGTCACCTACAAGGACTGGCATGAGATGTTACTGTTTTCTCTGCACGGGTACCGTACCACAGCACACACATCAACTGGGGTAACACCCTATTCTTTGGTATACGGCATAGAAGTTGTTTTACCTATCGAGGTTCAGATTCCCTCCTTGAGAATCATGAAGGATGCTGGTTTGAGTGAAGACGGTTGGATTCAAACCCGGCTTGATCAACTTAACTTGATTGACGAAAAGCGACTTACTGCTGTTTGCCATGGTCAAGCGTATCAAAAATGGATGATCAAGGCATTCAACAAGAAAGTCAGGCGCCAGACATATCAAGTCGGGGATCTTGTAATCAAGCGGATCATCTTGCCGCAAAATGATCCCAGGGGCAAATGGACTCCTACTTACGAAGGACCATTTATGATCAAGAACATCTTTTCTGGTGGGGCAATGATTTTAACCACCATGGACGGCAACGATTTGCCGCACCCTACGAACGCAGACATAGTCAAAAGATACTACGCATAAACGACCCGGAAAGTCGAAAACCCGAAAGGGCGACTTGGGCAAAAATGGGCATCCCGGTGAATCGAAAACCCAAAAGGGAGATTCAGGCAAAAATTAGGGATAAATAAAAAAATTTGTACACCCGGCAAGTTGAAAACCCGAAAGGGCGACTTGGGCAAAAAAGGGGTTTCCCGGTGGACTGAAAACCCGAAAGGGCGGTCCAGGCAAAAGTTAGGGAATTAAAGCGTATGACTATGTCTCGTCGGATCACTTTAAGGACAATCTCTTCACACACAAGCTCCAGGCTTCTGATCAACTCAATCATCTCCGGACGAAGCAATGAATGGACAAGATATTCAGAGTTACGAAGGCTATAGCAGAATGGGAACCCCATGGAATTTTTACACATAGCCATCTTTCTTTGTATAAATTTTTCTCATTTTTTATAACAACATTCTCTTACTAGGATGTCTGTCTCCTTTGTACAAAATACTTACACAAAGTTAATACAAGGATACATCAAAGTGCAGAAAACTATTTGCCTTTTTCTTCTTTTTTATACTTGTGTTTTATTTGAAAACATCCAATGATTTATTAAATGAGCATATGCATTTGAATATAATCACTGTTTACAAATAAACGAAATGTGAAAGAATAATTACTGACAGGTTGAAAGGATAGGAAAACGTCTTTAGGCTATTCCAAGAGCAATCCCCTGCAGTACATCACCAAGATCCTCAGCGGAGCTAAAACCTTGAAATACATATCCCCAGCGGAATTAAATTTCAAAATCCCCGCCAGAGTCAAAACTTAAAATTCCCAATCCCCGGCGGAGTTATATTTCAAACCCTTAATCCACCATCAGAGTTAAACCTTCAAACTCCCAATCCACAGCGGAGCAAAAACTTTGAACTACAGACCCTCAGCGGAGATGAAACCTTTTTCCCCAACGGAGTCAAATTTCCAACTACCAATCCACAACGGGAACCATTCAGTTTTCCCCAATTTCCTCAGCAAGTTGTCTTAAAATCTGAGAATCAACCAGATAACAGTTAACTTTTGTCTTATCCCCAAACTAGGATAATTCCTCAGTAGAATGGCATACAACCCAAACTCCTGAACTTCTTCCAAACAGGAATAAGCTTTTCCCAGAGTCCTGAACTTACTCTCCAGCAGGATAGCTATTCCCCATAGAGTTTTTACTCCCCAACAGAATGAAGATTCACATTCTTGATTCCCCAGTGAAGTTGCCAAAGGCTTCATTACTCCCCAGCATGGATTTATCATAATTTTTAATCCCCTACAGATCGAAGATTCTCATTCTTAACTTTCCAGCATGAGGTTCCCAAGGATTCAAATTCCCCAACAGATTGAAGATTCTCATTCTTAGTTCCCCGCAGAAGCCTTCAGAGTCTTCCTTTTTCTCCAACAAACCAAGGTTTTCCTTTGTTTGATCCCCAGTAGAGATCGCCAGATTTTTCCCTATTCTTCAGCCAAGTGAGGATTCCCATTGTGTAATCCCCAGCCATAGTCATCAAAGTTCTCTGGATTCTCCAAGCAGATTTCTCAGGCAGTACATGGCATTATTTCCCCAAGCAGAATGATTATCATCTTCCAACTACAAAGACTTGAAGGATCCCTATATCCCCAGGAAAGTCGTGAAAGATTCTCACATCCCCACAGAAGTTGTCAAAGTTTTTGATAATCCCCGCGAGTTGCCAAGGATTTTCTATCCCCATCAGTGGTCTAAGGATTTCTCATCCTCAACAATCAAGGATTTTCTATCCCCAACAGTGGTCCAAGGATTTCTCATCCTCAATAATCAAAGATTTTGAGTCTCCAACAGCGGTCAAGGATTTATTTCCCCCGACAGAAGTCAAACATTTTATTATCTCCAGCCATCAAGGATTTATTTTCCTCAGCAAGACAACTAATCAGCTTACATGCTCATACATTACATTCATATATCATAAACATTTATAAAACACATCTTATTGCATCATACATTTCATGCAACATAACCTTGTGTTTCAGCTAACATTTTACCCTTTTCAGGATAAGATTAAAAGTCGTCTTTAACAAATATTCAAAGATTTCAGATACAGTACGGATACACTCCAGACAAGGAAGTCATTCTGTTACTCATTCATATCTCTTATTCAGATACAGTATGGATACACCCCAGACACGGAGGTCATTCTATTACTCATTCAGAATTCAAAGTCAGATACAGTACGGATACGCTCCAGACACGGATGTCATTCTGTCACTCATTCAGACTTCAACAATCAGATACAAATTAGATACGCTCCAGACACGGAAGCCATTCTATTTATCATTCAGATTCAACTATCAATTTCAAGTTCAGATACACTCCAGACACGGAAGTCATTCTGCCACTTATCTAGATCCCAGTTACAGTTCAGATACACTCCAAACACGGAAGTCATTCTGCTACTCATATAGATCTCAACTTCAGATACAGTCTAGATACACTCCATACACGGTTGCCATTCTGTCATTTATCCTGACCTTTATCCCCAGCCCAGAGATGCTCCAGACACAGATGTCATTCTGTCGCTTATTCAGATTTCAGATTCAGATACAATACAGATACACTCCAGACACGGAAGTCATTCTGTTATTCATTCAAATTCAAATACAGTTACAGCTCGGATACGCTCCAGCCACGGACGCCATTCCCTCGCTCATACAAATCTAATCTCCAGATATAACTCAGATACGTTTCAGATACGGATACCATTCTGATGTTCATTCTCCTGATTTTCGACAAACATTTTTGGATGGCATCTACAAGTCCATCTCCGACAAGATTCTATCACCTCTTCAAATGGCATCTTTAAGCCTATTCCCTCAACTACACTTTGACGAGTGAAAATTTACGGGCACTCTAGTGTCCAATCATCTTTTACCTTCGAGTCACGAACGACAAACTCGCCAATCTAACTCTTCAGGTTCAAGAAGATTGAATAGGGGCAGCTGTTGTACCCCAAAATTTGCCCTCTCATTTTATCAAGATTTTCCCCACAAGACTCTTTTGGACTCAAGACAAAATTAGGGTTTGCTCTGTTTAAGACCTCTCCTTGCACTATTGACCTGAAATTAGGGTTTGAGTTTGCACAAGGATTTTTGGACTTTCAATGCTTAATGTGACTTTCATACTTCATGTTGGACCTATAAGATTTTCCATACCAAGTTTGAAGCCTTGAATCAAATTTTTGCCCAGTCAATTGGATAGTTGACCTAAAAATCAGTTGTATTGGGGAAAAAGTCAACTGTGGCCAATTTACAGTCAAACCTCATAATTTTTTATCCACATAAACATTATAGACTCATATGAACCATTTGATCAAGTTTGGACCACAACCCCTCAAGAAATTTGATCAGATCATCAAAAGGGCAAAATGGTCATTTTTAGGGTTTTGACTGTAGAAGAGCAATTTCTGATTTTTCACCTAGCCAATGGAAAATTGGGTTCAAGCATGGTTTAAAGTACTCAATGGTATCATCTTGAACTAATCACAGGATTCAAAAGATCTCAAATGCATTGGATTGACAGATGAATTTTCCAGTCAACTGATACAAAATCAACTGTACACTAAAAAGTCAAACTTTGACTTTTTGGTCAAAATCAAGTGCCAAGGGTCATCTTTCATCAAGAGGTGTCAAAACATGAAACTTGTTCACCAAGAAACCTAATTTTAGAAATTAGGGTTTAAAATAGAAAATTTTCATAACTTAGAAATTTTCTAAGTTATGAAAATTTCTTATTTTTCCCAACTTTTCCCAACTTTTTCACCATGATGCAATTGGATTCAAATAAAACTTCAAACATGAAAGTTGTAGTCCTACACAAAATATACAACTTTTATTCACAAAGTTTTCCCAAAAGATGCTTGGATCTCAAGTTATGATTTTGTGAATAGGGGTCCAAAAACTTTCTAACTTAGTGAAATTTTACCCTAGTTTAGGCAGGATTTTGACCTATCTTCATGGAATATTTTCACATAGTTCCAAGTGGAATCTAAAAATGCATTTCAAATATGGATTGTAGATCATGTTACAAGATTTCCAAAATGTCCAAGAACTCTCCAAAATCATTTGTGGTTAGGGAGAATCGAAAGTTTGAAAATGGAAAATCATCACTTTTGTCCAAGGCATTTTGCACCATGTTACAACTTGCAAATCTGTCCTAAGCATGCTTGTACTTGGTTTACAGGTTCTAATCTCTTCCACAATCATAAATTAAATTCAAATACATTGGTTAAAGTCTTTGTTCTGAGATTTAGAACATTACACAAAGATTTAATCCAAAAATGGCAAAAAGATAACATTGCCACTTTGATAAAGCATGTTTTATGTAAAATTGTTTATCTTGAGCCATGGACCAAGCCTTTTGATGCAAACAAAGTTCACTAATATCAGGCAAAATTCACCAACTATGTGCAGCTAAAATACAGGCATGTACAGGCCTTGGCATTGTCAACTTCAACTTTTGCTTCAAAAGCAAGTAACTTGCAAAAGTCCACACAACTTTGGAATCTGATAAGAGCAAGCTTTGTGTTCATTTCAAACAAGTTAAGCACATTATCTCAAGCCAGAAACACGATCTCTTAGCATCTAAAACACCTAAATACATCAAAACACCAAGTTCTTGTCAAAACAGAGCCATCACTGCAGAACTCAAGCCAAAACAAATTCCACTCGTGTGTTTTGTCCCAAACCACTTCAGACACATCACATACATCCCATCTGAACTATCCAAGCCCTTCTCAAGCAACTGTATCTCCATTTTCAAGCTTCACCATTTTCAATTTCTGAGTTTGCAGGTTGAGTTCTATAGGGATATTCAAGCCATTTCAAAGCAAGCTAAGCATTGGGAAAGGTCAAGGGAACATCAAGCAAGCTCAAAAGTCCTTCAGGCCTCACTAAAAGTTGCTACATTGCCATACTCGAACTTGACTGAAACAGGTATTTTCCAACTTTCTATCTCCTTATTTAGACATCCTTAGGCTTAGGTTTGTGAAGCAAAACTGTAGCCCTTAATGTCCTTGAACTGTACATATGCATAGCTTGTATTTATATTAACTGAGCTAGGAGAATTTAGATGATGAACATGCTGAATTTTTTAGGTTAAAAATTGGAGGTGATAAAATTCTCTCTGGTCTTTGAGAGTTAGATCAAGTTTTTTATATCATTAGAATCGTGTGATGATGAGCTATAACTTTCATGTTGCAAGATTTTGTTTTTAAGCACGTATGCAAGAGATACGGTTTGAGTTGCAGAAGCGCGCGTTTTTGTTCAAAGGACAGGGACAAAGTGGAAGTTGGGTTGGGTCTGGCTTGCCTTGCTATTGACACCCCTCATTCTGCTTCTTGCACCCCCTTGGCCCATTTGTTTTATTTTTATATATTTTTCATTTCTTTTATATTTTCTGACTTTTATTATTTTTTCTAAATATTAAAAATCACCAAAAATATTTTCTTAATTTTTACATTTTTATTTTATTGTTTTTATTATTTCTTGGGCATAAAAATAGTTTACTAATAATAATATACTTTTATTTTCTTAAATAAAAAACTTGTAAATAATACAAAAATATGATATATTTTTATTTTAATTATTCATACACTTAAATAATATTTTCTCACACATTTTAAATTTTTAACACCTTTGTATATATTTTTATTTATTATCTTGTACATAAATAAATAATATAATATATTTTCTTTTAAAACAAATTAGGGTTTCCACCCTTTCCAAAAAATAATCATTTTTATTTTCCCTTATTTTTAGGATATTAAATAAACTTATTTTTATATACATAAAAATAATACAAAAACATTTTTTGCACATTTATATTTAATTGCTTATTTAAATATTATTCATTTATTTATTTGTACAAATAAATTCAATATGGTTGTAATAGTTTTAGGGCTTTATTTTGTGCAATATCCCCTTATTCAAACTTGTATCCCCCTTCCCATTATAATGTTGTAATAGTCTTAGATTTACTTTTATGCATTTATTGCTTTTATATGCATGATAGTAAAATTAGGGTTTGTATGCAAAAGACCAAAATCAAACAAATAACATGACTAAACACAAGACAAAAATGCATGAAAAATGACAACACAATGCACACAAGCATCTCTAGGGTTTCACCCACTTGTTGCCTTAAAGAAACATGGCCAAGGTATGCATGCTAGGTATCTTGGCAAAACAAATCAAACAAAAATATCATAGTCCCTCGGTGACGCTATCTTGGTTGCCTATACAAAAATGATCTAGTCCCTCAAAACTTGCTAAGATACTTGGAAATATTGCTATCATGGTCATACGATGACCCACGCCCGTCCCGTTTAACATCCAAATACAAGGTTGTTTACCAAATACAATGGTAAAGAAACAATGTCAAAGGGTTAAAAATGTGTAGGAAAGATCTTTGAGTAAGGTAGACAACTCCTAGTTACTAAATCTCTAGCAAACCATCCTTGCTATTTTCAAAAACATACACACAATTTCAAAACAATTTTCCAACAAACTTTCAAACATTGAAACATTTTTCAAAAGACAAAACACCTTTGTATACATTCAAACAAGAATCATTACAAAGGTTGCCTAAACAAAGGCCTCTTTTCAAAATACTTTCAAAACCACACACAAAAGCACCATTTCAAACAATTGAAAAGCAAAAGCAAGTGATCTAAACAAGTAACTAAGAGCCCATGGAAAACCATGGATTAAAAGGGTGCTAGCACCTTCCCTTTTCATAATCTACCCCCCGAACCCAAGAAAACATCTCAAAGGTCTTTCCTGTGCTTTTTGACCTTTCCTTTGGATAAAATAAAAAGTCGATGGTGACTCTTGCTAAACCAAAACATTTGCGAACACAAACGCAAAACCTCAAGTCAATTTTCCCACCGCATCACAGGGGGCATGGCCAATATGGTTGTCCCAGATTGCTTTCCCACCCCTATTTATACACGTATCTCCCTATTATATATGATTTAGGGGTCTTGATACCTTTCAAGCTGTTTGAACCCGAGTTTCAAGCGACTTCAAATGTCACTTTTTCTCAAGTTAAGCACAACATCTAAAGTATCGTTAGGGAACTCGAAACTATATGATGATGGTTGGAGAGTTTTTCCTACCATTAGGGTATTATTATCTTTCTATGGCATCAAAATCAACATATGTGGCATCAAAATCATGGTCATCTTCCTCGTGAGATACTTTCAAGCAGGCTTCATCTTCTTCACTGGAAGAAGATTATTCTGAGGTTCTTTCTGAATTTGACTCTTCTTCATTTATGGAGGTTTTATTATCTCTTTTTATCTCTAATATTACACTAGATAAGGCTTCTTCTTCATTTCCTCTCACAGCTGAAGTTCCTTCATTTGATTTTGAATTCTCTAAATATCGTTCAACTACTAAGTATGTTTTTTTAAGGAGACCATGAGAGTTGTTTAATAGAAGTTTGATGAAGTTGTCGAGGATTCTTCAAGTTTGGAGATCATGCCTTCAACTTTAAGCAATTGAATTAATTCGTATAGCTCTCTATGATTTCTTCCTTCTTAGATTTTTCTTTAGATTTATAAACACTCCCATATTTTGATTTAAGAATAAGATCAGATTTTCTGATTCCGATTCTTAACTCTTAGATATTTTTTAGTAACAAACTTTCCAGTATAATTTCTAACCTTTCTAAATTTGGATAAAGATTTATGAAAGGTGCATTCATATTATTTTTCATGTGTGTTCATTTGCTCACGTTCAATACTTAAAGAAACTCCGTATATAATCTCAAGAATATCCCACATTTTTTGCGGATTTACAAATATGAACATGAAGGAGTTTACTAGTATCATCTAAAGACATTACTAGAAAATTATTTGTTTCTAAATCAATTTGAAATTTTCTCTTTTCCTCTACGGGCCAAAGGAGATCGGGTTTATCTATTACTTCTCCATTCATATGGTGAGTATGGATAAACACACACTTGATCATTATTTCCAACAATTCCAAATCAATTACTTTAGATGAAAATTTTAAATCAAGATTTCTATAGTTCAAGCCTAACACCATTAGACAATGGATGTGTGTTTATGAAAGATCTCTTTTTAGAAATGGTGTTGGGAGCCATCTTCCTCTTGAGACTATTAGTCTTTGAATAAGAGTTAAACTTTGATGACACTTGTTGGACATTTAACTTCAAACACAATAGAGGGGTGACTTGTGAGGGTTTGAAAAATAGTAGTTTAAAAACTTATTGTTTTCATTTTCAAGAGTTCAAAAACATTTTTGTTAAAAGTGTTTGAATAAAAGAAACTGAGAGATAAAATCAGTTAAATAAATTACATAAACAAAAGAGATAAGGGTAAACATGACACCATAAATTATAGAGGTTCGGTCTAAATGAAGTGACCTAATCCTCTCCCCAATGCTTGATCTTGAGAGTATCTAGTAATTCTTATAAACTTTTAATAGGTTAAGCTTACAAACCCTCATATACAAAAAATGAAATTTCAGGTTAACTTCCAACCAAACAACAAACAACAGAGAGAAGTAGTTAGTCTTTCTTCTAAATACGAACTTGAAGTGGTTGCTCCTCAAGCTTAAACTGAGATTTTCAATGGACTTATCTTGAAAGCGGAGTTTTGAACTGGCTTTCGTCCGAACTGAAGTTTTACACATAATGACCATGAATTGAGTTGAAATTTTACACCAGACTAATATCAAACTAAACCGGGGTTTTATACAGACTGACCACGAACCAAGTTGAGATTTTACACTGGGCTGATATTGAATCAAGTGGAGCTTTTTCACAAGCTGAGCTCACTAACCGAAATTGAGACTTACTACTAAATCCCAAAACCAAAATTTTAACAGGTTTAGCTTTGAACCCAAATAAACACTACCTTAATAGAAATTATTTAACCAAGAGAAAAAACCTCTTGGTGAATTTACAATATCATTCTTTTCCAAAATACAAAACCTCACTTAAACACAATTACTTTCTCGAAGCACTATACCTAAATTAAAGTGAGAGAAAATAACAAATATTTTTAGAGAAATAGAGTGGGGAGTAAGATAGGGAACTCACATTTTTGGATGTTGAAATGTGAAGGGAGGTACCTCTATTTATATGCTAGAGGTTGACACATAAAAGGATAAGATTCATGTGCCAAATTGTTGATCCAATGGCCTTAGGCCAATCGATTGGGTGCCCCCAAATAATCGTCTGCAAAGACTCAAAATGAAAATAATGGATATATAGATGTTGCCCTTCATTAATTCATTGTCATAATCTTGTATGGATAATGTTTGCACTGACCCAATCAATTTGGTGCATGTACCCATTGATTGGACAATTTAAAAACTTTTCCAAAACTATTATGATACTTGTCAATTCATATGACATGGTTTCAAAATATTTTTAGAATATTTTCTTTGAGAAATAGAGGCTTTAAAACATGTTTCAGCGTGTGTGTGATTTGGCTATATAATTTTACGAGAATGTCCATGTGTTTATACAAAATTCGATCACTCAGACGCGACTGAGCAAACTTTCACACTTCCTCTGTTTCATACTTTGAAGCTCAAATCTTGCCAAATAAACCAATCACATAAGCATTTGCTTTAATATTCTTGGAGATGAGACTTGAGATATCTTCAAGTTTAATACCGTTATTAGAGGATATAGATCATCAAACAACCTTAGTTCACCTGCTTGATTCAGAGGAAAAGTTTTGAATACAACTATCTTGTGCATCTTTAACTACTTAACATATAAGGTTGCATCTTCACTAGTTGTCACCTTCACAAATTGTCATCTTTATAAGTTTACATTGATGAAATCGAGTTGCTATCATTAAAAGCATATTATCAAAAGTAAACCATGATAATCGTCTTTATCTTTAATTACTTATTGAATTACCTACAAAATATGGTTCCACACTCTGTACCTCTTTGTTGTTTGTATGAATAAATTATCTTATCGTATTTTTCATAGTTTGAGGCAAGACTTTAGAAAATAATGAAGGCAAGTATAAATGATTCTCTCATATCCCACTTGATGTTTGCAAATGATCTTTTATTATTTGGTCAAGCTACAGATGTTTAAATGTAGTGTGCTCGATATTGTTAATCAATGTTTGACTTTTTTCTGGTCAGAAAATGAGTATTGATAAAACAAGTTTTATTTTCTCTAGAAACACTTATGTGTTTGTTTATTGTAAATTGATTGTTATGTCTGACTTTCATGAAACACAATGCTTGGAAAGTATCTAGGTATCCCTCTCCATGGTAGAACACCATTTGAAGTAATGAACAACCTCTTTGTTGTGAAATTGTGTGTGGCAAATATACGAGGAACACGATTGTTAAGAAAAATGATTCATGTTTGTGGAAGAACCTCGATAACATGTGACCTAAGTTTGTGCAATTTGCGTATTCTATATGAAATGGTGAAAATATAGATGTCTGATCTCATTGTTAGGTTGAACCAGGTATGAAGTTGATGAATATTAATACAAACGGTGTCAATACAACTTCTTATCAGCATTTGGAGGACTTATTGGATCGACATTATTAATGAAATATGAATATTTTAAAGCATTTGTTTCCTCAAAATGTGGTAACTAAAATTTTTATTTATTCTCCTTCCCGATGGTAATAGTGGAAGAGATATTTGTTGTTGGCCAAACGATAAAAAATGTGAGTATATTATTTCATCAAGTTATAAATTAACGTATAATTTTAATAGGCAAAATGACAAAGATAATTGGAGCTTTATATGAAAGTTTAAAGTCCCTGGACGAATAAGGACCTCTATTTAATTGGTGTATCATGGTAATATAATGATCCATAAGAAGAAAAATAAAATACAATTAGGAGGGTCTTTTTGTAATCATTGTAGAACATATGTGAAATCTATTATACATGTCTTTAAGTGACTTATGACTTTTACTATTTGAACTAATGTGATTAAGTTGGATATGAGAAACTTTTTTCACTTGTAATACTAAGAAATGAATGACTACAAATTTACATTTGAATGTTGATATTAATGGAGATCCGTCATAGACAGAATTTCAGACAACATGTTACCATAGATACATTTTGGATGTAGAAGAATAAGAAACAAGGAGAATTTATTGAGAAGTAGAATTTGGTGGCAGCATGTTACTAAAAGAAAAATGTATTATAAAAGTTTTATAAACATAAAATCATGTTTAATAATGAAGGAAGAAAGAATGAGTTTGCATCTGATACACCTTCCTATCTTAGAACCAGAATCTCTCTCTCGCACTCATTCCTCCTCACTACTTCCCACACCTTCTTTCTTCCTCCATCTTCAATCTAATGTGGAGTAACAACAAATCAAGAACAATGCATCATCAGCAGCATCCACTATGCACACGCACGCACCAGATCGGGTCCTTACTCCTAGTCGCCGCCACCTTCTTCCTCACAAGACTCTTGGACGCTCCTTGCAACCTCTCCTCCACCGTCTCGCAACAGAAATTCCTCGGGATCCACCGGTTACCGGAATCGGAAGAATTTTCGCTCAAGATCTATGTCTACGATGCCAAAGAGATCGATGGATTGAAGGAACTTTTGCAAGGAAGAGAGGGTAAGATCACACCGGAAGCTTGCTTGAAAGGACAGTGGGGTAGTCAGGTAATTTCACCCGCACTAAACCTCCCTAAACATAGAACACTATAGACATCGGTTATAATTTGTGAAAATGAAAGTGATTGAATGTAACTGCATTTGTAGTTTGTGAAAATGGAAGCAATTGATATGTAGCGCCGACACCTCTGAAAAAATGTGTGTCAGGGTTCGAAACCGACACTGACACTTGTGCTTAGATTAATTTATTCATTTTTTCAAATTATCACAGGTGACAATGTATCGGTGTCGTGTTTCTTGTATCCGTGTTTTATAGATTGAATATAATTGCAAATATGTCATGTCAATTTCAATGTTCTGACACACTGTTTATTTGAAGTGTGGGTTGCTATATAGGTTGCAACCATTGATATCGCGAAAATCGCTGTCGAATTTAGTTGACAGAGTTTGAATTGGATGTTGCCTGAATTGCGGTTGCGGTTATGGAGATATAGGTTAATGTTGTATTTTGGGATGATTTTAGAAATTTCGCTAATTAGTACTTTTGTAGGTGAAAATACACAAGTTACTTTTAGAGTCAAGATACAGGACGAGAAAGAAGGAGGAAGCGGATTTGTTTTTTGTTCCGTCGTATGTTAAATGTGCGCGGATGATGGGTGGACTTAACGACAAAGAAATTAATCAAACTTATGTTAAAGTAAGAGGATTTTTCGTTTCTTCTATTGGAATTGAATTGATATTGATAATGTTGTAAATGAGTCTTAGGAATTACTTAGCGGAAATTCTGTCTGTGATGATATTAGGTTATTAGCCAAATGCCGTATTTTCGGTTATCTGGAGGAAGGAACCACATATTTGTTTTCCCAAGGTAATAGTGCTGGTGATGATTTTATTTTTGTATTGTGAATAGCAGGTAGTGGCCGTGTTTAATAGGTTAATGCAGATATGAATGTTCATGTTATCTTTTTAGATTTAGACATTGGTAAAGTTACCTATTAGCTAATATAATTGCTTTGTTTTCAGTGGAGCTGGAGCTCACTTGTTCAAGTCTTGGGCAACATATATAAATCGCTCCATTATTCTTACCCCTGAGGTGAACTTTTACTTTTCCTCGTAGTGTTATAGGTTTTATCAAAGGTTTTAAATTATGGTTGCTGGCGTGATGAAAAACATGGCAAAGTGGCTAGTTAGGCTGTAATCATAGTTGTGGATATCAGAAATCTAGGTGTCTATTAACCAAACAATAATGTCTATTAATTTAGGAGATGAAATTATGTAAAGTTTGAAACAATCTGAAGAAAAAGTAACAGATGTACTGTAAGGCATGTGAAACAGCACAGATATAAGTTATAACAATGAGGCGATACTTTAAAATACCTTAACCTTCATTTTCACAATGTTGGTTTTCATTTATATTTGTCCTTTCTTTACATTGCACTAGAGGAAAAAGTTAAAAGTTTCCACGAACTCAGTACTCCTTTGATTTAATGAATATAACGTTCATCTGTCCTGACCTTGGAGTCAAGTTGGAAGGCAGTGTTAGTTGTTACAGTATTCAACTATTCAATGCTATTTAGTTAAGATAGGGCCTTGTAGAAAAAGCTGATGGAATAGCTCTGTTGTCAATAGCGGTCTGTAGCGCTGCTATAGCGGTGGAGCGGATCAGAGGGTGTCTGCCCCTTTACGCCTTGTAGCGTTGCAGATGGGTTTAAAATCAAGGCAGAGAAGCTAGAGGTAGTTAGATGATTGATAAGTTAGTTTTTGGTTGTAGACCAAGTTCCTTGATTCCTAGGAAAGACGCTGTTTCTCATTCTTGCTCTTAATCATGAATTCCCGTTATTCAAAAGTTGGAGGACAATACACAGTAAAATTTCTTCATATTTCTTCATAATCGATCACTATATTCTGAACTACAAAATCTCCAATATTAGAGCTCCCCAAATACCCAGAGCTGTTTGTTGTCTGTTCAAGAAAGGAGAAGAAAATGCTTTAAGACTTATTGAGAGTGCTAGCTAGCTTAAGTTGTGTTCAAGGAGGAACATACAGATGAAGGAGATCTTAGGGAGGATGATGGGGATTTGCAATCATGGCAAGTTACAGTTATCCAATTCCCATCATATAGATTATTTGTTGTTTGAGTGAACTACTACCCCAAGGTGGCAACCAGCTCACTTGTCTTTTCTAAAGAATTAAATAGTGAAAGGGCCAACAGGCAGGGAGCTAATCTTTCTATCGTTTTCAGAATGGATAAGGGACCCAAAAGGATGGAACATCATCCACCACATTTATGGATAGGAAAAATATAAACATGTTGTATTGGATGCTGGTCTATTTCCCAGCACAAGAGTTCATGAATATAAGATGTGGAATGATGTAATTGTTCAGGCCCGGAGCTGTTGCTGGATCGAAAAATGAATGCATGGTATTATTTCACAGGGACTAGTCCCTGAAGTATTCACTTTGATGTATTGAAGTCGTCAAGGGAAGATTTGTTATTCTACCAGAGAGGGTTTTTGCTAGAGTTAAATTCTGCTCCACCATAATCAAGAAATTTAAGACAGTGGTTGAGATATTGAATGCAGAAATGGATGAATTTTTTAGCAAAATTGTGAGGCAAAAGGGTGGACAACAATATCAAGCTAAAAATAATTCAACTCCTCAACAAATTAATGTTACCCTTCAAGCATAGATTTGTGTTTACTCTTTCAACAACAGGACCCAGGTGGGAGTTTTATGGCCATGCCAGTTTTGGATTTTTGTACAAAAAACCTATAGGATACAAAGCAATGCTGATCATCTGGCTAGGGCTACAACATTGTACTGTTAGGGACAGGACCTAATTAGCAAAGCATACACCAGATGGGTAAGGACTCAAGTGGGTGAGGCCCTCTAAGTTAGGAATTGTTAGCGAGTTAAGAGCGGGACATATATGGAAAGCTAGTAGGACAGAAAATTAGTCAGGTTGTTATAAGTAGATGCAAAAAAACTAGAGGTCTGTAGGTTAGTTAGTTAGCTTAGAATGGGAGAGAGTACGCTCTTGAGTTCCTTGGCAAGATGCCAATGTGTCTCCTTCTAACTCTTTTCACCCTAAATAACCATTGATTTGGAGATGGAGATATATACAGCAAAATTTCCTTATTCTTTTTCATTCTAAGCTGATCTCTGTGCTGAACAAGCTGATCAACCGGTGCAGTACTAGATTGTTGGGCCAACAGTTGATTTTGGTTTCCTAGGTGGCCAGATGTGTCCTTAGAAATGCCTGATAACCCTCTCTTATCGCTGTAGCATTGCACAAAAACACGGTCCTCTGTACTGGTGGAGGCTATTAGTGTTTAAGAATATTGAGAAACTGGAAGGACTTTAAACTGTTTCTTAGTATGAGTTATTAGAGAATCCACATATATAATACAAGATTCGTAGAGACTCTGACTGATGCCTAAGCTGTAACTTACTCCTAATAGCTTTTAACAGAACAGATACTAGTACTACAACTAACGCTGCATAAGCTCTATCGATCTAAAGAAACTAAACACTAGTTCCTATACATATAAAACTCTTAGAGTCGTTGCTTAAAAAACTAATGCTCTGTACTAATATGAGAAAATGATCCTCTTAAATGAAAAATCGGTATGCCAGAATGAAAAATCAATCCAGAAATTAACATAGCCTGCTATTTACGAAAATGCTGATGTTGAATTCCGTAATGTTGCTATAGCTGTTCTGGTGAATTATAAAAAACTTGATATTCCAAAACCTTTATTCTTGGCTAAATTATGGTTTTAGTCCTTATCTTTATTTAAGTTTCAATTTGGTCTCTCTTTTTGATTTCTTTTCTGAAATGGTCCTTTGTTTTGCAAAGGTGTGCCAATGTGGTCCTTTCCATTTAAATTATGGTATGAAGACCGCTTTGATATAACACTTAATAAATAAGGGGCCGTTTTGCAGCAGAAAAAAAATCATATTGGTATAACACTTTATAAATAATAGGCCATATTGGTATAACACTTTATAAATAATAGGCCATATTGGTATAACACTTTATAAATAATAGGCCATATTGGTATAACACTTTATAAATAATAGGCCATATTGGTATAACTTTGAAAAGAAAGACTCTGTTTCTGAACAAGAATAAAAGAGAAAACAAATTGAAACCTAAAATGAAGATAAGGGATCAAAAGTACAACTTAACGTTTATTGTTTTATTTCTCCATACTGTCCCTTCATATTTTTTAGTTGAAAAATGTCTATATTCTTATAGCTTAAAAATATTTGAGCTTGAGTCATCCAAGAACATAATGGTTAAATGCATGAAGTTGTCATTAAAGGTTATCTGTTCTTAAAGTTTGTTTGTTGGCTATTTAATGTAGGGGGACCGCACTGATAAGAGAGATACTAGTGCCTTTAATACATGGAAAGATATAATCATTCCAGGTAATGTCGAAGATGGTATGACCAAGGCTGGGTCTACCATAGTCCAGCCTTTGCCTCTGTCTAAGCGGAAGTACTTGGCAAATTATTTAGGACGTGCTCAAGGAAAAGCTGGGCGTCTTCAGCTAATAGAACTTTCAAAACAATTTCCAGAGAAGGTATGTCATCTTCAATAGTGACCGATTAGTTCTATGAGTGAAGTTTTTTTATCAGCAGAATACTGTCTTACAGAATTGTTTTTATTTGAGTTCTACAAAATGAAAATATCACCTACATTCAACGTAAAAATCAATCAAGCTGATGGCTGATTGATAGTTATCTCCAATAGTGTTTAGTTCAGGAGTGAAAATTCAACTGAACCAGAAACCAGTTTGGTCAAACTGAACTGTTTTTGATACACCCCCGAACTGATCTCACTGGAACTTTAGTTCGGTGGTTAACAGTTGAACCAAACTGACTACACTGACTAGCACTTGATTTATTCAAACTAAATTGCTATCAGCCAACATAAAATGTAGTCCTCAGAAAATATCATTTTAATTGCATGGAATTGTTTAGATTGAATAGGATAATATATACAAAACGTACAAAGCCTGTTATTCCTTAATCTTGTTCTGTTTAGTCCTTTTTACTGATCAATAAGCATTATGCTCACCAAAATACAAACTATTTATAAAATGCAAACAGGATACTGAAGATAACAATACCAACATATAGCAAAAAATAATAAATATTGTTACAGGGCATCCCAGTACACAAGGCTTCAACTACATGCCCCAACTATAATTATATTTTGAGAACTTCCCCCTCAAGAACACTTCCGCATACAACAAGGACAAAAACAAAAAGAACAGAGTTCATAAATCTGAACATGCGAAAAATTTCCTTGCTTCCGTATTATAACCTCTTCACAAGCTGACAAATGACAGCATAGTTTCTGAAAAATTAAGAAGGAAAAATTTGTGCTTGATAAACTTGCTACTTTGCTAGGCATGTACATAAACCAGCACTTCACATCATTCTTAAGCAGTCTGATTTATCAAATTCCTATTATAACTCATAACAAAGTGTGGTCAGTGGTGACTAATGACTATTATGAATTTATAAATACAAAAACAAATTCCAGTGGAGTAGAAAACCCTTGGAGGTTTACTGCTATCACTAACATTAAAGAATGAATGCAGTGCTTAACGGGAAGCAGTATCTATAGACTCACATAGTGCACTGAGTTTCAGAAAAATAGAGATCCTAACAAGAAATACTTGGTCAAGTACATAACTATGAGAAACAGCTACATGACCATGAGATTATTTTGATACGACTTTTTTTTTAACCAATTATTTTGATAGAATTTAAGTTATATAATAAACTTAAATGTTAAATCTATGATTGGCAAGTCTGCAATAGACTAAATCCAACAGAAACAATGAAGAGCAATCTTTGTACGAAAATTGGGAAGAAATGGGAGCCCAACATTGATCATTAAGAATGTAGAAAGTTTGGTTTATTTGGATACCCATAGACCTAATTACATGATCGATTGTTGGTAACTGATTTCCATTAGTTGCAAAGTTCTGTAGTTTCTTTAGATTACATGTTAGTAATTTTGTTCAGATATTTCCTAGCAATTTCTCCTGTCATTGTTTTAAAAGGAGAATTATACTTGTTATAATTTACTTTCCGTTCAGAATATTGTGCATGTTCAAGCTAGTATTAGTCTTAAAGGTCATACAATTTGTTTTTATGAAGCATATATTGATGGTATAAAACAGTTGGAATGTCCAGATTTGAAATTCAGCGGAGGCGAAAAGCTGGGAAGGAAAGATTATTTTGAACACTTGCGCAATTCCAAGTTTTGCCTCGCCCCGCGTGGGGAGTCATCATGGACCCTTCGATTTTACGAGTCTTTCTTTGTGGTATGTTTATCCCCTCACTCTTTTTTTCTTTTCCATATAATCGGGCTTAAACAAGTATAAATAACCATGTATTTCCATTCGAAAGGAATGTGTTCCAGTTATATTATCAGATCAAATAGAATTGCCATTCCAGAATG